>CM052548.1:23506386-23533752 GCA_028533065.1 Trachops cirrhosus
AAAATCAACCAATTCTGTGAGCTTCCTGATCACCAGTGCTTTGAACTGTGCATCTGATAAGTTGGCTATCTCTTGGTCGCTTAAAAGGATGGGTTCTGGGGCTTTCAATTGATCTTCTGTTTGAGCCATCTCTTTGTGTTTTTTTTTTGTTTTTGTTTTTGGTCCGGTGGTGCCTGTTACATATGAGGGGTGGAGCCTTAGGTGTTCACTAGGGTGGGGCAATCCAGTTGCTGGGTTGTGATGCTGTATGTGGGAGCAGGGTCTGAGAAGTAACAATGGTGCCTACTCCACTCTCCGTTGGACCTCAGTCCCTTCAGCCACTTTCCCCGAGCAAACTGGGCCCCTCTGGTGCCAGTTCCCATATGGGTGGGCCTCTGCACCCCTCAAGACCTTCCTTTTCAGTCAGTGCCCCAAGGCTATATTTCCCAGCACTGGGACCCTGAGTTGCACGCAGTGCCTTGCTTCACAATCGCTGCCTTGCTGGGTCTGCCAGTCACCACCCCCAGCCAGGGTCCACCAGCCTCCGCAGTGCCCAGGGTCTACCCACTGCGTCTTGCATGCCGCTCTGGTTGCCTGGCACATCTCAGTTGCCTTACCAGCATCCAGTCTCAATGCTCTCTGCTCTCTAATCTCTGCTCCACAACCCACCCACACCCATCGGGGAGCCTGGCTGCCCGACTCCGCCCCTCCTACTGGTCTGAATGAATGTGTCTAATTTAACTCCTTGGGTGTGCAACTTCCATACAGTTCAATTTTCTGTCAGTTCTGGTTGTTATTTTGTTTCTATATTGTTGTTTTCCCTATCTTGGTTGTGCGAGGAGGCACAGTGCATCTACCTCTGCCTCCATCTTGGCCGGAAATCTTAACAGTCATTCTTGAATAACATTTTTCCTAGATATAAAATTCCAAGTTGATAATTATTACCTCTAAGTTCTTTGCAAGTATTAATTCATGTTTTTCTCTCTCATTATTTCTGATAAGATTTCAGCAGTGAGTATAATCACATCCTTTCATATAGTTTATATTTTTTCAGATTTTATTTATTTTTTAGGAAAAGGGGAAGGGAGGGAGAACGCAGGGAGAGAAACATCAGTATGTGGTTGTGTCTTGTGTGCCCCCTACTGGGGACCTGGCTCACAACCCAGGCATGTGCCCTAGACTGGGAATCAAACCAGCAACTCTTCGGTTTGAAGGCTGGCACTCAGTCCACTAAACCACACCAGCCAGGGCTCAGACAGTTTGCTTTATATTCTCTCTCTTTTAAGAGATTTTGTTTTTCTTCCACATCTTCACTAGGCTTTATCTAGCCATGGGTTTCTTTTCGTGTTCCTTCCTTTAGAATAGTTAGACCCAGATTACTGGATCTGAGGATTGCTGTCTTTAAACAACCCTAAAACGGTGTTGCCTATCATACACGGACACTGCTGTTTTACCTATGCTCCCTATTAGATGCTTGAAACTTTGTATGGACAATGTGAGGTGCTGGCAAAAAAAAAAAAAAGTTGGCTTTTTGAGATGAAAAAAAAACAAAGCCCTGGTAGTAGCATTTGCAAATTCCCACAGTGGGAATATTCCCAACAAGATCAGTTTCAAGCTATTAAGGGGGTGGTCCTGAATAGAATTGGAAAGAGAGAAGCACAATCAGCCCTTGCAAAGCGATTGCAGTTGGTTCAAGCACACTATTGTATAGACTTAAGTTTTCTCTCTTATTTGTCGTCCATTATACGTACTTTACATTTAGTCCTCCAGGTTCCTAAGATTTCCCTTAGGTATGGTTCATCTACTTGTTAATGCAAGCACTGAGTTCTAAATTTTAGCTTTTAAGGTTCCTTATTTTTGAGTTATATTGAAAACTTTTTAAATATGCTAGTTTTCTGCCCTTATTTTAAGCCTTTGTAGTTATGTCAGCAAATACATCTATGCTGCATTCAGCTGACCTTTATGGTGCACAGGGTGACAGTCCAAGCAACTGAGCCACCCGTCCAGGGCACTGCTATAATTTTATAAGACAAATCTATCTGAGAGCCAGCTTGTGGTTATAGGTTTTCCAGAGACTTGTCCCTTTCCATCCTGTTCCACAATTGAAAATGGAAAGTTCCCTTGATGTTGTTTTCATCAAAATAGTTTTTATCTTTCACTAATCTTTCAGGGAATGTAGCCCTTTGATGCCCTAGTTTTACACAGATGTGTTCTATTAAGAGTTTCCATGTTATTTGGGCCTAGGGATTTATGTCCTGTTTTCTGATTCTTTAAAATAGTTTTCAAAACAGAAACTAGAGGTTTCCAGCATTTAACAAATAGCCTCAGGGTGAAGCTTCAAGATAAAAAAAAGTGGATTTGCTTCTCATTTGATACTTAGGGTTCTGGGTTCCATATTTGGGGCCTCAGAATAGACCTTAATACTTCTTTTTGTCATTCTAGCAAATGAAATTTGTTTACATTTAAGTATTTTTAGTGCAGTTTTAGGATTTTACATGTTTTAATGTGGAAAGTAACGGGCGACATATAATCTCTAAAACTAGATGTCAAAACCTGAGCCCAGGGTTTGAATCCAGTGAAAGAGTAAAATACAGCAGAATAGTTCAACACAGAGCAAAAAAATACATTATTCTTTTAATCTCTACTGGTGCAGTGTTAATTTAATCACATGTAAATTCCTGTGAAAAACAGATAGTTGCATTTAACGTGCAGCAATAACATCCAAATAACTTCTGAAACTGATCATCACTTTTTAGCTGAAGTACCAAAAAAACACCTGTTGGGTTTCTTTCTCTGGTAAATTTCATTTCTCTCTTCTCTATGCTTTGTGGTAAACCAGGGTATTTCTCTAATTAATACAAATAATTGACTTCATTCATCCATTGATATCGATTATAACCCATTTACAATAGAAAATTTACATTTGAGCATTATGCTTTCATTTTTGCTTCCAAAATCATCTACTAACAAACTGGTGGTTTTTTTCTTTGAGTGTGTATTATAGGAGTCAAAAGAGGAATGTGAGTCATCAATAAGGTCCGCCCCACATCTTCAGCTCTCTGCCCTCTGGCCATATGGTTAGGATTACACTTCCTGGTCCCTTCCACGAGGGCAGATTCTGGAGACTTTGAATAGTTTCGGTGAATGAAATTTGAGCAGAAAATGTCTGTCACTTCTGGGCAAGAGTTTTCATTTTCTGGTGTTAGATACTCCAAATTCCCAAGGACTTTTTTCCTTTCTCTCATAGCAACAGCAGAGAATGACATAATAGTTGCTGTGGCAGAGTGAGTCACAGAGTGTTGTAGCATTAGAATGAAACAAACCTTTATTTTAGGAGTTTCTTTGGCATGACAATGTAACCTGGCTGATACAGAAGCCATCACAGACTTAGAGATCACACTGCATATGAAACAAGTGATTTTGGCATTTTGAGTTGTGGAACACAGAATAAGGGGCTCCCCCAAAATAACCACACTCAGTTCCCTGCAACTCGTGAACCTCAAAACTGCAAACTAAAACTTGTTAGGTTATATGACAAATGGGAATTGGAATTAGGTAGCAGATGCAATTAATTTTGCTAACCAGCTGATAGAGCACTTGGGATTACTCAGGTGGGCCCAATGTAAACACACTCATTCTTCAGAATGGAAGAGGGAGCTGGACCACTGCTGAGGGAGAGGCAATGTTGGCTTTAAAGATGGAGGAAGGGACGACCATCTGAGGAATGCAGCTGACTGCTAGAATTAGGAAAAGGCAAGGAAATGGCGTATCCCCTAAAGCTGCCAGAAGACAAGCCTGCTGTCTAAGCATTTTAAGCTTAGGCTGGTGATTTCTGAGACAGATTTCTGACCTACAGAATGGTAAAATAATACATTTAAATTGCTGTTATTTTTAAGCCATAAAGTTCTTGTATATGCTTTTTATTCACAGTTTTATTGAGATGTTATTGACACATGACATTGTATAAATTTAAGATATATAACATGATGATTTCATGCAGTGATTTGTTACAGGGAAAACTAATGCAGCGGTATTTATCAGTGTTCTATGTGAAATTTACACTTTCAGTATTAACATTTTTCATCAGCATTATCTGGAAATTTATTACTAAATACAGAGCAACCGTTTGATACTAGATTCAAAACACTTTGCTATAAATTAAAGGTACAATAGTGAATAAGACAGTACTACCTATGCTCAGAGAATATAGAATTTCTAGCATATTAATTTTATTATTAACCATAAAAGCAAGTTCATTGGATATAATACTCTACATAAAAGAATTAAAGCAGTATCCTCAAAATGTCATTTAATTTGAAAATTAGGTTAATATAGAGGAAGATTTACTTGGGTAAATTTGAGGATGTTGGCTACAAAAATCTTTCAGTCACACTACATTTTAATAAAAATTGGCCTATTTGAATATCTTTCACCAGACCATTTCACAATCATTTATGTTCTGGCCAGGTCCTCCCAATACGTAATGCTCCTTTGTGCCTCTGGGTCCTACAAGTACCGATCCTTTTGTGTGATACGCTCTTCTCCTTGCTTTTCACTTGGCAAACTCTCAGACATTCTTCTTCTCTGTTTCCCCTCAGATTTTACTTCTTTTGAGAAGTTTCATGATCCTTTTACTAGCCCAGGTTATCTAGTCGTGTTTATGCTTCCAGTTTCCAGTGTTTGTCCCTATTACATGATAAAAGAATGTAAAAATGAAAATGTTATGTGACTATAATAGAAAACAGGTGCAAAAATAAGCGTGAGGCAAAAGCAGACATTTATAATATAAAAGGAAATATCTGAGAACTAGCCCGTGACCAAATCAGAAATAAATAATATGATATTTAAGAAATATCAAAACATGACATAAATCTTATTAGAGTATGACAAAAGTGGGATAGTAATTAGCTGACGAATTTGTTTGAGAGAACTGTTGCCATTTTATCATGCCGTGAGCATCCCCCAGACTCAGGGAGGAGGATGGAAGTTACTATCTTCCTAACTCAAGAATAATGAGAGCTTTTCTTTCTCAGGAGAGAATTTAGGGAGCTTGACATACATCCCTTGAAGCAGAGACACTCTGCAGACTGGTATCTGCTTCATGCCTAAGCAAGCCTGCATGTCTGGGTTTTGGCTGGGTGTGCAGGTAGATTCTACGTTTGGCTTTAATACATTGCTACCAAATGATGAGGGCAGAAATGTGAATGCGTGGTTCACAAGAGCTGCTCTGGAGTCATCTAAGTTCTTCCCAGAGTGACAAATATTTATTGTCTTCTGTCTTAACACTCACTTGACTCTTGGATTCTAATAGCTACTGTATTTTTGTACCTCTAACACACGGCTGGCACCTTATGAGTGTATCATAGGTTGGACATTGAATGATGAGTGAGAGTGTGAGAAGTTGAAAAATAAATTAAGATTCAGAAAAATAGCTGCCTGAAACAAGTTAATTCAAAATAGATGGTTAAAACTGAAACAAAATGGCCAGGGGATTTGCAAAGCAATAATAAACAACACTTTTTCTAATTTTAAATATTTATCTTATACAGAGAAGACATTATTAGCACTGTCTTGCAGATTTGGTAGCCAGTTTAGGAAGAAAGAACTAATTACATGGTTGGTAAGAACAGGATTTGTTTTTCTAATTCTTGGCCTTGTCCTCTTTTATTGATCATGCTGATTTAAAGTGCCAATTGAATTAAAATGATAGAAGGGTCACTATTTTGTGCACATGAGAATACTAGATGAAATTTTTGATAACTGGCATTTTTCTTTAGTTATTATTATAACCAGCCAATATATTGTAACACTTGGTTGAAAGATGAAACCAATGAGTAAAAACCTAAGCACTTAACTTACCATATTATTATAAAAATATATATGAATGATAAAACATCCCATTTCAAGTATTGTGTTTTTACATATTTTTCATTAATAACATTGTTAATTTAAGAGCCACACCTTGACTATGAAGCTTCTTTTATGGAATTCACATTCATTATTAGTCACAGTTTTGCCAAGTAAGCTTCAGGGGGAAGTAATTAAATTTAATAGAAGCCACCTTCATTTTGAATCTGCCGTCAATTTAAAGCCATGGGGAAAGGTAATTACATTTAATAGACACCGTAGTTTCTAGGCGAAGATGTACGGTATGTGACGTTAATCATTAGCCCACTAGTCTGAAAAGTAAAATCTCACTTAGAACAAACTCCCTCCAAGTAAACTGGACCCTCCTTTCTTCTTTTCAACCTAAACAAAGTAAAAAAATGATGCTTATTTGTCTCTTAAATATGCTATTGAAATTTTACTCAGAAGATTTAGTTCACTGATTTCAAGAAATGAAATGAAGGTAGATGGCATTTCTGAATCCCACTGCAGTATTACCAACTCTTAAGGAAATACATGTATTGATAATATTCTTTATTAAATATTTCCTGGGCTCAATAACATGTTCCTATTTTCTAATTGCTGAGGCTGGTGCAATGAACTCATGGTTTTTATATTCATTCTTATTTTAGTATTTTAATGTAGCTTATGTAAATTAAAGATGTTTATTGAGTTTCAGTATATAGGAGTTTTAAATCAGTGAAAGATCAAAATAAATATGAAAACAGAACCTTCCTTTTTGGTAAACACATCTACAAGCCTGAATGCATTTGACTAAGCATTTTATAGGCTCATTATACCATTTGGCTCACATTGAAGTCACCTTACATTTAAACTTTTTCTCCATAGTGTATGAATGCATTTTGGCTTCTGTTTAGACATTTGAGTTTAGAAAAAGTTTTTGGAACAGATTTAGATAAAAGCTCATATACAGTTCCCATGAAATCAAAAAGAATTTTCAAAGAGTTCATGAAATTAAAAGTACAACTACAATTTGTAAAATTTACAACACTATTTTAGGAATTTAGAACTATTCCTAAATTTCTATTCAACTCCTTCTTTAATATATTCTGACTAATGGTCATATACAGAGAGTGGCAAGAAGGAGAGGGGGAGAGAAGGAGAATATAAATGAGCTAATTTTTAGGATTGAAGATAAAATCACTGTAAATAGAATTTTTCTAATTACCTAACAACAAGAATAAATCTGTATCAGTTACTTAAGACAGAAAACTATTCTTTTGTGGAATTTAAACACCATGGGAAAAGTCGCATAAGGAAATTTTCAGAAATTTTGCGTTTATTTTTTGTGATAAGAAGTTAAAACGCACTTGTCTTTTTATTACATCTGTATTTTTCATATACTTTTAGCAGGCAATCTTTAAGAAATACCAATGCTAAATTTGTTTCTTTTGCAAGAACATGTTCAGACTCCATTGGTTCTTATCTTTAATAATGTCACTCACAATTCTCAAAGGAATACATTTGTCTTTTCAAAGACAGTAACAAATAGTTATTGGGGTCAAGTTTGACTGGATTTTTAAAAAAGATCTATCATCATGTTTAGTGAAGTAAAAAATCAAAACAGTTAAGATTAATAACATCAATCAAGTGCATTGGTTGGGTAACTAGTGGTATCCCAAAAACTTTTTAATACATATAAATTATTTAACATTTTCAAAAAAATTAATTTGCAGTCATTATGGGCTGGCCAAAAAGTCCATTTAGTTTTTTCCATAAAAGACACATTGTTCATTTTTACCAATAACTTTATTGATTTGGATATTTGGAGTATGTTGGCTATTTCCCACTATTGGCTTCTAGTGGGTAGAAGCAGGGTGCTGCTAAGCATCTTCCAATGCAAACGATGACCCCACAGCAAAGAGTTACTTGGCCAAAAGGTCAGTAGTACCAAGGAACTTTGCAAACCACTTTTGACATGTTCAGTCAGTCACAGTGCCTTTTCCACACACTGCGCAAATCTTTTCCTGAGTTTCAGTTGCATTTTTTACCTTTCTTGAAATAATAAAAATAATATGCTGAAAATGTTGTGTATTTTCTTTCATCTCTAGTATTACAATGGCTACACAAAAATTCACCAATTTTGATGTTTTTTTAATGCACATAGATATGACAGCTGTCATATACAATCGAACAAAATTATTTTGAATGAAGTTAAATACAACTAATCACTACTAGGGTCATCATATGAAAATCTAAAGATAAACTTTTTTGGCCAACCCAATATTTACCATTTATGTGAAAAAATAGAACTTATAAACTCAATTTTGTAAAAATTTAAGTATTGTTTGTGTGTTTTCAACAACCCAAGGAAGAAATACAAATTTATATTTTTATATTAGTAAAAACTTTTCCTATAATTTTTATTATTTTGAAATTATATTTTATTGATTATGCTATTACAGTTGTCTTGAATTTTTCCATTGCCCCCTTCTACCCAGCACCCAACTCCTTCAGGCAACCCCCCACCATTGTTCCTGTCCAGGGGTCATCTGTATAAGCTCTTTGGCTACTCCATTTCCTGTACCATACTTTACATCCTTATGACTATTCCTTAACTACCTATTTGCACTCCTTAATCCCCTCACATCACCCATTCTCCCCCACCCCCTCCCATCTGGCAACCATCAACATTCTGTATCCATTCTGTCTCTGTTCTTCTTGTTTGCCTAGTTAGTTTTTTAGATTCAGTTGTTGAAAGATATGTACTTTTTGCCACTTTATTGTTCATAGTTTTGATCTTCTTCTTAAATAAGTCCCTTTAACGTTTCATGTAACAATGATTTGGTGATGATGAACTCCTTTAATTTTTCTTGTCTGGGAAGCTCTTTATCTGCCCTTCAATTCTAAGTGACAGCTTTGTTGTGTAGAGCAATCTTGTCTGTAGGTCCCTGCTTTTCATGACTTTGAATATTTCTTGCCAATCCCTTCCAGCCAGCAAAGTTTCTTTTGAGGAATCAGCTGACCATTTTATGAGAACTCCCCTATTAGAAACTAACTTCTTTCTCTTGCTGCTTTTAAGATTCTCTCGTTATCTTTAACCTTTGGCATTTTAATTATGATATGTTTTGATATGGGCCTCTTTGCATCCATATTGTATAGGACTCTGTGTTTCCTGGACTTGCATGTCTATTTATTTCAACAAATTAGGGGGGTTTTCTTTAACTATTTTTTCAGATAGATTTCCATTTTTTTGTTCTTTCTTCTCTCCTTCTGGAACCCCTATGATGTGAATGTTGGGCCTCTTGAAGTTGTTGCAGAGACTGCTTATACTATCCTCATCTTTTTGGATTCTTTTTTCTTCTTCTTGTTCTGATTGTTTGTTTGTTTGTTTTCCTTCCTTATGTTCCAAATCATTGATTTGATTCTCAGCTTCATCTACTTTACTATTGTTTCCATGTAAATTGTTCTTTATTTCATTCAGTGTATCCTTCATTTATGACTGGATCTTTTTTATGCTGTTGAGGCCCTCAATAAGTTCCTTGAACATCCTTATAACCAATGTTTTGAGTTCTGCATCCAATAGATTGCTTATCTCCATTTTATTTAGCTCTTTTTCTGGAGTCTTGATCTGTTCTTTCATTTGGGCCATGTTCATTTGTCTCCTCATTTTGGCAGCCTCCCTGTGTTTGTTTTTGTGTATTAGGTAGAGCTTCTTGACTGCATGTCATGGTAGTGTGGCCTAATGTGGTAGGTGTCCTGTAGGGTCCAGTGTCACAGCCTCCCCTGTCACCCAAGTTGTGCCCTACAGGTGTGCCCTTTGTGTAGGCTGAGTATACTCTTCTCTTACAGTTAAGCCTTGGATGATGTTGGCAGATCAATGGGAGGCATTTACCCAGAGCAGTCAGCTGCAAGGAGTGGCTGTGACCACTGACCACCAACCTCCATCCTCTGCCCGCTATGGAAAGTCAGCTGTGCAGGGGCAGGATGGTGGTGCTCTGATGTGGTCTCTAGCTGTCCACTGGGTGTGCTGGCCCTGGGGTTTCCTTGGTGGTACGGGCCAAGGTCAGCACCCACCTGTGTTTTGCCTGTAGCACCCTGCCTGAGCTATAATGTAATCTGAGATGGCTGCTACTTGTGCTGGGCTTGGAGATTTCCAGGCATAGCCGAGCTGTGAATCTAGGCTGGCTGCTGCTACTGCCAGGCCTGCGGCTCACTGAATCTAGCTATTTCTTGTTTGATAGGATTTTACAAAGTCCTAAAGCATGAGTCAAGACCAGCCATTCATGTGAAGAAGCAACTTGGTTAGGCCCACAATTTGGGTACGGCAGAGTGTTTGGGAATCTCCAAGGTGGCTCAAACAGTGTTAGCCAGGTTGATGGAGTCTCAGATATGGCACCAGCTTGCCGACTCTGTGGAGGGAGGGTTGAGAAGAGGGCAGTGGAGAGATAAAAAACAGATTGGCTCTGCTAAAAATTACACTATGGTGACATAGGGTATGTAATGATATTTTCATAGTTGTTGGTAATCATTTGCTCATATTGATGGATGCTAATTAAAAACCAGCATTCAAATAAGGCACCTATATAGTAAAGATACATTTTACATCTAATACATTGTGTAGATCCATGCTATACTGACATAAAGTGTATCTAAGAACATATTACATGTTTGTAATTTATATTACAGAGTACATTGGAGTGGACTAATAGAAAAAAAGTAAATATACTAACATGTAGCTCCCACCTGGCCACACTGTTCTTTATAGTTAAACACTTCTTGCTATTGCTTCGACATTTCCTTACAGAAACCTCCATGTGAAATATTTTCTGCTTCTCTTAGAGGTCTGCCTGCTAGGCCATGACATGCTAATATGTTCCATTAGTACTTTGCATGTATCGCCATTAATGAATTTGTCATATTTATTTATTTGAGAAATATTTATTGAGGGCCTACTCCAAAGAGGAATGCCCATAAATATTGAATATAGTAATAAAAAAATAAAATTTCTTCACACATGGATCATACAATTAAGTGCATTTTAACACTTTTTCTGTATCTGTTTATCCCATTTATTGAAGGCTAAATTATTTTCTTATTTATTTACTTTATTTATTGAAATTATCATCCAGTTATTACTCATTTATTAGTTAGTATATAACCTCGACTGGCACAGCGAAGAGCTCCACGAACACGGTGCTCAAATGAGACAGCAGTTTATTTCCCTATTAAGTCATAGCAGGAAAAAAATATGTAATTTCTTGCAAATAAGAGATTTTATTCCACAAAATTGTCCAGAGACCTGGTTTCTACCCATATTGTTGCCACACCATTCTCTAAAGCACCACTGCTCATTAGAAATATTGTGCAAGCCATAAATGCAAGCCAGATATAACAAGAGTTTTAAATAAATTTTAGAAAGTAAATTATATAATTAATTTTTATAATGTATGTCAATATATTTAGGTAAGATATAATTTCAACATGTAATATAAGCCAATTATTAATCAAATATTTACTTTTTTCATACTCCATCTTCAAAATTGAGTGTCTATTTCACATTTACAACTCATGTCAATTTGGACTAGCTACTCTGTTTGGCCTCGTGTCTGCTGTTTTGGGCAATGCAACCATACAGTACTGCTCTCGTGTGAACGGTGGGAGTTGGCTCATTACCACTCTGTTTAGTGCCACCCATAGACCTGGACGAGAGGAATTTCTTCCTTGTACTATGTACTTCAGAGGGCCCTGCTCTGGACTTGATCACTCTGTGATACTCTGAATATGAACTCTGCATATGAAGGCAAGCCCAAGAACAAGGGCATATGCCCAGGTGAATGCTGTGTTCCTGCCTTAGAGTACCCGGCATCTGAAAATTCCCTGTCCCAAAATTCCTTGCCTCCAGGGACAAGACTGTCCTTCTGAAGGTAGACATGAACCAGTGTGTACACTTATGAACTGGAATGATGACCATTCTCTTGGGGTGAAGCTAGGGCTTGGACATGTGCCTCTGGGTATGCATACATGTTTGTAGCTGATCTCACTGTGCAGAATAGAACATGAGGTGGGAATAGAAGGTAATCAGTCATGGCCTTTGGGCGAGGTGCCAAGGCTTCTAATACCCTCAGTTTCTCAAACAGAACACAGGTGGGTCTGAAAATTTTAGGTTTAAATACTGTGTTCCAGGTTGTTAGGAAGGTGAAATTGTCAAGTTAGGTTAGAGCACACTTTATGTAACTATTGCCTTGATATATATATATATATATCTTTTAAATATTTGTACATGTGGTGTGTGGATCTCCATTTGTACTTTTACCAAAGTCCTTACACATGTTTAGGAAGTGTTTGACTGCATTTTCTTTCAGCATGTAGGAGAAGGAGAGAAAAGGGGGGAATGCATTCTCAATCATGTTAAGCATAATATCCAGAAATTTCAGCCATGATATCTACTCATGACCCATGATAAAATCTCAAATACATAGAATAACATACATATGAAAGAAGCTAGGAAATACACTATTGACCCGAGAATCCACATGCCCTGTTTAATGTATTACTGAATGTGTAAAAAGAAAAATGAATATGATGGAAAAGATATCATCCATGACCTGAAAAAGTTTAGATTTCAGTGTGCAGAGGCTATTAAATGAGCCACTATATTACAGTGCAATGAATTTTGTAATAAGGTTAACATAATCCATGCCTTTTCAAGGGGCCAATAACAGCAAGAGCCAATGTTTTTTTGGCAGAGAGGAAAACTTGTGTAATCATATTGTTATATTATAAACAGATAATTGTACTCAGTGAATATTTGATGGATGAGTTAGTTCTGATTAGACCCATTAACAAGCATGCCATACCTCTTTGCTTTTACATTAAGTCATTTGATAATCGATCCTCAGAACATGTAAAAAATTTAAGGGCCATCCATTCAACTTCTAAACCAAAAGATAATTCTTCTCTATAATGTTTATTATATGTCCACTAAATTCTGCTTTAATTTCCACAACTACTTTTCAAAAATTCATTCTTTTTATTGATTATTCTATGTCAAGACATCTTATATATCCCTCTAATAGAGACACATTGTATTGTGATATACTTAGTTCTCGGCATATCTCTTTTTCTTGCTAGAGGATGGATAAATTGAGGACAGAGCTATATCACATTCATCTTAATTTTCCGAGCACATATCCCAGTGGATAACACATGGTAAACACTTACTGGCTAGAAGTGTTTAAACAATCCTGTAAGGGATTGATCTTTCACATCTGCAAGTGTGAAGGGTCTGGCATGTTACTCTGCCTGCCTGCGAACAGATCAGCCTCCAGGAGCCCCAGACTTCTGGCTACGAGACCAGAACTTACGCAGGAATCTTAGCAGCACCAGTTACTCTAATTCTCCATGGGGCTGTGTGATGAGAGCCTGATACCACCTGCATGTGTGGGGTTGAATCCCAATGTTGTGAAACTCAGAGCCTTTATAGGGTGGCTGGCCCTTTTGTCTTTCTGGCTCTCAAAAGAATGAAAGAGAGAACTTTACTGAGGAATGCAAACAAACCATCTACGGAGAGAGAAAGATACTGTATTTCTAGCTTTTCTTTACCACTCTAGAATAGAAACTGATGGCCCCAGGAGTGAGGGCACTTTAAATCTCTCCAGAGCAATAAAGCATTTCTGACTCCACTCTCATGACCTAATCACCTGCCAAAGGCTCCAGCTGAACATCCCATCCCATCGGGATTAAGTTTCAACATGTGAATTTTAGAGGAACGAACATTCAGTCTACAACAATGACAGAATAGGTAGTTTTGTATTTACAAAAAGGAGTTTTTGGTCATTTTTTCCTTTTTTCTCTTGTTTTTTGCATGTTCCATAAATGATAACAGTCATAGTACAATAGGTACAATATTACAGTTATGTTATATAGTTGTTATGTATACAATTACTAGGTACTATATTTAGAAAAAGAAAGATGAATGCATTCTTACATTATAATAATGCATTTTAATTCTGTATCTTAATATTTATGTTTAGATCAAGAGGTCATTAAAGCAACCACAGTTTAAAAATAGAACTTCTACTTCAAAATGGATTCTAAAATGTATCACTGAAAAAATATATATATATTACCAGACATTGATAGTATAAAACTGTGCACTTCAATATCATCTCCAATATATTAACATTCCTTTCTTCATCAATATTCTTAAGGGGTTTGAACAGTCCATATACAGACTATCATTTCTTGTCTATTTGGCAGTTTTAAATTTTTAATTGAAATGTGACTATCAGAGGACAAATCCTTACTTTACTTATTTAAAGTGAAATGATTTTATTTAAAAATACTAGTTAAGATTTAAAGCCAATAGAGAAACCTTCATGTGACTTCAAAGTTAATAAGCAGAGATTTATACCCACAAATCTCATGATGCTGCACATCTTTTTGGGGAGCTTAGAAAGTACAGAACGTGTTTCCTTTCACTTCTTTACTACCAGTCAATTACAAAACCTTATTATGCAAAAAGATACTAAATCTACTTTTGAAGCATCAGGGTTATTAGGTACAATTTTGTCCCCATTTGATCAAGTAAGATGGCATTGGCCATATTTTCTAGGAAACCAATTAATAACTCCAATATATGTATCATTTTAATTTTGGTAAAAATCCATTTGATTTCCATTTTGTAAATTTCTTTCAGCAGGGAAGGAAAAGGCACTATAGAATGTTAAGAGCATTTTAAAAGATTTTCTAGGTAATTTTTATTTTTGTAGAGAAATAAGCAAACATGGTATTTATACATATATTTACAATCCAAGCATTTCCAGTGTATCACAAAAACATGATCTCATTAAATGGGTTTTCCTAGATTAGAATGTCTTTACGTATCTTACAGATTTTTCACAAAGTTGAATATATGACATTGATTTCATGATAATATATTATTTTTATAAAGAGTAGTGTGTACTTTGGATTTCAAGGTTGTTTAAATAGGAGTATTGTGAGTCTTACAAACATTTGTCACATGATTGAGTTTTGGCTAACTCCATTTACCCTTCAAGGGCATTCAGATTTTATCTAATTATGTATGGCTTCAGTGATAGAAATAAAAAAATATTCAATAGATTTTACTATTAGTTCTGAAACAGACTAAATAGATTTAAGTCCAGTTATTTTCATGGATACAGGCCACTGTGGTTAGTGGGAACGATTTAAAAAGTAAAACCTCTCCAAACTGTTTGGTCTTGAGAACTCTAATATATGTATGTATGTGTGTATTTAAACATGCATATATACATGTATATATAAAGTGTAAATGAATTACACACAAATACATGCATATTTTATATTTGTATTATGTTCCTAGATATGTGCATGTTCTTATGTAGTTGTTCTTATATATGTCCTTTACATGTGACAATATGTGGCAGTAAGACAATAAGACAAATGTATTACCTTTACCTATGAAAAGAATTTATGACATTAAAACATACTTATCATCTGGAATGGCAGGGAAGAAAAGTCCAGGTATTTTGTAATCAGAGGTATTTCAATTTTAGCTCTTGCTTTTTAATTTACTAGCTACGTACCTGAGGACAATCGGTTTCATCTGTTTAGAACTTTGTCTGTATCTGTACGGTGGGGACAATAATGATACCTGCATCATAAAGATGTAAGGAGAATTAAATAACATTAGCAAAGTGTTAGTTCACCTCTCAGTGGTCCAGTAAAAGACCTTTTCTTTTTATATAGTTGGGAATAGCCTCAGAATCATGAAGGGGGTTGGACGCATATGCAGAAAGAACAACCAGCATGTTTGAGGTTGTCTCAGTGTGGAGAGTAAGTCTTTATCCTCAATACCACTTTGCATCACAAAAATCCACAGAAATGATTTTATTTTATTTATTTTTTAAATTAATTATTTTTCAAGTACATTTGTTTCCATTTTACCCCCAACATTTCCCCGCACCCCAGCCATCCCCACTCCCCACCCTTGATCCTCACCTCCTTTGGTTTTGCCCATGGGTCCTTTATACATGTTCCAGAAAACCCTTCCCCCTTTCCCCCCATTATCCTCTCCTACCTCCCCTCTGGTTACTGTCAGTTTGTTCTTTATTTCAATGTCTCTGCTTATATTTTGCTTGCTTGTTTTGTTGATTAGGTTCCACTTAGGTTCTCTCCATAGGTAAAATCATATGGTATTTGTCTTTCACCGCCTGGCTTATTTTGATTAGCATAAAGCTCTCCAGTTCCATCCATGCTGTTGCAAAGGGTAGGAGCTCTTTCTTTGTTTCTGCTGCGTAGTATTCCATCATGTATGGTACATTTGTACCATAGTTTTGTGATGCATTCATTTACTGATAGAGATTTTCATAGTTTAAAAGGAAAAAACATTTTCAATATATGCATCATTTTCATATTAAAGAGAAAATGACAGACCTTCAAATTAATTTCAAATGCAATACTTTCCAAGTGACTTAATGACTTGCTCCTTTCAAATTAGTTTTAGTATTGATATCATATTTTTAAATTAATTTTTCAATTCTATGTGCATGATTTCCTCAAGAAACTTGAGTCCCGTTCTTAAGCATGTTAAAATTTATCTGAATTTTCTAAATTGAAACTTATACCTAGTATACTGACAAAATTATTCTGTTTTAGGCTAAACCTCATGTGTTTTCTTTTTTTCTTCTTGGAAAATAAAACTTATTCTTATTCATTTCTCTGTTGACAAAATATCTTCAATGAGGACCACATATCCACACAAACATTGCATCATTTTAGTCTTTATCAGCAGGGAACTTTGCATTCCTGCAGAATCAAAGGAAACGTTCCCTTCTGAATGAGATTCTGACATTAGGAGGAATGCACTGAACAGCTCCCGTCCCTCTCCACAGTCTATTCTGTCAGAGCATCATTAAGCAATTAGATATGGCAGTGCGTATTGTAATGTAAGAATAACACAAACTCTAGGATGCATTACCCAGTACAAGACTGAATTCCATTAGGAATCCCCCCAAAACAACTCATTTACAAAAATAAAATATAACCTTAACTGAAAACTTCCAACCAAACAAGCCCAAAGAAGGATATTCGTGGTGGTTGGTGGTGAAGTTGCCAAAAAGCACAGAGTGCATGTTGGTTTTTTCTTGTTGTTTTTATCAGTTTATTACAAAAATATGAAATATATTATTTTGCCTCCAGCTACTATGGAAATTAGTTGGCACATTAAAGATGCTATTGTAATTTATTCCATAATAAAGTATGGATTTACTACAGTTTCACAGGTTCCTTTGTGCACCTTTTATGTATAATGATGTAAATTGTAGTGTTTAGATCTGAAGTCATTGAACCCTTTCTTTGAATGCTTGAGTCTTGTCCCAGCATAAATGTTATTAAAATGCAATATAAAATAAACTGAATTTTATCTGTTCCAAACATTAATCATAAATAAAATATTCTTGATTCTTTTAATCATTCAGATATGTTGACCATTTAAATTTATAAAATTAATACATATATTTTTGACATTTGGAAGATTTAATATATTTTTTAAATGAATGAATATACCAGTTTTACCATACCTTGATATATAACACTGTGAAATCTATGTAATATTAGTCAAGAAGAAGCATGACAGAGCTTTAATTTTTAATATTTGAAACTTATTTGTCCCTTTTTTCCAGCTTGAGGCACCCTCCTGTAATGGATCAGGAAATAGGAATTGAGTCATTTCAGTATCTGCCTATAAGTGAAATACTCTGATATGTCCATTAAAAACTGTCATTGAACTATATAAAGATGAAAAGTAAAGTCCATGTCAATAACAAATTTTTTTAATTATTCTTTTCTTAGAATGGTATTAAATAACAAATTCAAAACACCATGGCAAGTGGAAAGAGGGAGAAAAGGGAAGAGAAAGAGGAGACATCAGGAGAGAAACAAGTTTTACATGTAACTTTAGTGGTACTTTATTCCTGCCTTTTGCACAACAAGCTGGGTATATTCCTTTGTACAGGGGCCCACAATTTATGTGGCTCTGATAAGAACCCCCAAATATTATGATCATGTTATTATAAAGACTCTTCTCCTTATTTAGAAACATTGTGTGGCAAATTTGGATTATTATTATTATTACAGTAAAATAAAGTACAATTTTTCTCATTTTGATTTTTTGCAAAATTAAGAATGCTATTTTTTGGTTATTTTTAATTTTGCATAAATTAATAAATGCATTATACATGTCCACACACAAATGTATTGTCAAAGTAACAGGCTTTTCACATATTTCCAATAAACACTAAAAGTTGGTGATGAGAACATAGAAGATAAATATGGAATAAAGCCATAAGTATGCTGTGCAAATTATGAATAGCAAATTGGATACATTGATTAGATTCTTAGAAGGTGTATTAGTTGACAGATGCCTTTTTTAACCTAAGTTTTTGACAGGTGTCAAATATACAGAACTGTTTTTTAAAACAAGATTAAGAAATTGGCAGCATGCTATGTGTACTTTTTATATTAAGTATAATACGGTTTATTTTATTGAAGACTATTTTAGCAATTTGTAGCTTTTGAAAAGTAAGTGACCTTAAGAACTCATCTATGTAGTTGTGGTACATTCTGGTACTACATTCAAGGTTTACTACAATGCAACCTATATTTTGTAAGATCACAGTAGCATTCCGTTATTTATATTACAGGACTAAAATTCTTTGTAGGCTGAGCAAACAATGCCATGCTTCTTTGGTATCTTAGTGTGGTCATTCAAAGGTGTCAACTGTTTGCTGTTTATAATAGGAAGATTTCCTGACACAGCCTCAAAAGAGTCCTGAGTTCAAGTCACAACTCAAAGTCTTATTATCTTGGTGACTCTGGGCAGGAAACTGGCATTATTACACCTTAGTTTCATGATTTTTAAAATGGGGATATAACGTTTGCCATATCTCATGCAAAGGATGTAAGAACCTGTACAAGAAATGGTGAATATTATACAAAAGCACTCTGTAAACCTGATGAACTAAGTAAATGAGAGTTTTCATTACCATTAGTGAAATGACTTCCATGATCAGTTCAGTTTGTACCTATCTGGACACTAACATTGATAACATATTTGTGGGACAATCTTGTGTGTGTACATAAGTAATAATGTATAAAGAATAAGATAAACAAAGAAGTAAATGAACAAATACTAGACTAATTGTTAATTATAAGAAGTGCTACAAAGGAAACAAATTAGTTGTTGAGACAAAATAAATGGAGAGAAGAGGGCTAGTGCTGCTAATTTAAAGTAAGTGGTAAGTGCTCAGATAATGCTTCTTGGATGAGGTGGCATTAGAGTTGAGTGAAGGTTGATCATGCAATATGAACTTAAGGGAGAGAGACTGCAAATGAAATGGTAGGAGTCTTTCATTGTATTTGAAACACAATGAAAAGCTATTTGAAGGGTTTTAAAGAAGAAAGTATCATAGTGTGTTGCACATTTTTTAAAAATTCACTTTAGTTTCAGCGTAGACAGTAATTGAAGGAGGTAAGAGTGCGAGGAGAGCCAATGGAATAGGAAGCTATCGCAGTGGCCCAGATGAGCAAAGACGGTCACTTGGATGTGGGCCCCCTGTGTGCGATGTGCCATTCGTGGACTGCACATTCCTAGGTGGCGCCATTCTCAGAGATTGCGAAGCGAATAGTTCCCTAGAGTTGTACCGGGAAAGACAGCACCACTGCGCACAGTGATCCAGCCTGGAGCGGGGTAGTGGTAGTGGAGAGGAAAAGAACGGGCAGAACTAATACAGAGGGTAGAATAAATTAAGCTTTTTAATTGTACAGACATTGGTACAGAGAAATGGGGGAATTCATATTTGTCTTGGAACTTGACAGATATTAGTGCTATTACTTAATTCTCAAAGGCTCCTATACTTTCCTTTATACATTCATTATTATAAGCAATTGAATACTTTAAAAAAATACTTGATAAAATGCCTGTAAATGTTTTGGATCCCCCGGACTAATATTTGCTATATGGATATAATGTGAACTTGATATGTCTATAAAAGATTAGCTTAACAAATGAGAAACAGTATGATCTTTCAAGAACTCCAGCTATACACAGTGAGTGGTCAATAGCTATTTATTGACGGTGATGATGTCTGTCTGCCCTTTGAAGAGCTGTTAATAATACAATGCAAGCCATGTACTGTTGAAATCACTTAAATGGGATATTTAATAATATGATTAGACTAATTTGCTACACAATTGAAAACCTTATTTGGCATGAATGTGGACCATAGCGTAGTAGTCACAATTACACACAATGCTGATCTATGAAAATATGCTTTTGTATATTCACAGAATCTGGTGTTGAAATCTTGGTTTAACCTGTTACTAAATTCAAAATGCTAAGATGTCAGGTCTTTTCTACTCTTCCTTCTGCCCAAGAAAGTACAACATGTGGAATCTTCATAGGATTTAACAGATTCACTTGGTCTTCGACTCCTGGAATCGAGAAAACCTCTTGTAAGGCAGGCAAGCTTCGAGGCTGTCTCTGAGAGGACCGGCGATTCACTGCGTGTTTCAGGGCTGTCATTCCGCAGTCTGCTGATTGGTGTTCATAATTCTTCACGGAGATACTGTAAAGATTAATGAAATAGAGTTTGTAAAGTATTTTATCTCTTCAAGTGCAAGTCCTGTGAGATGAACGTTTAGAAGCCTCATTATACACAGGCTATACAGTGCCAGAACTCTTAAACTGTTAGTAAAATCTCTTAAGCGTTGTACTTTATCATCGCTGTCTTGATAATGTGGGGCTGTGCCTATCATATTATTTTTTTTGTCTCTTCAGAACTGTTTAAGCATAGTATTATTGATACTTGACATTTATCAGAGTTACAGTGATCCTCTTAAGTTTGGGGAGTATGGAATTTTTACTTGATCTGTCTTATACTATAACCTAATAATGTCAGGCTCTATATACGCTCAACCCAGAGTTACACAAAGAGCCATGCTCTTTGGAGTGCGGTGTGTGTGTAATGAGCCTCCCAAAGCTTTGCTCTACCACATAATGTGTTCTTCCCCCCAAAGTCTTCAAAGTACAGGAGGCTTTATTAAGATACCTAAAAGGTGGTGCCTCATATTAATATAACTTGGTGCCTCTTTACCCAACAGAACATTAATTCCAGAATGTAATTTCTTCTAGGAAAGTTTTTAATTTCTACAAGAAAGCAAAACTGAACCTCTTTTGAATTTGATATTACCTAATTCTACCTTGAGTGAGAGAGAGTGATGAAATGAGAATGGTGTGTGGAAATTCCGGAGCAGACAAACAGGGACTTGGAAGGGGGAGAAGGGGCCGGGCCGGGCCCAACAATGCTCACAGGGCTGTAGGGCCCGCTGCTCCTGGCGAGGGGACTGTCACTGCAAACGTGTCCCGGACAAACTGTGCAGTCGCTTATGTGACAGCATTTCTTTTTAAGGAGGAAATTGAAACCAATCTGGTGTAAATATGATTTAGATTTAAAAAATGTTTCCTTTGGTGTAGTTAGCAGTGTAGGGTTGCACTGTATATTCTGGAGAATATAAAAAAATTACTTTTGTTATACAATTCACATAAATGTCATTTATTTTAATAATGTTAAAAAAGGTCAGACTATTTAGAATAAAGGAACTATGTAACTTTTTTCTTAATTGTATGACTGGCTTACACTTGTCAAAGTCTTTGTAAGGTAAGAGTTTCTGATCCAAATACAGCAAAACAACTATACCCTTAAACTTAAGAAAAGCTAGTGAAGATGAATGAAATAAGAATGTAAGCATGTAAAATAGTAATAAATTGTAAAAATGTAATTCTAGGCCTTATAATTTTACTATGTATTAAAAATAAAGTACCTTTATTTTACTCAAATATTTGCTTTTAATTAAGGTATAAATAGTGTCATTTAGTCAGAAAGTAATTATGTTGCTCATAAGATCTTAAACCACTTGTCATTAGGTGATCATGTTTTAAATAAATATTGTCTTGATTTTTACAGTACATTATCTAGATTTATAAACTAGTTACTATATATTTACACATAACTATATGCTTTTTAAAAAGAAACATTTTATAAACATGATTTAAAAATATTTTATTCATTTATAGAGAGGGAAAGCAAGGGAGAAAGAGAGAGAGAAGCATCGATGTGTGGTTGCCTCTCACGTGCCCCCTACTGGGGGCCCACAACCCAGGCATGTGCCCTGACTGGGAATTGAACCAGTGACCCTTTGGTTTATAGGCTAGCACTCAATCCAATGAGCCACACAAGCCAGGACTATAAACTTGATTTTTAGTGTAAATTTAGATAAGTCATTCATAAAAGAAATGTTTTCTTATAAATTCCTATGTATTTATAAAACTATAAAAGCTATTAACTATTATTGACAAATATTTTAAATGGCCTGTAATCCTCAGATTTAGTTAAATAAGATAGTGTAAATAAATCAAATTCTAATGGAAGTTATTGACATAGATAGCTGTCTTTTAAAGTGTATCTTTTGCTAAAATTTTCTATGTATATTTATGATTTTTGCTACATTTTCAACGTATATTTTATGATAGTATAAATGCATGTTTTATTTTTAACAGGTGTCTTATAAATCATAAATAAAGTACATTTATCATGATAGCGATATTTTAAGAGGACCTATATATCAGATGGTCCATAATGCTAATTTCCAGAAGGTTTCCACTTGGACAAGTAGGGAATAATTCAAATATTAAAAAACTGAGTAATATTTAATGAATGTCTAACATTAAAAATAACAGTTCTTTCTCTTTAAATATAATTATTAATAGCACAATGTAATGATGCATCAACAGATAATTTTTAAAAGCCCACACTAATGTGAATACTTATGAGCTTGCAAAGATTAAAAATTAACTTTCAACTAGTTGTAGTGTTTAGAGTTTTATAGGTAATGTTGAAAATTCACAGCACTTAATAAAAAGTTACACTCTGCCAGAATTCTGCGATCAAACCTGTCAGAAAGGGGAAAAGCGCCACCTATTGATCCGAATATGCAAATCATTTGTTGGTCTGAACTCGCAGCTTCTTAAACTGTTGGGAGTAAAAAGCATGGACTGGGTTGAAGATTTTCAGCTCCTCAACAGAAAATTCTTTAACTCAATTTTATTCTTGAAGAACATGATATTTACATTTAGGGATACTTAACACATCTCGAAACGAGTCTTCTTGGCGTTATCACCATGTTGCCTTCATGAGCAGCAAATCCCCACCCTCTCAGCAGCATGTCTGAGGGTTGTCTTTTGAAATAATGGAACATAAACATATTCTCTGTAAGTAGAATAGAATGAATCCTCATAATCCTGTGAAACCAGTGTTTAGAAATAAAATTTTAATTAAAGAGTTACATATGGTCAAACATGAATTGTCTGGCATGAAATCATGCCTGTAGATTAATAAATGTTTTAATGTATATAATTATAAATAGTCATTAGTTAAATATTTAACTTTAAAATCTTAGGGCTTGACAATGAATAGTTCATTCATTGACTGACATTTCAACAAATTGTATTAAAATTCATGGACCATGTAGGCTGAGTGAAAAGGTAACTGTTATTATTTTAAAATAATATTTTATATCTTCATACAATTATGAAAGACTGACCTTCATGTGAGGTATCTCCATTCTATTATATCCCTAATATCAATGGAAAACTGTTTTTAATCGTTACAAGAGTATCTTTTATTTTTCAACACAGGGGAGATTATCAGGCTTAAATCCTAAACATATCTACAGGCAGAAACTGCCCTCAGACTCTGAAATTATATGGAAACAATTTTGTAACATTTTAGAATAGTTCTTGCTCAGCAAATGTTAACCATGTAAAATCACTTAACCTTCAAAAAGGAAACAATACTGTTTTTCAGTTGATGGAACTATGTAACTACAAATACCATTAATTATATTACAATTCACTAAACATTTCCCTTAAATATGATTCCAAATATACCATATGAATTTAGTAAGAGGGGATCCAATGTCCAGATGACTTTATTTTCTAAAGACAACGTGCAACACTTATAATTTGTTTCTGTTTCACTCAATGCAATTGTAATGCTTCCATTTTACTAGTCTCACTGTGAAACTTTACAGGTTATCTTTGTTCTTTTCCAGATCAATAAAGTAACAACAGATAACTATTAATATATTTCTTTGCATCTGCACAGTGAAAACTTTAAATATTAAAATGAAATATTGCAGCCCATATATCATCCACTCTTACAAGACAGGGATGACAGTATTAAGATGCACATTCAGGATAGCACTCTTTCTACTTTGAACGCTGTCAAGAACAAAGTGCTTTACAGACTTAAAATAAATCTAGGTACTAATCCATTGAATTTCTGACAACAGGAGCCCAAGGTTTCCATGCACTTAGCTGAGTACTGCATAAGAGCTTGTGCATTATTCATGTCCACTAATGGTGTTGCAATGCGCTTTGTGTGAAGCAGTGACAGTGCGATCTGCTAAGATAGCTGCTGCTGTGGACAAAGCCATACATTTTCTTGCGCTTGAATTTTTGACAGAATACTCTATTAATGCCAATTCTGCTTAAGTAAATGCTGAGCAGGGGTCAGTTGTTCCTTTTTTCCCCCTTCTCTTATTATTTAAGAAAACAGTGCTATAAAATTGAAAATGATGTTCTGAGGTTTGCTGAATTTTTCAGTACAATAGTAGCCAATAAAGGTCACGCTACTTTTTTTGTCTACTTTTATGATTTCGTGTGATGGTCCACAGACTCAATAGGAAAGCTCTTAGCACTGGGAAAGGGAGGTGCTATTAATTCCAGTTTCAGCACCATTATGCTCTTCAGTGGATCAATAGAATTAAATGAGCTGAGATATTAGGAAAATATTGAAGAAAGCGGGAGGGTTGTATTGTTTGACCAGGGTTGGGCTGAGTAGAAAATAAAGAACCATGCACAGCAGCTGTCAATAAATCATGAAAACTATGCTCTGAACCAAATGGAATACAGCATGAAGCCTCAAGCCTTAAATGCCCATAGTATCTATTGCGGGGTTTTTTAATTAAGCATTTTATTTGAAATCTCCATTGCAGTCATCTTTTTATCAATCAAGTAAATTTTCTAAAAAGTGTTTTGCTCACAAGGGGGATATTTTGGAAATGATAGCAAAATGAGGCGAGTTCTATTCAAAATTCTAAAAATATGCTTTGATGTAGGAAGCACAAAAAGTAGGAAGGTATTTCAAATATTAAAAAGTGAAATTTAATATCCTGTTCACTTTTGGATATCTATATTTACTGGTGATGAAAGTTATTTGATTATAGAGAGATGGTTAATTTTTCCCTTTGTTGTAGTAAAGTTTTGCTATTTAATTTAGCTATAAGAAGTAAATACATTTTAGTCTACTTCATAGCAGAGTAACTTGAAAGTGTTTTATTTATCTTAGCCAATTAAAGATGCATATTTGATAAAATATTAATAATATAATACAAATAATAATACTTTAATACAAACAGGAGCAGAAAAGTCTCATCAGTCTCTAAGAGAATAAATTTGAAGCTGGAAATAAAATGGTTAAAAATGTTTTAATTCTTTTGTTACTAAGTCTTACTGAAACTTGCCAGATTATAAAATGCACAGTGATACATTTAGCGTATTCTAATATCTTTATTTTTAAAACTAATCCCAATAAATTTTTACTTGGAAAAATATATATTTCAAGACAACTTGTTTATTTTCTTTTTTAAAAAAATTAAGGTACAGTTAACAGACAATATTGTGTTAATTTCAGGTGTACGACACAGCAGTTCAACAGTTACGTATTAGAATGTGATCACCACAGGAAGTCGATTAGCCATCTATCATTGCTCAAAGCTATTGCAGTATTATTGACTATATTCTCTGTGTTGTACACAACATCCTCATGACCTATTTATTTTATAACAGAAGTTTGTCCTTCTTATTCCCCTTCATCTTTTTGCCCATCTCCCTCCACCTTCCCTTCTGGGCAATCCGTGTGGCAAATATGGCAAACTGTTCATCCAAAGTGTATTCTCTTCATCTTGGACACACTGCTGACTAGTACATGTTCCTTTTACCTCTGTGGCCATTTCTAGATAAAGGAATGTGACAGTGAGTGGTAGGTACCATTTCTAGGCCAAGACATTTAAGATGTGGCTGGGACAACTCATGCCTGTTTTTCCCTCCCCCTGAATGCATAGATAATAAATAGGAATAGGAGAGCTACGAAAAGGAAGGAAAAGGACATTAGAATCACTGTGAGAGATTACTACAATTTAGGGACATGTGCTTGTGCTGGTATAAAAGCAAGGACAGTCTTCAACTGTGCTTGAGTCATTATATCTATTGGGTCTTTTTGTTACCACTGCTTAGGTTTCCCAAAATAATAGAAATGACATTAATAAGGGGTCATTACTTATTGACATATAATGGTTGTAAAAGGTAAATATGCCATTAAATAGGGTCCGAAAATTCCTTTTCTTTGTCTTCAGATTTTTTGGTCTGACATGTGTAGCAATCTCTCATGGTCACTCTCGCTTTTCATGACTTTGGAGTCGACATCTCACAAAATGACACATTGTATTTAAGTTAGCCCAAATAATGAGATTACTTTGACATATCCTCATTCAGGCTGTGTACATGTGCACTGCTAGTAGAATGAAGTACAACCGGAAGACCATTTTATTTGACTGTCCTGCAAAAAACATACATAATTTTATTTTAATCAACTACTATATGAATCAGAAATTATGGTTTTGACCCTTGAAAAGACAGGAAGTTTTTGTGTTTTCTGAAAACAACCTTTGCATATTGAGCCCAAGATTGTATACAGATAAAATTGATTAGGGATTTTGAGTTTTCATTTGATTTGTCTAAAGTCATGTAGATGCATTCTAATCTCTATTGATTTTTTATAAGAATTTTTAAAGTTAATCAAGAAACATTGGTCAAGGCAAATGACCTCAGAACTTGGCAATAATACTCAGATCCATCTTAAATTTCAGACAAAGTTTAAAGTGGACAGACTGAACTTTTAGAAGAGATTAATCAGTTACAAAACAGGATTCTTGTTTAAAAGAATTTTACTTCTCTGTTTTAAGAAATGATAATTGTATGGGAATAAAAAATACACATTTGCTTTTCCCTAGCCTCTTCTCTCAAGCCCTAGGATTTCAAGTTCATTTAATTTCTTTTTCTATATACATCCTTGATGTCAGTCCACATGTAGTTTTAAAAAATAATATATTATTTTAAAATAATATATAGTATATTATTTAATATATATTTATTATTATTTACATATAATATTTATTTTTTTTTTGGAGAGAGGGGAATGGATGGAGAAAGAGAGGGAGAGAAATAGAATGTGTGTTTGCCTCTCAAGTGCTCCCCACTGGGGACCTGGCCTGCAACCTAGGCATGCCCCCTGACCAGGAATTGAACCAAGGACCCTTTGGTTTACAGGCTGGCACTCAATCTACTGAGCCACATGT
>CM052548.1:23533852-23585075 GCA_028533065.1 Trachops cirrhosus
TTAAAGATTTTATTTATTTATCTTCAGAGGGGAAGGGAAGGAGAGAGGGAGAGAAATATCAATGTATGGTTGCTTCCTGTGCATTCCCTGCTGGGAACTGGCCTGCAACCCAGGCATGTGCCCTGACTGGGAATCGAACCGTGATCTCTTGGTTCACAGGCCCGCGCTTAATCCACTAAGCTACACCAGCCAGGGCCCACATGTACTTTTTAACAAATGGAGGAAATAATCTTTAGTATGGACTTGCATAATTTATTAGATGTCATAGACTTAGAAGTTCCTCAAAGTCCCAATAGTAAATATGTAATACAGGTATAAAATGAATAAATGGATTAATATATAGAACAGGGGTCCCCAACCCCTAGTCCAGGGACCAAGGTCCCTGGCCTGTTAGGAGCCAGGCTGTGCAGTAGTAAGAGGTGAATGACAGGCAAGTGAAGAAGCTTCATCTATATTTACAGCCTCTCCCCATGGCTCGCTTATCACCTGAGCTCCACTTCCTGTCACATCAGCAGCAGCATTAGATTCTCGTAGGAGCATGAACCCTACTGTGGACTGCACATGCGAGGGATCTAGGTTGCAAAGTCCTTACAAGAATCGAATGCCTGATAGTTTGAGGTGGAGCTGATGTGGTGATGCTAGTGCTGGAAAGAGGCTCCAAATACAGATTATCATTAGCAGAGAGGCTGGACTTCATAAAGACAATAATAAATCAATTGCTTGCATACTCATATCAAAACCCTATCAGTGAGTGACAACAAGTGACAATTAAGTTGCATCTAGTGGCAGGTTTTGTAGTGGCAAGTGAGTTTATGCACATCAATTATACAGCTGCATCTGGTGGCAGGCTTTAAGTCAGAATCTGACACTTATTTTAGTCTCCGCGTGGCCCACCCATTATTTTATTTACTTCCATCTACACCTCTTCCCTGCACTGCATACTTATCTCAGTCACAGTTTTGGTAATCCCACCAGCTAGGCCTAGCCAAAATGAGTAAAAAATGAACATTGGTGGAGAGCTTCTTTGAAAAGGGGGAAAGACCCAATGATGAGATAGCAGAAGCCTTTAAGACTGTCAACAAAAAGCTGCATTTAAAAGAAAATACCAGGAGTCTAACTTAAATTAAGGATTCATTGCAACAACTGATTCATATTCTCCAAGCCCACTTTATATAATATGTGGTGACCAGCTATACAACAAAGACATGAAACCTTCAAACTGTTTTGCCACATGGAGACCAAGCACCCTGCATTAAAAGAGAAACCTGTGGAGTTTTTTCAAAAGAAGAAAATGTGAACATAAAGAACAGAAGCTATCATTGAAGGCCACCATGTTATCAACTGTGTCTGCACTGAGAGCATCATTCTTAGTGCCTAACCACATTGCTAAAATTAAGAAGCCTTGTCCCTGGGGAAAGAGTTGACCTTGCCTGCTGCTAAGGACATATGTTGTGAACTTTTAGAAGAGGTTGCAGTTCAAAAGGTGGCCGTGTGTTCCTCTTTCGGCTAGCACCATAGGTAGGCCAATTGATGAAATAGTAGAAGACATTCAGGCACAATTGTTAGAGAGGTTTAATGAATCACTGTGGTATGCAATCCAACTTGACAAGTCTACCCATGTTGACAACGAGGCAACGGACAATGCTTGTTTTTGTGCGATGTATTTTTCAGGAGGATGTGCATGACAATAAGTTATGTGCACTTCTGTCATGAACCAACGCCACAACTGCAGAACTATTCAAGTGCTTGAGTGATTATATATGAGGAAAACTAAATTAGTCATTTCATGTTGGTATATGCCTGGACAGAGTGGCTGCCGTGACGGGATGGCTTTCCGGTTTCACTACTCGTGTCGAGGAGGTCACTTCTGAATGTGAGTCTACGCACTATGCCATCCATGGAGAAATGCTGGCTAGCTGAAAAATGTCACCTGATCTTAACAACATTTTGCAGGGTGTTATTAAAATTATCGACCCCATTGAAGTGCATGCCCTTAACTCGCGTCTGTTCGTGCAGCTCTGTGAGGAGATGCACGCAGAGCACACGTCTTCCCTTACACACAGAAGTGAGATGGCTTTCTAAAAGTAGATCACAGGCCAGTTTTTGAGTTACAAGAGTCATTCCAGAGCTTTCTTTTAGAAAAACAGTCACTACTGGCAGCACATTTCAGGGACACAGAATGGGTCGCAAACTTACTTGGGTGATATAGTCAACCTGCTTGATGAACTCAGTCACTTCGGGGGAGACCAACAGCCTTGTTCAAGTCGGCAGATAAAGTGGCTGCATTCAAAGCCAAACTGGAATTATAGGGGTGACAAGTGAACACGGGGATTTTTGAAATGTTTTAAACGTTAACAGAGATTTTGAAAGACTGAGCCAGGGCCTTCTCTCTCCCAGCTGCTGCGTGATCACCTGTCTCAGCTCTCAGATGGCTTTGAGCACTACTTCCCAATCACAAAAGACCCCTGAACTGGGAAGGAATGGATCCACGACCCATTTGTGAATAAGCCAGGTGAACTGTTTTTGTCCATGCTAGAAGAGGATCAAATGCTTGAGATCGCAAATGACAGTGGCCTTAAAAGTATGTTTGAGACAACTTCAAATCTCCATGCACATCCTGGATTAAAGTCAAAGTAGACAATCCTGAGGTTGCCACAAAATCACTGAAAAGCCTGCCTCCATTTCCAACATCCTGTCTTTGTGAAGCAGGGTTTTCTGCAGTGACAGCAGCCAAAATAGGATTACAGAGGAGACTGGACATAAGCAACACACTTCAGGTGTCCCTGTCTCCCATCACCCCCAGATGGGACCTTCTAGTTGCAGGAAAACAAGCTCAGGGCCCCAACGATTCTGCATTATGATGAGTTGTATAATTATTTCATTATATGTTACAATGTAATAATAATAGAAATAAACTGCACAATAAATGTAATGTGCTTGAATCATCTAGAAACCATCCCCCACCCCAGTCCATGGAAAAAATTGTCTTCCACGAAACTGGTCCCTGGTGCCAAAATGGTTGGGGACCATTGATGTAAAAAAACATTCATGTTAACAGGTGTACATAGTTCCCTGTGAACTGTTTTTAACACTTAAGCTGATTTTGTGCTCTGAGATTTGGAAGTTTAACATCTTATTAAACTTAATTGTTAATCAGATGAAATAAGCAAACGTCTTACAGTGCCTATTTCAGGCTGAAAGTTCACAACTGAGTACAATCCCAGTGATACAAGTCTTGTTTCTGCCAAAGGTCCTAATATGGTACAGAATGTCAGCCTTAAGGCTGAGGAATTACTGTTACCCTTCTTCACTTTCATCTGAATTTCCCATCTCAAAAATTAAAAATGAATCTGCCTTTTGACCCAGCAATCCCACTTCTGAGAATGCATCCGAAGGAACTCAAAAAACTAATTCAAAACAACATAAGCACCACTATGTTCACGGCATCATTATTTACAATCACCAAAATGTGGAAGCAGCCCAAGTGTCCTTCAATTGATGAGCAGATAAAACAACTATGGAACATTTACACAATGGAATTCTACTTGGCCATAAAAAAGAAGAAAGTTTTACCCTTTGCAGCTAGAGAACATTATGATAAGTGAAATAAGCCAGTCAGAGAAAGAGAAATACCGTATGATTTCACTCATATATGGAATCTAACAAATAAGCTGAACTAACATGCGAAACAGACAGACTCATAGATGGAGAACAGATGAAAGTTAGTGGGGGGAGGGGAAAGTAGAAGGTGGAGAGATTGAGCAAAAAAGGAAAAAGTACTCTGGACACAGACAACAGTGAGGTGATTGCTGGGGGTAGGGGGATTTAGGGGACTAAATAGTAATAGAAAATACATAATAAAGAATATATTAAGTAATACATTTGGTAAATTCAAAAGAAAGAAGGAATTGAGGAAAATAATGAGCCCAGATCACCCAGTTAGGGAGATCTGACTTGTGGGCACAAAAGAAGTCTATAATTATATTAATTACACTAGAAGTGAAACTTGTTGGAAACATACTAGAATATTTTACAGATGCAGAGTTGAGAAGCCACTATTTGAGAAGTGAAGGAGCTGGGACTTCAGCAACAAGAACACACACACATTTTTCTAAAGTAGCGTTGTTGGCCCTGTCCCACTAGTGGCTGCTGAATTCTGCTTAGTGGGCCATCAGTACTTAAAATAATAAAACACAATAAAAATAGGAAAATATAATACAGAGAACAATTATTGTTCTGTAAAACTGTTTTTTTTCTTAATATATACTTGTGAGTACTAGGTCTGTTATGTTATATATTTCTACTGTGGTCACAGCCAAAAATTTTAAAAGTCTGATGCTCCAAACACTCTGTTGACTTAACTCAGTTTCACTGTGTTCTAAATACCAAGCTGCATGGAAAAATAGCTTGTTAATTAAAACTAGGCCATATGTCAGCCCAAGTGTATTCATTCAACTACAAACATGGATTCAAAGTCTAATATGGATATGGGTTTGGCCCCTGGCTGGTGCCCAGGAAAGGCAGATTTTCCATGAGATTGGATTCTTTGTATTCATGAACTTTTTTGTCTGAAATATAGTTAAAATTTTTATTATTAAAATCTGCAATCTCATTGGAATATCAAGTCTACAAAGTAAAATGTGCTTTGTGCAAATATTTATTTAATAATTAGACAAGTAGAACCATGGGTATATGACAAAGTTTAGAGTGATTTATTCTGAAGTTACAAAAAATTACATTTTTCTTGTATTAACTGAACTGAAATGAAAAATATATAAATGCATAGTCTCTATTCTGTTCTCCTGAAATGTCTTGATGGTTGGAACAGTTTGCAAAAATATCCTTTTGCCAGCTTTCTACTTTAATGTGATGTGAAAACTACAGTTTGCTCTTTCATCAGTCTGTGTGTGGGAAATAAATTACTGTGTTTGCATGTTTTTCTTAATATTTAAAACTGTAAATTTTTATTTTGAAATTGGTAATTTCAGGTAATGGTGCATGTAGCTACTAGTATTTATAAGTATTCCTATTTTTACATATTTTCCTAAATCAAAGCTTCAAAATTAACACAAAAGAGGAAATGTTTCAAACTTATTCTGTAGACTGCATCTTCCATAAGTAGAGTTCCATGTTTTTTATCTTTAGCTACAATTTATTTAAAGTGGTTATAGTTCAGAAATAATCCCCTACCAATGGAAAATCCCATCAAGTGGAGAAATTTCCATCAATTTCTTAGAATGATGTTTTCTGAAATTATGATGTAGAAGATAATGTGCTGGTAATATAAGAATTATTTTGATTTTATTCTAATTCTACCTCCTGCTAGTATATAATCTATTTAACATATTACATGCAATTTACTTTGTATAATCTGGGCTTTAAATTCATCTTCTCTTCCTAAGTATTATATATTATATTTCTATCTTAACCAAAATTGGACAATACCATTTTCTACATATGAGGTCTGTCCAGAAAAAGTCCAACTATTGTTAATGTAATGAGAATGGTTTGCATGCCATTGCTGTAACCTGGCAGCTAAGGAAGTATAGGAGAGTGGGCTGAAATGCTCATGTGTGAACAACGACCATCGCACTGTACTAGTCAGTGGGGGTAGTAGGTGCTGTTGAGTGAGCATGCATACCGTGTGGCCATCACATTCAAAATAACTGAGCAAGTACAGCAGTGAATCTGCATCAAATTTTGCATTAAGCTTGAACATTTCTCTGCAGAAACTATTCAGATGATTCAGAAAGCAGCAACTATAGACAACTGGTGATTGGCAGCTTCATCGGGACAATGCACCTGCTCACGCATCATGTCTTGTGCAAAGTGTTTTGGCAAAATATCAAATCACCCAGGTGACTCAGACCCCTATAACCCTGCAACTTCTGGATTTTCCCGAAACTAAAATCACCTTTAAAAGGGAAGAGACTTTAGACCCATCAGTGAGATTCAGGAAAATACAATGGGGCAACTTATGGTGATTGGGAGAACTCTGTGAGGTCCCAAGGTGCCTACTTTGAAGGAGACTGAGGCGTCATTGTCCTATGTACAATGTTTCTTTTATCTTCTTCAATAAATGTCTCTATTTTTCAGATTTCATGGCTGCATACATTCTGGACAGACCTCATGCACAGCATGAATAAATACACATAAATGTTTTAGCACCTGCAAATTCTTCTCTCCTCATTCCTCCCTGCCCCCCACCCTGTTACTCTCCCAACACCTTCCTCTTTAGTCGCCCACTGCTTCCACATTCCAGCTAAAATAAGAGCACTAGGATACTTCACAACCAAGAGCAGGAATACACTTGAGCGTCACTAGCATCTGAAACCAGGCTCCCAGGAGACACCAAAAGTTGGTTTCCATTCCCTCTCTTTCCCCCACTCTCTTCCTCTCTCCTCTGCTCTCCTCCCCTCCCCTCCCTTCCCCTCTAACCCTCTCTTCCAAACAAAAAAAAAAAACAACTTTTGTGCTCACCTATGGAAACATGGCTGCCACAACATGGGAGGTTTGCATATGTTAGCTTCAGAGAGTCTCTGCTGTAATGCTAACGCAATCCTTTCTCAGTCCAGAACCCAGTCTGCTTATGAGGGGGCTTACTGTCCCACATTGCGTCAGATACTCTAGCAGGGACCAAATGAATGGAGCTAATGTCAGGGTCAGGAATTTGTTGTAACTATTATTGTTACTTTATGTGGCAGGAAAGTACTTGGTCTGGTATAAGCACTAAAAGAAATATATTGAAGAGCTATAGGGGTTTAGAATGTGGCTAGTGCAGGGACATCTGAAAACTAGTGGTTGGAGAGAAGTAAAATTAAACTGAGTGGTGTGATGAGGAAACCGTTCCCATCTATCTACCAGAAGGTAATAGGGAATTGGTTAAATCAGTGTGGTATCAGTATTAGTTAAATACATATAATGGAATAAACTAGTGTTAACAAAAGTTAACGTATAAATACAGAAAGTTTAAATGACTTAGACATGGAAATGAAGTAAAAATGGTAAAATAATTTTTAGTGAGGTATCAATCGATATAACTGGTGTATAATTTATAAATTCCAGGTGTACAATATAATGATTTGATATTTGTACATAATGCAAAATGATTGCCACAAATAAATCTGCTTAATGTCCCTGATCTCATAGCTGCAAAATGTTTTTTTAATGTTATAAGGACTTTTTTATTTACTCTCAGCAAAGTTCAAAATTTCAGATATTCAATTCCATACTCTAAACTGTGGCCACCATGTTGCACATTGTGTTCTCCTGATTTCTTTATTTTATAATGGAAGGTTTATACCTTTTTAAAGCCCTTCTCTCATTCTGCCCACCCCTTGCCTCTATTCTGTGTATCTATAAGCTTGTTTTTTGTTGTTGTATTTGCTTTATGCCTTCCACATATAGTGAAATCCTACAGTATTTGCCTTTCTCTCTGACTTAGCATATTGTGCATAATGCCCTCAAAATCCATCCATGTTTTTGCAAATGCAAGATTTCATTCTTTTTTTGTGGTTGAATAACATATATATAATATATATATGTGTGCGTATATACATATACACACACACATATATCACATCTTCTTTATCCATTCATCCATTGATGCACATTTAGGTTGTTCCCATATGTTGGCTGTTGTAAATAATGCTGCAATGAACATGAAGATTTACTTATCTTTTCAAATTAGTGTTTTGGTTTTCTTTCCATAAATACCCAGCAGTGGGATTGCTGCATCATATGGTAGTTCTATTTCAATTTTTGAGGAACCTCCTTTCTCCTTTTCATAGTAGCAGCACCAACTTGCATTCCTACCAGCAGTGGACAAGGCTTCCTTTTTCTCCACATTCTTGCCAACATTTGTTACTTCTTGTCTCTTTGATACCTGTTCTAACAAGTGTGAATTGATCCTCTCTGCAGTTTTGATTGCCTTCCCTTGATGATTAGTGATGTTGAACACTTTTTTTATGTGCCTGTTGGTCATTTGTGTGTCTTCTTTGGAAACTTGTCTATTGAGATGCTCTGCTCATTTTTCACTGATTTTTTTTCTATTGGGTTTACGAGTGTATATATATGTGTGTGTGTGTGCGTGTATGTGTGTGTGTGTGTGTGTATATATATATATATATATATAATGATCTTAACTTCTTATAGATATATGATTTGCAAATACTCCCCCCTTCTAGTAGGTTGCATTTTCATTTTGTTGATGGTTTAGTGTGCTGTGCAGAAGCTTTTGAGTTTGATGTAGTCCCACTTGTATATTTTTGCTTTTGTTGACCTGGCTTTTAGAGTCAGATCTAAAAATACATTTCCAAGACTAATATCAAGTGGGTTGCTACCTATGTTTTCTCCTAGGAGCTTTATAGTTTGGGGTCTTATATTCAAATCCTTAGTTTATTTTGAATTTTTTTGTGTGTGGTATAATAGTCTAGCTTCATTATTTTGCTTGTGGCTGTGCCCTTTCCCCAATACCATTTACTGAAGAGACATTCCTTTTTCTATTATATATTCTTGGCTCCTTTGTTGTAAATTAATTGACCATATATGTGTGGGTTTATTTCTAGGTTCTCTGTGTTTTCTGCTCTACTGATCTATGTGTTGGTTTTTATGCCAATAATGATACTATTTTGATTGCTATGGCTTTGTAATATTTTTTAAAAAATTATTTATTGATTTGAGAGAGTGAGTAATGGAGGGAGGGATGGGGAGGAGAGAGACAGACAGACAGAGAGAGACAGAGAGAGATTGATTGATTTTTGTTCCACTTATTTGTGCATTCATTGGTTGACTCTTGTATGCATATTGGTGCCCTGACCAGGGATCAAACCCACAGCCTTGTGCCCAGATGATGCTTGGTGTATCTGAGCTATCTGGCCAGGGTTGCTTTCTAATATATTTTGAAATCAGGGAAGATGATGCCACAAGTTTTATTCTTCTTTCTCAAGATTACTTTGGCTATTTTGGGTTTTATGTGTTTCCGTACAAACTTTATAATCATGTGTTCTATTGCTGTGGAAAATGTTAATGGAATTTTAGTAGGATTACATTAAGGGGGAGGATCCCAAAACACAGAAGTTATGTATTAAAAATTGCGTATTTATTCTTGCATGTTTAAACTTCACTCAGCTTCAAAGTACTCTCCATCTCATGCAATACAGCTACTGAGACCTTTTTTTTCCACTGCTCAAAACAGTTTTTGAACTTGTTGATTTTGATGCCTTTTAGTGCTTCTGCTATTTTTTTTGTTTTACCTCTTCCATATCAGCCAAACACTTCCCTCTGAACACTTTTTTAATCTGGGAAAATAAAAAAAAAAAAGTCAGCTGGGGTGAGGTTAGGTAAACAGGCAGGGTGGGGCATTTGCTCAAAAACTGCTGAACCCTCAGTGAAGTGTGGGCAGGTGTGCTCATAAATCACCCATCATTAAATGGGCAAGTGCATTAAAAGAGTCTTCAAAAAGTATTCAACGAAGCTGAATGCAGCCTCTCACAGTAATACCAGGTGGTACACTGACCCAGATGGGTTCCTAGAACATTCACCTTTCAGGGGAAGTCCCTACAAGGAGCTACCCTCCAAAAGATAACTCTGGTTTTCTTTGGGCCTCCCCCCTTGTATATATATAGTCTGCTTTGGGTAGTATGGACATTTTAACAATATTAATCTTTCCAATCCATGAGCATTGAATATCTTTTCATTTATTTGTATCTTTTTTTATTTCTTTCCCCAATGTCATAATTTTCCTCATACAAGCTGTCACCTCCTTGGTTAAATTTATGTATAGGTATTGTATTATTTTTTGATGCAACTGTAAATGAGATCATCCTCTTAATTTCTCTTTCTGATAATTGGTTATTAGTGTATAGAAACAGAACAGATATTTATATATTGATTTCATATCCTGAAACTTTACTGTACTTGTTTTATTCTCAATTTTGTCATGGAATTGTTAGGGTTTTCTATAAATAATACCACATAGTCTGTAAATAGAGACAGTTTTAGTTCTCTCAATTTGGTCATTATTTATTTATTTATTATTTATTTATTTGTTTGTTTTTCTATTGCTCTGGCTAGGACTTCCCATACTAAGTTGAGTATAATTGGCGAGAGTGGGCATGCTTGTCTTGTTCCTGATCTTAGAGGAAAGACTTTCAGATTTTCATTGTTGCGTATGATGTTAGCTGTGGACTTGTCCTCTATGGCCTTTATTATGTCGAGTTGTAGTCCCTCTACACCCATTCTTGAGGGTTTATTTTAAATCATAAATAGATGTGAACTTTGTCTAATGCTTTTTATTTATCTATTAAGATGATCATATGTTTATATTCTACATTTGTTAATATCAAGTTGATTTATTTGTGGTTGTTGAACCATCCTTGCATCTGTGGAATAAATCCCACTTGATCATGGTGTAGGAAACCTTATTGTTGCATTTGGTCTGCTAATATTCCATGGAGGATTCAGGCATATATTGGGTTGGCCAAAAAGTTTGTTTAGTTTTTTTTCCGTAAAATAAAAGATACATTCTCCATTTCACTGACAACTTTATTGATTTGGATATTTTGAGTGTGTTGGCTATCTCCCATATGGTATAAAGTTGATTGTTCTCAGTTAATGTGTTGATCTGATCACCTTCAATTTCAGCTGGTCTACCTAACTCTGGAGTATTATCCAGTAAGAAATCCCTAGCACAAAATTTTGCAAACCACTTTTGACACATTCGATCAATCATAGCGCCTTCTCCATACACTACACAATTTTGTGTGTGTGTTTCAGTTGCATTTTTACTTTTCTTAAAATAATAAAGCATAATATGCCAAAAATGTGTGTTTTCTTCTATCTTCAATATTAAAATGGCTACACAAAAACCAATTTTGATAAGCTTTTTTAAAATACAGGCTGATCTGACAGCTGTCACAATACAATCTAACAAAATTTTTCAAAGGAAGTTAAAGACAAGTAAGTGCTACTAGAACCATCATACAAAAAACTCTTTTTGGTGAAACAATATATTCATCAATTATTGAACTGTAATTTTCTGGTGGTATCTTTGTTTATTTTTGGTATCAGGGTAATCTAGCCTTATAAAATGAGTTTGGAAGTATTTCTTTCTCTTTTATTTTTTTGAACAGTTTGAGAAGGTTTAGTATTAATTCTTCTTTGTTTGGTAAAATTCACCAATGAAGCATCTGATCCTGACTTTTGTTTGTTGGAAGGTTTTTGATCACTGATTCAATCTCCTTATTACTGACATAGTCATATAATTTTTAAAAGATATATGTATGTATGTTATGCAGAAATATGGCTATTATATATGTAAAATTATTTTTCAATGATTTTATATTAAAAATTTTATGCTTATGTCTACATTAACCAAATTTTCTGCAATGAAGACATTTGATTATAAAAAGAAGTATTAACTAAAATTAAATTAAAATATAAATCACACATAAAATTATGTGTGTTTATGTATGGTATATATATTTATATAGGTAGTCACAGTTACAGTGGCTCTTAGAAAGCAACTAATTCAAAGCTGTTAATGAAAATGTTAATGACTTTCTCAAGGTCAAGAAACCCATAGGTGACAGAATCAGTAATGAAAATGTTTACCTTAGACTGAAACTCTAGCCCCTTTTCAATTCTACCATATAAATAATGAAGATTTTCATTAATTTTGCTATTGTATCTATTTTTTTCCAACAAAATGAACTTGTTGGGTACTTGAGGGTAAAAACTGATATAAATTTTTAAACAGAGTAAATAAAATAGTATTTTAACTTTTAAAATTTTGATCTCATTGCTAATTTTTCAAGATTTGCTGTGTACCCAGTGACCATGTGTCCAGGTTTTCATGTAGCACCCTTCCTGAGGGTTTGGAAAAATCAACTGGAAAAGCTATCATGCAAAATGCCTAGTGAATAGACTGAAACTCAAAATAACAATATGACAACAGTTCAAAAGACTTACAGACAACATGTAAGTCTAAATATTCAACTTTAGTTGGGGGGCAAGAGTGGGGGTTGAGCCAATGGGGAGAGAATGGGGACATCCGTAATAGTGTAAACAATAAAAATAAAATAAAATAAAAAAGAATCTTACTGATGTCATGGTATAATCACATTCCTAATAAAATTTTCAGTGGAGTTCATTGGAATGTATTTATTGCCAAAACGCAGACATTGTAACTTCAGGGCAATATACATATGTTGGCAAATAAAATACATACAGATTTGGAATTATAACTTAATAAAATGTTCATATGAACCTATACTTCTAGTAAATACACAACAGATGCTCTAATGCATTCTAAGGTAAAGGCATAATGGACAAAGAATATTCAGTTTACAATAACATTTTATTTCTTTCACCTGTTATTGTTTTACACACCTGTGCATTATTGGCAGTTTGCTCAGTTTGAATTTGGAAAACTTATACATGGATCATCAAAAGTATCAACAAAGTATAACTGCTAATTTTCTCTTTTGTGCTTTAATTTTTTCATAGTGTTTACATAAGTTTTGTGTGTCCTTATATTGAGAGGCAAGCTTTTAAGTGTTTATAGTTTTTCCTGACTTTCCCAATTTTTTATGAAAATGAGGGAAGAAAGTTGTCAGAATATTCTAATTGGAGCTAGTATTTTTAGTATTTTCAAATACTTGACTTTTGATGATTTTGCTTTGTTTTTAGATTTGCCTCATCATTTTAATCTTGTTTGAACTTTGTGGGTATGATTTTAGGACACCTTCTTTTGTTCATACGAAAAGAAGAATGGATTTTTTTGTTGCTTTTTAAGAAAGATTTTATTTATTTATTTTTAGAGAGAGGGGAAAGGAGAGAAAAAGAGGGAGAGAAACGTCAATGAGTGGTTGCTTCTCGCATGTCCCTAACCGGGCACCTGGCCTGCAACCCAGGCATGAGCCCTGGCTGATAATTCAACCAATAACCCTTTGGCTTGCAGGTCAGAGCACAATCCACCAAAGCATACCAGCCAGGGCTGTTGCTGTTAAATTTTTTAATTCACTATCACAATTGTTATGAGTGAATAATATAATGTTTTGGTTCAGCAGCCTGGGTTCAAGTTATTTTTTTAATCCTAAAGGAAAACAATTTGGAAAACACATGGTCTATCCTGAAAATACAAAAACACAGTTTGGAAAATTAGAAATATGTGTATGATTTTCTTTTAGTTGCCATTAATCATGTTCACTTGGAGATAGATTAAATGTTGCCATTGGAACATATCTCTTTCATGCTACTATTATTCATAATTTTAATATTCACATCTGGACTAATGATAACAAACTATGCACTGACAAACTGCATTAACTATTTGTCTTTAGATGTGTTATTTGTAATTTAAATCCTAGAAACCAAATAAAATATAACTACCAAATTAAACTACCAAAAACAAAGGCACCATGTAAGCTTCTTAATAGAGGAAAATGACTTGTGTTATTTGTCATGGATAAAAGGTGATACAGATGATGTTATTATTTTTCTATGATACAATAAGATATTGTATAACATCTCCATGAGTCGTTTTCACACAGACCATGAACAGGATGGAATTTTATGATACTACATATAAAGTGATTATTTTAGCTAATAGTAACCTAAATATATAGAGAAAAACATTTTCTTTCTTTACTTTTTTGGAAAAAAATATTTGAACAGGCTAAATGTAGTCTGACCAAATAGTAGGGTAATATGTAGATGATATGTAAAGTTTCTTCTTTCCCTTTAAAAGTTACTATTTTTCAAGCCCAATGTGTTGTCATAAACTACCTATATGAACATAACATACCAACTATGTCATATAAGCTATATAATTATTTGGAATATTGAATTTACTTATTCTTAAATTCTCATGAAATACAAATTTTAAGTTTTGAATTGGAATGTGTGGCTGCCTCTCATGCACCTCCCACTGAGGGTTGTCAAGGAACTTGTATAAAGGACCCATGGACAAAGCCAAAGGGGGAAGAATTGAGCGGGGGAAGCATTGATGGTGGGAAGAGGGGGTGGGTGGGGCAGAGGAAAGTGGTGGAAAGAAAGTGAAGACAACTGTACCTGAACAATAATGAAAAAATAAGCAAAGAAAATAATTTAAATTGGAGCTTATTTTTTTAAGTCTTTCATTATTTTTTTTCAATATTTTATTTATTTATTTTTAGAGAGCAGGTAAAGGAGGGAGAAAGAGAGGGATAGAAATATCAATGTGCAGTTGCCCTCTCAAGTGTCCCCTACTGGGGTCCTGGCCCACAACCCAGGCATGTGCCCTGACTGGGAATCGAACCGGTGACCCTTTGGTTCACAGGCCAGCACTCAATCCACTGAGCCACACCAGCCAGGGCAAGGAAACTATTTTTTAAAGGAACTTTAAAATGGAATTATGTCATTTACCTGATAGTGCTTTGGTTTTTACAAAATTTGAATATATTTAATGGGAGAAAAATGACAATTTTTATTTGTCAGTAGAAAATTAATACTTTATAATCTATATTATCTTGAAATATCAATACACTATTTTACTGCAATAAATAATGCACAATTCTTTTACTAAATTTTCTATTTTTTACAATTAATTAATTTTCTTATTTATTTTTAAAATTTATTTTAGGATGCCAAAGCAATAGAATATTCTCACTATTCCAATGACCATTTTTCTTATTTAAAAAGAGCCCAAAATTTATTGCTATAGATCAGTGCTGTCCAGTATAGCACATGTGGTTATATTTACCTTAACATTAATTAAAAATAAAATGTGAAAGTTTTTCAATCTTACTTGAAATACCTTAAGTTCTCAGTAGCCACTTGTGACTTTTGGCTACCATATCAGACAGTGCCAAGCGTTTTCACTATTTGCAGAAATTTTTATTGGATAGCACTGTTCTAGACTATTTCCATCCATCTTTTCAATGCATGCACTTCAGAATAGTTTCTAAGTCCACCATTTCTTGTCTCATATTGAAAAGAAGAAAATATAAAATTGTGTGCGGTAGTGACATAAATTAACTTACATTAGTAGGGTAGCTAAGTTTGGTTTTCTTTTCATAAAATGTATAACCTTGGCAGTTTGCTAAGCAGAACTTACTTTCAATTTTGTACAAAATAAGACTGATAATACCTCCTTCTAGGATTATTAAGATTATATAATATAATACATATAAAGCATGTAACACAAGATCAGGCACCTAGTGCATTCACTCAATGTTAGTTATAAAAATGTCTGCTGTATTAATCAGTAATTCTGTTTGACGATATCTTAAATGATTTGTATAAATTCATTAAAATATATACCCTATTCTGCTTTATTTTATCTTTTTACTACTTTGAGGGACATCAACAAGTTCTATGAGGAAGAGAATCTTTTTATTTCAGCCCCTTTTGGAGTCTGAACAATGTAATTAATATGTAAACCTGTGCAGAGCATTTAAACTAGAATAAGTCATTGAGAAAATTGAAGCTAGTATTACGGTATCATGGAATCATTAGTTGGTCTCCAGACTATTCAACAGAAGTTGTAGAAAGTAGGTGAGGGATTTCTAAACAACTTCAGAGTGAAATTGAAGTCATCTTGATCATATACCTATTGAGCCTTTTACACCAGCGGCCTCTGATATAGGGCACTTACCATGACATGAACGCACAGCTTATTTCTCTGCTGTAAGTTCTCACACACTCACTTATGCATTAGAGCTTAGCACCGATGTGTCATTCTTTCCATGTTGATTCTTTTACTGCTTTTTCTAAATGCAACAGTCGATTTGGTGTCTATGAAGGGACTGAGTGTAATTTTCTATTTTGTTCAAAAGCCAACCAATCTAATCATAGAAACTAGATGAAACATTTGCTTTTATTTCATTAATGCTGTTAAATTCTACTGAATTATTTAGCAACTTAGGACATACTTATCTACATAGAAAGAGTAAGTCTGGAAAACTAATCTTACTCAGTTAGTGTTAAACACCGGAGTTTGAATCATTCTACCACTTTTGACTTAGTGCCTAAAGAGCCAGGTCTGAAATTACAGCAATCCTCAAACGAAGACCTGGTTTAGGAGGCTCTCTGCTCTGCATTCTTCACAGTGCAGTTAGTGAAAGCAATCCAATTTAGCAAGCAGTTGTTAAAGCTGAAAGACATTTCCAGAAAGCACATTTAATCTCCTGTGGTATGACACCATGTGTGTGTGTACATACAAACGTATAAATATTACACACTCTCACTTTAATTAAATATCTCCTAATTCTATTGTCTTGGTCCAATTAAAATACATGTTTATTATCTATTTCTACTGCATATTTTTCTTTTTCTTTGCTTGATATTAATTATCTCAGAGTCACTTCTGACTTCTTCAGAGTTAAGCTAAGATGTTGTTTCTTTCTTTTGCTCCACTCAGGATCCCATGAGAGAGCCTTGGTCTGGAAATAAGCAGTCATGGGTTTGAGGTCCAGACCTCACTCTCTAGGCCACTTATGGCCTCAGTTTCCTCATCCAAGATTTTTTCTAGAAATACCATATATGAACATGTGATAATTTTTTCAACTTTCTTGTTCTTTCATGCTAGTATATCACCAGTGAATGAACAGTTTCTTCACTGGGAGATAATAGGCAATGGGACTTCTGGAGACTGATTTTCTTATGGAATACAACTAAAAATAAAGGGGAATAAAAACTGAGGAACTCCTCACAGAACAGAAACCATTTTTCTTTAAGTAGAAAAATATAGTCTGAGTTCCAATGAATTGGTGAAATTCTGGCTTACATTTTTGTTTTTAAGTAACATCTACCAAGAGTAACCAGTATAAATGCAGAAGGGACAGATTAACCTCTTCATATTTGTCAGTCATTTAAATATTCATTATATTTATTCATGAGAAAACATTTTCTCCGGGATTTATTTTTTTTAAGTATTTTTTATTTTTTAAAAATTTTATTTATTTACTTTCAGAGAGAGGGGAAGGGAGGCAGGGAGAAAGAGAAGAAGAATACAGGGAGAGAAACCTCAATGTGCAAGAGAGACACCGATCAGTTGTATTTCACTCGCCCCCAACTGGGGACTTGGTCCGCAACCTGAGTACTTGTCCTGCAACCTGGGTACGTGCCCTGACTGGAAATCGAACTGGTGACCTCTTGGTTCACAGGCCAGTGCTCAATCCACTGAGCCACACCAGCCAAAACATGGATTTATTTTTTTGATAAGACATGACAATATTGAAATTAAGTTAGTGTAGTTCATATATATCATGAATGACTTTAAGTTACTTCATTCTTACAGTAGGAAATTTGCCAATATCACACAGTATGAATGTAATGATTATACAGAATTAGATTTCAAAATCTAATAGAATTTGATCCAGGATTGTGATAGTCATATAACATTACTGTTGCTAATGCTATCTTTTCCAATTAGTTTTACAAATAATAAATCCAGATAACATTATTCTTTCATGGGAAAAATTTAGCTTCTATAGCTAGATCAAGATGTCCTGCTTGTTTGAATATTTTCCATTGTCTTTTCGACTACTTGGTCCTATTGCTTTGATCTTTTCTTAACTCTAGATGCTCAAGCCAAAATTGACTTCAGGTTAAAGAAAAAAACAGCAAATTCCTTGGAGATGGTATTTAACTTTTAAACCATCAACTAGAAAATGGTCAGTGTCTTTCACTCAGCTGGCTAGTGTGAGCTCTTGCTTTTAATGCCCTTGGTTTTTGTGTTCTCCTGTAACATGACTACGTGATTGCTGCTTCATTTGATAGTCTGAAATTCCAGTATTTATACGTCATGAATTCTTCCTTTCTCCAGCCAGTTCTCTGAGAGCGTAGGTAGCATATTGGTAGAAAGAGTATAATTACATAATATAGTAATATGTTTCAGCCTACTGTTCTGGCATGTTTTCTTCTGGATTTAGGTTTCTGTCTCTGGATACATAGATTTAAAACCTTTTCTACCTTCTATCACTAAACTACAAGCTCAGTGAAGGCGTTTTTGTCCTCCTGACTTACACGAAGCACCTAGAAGAATAAAACATGCTTGTATATTGAGAGAATCTAATCAAAAAATATTGGCACTATAGCTTTTCTAATATGTCATAACCTCTATGAAAGCAAATATTAAGCTTTTATTCAATACCAATCAACTAATAAGTGTCATGACCAGAATTCAAACAAAACTCCAATGACTGATATTCTCTACATCAGTCACTTGGAAAAAAGAAATCAGAAAGTTTTATAAATATCTAAAACATAGGATAATGCCCACATCAACAAAATGAGCATTTAATTTTCCATTTGAAGCATGTCTTTCATAACTCTTAATATATTTAAGAACTTGAACTTTAAGCTCCAATACTTACATGTTAAAATCCTACCTCCTTCTTTTCTCAACTACACTACCTTAAACTAATCATTTGACCTTTTTATGGCTCAGTTTTCTCATTTATAAAATTAATATTAAATGAGAAAATTGATGTAAAATATGATGTATGATGTTGTTAAATATATGAGAACTTTATTTTATCATTATTTTATTTGAGCCTTAGATTTTTTCTATATAAAAAATGACACTAACCAATATGTAATTGTGTCTTCTTTTCTCTCATTCCATTACATGTGTTTCTACCAGAAGGAAGGAATGCTAAATTTTTATAGTCATTGATGCACATTTTCCAATAAAGAGGATTTCTTTTTTTTCTGAATACAGGCAATTCTTTCCATACCTATGGCATTATAAAAATTATAAAATGAATTACCATGTCTAACCCTTTACCTTCCTGGAAATGCAAATGTTGAGACTTATATATACATATCTTATGTTAGCCATATATTCATATGTTTAATGTTTGGGTATTGTTGTCCATCTCCTATTCATGTCAATTAGTTTGACCCAATTAATTATGGATGTTTGAATAACTTAGGTAGAATAGCAAGAAGAAATCTCAGTTCTTATTCTTTTATTCAGATTTACTTCTGGAAACACTCTATTTTCAAAGTAAATACTAGCAGAAATCTAATTGTTCCCATAAGTATAATATTTAATTCTACCATAACATACTGTCTATAACATTTCCTACTCTGTCTTGATAAAGTAAATTTGGCAACAGATTTGTTAGAAGTGGTTTTGTGTTTATCATGTTCCTTTTTCATGAGTTTTCCAATAAAAGAGGGGTTACAAGCTTGAGTAACTCACAACCAGCAGAAATGTTATTGCCATTCTTTTTTAGTAGTCTTAACTGGTACTTATCCCAGAGGGATGTACACTAAAAGACAGATGTTGGTTAATTCTTTCTTCTTTTCTTTTTTTTTTCTTTTCCTTGGGATAGAAAATTTGCTATTTATTACTCAGGAGTAACATATATGCTGGGAAATTACTACTCAGAGATTCTAAAACCATACACTTTTTTTTTTACTTTATCTCTTTAAATTCTGTGGTACTTGAAAAGAAGAGGCATGGCTCATTGATTTAGTTACCATAAAATATATTTTTATTCTAACTAGGTAACAGATAGAATAAATTTTTTCTCTCCAAATGCTTACTTTTATATTTTTAAGATAAATGTTCTCTACACCTATTTAATTTAAAATTTTAATTTACTATTTTAAATGGAAATTGTCTTTTAAACTCTGTATTATTGTAAAGAGTTATTCTAAATTAAATAACTTAAACATTTTGGAGTGATGTTAAATTCGGAGTTTCTTAATAAATCTAATGCTGCTTTAATTTATCAGAATAAAAATAAAATTATTATTAAAGTAAAAGCCTAAAATGACAACAATAAACAAGTGTTTCATTTTGAGAGAATCTCACAAAATGCATAGAAAAGAATGATAATAACTGGAAATAAATGGAAAATTCTTTTAGTTTGGAAAATATTTGCCTTAAAATGGGGTTACTTTAGAGACATTTCGATGATTCTCCACTTAATAAAATAAAGCAAACCAAAACTTCTTAGGATTGGATCTATTTTACATATAGTTGTATATACATATAAAAGTGTAAATTATATACATGGTCTATTTTTATATATGTATAAGGTACTTAGTATTGCTAAGTATATTCATATTTAAATTTACAACAGATTATTTAACTTCCTAAAGGGACTATTGATCAAAAATTGTTGAATAACACTCTTTAGACTACTAATTTAAAAACATTTTCACTGTTTGGACTGCAAAAAACAGTGTATACATTAACTATATACTTATAAAGAAACATACATTTTTTAAAATATAAAGTGATAATACTGGGCATTATGCACTCATATTCTACATTTGAAATTAAATTGATGTTCATTAAAATTACTAAAAATTATAATGATATATAAAATATTTTTCCAATGGGCTTCATGTCCTAGTTTGAATGAAGGAAATAATTATATAGTAATACATTTTACAATAAGGAGTAGAATTTTATGAAATAGAAATAGTATACAAAGTTCAATTAAATCTGAAAGGCCTCCATGTGAATTCATTTAAATTAGTTTTCTACCCTCTGATATTTTAATGTTTGTATACCTTTGAGTTGAGATAATTTTCAAAACATTTTACAGTCATTCACTGAGAATATGCCATGGACATTTTGTTGAGGTTGTTGTTTTGGTTTGTTTTAAAAATTTACAGTGTCTCCTGGCAGACCTCAAACATATTATATTCTATTTATTTTTAGGATGAAACTTTGTTTCATAAAATATCAAATGTAGGATCTGGCACAAATAATGTCCCTTTTTATTGCAAAATCTTTTATTATAAGATCATAAGCATGTAATTCTGTAACATAAAAATGTCACACTCAAGCACACTATACGGCATTTTAGGTAAAATGTTCAAATTAAAACTGTAAATTATTACACCTGTATTATTCCCCTACCAACCACACTCAAACATGTGTTACTTCTGCCAGACCCTGTCAGGAGGTATCCAACTGTTTGGTGTCTCTGGGCCACACTGGGAGAAGAGTTGTCTTGGGTCACACATTAAATACACAAATACTAACAAAAACAACAACAACAGAACTCCTAATGTTTTAAATAAATTTACGATTTTGTGTTGGGCCGTGTTTATAGCCATCCTGAGCCACACGTGGGCCACAGGGTACAGGTTGGACACCACTGGTTAGTGCTGTATCTAATGGCAGTTAAGGATATTTCCAAAAGTTTCTAAAAGTTGTGTTTTTCCAATTTTCCAAAGAGGGGCACACACACAATTCTATGACGCACACATAGAATTCATTTTTGTTTTACTAATAAATCTAACTTCTATAATATTTCTTAAAAAGATAGAATTAAATCTCCAGTGGATCTTCCTTAAGAACAGATGAAGGAGAAGAAGAAACCCAAGAATGGTTAAGATACGTTTCTATGGATGGGCAGTGGGGATGGCTGGGGAATGGGTGAATGGTGGGGGTAAAATGGAGACAACTGTACTTGAACAACAACTAAATAAAAATAATGTTTCTATGGGAAGCAGGGCTTTGCTGAACAGCCAACAAATACAAAACACTCACACAATGGGACACGTCAAAAATCAATCACTAAGGAAATCATGCAGATTCTTACAGTTAGGGGGAAAACAAACAAAGGAGGGATATGCAAAATTGCAATTTGAAATTTCCTGTGATCATTGGAGAAGCTAATGTTTCCCAACCATTTAAGGAAAAGTCACTTGTCTTCTGAAGCAAACAAACAGCTACTGGGAAAAAGCCCACCAAAATATGCAATAGGAGATAAAATTCCAGCTAAGGCTTTATGCCGTCCCCAAACAGCACCCAGGTTAATATCTCAAGCAGCTGTCCTGATCTCTGTGGTCTAAGCTTTTAACTAACTTTAATTAAATGGAACCTTTGGTGTGCAAGGGTACATATGCCTGGGATATGAATAAAAGAAACAAACAGCAGAGCTTGGCATATGGTTGCACACACATGCATCATTTGGTTTTTGATTTTTTTACAAGGATATTTTAACATTCATGAGAGGTAAAAAAGATGAGAGCAGAAATAGAATCGTCTCTCTGGACTTCAACTTTTTGACTACTGTTCCTACCATCACAGCCAGTATTAAAAAACACTATAAGTCTTAATTGTGAGATGCACAGTCTGCAATGTTTAAATGGACCCTGTGGATTTTGGTCCAAAACCAAACCAATTGGTTGCAAGCTATTTTATTTCCGTTAGATGTTCTGCTGCAATATTTGCATAAATGTAACCGTGCTGTCCGTCTTTTAACTTTCACTCAATTAATTATGCTTCCAGCCCCCTGCTGATGGACAAAAATGAGACTTCATCTGCAAATAGCTTCAGCAGTTTACAGCTTATTAAATGCCAAAATCTAGTTAAGACAGTTTGAGAATTCTCATGTCAGGCATTTCAACATGCCACTTTTAACACAAAGTTCTTATTTAAAAAATGAGCCCACTACTCCAAGTCAGGGGGAAAAAAATCTCTGGTAGAAAGGTAATGAACAGATTAGAATTTTATACAAATTGTGTACTTAGCATATGTAGCTTACTCTGAGCACACTTAATTAGTTTGCCTAATAATGAAACCGCTATGAGAAAAACTACCGAGTTGACAAGAAAATGGTCTCCACACATTACAGACAGCTTTCATCTATGAAACCACCTTTTATAATTTATATAAAAGTCTGTGGATAGTCTAGCAAACAAGCATATAAATAGGAGCTATATACTCAGTTATTCCTTTAAAAATAGCTTTTCGTGTGACAGGTTTTACATATTGCGTTAAACATCTGGTGTACTCACCATCTAGTATTCTCTACACCATTTGGGGTTAGCTCTTCATGTGAGCCAGACACAGGCAGACAGAATAATATATCCATTAAAGCCAAATGAAAAGATAAAGTATACGGCATTTTGCATTCTGTAAAAGAATTAAAATCATTTTTTCCATCATTTTATTTGATAAGTTGACCAACCTACATCCCTGGGAGCATGCCTGTAAAATTAAATAAAATCAAGATTTCCTTGAGAAACATATTTTTTCAGGTATCTGTCATGAAACATTTTAATTCTTTTTTGTAAACACTTCATTCTTTATGTACAGTTGATAATATTTTTATTAATATGATATGTGTGTTTGAATTTCCTTAGTTTAGGGAGAGAGTATTGTATTTATTCTGTGCAAGGAATTAAGATATTTAGTAAAGTCTGTTTGCATTTAATTCAGCATTAAAAATATTTTAGTTATTGTCACAGTAAAGTCAGGTTAGGTTCTTGTGGCAATTGGCCATCAGCCTCAAGTTCACAAGTTGTTGACTTTTTCCTTCAATCTTGTGGCATTTCACAGGGTATCCTACTGTAATAGATTTTATTAGCAAATTGTGTCATGTTTACGTTGTCATCTTATAAACTACCAGGATAGAGCTGCATGTGATGTGATGATATGTGACAGAAATGTCAGAGATTATTTTAAAAGCAAGTTCTGCCTGATCATATACCAATTAACAGCTTTCATAACAAATCCCAAAATACGTGGTTGGCATTTGATCAAAGGGAGCATATTTGATTGCTGATACTTTTTGGGACAGATCAAGGACATTCATGTATCCACTCAACGCTGCGACTGTGGAGCCATCCAATGGCTACAAGTGTTGCTCTGGCACAAAGTGACGTCATACGTCACTCCAAGCACATGTCGTAGTGGCCCTGTCTGGAGCTTTCAATAAAATAGGAGAAAGGTCCAATTTTTTTCTCAATTTTAATGCATCCGGCATGGTTTCTTATGTATGTTTGCTATTAGCAATCAGCAGGGAAGACCTAAAAGTAACTGAGGTAATTTCACTGATGCAGAAGAAAGGGACACTTAAAGTAGATGTGGCCTTATATTACATGTAGACTTTGTGAAGGTATAAAAGTTGTGTTGTTGATGCAGTTCAGCAGCTCTAGGATCTTTTGGGATTTTTGATTCCCTATGGGTAATTTGTAAGCAGAGAGAGACAGAACAGACTTTGCTTGATTGACTTTTTTCTCGTTTCTTGGTTAAAAAATGTAAGAATTTTTCATTTTCTTATTCCTCAAAAAGACCTGAAGACTTTAAGATTTAGTTGTGTATGGTTGTAATGTACATTTTTTTAAAGATGTTTCATGGGTGTCTATTAAAATATAATGGAACGTAGAACAACTGTAACTGGTCCATAATGCAGATGATTTGACTATTTGCTACAGTTAAATTCTGAAATAGGGTCATACCAGAGGGTCACAGATACATAACTGAGTCCAAAGACATAACACAGGATTTAGTGGTGGGGGGAAGGACTTATGAGAGGGAGGAACTTATAAACAGAGAAGTAGTAGCACACATGCAGTCCTATGAACTCGCATCATTCCAGAGCATAGACCAGGCATAGATGTTCTACACAAGTCCTGGCCAGCATTCCAGCAGAGCAGGACTTCCTTAGCCAGAGGGCTGGAGTTGGGACAGGTGATAGACGGAGAAAGACGTCCCCTTAGCACAGCCCCCACCTCACTGCTTCATAACCTATAGGTTAGCCTATGAGGTTAGGGGACACATGAGTAAAATCAATATATCGTCAAGGGTCTCCATACTCAGAAACAACACTAAGGATTTTACACACTCAGAGCCCTTACTTTGCCTACCAGGACCGATGAAATGAGCCCAAGGCCTTATCTTTCTGTGGACTGGCTTATTTCCACTGAGCCATCTCTCAGCTAAGAAACCAAAGGGAAACGGGAATTGGCTCCATGGTCATCCAGAATTGTCTCTAATAAATAGAAACTTAGTTTTTAAGTGAACATTGGCAGTTCTGTTAGTTCCTTTTGCCTGTACAGGAACTATAAAGCATCAATTATCTTTAATTTATATGTATATATATAATATATATATATATATATACCTCTTATATCCTTGCAGATTCCTGTTTTCATCCCTTCAGGGCCACACTGCTCTGAAGACTTTGCTATACTGACTGTCACTTTCACTTGCTCAGTCTCGAGACAAAACTGGCTTCTACCATATCATGCCAATGAATCAGTTCTCACTAAGGGCCACCGATTACTTCCAGAACTCTAAGTCCAATGTATATTACTCAGGCTTCAACTTCTTTTTGTAAAATACTTCTTTTCTTCATTACCTTGACACCACATTTTCCAGGTTTTCTTATTTCTTCACGGCCACTATATTACACATTTCTTTAAAATTTCATTCTCTGTTACCTGACTCGTATATAGAGGAGATCTGCAAGACTCGATACTTTTCCATAGTTCTCTCTCTTCTAGATTCTGTCTAGGCGGTGTGACTCATGCCCATGGCTTCCATTCCTACCTATGTGTTCATGGCTGCCAAAGCCATAGATAGCCCCACCCCACATGTCTCCTCTGAACCCCAGCAATATGTATCTTCCTGCCAACAGATATTTCTACTTCTCAAAGGCATCTCAAACTCAACAAGTCCAAGGCAAGAGAAGACAAGACAAAAACAAACAAACAAAAAGTGTGGTTTTCATTCTAACACTGATTTTCTGGTGCTCTCTAAACAGTGAATGATAACATGAAATACTCAATTGGAATTAACTCCTACCATATACCTCTCCCATGCAATGCACAGTCTACCAACAAGTCCTATCCATCTTACCATTTAAATATCTCCTAAATTTATACATGTTCATTACTGCATTCATTATCCTAGCCTTACCTAACTAACAATAACATTAGCCTGGAATTTTTTCCTTTTATCCAAGCATCGATGTTGGAGCTGGACTTACATTTTCAACACCAAATTTTATCATTGAACCCACATACACACTAAAACCATTTAATGAATTTGCATTTTTCATAGAATAAATTCTTTAACACAGAACCTTTTGTGGTTATAACCATGTCCACTTCTTCAGTTTCCTCTTGTGCCACTTCACTTGTTGTTCTTTGCCCTCTGAACTTTAGGGATTCATTCTGGTCACTAGAAGTATTTACTATGTCTGTTTCCAACACCTTTCACCAGCACTGAGGTTTTCCCATGCTGTACGAGTAGGTTTACTTTGTCAGGGTAGAAGCCAAGTGCTAACAATTGCGTGTGAGTCCAATCCTTTAGCTTCATGGAAGCCTGAGGATATGACCCTTGAGCTAACCCACAATACAATGTGCAATCAAGGAATCTATAGATAAGATACAGAATCCAAGATAGTAAGGTTCTGAGAATACTGGGCACAGAAGCAAACACCTGTATTCATTGCCAAGGTAATTTATTGAGTAATGAGTAACCAATATTGATGATAGGCAGCTGCACTGGAGATGGATTCTAGTGACATATGCCTGAGTGGTACAGGACCCGTACAATATAAAATCCAAAGGGACTCATAGCTTACTGATTCCCTGTCATGGGGTGTTTTGCACCAACCTGTTCTTATGCCTTGGCACTGTAGGTACCCCCAAGTTTCTGAAAGTTATGATGTCACTTCTATGCCTTTTTCATGAACTTTGTGTTCCTGTCTACCTTGCTACCTCTCTTAAAGCAAAATAAACTGGTGTTGGATGAAATCTGTTGTATGTCACGTATCTTTTGTTCATCCCAACTCCAGAACACAGGTGCTAGCCAAGCAAAGCAGATGTGCCACAAGAAAACATACTACCAGGCACATTTTAGCACATTTCTTATATATTCCTCCTCATCCTAATCTTATCTCCATTAATATTTCCTCAGCTAAAACATCTTTTAAAAACAATGTACTTTACAAGTTCTCATTAAGATTTCTTTCAGATCAAAATGTCTGTCTAAAATTAATATCCTTAGTGTCACTTTTACTATTCCCTTTCCATCCTCATTGATTTAAATTTCAGAAAGTGGGCACTCTATCTATTACATCATACCCCCAGGTATCTCCAACCCCAAACACTATGACTGGTATGTAGGAGAGAGTAGTAAGTGCTTTTTAAATGAAAGCATGTATAGCTGGTGCTGTGATATCCTGTATCATAGAAGTCTGCTCTAGTCTAATAACCTGGAGCTTATTATTACATTCCTGGGGGGAGTGACATTAAGTTAGGACCTAACATTTGAGAAGTGATTGGGAAAATTAAGAATATTGCAGTTCAGGCAGAGAAAACAGCTATTAAGCTTGTGATTTGGGGGAAGGAATGCCACATTCAAGGAACTGAAAAAAGCCAGTATTGTCAGATTATAGCTAATAAGAATGTGAGGTAGGAGGAGGCTGTAGAGTTAAGCAGGAGTCAAATCAGGAAAGACTTAATGGCCTTGTTAAATATATAGTTAGACAGCTTAATAAAACTTGCTGAGAAATGTTGAAAGGAAGTATGATTTCTCTTTCTGTGCAACTTGGACCCAACTTCTTAACCCATTTTACTGGTAATACCCTTTATAACTTCATAGAATCTTGTTTCCATGTCTGTTATTGGTATGTGTTACTTTAGATAGGTTACACAGTCTTAGTGGATTAATACAATGGAACTTTATTATATTTTGTCAGTCAGTTGAAATTGGTGTAGCTAATGGGTAGGAAGCTTTCCTCCACATATTTTTTAGGAAACTAGAATCCTTTCCTTTTGTGACTCTTCCACTGCCAAAGCTTTGGCCAGTGGAACAGGCACACATTTCTTTCATTCAGGTTATACTGACAATGCCATAGCTACACTTAATAAAGGTGGGGTGGGAGCTGCCATCTAGGTGTGTACCCAGGAAGGAGAGCGCACCTCTAATCTTGGTAGGGATTTAGCAACCTCTGTCACAGTTTCTCACATACATCTATGCAAACTGTACTTTCCATACAGTGAAAATACCCTCTCCCCAAAGTACAGAATCTGAAATTCCACTGTCTGTGAATCCAGTTCCGTGTCAAGCATCACAGTTTTCACCATCCCACCTGAACCAGTCCTCTTGAGTGAGTCTAAAAAGCTTGTTATTGACTCCCATCCTTATACCCTCAGCCCCCACTGCACCCTCAAATATTGTACAGCTGTCAACCAGGGACAACAAAATATAGTGAAAACTCCTGTTTGGGAAAGGGGAACTGGTGAGAACCAAAGAAGTCACTGTCTGCTAGCAATAGCAAAATGCTCCTGGATAGGTATTGAAAGATACCTTTTCTGCCAGGGGAGATTTCTTCGATTACCTCTCTATGCATATAATAATCTGCTGGGAGTGTTGGAGGTACCAGTGCATGAAATCATGTATGTAGGAAAGATGCTTACCTGTGCTTTGAATTATTATATGAAAAAATAACTAATGTTTTTGAGACATAGTTTTGGGGTCTATTTGTTACAGGAGCTAGCATTTCTCAAGCTAATCATAGGCATTGCAGAAACAATATCAGTTTGTAACTAAGGCCACGTAGGAGGAAGGAGAAAGCATTTCCTACATGGGAATACTGCGGCATTACCAGGAGGTATCAGGAACGTTAATACTGTGACTGATACTGCTGGCATTTACAAATGACATGGGAATTGAAAAAGATTGTAATCTAATTTATTCAAGGATGCTGTATGATTTTTAAAGAGAGAAACAATTACTATCTACAATTAAAAGCTCTCTTCCTAAAAGAGAATCTGAAGTGAGTTAATAAGTCATAAGTATGCATTGATTAATCACTGGTCCATTGGGGGAAATGATAAATTTAGGTCTGGAAACTCATGATATTTTCAACTTGAAGTTCAAATTTATGGGTCTGTGAATTTCTTGAATTAAGAATTAGGGCATTAAAATGTTTGTAAGAACATTTGAACAAAAATTAAATATTTTTATAAAACAAAATTGCAAAGTTATAGTTTACCGGAAAGTCATGCATTGCAAAGTATTTTTCTCCTAAATTAGTGCAAATTATCTCTTTGCTTTTCCCTTTTTTCAAAGATTTTATTTATTTATTTTTAGAGAAAGGGGAAGGGAGGGAGAAAGAGAGGGAGACAAACATCTGTGTGTAGTTGCCTCTCATGCACCCACTACCAGGAACCTGGCCCGCAACCCAGACATGTGTCCTGACTCGAAAATAAACCAGCAACCTTGTGGTTCGCAGACCCACACTCAATCCACTGAACTATACCAGCCGGGCCTCTCTTTGCTTTTTGTGACACTGTAGATGAGTTTTGTCACAATAGCTCTGTAAAAATAAACTACCAAAACAAACATATATTTTTGGGACTAGTCAGGCTCAAATGGTGTAACCAAAACATAATTGTTTTTATCTTACTCATTCTTCACCACCCATAGTCCACTGCTACCTACTTAGGAACACCTCATTCTCACTGAACTTCTTGCAATATGTACAGTTCATTCACTGGACATTCTTAAGGTCTTTTTTTCTCTTCCTCCAATCAGACTATCTGCTGTGTGTCTCTTTCCTCCAGAACTCTGCATTTTCTTGTGTGAGACGTCATTTGATAAATGTGCAATGTTAATTTTGAGCAACTGTTCATACATAATATCTGTCTATCATAGAGAGATTTCCTGAAGATGTGGCATGAATTTCAAAAAAAAAGAACAGTTAAGACAGAAGAGTTACCTTCTGGGACTTCATATTTGCCTTATCTTTAGTCCCTATATTATTTTTTGAGCACTGTGTCATATGTACCAGAGTGTACATTGATAAGTATATTATCTGTCTGCATCCTTTACTCTAGCCAGTGTATACTGTGTAATCTTCAGAGTATGCTTTGTGCTCTTACCTCTGACTCTTTACACATACGGTTCCCCTAAGGAGATGTTCTCTGCAGTAAGTCATGTGCTTGATGTTCAGCAAATTTTTCAATACAACTTAAGGTCACTTCATGATGGTATTTTCAATTTCTCCCTGCTATCCAGCAGATCACCCACTAACCCCATTCTCTAATATATCACTTACCAAATTTTAAGTTTTCTAATTTATCCTTTTTACCACTAAACTTTGTAAATTTATTGAGGGTAGGAATTTATATTTGTATCTTTGTATGAACTAACACTTACCTTTGCTTGGTAATCAGTACAAAGAGATATTTGTGGAGTGGGCAAATGAATGAATGCAAGAGTAAATGTGTAATGGCAACATTGTGGTGGACACGCTATTTATGATTAAATAGAGCCATTATAGGAATTAGTGAGAGGCAAAATGTGCAAATGATAATGTTTGATCAATTGAAAGTAACTGAATTGTGGTAGACTCTCTGCTTTCATGATTATAATGTGAAATATTCCAAAGGAAACCTCAGTTGACACCCAAAACCTTTCTGAAGTTTACAGTGTAAACATTAACATTATTTTTCTAAGATGGACAGAATCTTTCTGAGCCATCACAATGGCTCCATTTTTTGTTTTATTTCCCAGTGGCAGAAGGTGTACAGATTGACCTTAGGCTAGTCTCAAGAGACCCCCTAGTTCAGTGGAATCGTTATTGGCACCACCAAATTCTTCTTCCCTTAGGCACTAAAATAAGTCCCAAAGCTTGTCACTAGATGCAATCATGAGAGGCATCACTCACACTTTTCCCTCCACTATCTGTACACATCATACACTATGCTCTGTCACAAAGCATGTACTGGATGTCACAAGAAAGCACCCCAGCCTCACAAGATATATATTTTTCCTACTTCTGCAATAGCTGTTTTCAATAGGCCTTTCTACTCTTCTACAAGGAAATGGTCCATCTTTAGATAAGCAAGTGCTTGCTATGACCCTCAAACGGCAAAGGGACTATCCCACTATTTCATGTTGGGAAGTAAATTTTGATATTGTGGTTTGCAGGATATCATTCAATGCAGAGTCAAGGCCAAGGCAGAAAAAGAAACCCAAATCAAGAATGAGTGTCATTGGGGTGATCACTTCCTAAGTTATATAAATGTCTAATCACTAGTTGTATGCCTGAAATTAATATAATACTGTATGTGAACTATAATGGAAAATCTTTTTAAAAATTAAAAAAATGAATGACTGTCTGTCATGGTGAGGAAATATTGCTAACTATGCCCTTCCCCTATGGAAGGGCCCAATATAATCTGTGTGCTGAAGTTCAGCAGTGTAGACCTGTACTGAAACTTGGGGACGAGTTTAGTGAGCTCACCTTTTGTCAAGGAATGTTTGTGTTTTTTCAACTATGAATATCCTCAACCACTAGCAGTTTCCATGATCATAAACATTTTTGTTGTTTTATCTTTTTAAGTACTTTCATTGCTGCACCATCAGAGCCTGGGAAAGGATCAGGTACATGATAGGAGCTCAATAAATATTTGTTGAATTAATATATTGCTCCCTGTGTCCATGGATACTTTGTGTTTGAACCCATTTTTTGGTACCACCAGGATGATAGAAAAGGCAAATAACAAACATACTTAGTATAGGTTTTTCTTACAATTTTATTATTTAAAAAACCCTAAATTTTACATATATATGTGTATATACACACCTACATAATTCCTGGTGCATACCTTCAGGTGAGAGTTTGCAACAGAAATGAGTATTCTCACACTATGGGCCATTCCAGAGTGTTCATTGATGGATCCATTCCATATCTTCCTTAACACCAATCACTGTACTGAGCCACTGCCCAAAGGTCTATGTATAGCTCTACCCCACCCTGTTTCTTTAAATAATTTCAGAACTGTATATACTACCTGCAGTTATGCTTATTTAGAATACTTCTTCCTATACCTATCTGTACAGACTTCAGAATACAAGCTCTGATGCTGACTTACTGTTCAGAGGCTTGGATAGAAATAAATTACCGGTGAGACCTAGGTTGGTGAAAGAACTTCTAAGAATAGTTTCTTGCTGTTCTTGCTTGCCACAGGAAACTCATCTGATAAGCTAGACCTGACATGGTTTTCTTAACCTTAATGGAAAAGCTGGTTGTCCTACACTAAGGGGTATAGTGGCAGCATGACAGGTTTAAAGACCACATCTCGGGGAATGAATTAACACTGTGATTTTACAATCCCATCTCAGGGAATGAGTCGACACTGGGTTATGGTCAATAGATTATGGGATTCCCAGGAATGAATCTGACAGGCAAAGTACTAAGGACTCATTTGATTTATATAAACAACCAAAATAAAGTAAGTAATTAAATATACCTTCTAGTTTTGGCAAACAGAAGGCTTCAGACACCATATGAGAGATTCATGGCCCCTTTCTCAATTTTATATAATTGAGTCAGTTCACAACTCAGAGTTCTTGAATGAAGGATAGGCAGGTGCAGGCCTCAAACAAAAACAAAAACAGCAGGTGCTCCTCACTTTTTGCCTCTCGCACAGATTTATAGCATCTTAGTAGCTCAGAAAATTTCAGCTCATCATTTCTGTATGATAAATAACTACAATTTCATTTCACTCTTCTCACAGTGAAATCTTTCTTCTTCCATTTTAGAAATTTATATCACCCTTTCTCCAACCCACACAATTGTGAAATCTTATAAAACTATGATCACATTTTATTCATTTTTTCAACTTCAGTACATTTCCATATGTATTGAATTGAAACTATAATTTCTTTCAAGGATTTTTTTTTCCATTCTAAAAGTCAAGGAAGTATAATAAAATCTATTTTAGAAATGTGTTTTCTCTCAATTTCATCATGTTTCTCAACTTAACATGTTTGTAAGTATAATACAACTAAGGAAAAATATGTAGGGAGTTCCCCAATTTTTGGATATGTGAAGAGGCATGTTATTTAAAAATAAAAACAGATACTCTTCAAATATGGATAAATGCTTTATATCTTTCTACATTGACTGTGTTGAGCCATAGACATGAATATGGGCAACTCAGCCCTGAGACCAACTATGGTCCTAATGGAGCAGAGAGGGCACGCAGAAAAGAGGAGAGAAATCATTGTACTATACTCATGATTAGTAGAAAATAAGGAATTGTAGTAGAAGAAAGGAATTTGAAAGCATTTTCTCAGTTTTGATACCCCAAAATACAACATAGTTTTTATAATTTGTAGAATATAAATATGTACATTTTTCCTTATTAAAATTTATCATTCTCTTTCCCATAAAATCCGAATTTATTAGTATGAAATGCAAAGTATATCATTATTTATTCTCCATCTATGTTCTCTAGCTTCATATCTCAGTACAAACCACCTCTTACTTTCCAGTTAGACTGAATTTCTTGAATTTCAGTGAATCATTTTTATCTTTTTTCAACTATGTGAATCATCTTTTTTTCAACTCCATGCCTTTTGCACAGACATATAGCTTTCAAACCTTCTTTATCCTTCCAACTTCTATGCTTCTCATACTTTGTCTTGGTTGGTGTTTTCTAGAAGCAGATTTGAGATAAGATTTAGGAAGAACTGGTAGGGAAGTGGGGAAATTGGACAGGGAAGATCTGAGAATAAATGAAGTGCGTGCTGTCAAGCAAGCTAACATTGAAGGTACCTGCAGCTTAATCCCGTGGGAACTCTCCAACATGTAAGACATGAGCCCCACAACTATCACATAAAATAGAGGCCCTATGGTGTTAAACTCACTGACTTCCAGCAGTTATTGTCTAGTTAAGCATTCATTTATTTTAAAAGCTTGTTTACATGAATTATCTTTATTGTATCAAAAATATTTATGCCAGATTCATATTTGACTTTCTTGTTCTCTTTTACCTTGGGGACCAAAGCTTGTATTTCAGAAAACTAATAACTATATATACTATGAAAAAATAGAACTCTACAATATAGATCTGAAAATGTTGCAAATAACTACTTCCTAATCATTGCTTTTTATGAAAAAAAGGCATTAAAGGAGCATAATAAAAGTCTATATATTCAGTTTTATCTTTCTAGTCATTTTCAAAGCTTATTAATTTGCCAACAAAGTAAGCAATTTTAGCAAAGGTGTTATACAACTTTATATTTTGTTTGGTTTGGTTCTCAATGAGACTGGAGAAAACTCTTCATTATTTTAGTTTTCATTTGCTTTTTACTGTTATAATACCAAACCATGTACAGTATATCACAGTAAAAGCAAACATGTTAACCTTATGGTGCTGTTTTTAGTGTTAATGATGATGTCTTTTATTGTTTATTTTGTAAGAAAACATTATGGCAGCAATACAAAAAACCTTGTAAAACCTTTTATCACCTATTCGTCTTAAATAAAAGTTTCATATAGTTGAATATAGTGCAATATTGCAGTACAGAATTATGCAAACTAAAAGGCGTTTCCACCTGCAAAAAATACTGGTTGTTGTTACAGAAGCTGAGAAATAAAAGCACATGAAGAAAGTAACCCATGTTTCGTTGCAGCAGTAAGTTTTAAGACACTTGTGATCTAGTGATGTCAATAGCTCGGTTATGATCGTGTAGGTATATATACTTATTTTGTGTATATTTGCAGGCTGGTGCTGACTACAGGTAAGATACCACGGATCATAAAGGTTTGTGAAAATAAAACAAAGCTAAAAGCAAGTAACACACACAAAAAATACTCTCATTCTATACTAAGAACAAGTTTGTAAACCATTTTCAAAGATCTGACCCCAAAGAGCCTGTATAAAACATAAGATCGAAGTGTCAACTCTAGGCCGTGCTGAATAATAATGGGCTCATGTGGACCGTAATCAGCATATTCAGAACTCTAGATTCCAGTATCTAATTGGTATAAATCTTTCCTTTCTCAACTCACTGCCGGATGCAGTGAATGTGAAAAAAGTAAGCCCTCTCAGAAGGTTGTTGCTGCTCTTCATAGAGTCACTTTCCAGTGTGCTTTTGTGCCCTGTGGGCATCCTGCCTTGAGTTACTCAGGTGCGTGCTGGTAAACCAGGGCAGTGCCTACCTGAGACATATGGCATGGGGATTGGAGGGGGCCAGGGGAAGCAAACCCCGAAGATACCGAGTATGACTTTAGCTACTTTTTTGGGGAATCCAAAGTTATATGAAGATTTTTGACTGTGCAGGGGTCAATGCCCCTAACTTCTACACTGAACAAGGGTCAACTGTACTATTCATTTCCCGTCTCATTCTCCAACGTACTTAAAACATAACATACACCTTTCAGTTGAATATATATTTTAAAAATTGATACAAATTGAAAATGAGGGAAAAAATAACATATACAGAAATGCATTCTGTAAGTTACTGTGTAGATCCCAAATTCAATTTTCACCCAAAGCTGCTAATAATAATAGTAATAATAATAACAATGATGGAAAGGAACTTTTGGGGGTGATCACATGTTTATGGCATAGATTATGATGGTGGTGTCATGGGTGTATGTTAACTCCAAACTCATTAAGCTGTATACATTGAATTTGTACAGCTTTTTGTATGTCAACCATACCTCATAATATGATACTTTTAAAAGGCAACTAATGAACAAATAAATGAATATCAGCCCAGGAAAAATGAAATAAAATATTTTTTCTAACTTTCTCTGCTTCACAGTTGGATTATCTGATCCAGTTTATATACCTTAATGTACAGGGTCCAGCACAAGTAACGCCTGCCTGAGTGTGGTTGGTAGGGTGATAATGTGGGTGTAATGATTTATAGTTTTAATTTGAACATTTCACCTAAAGTGTCATATGATGTATTTGAGTGTGATATTGTTATGTTACAGAATTGCATGCTTATGATTTTGTAATAAAAGATTTTGTAATGAAAAATGGGCATTATTTGTGCTGGACCCTGTACATGAATTAACAGCATAGACCTCAAAGGAGGATGAAGGGAAGGCCAGCTTCTGTAATGTCTGTCATCTTCAGGGACTCTCATTCTTAGGCTGGACACCATACCTGTTGGCTTCCATAATAACCTGTGAATAACTGTTGTGACACAATCTCCACCCAACATTTTAATTTTCTGTCTGCTCTCTGTCCTCACCACTGGAGAATAAACCTGCAGAAAACAAAAATTGATGCTTCTTATTTTGCTGTGTCCACTATATCAGAGTAGTCAGTAAGTGCTGGTTGTATGTTGTGAACAGAGGCTCATTCCCTGTGCAAAACTGGGGCTACCTGCATTTCACCTGCTGTTAGGGAGAAATACTTCCAGCCCCAGGTTCCACTCATTAGCAATAAACTCCTTTTATTTTTTGCCAAGAAAAAGTTTTCTCCTTTTGCAAGTTGAACTTCTGGCAGGTTATCCTGGTAAGAACTCACAATGTGGATATGTAGATTACCTTTCCCCTACAACCTTAAGTTCACACTATGTAATAGGTAATGGGAACTTTCATTATGTTGCGCCCCTAAAATTAATTATATTGCAGAGAGCATGAAGCTCAACTTTTCTTGCTGAGTTGCAAAACTGAATCATTGCACGGGCTTTTAAAAAATGTCACGGCTTAGATGAATATATAATAAAGTCTTACATAAGCATCATCTATTGTGACCAAGAACATTTAATTTTGATTACATAAATTTTATAGTAATATCAAAGATCTAAGTATGATATTGTATGACTTAGTAAAAAATTTAAAAATTGCCAGAAAATTAAAGCTGGTAAATTTGGTTGCACAGAGAGCAGAAAAAATAACTCAGGTGGCAGAAAGGTTTGTGTCACCATGTTCTCTGAGCCAGAGAATATTCATCCAGGGACGCTTAGACATATAAATCTTGGATCATAAAATTTTGGGTTTTGTTTTTTTTTTGTAGAATTCAATTTCTGTAGAAATATGCAGTTAGCTCATATTTGTTTTTTTTTCAGATATTTCCTAAATTTGATCTTTATAGTCTTTTTATTCTTTGATGATAGAACCCCATTGTTTCTTAGTTGTTTTTAGATGTGAATTCCTTTCATTGACTGGCAAAGTTTATGGGGGGGCATTTTTCTGAATACTTGGGACTCTTTTTCAGCTCTGGAATATTTTGTGTTACAGATATTGCTTTTTATCTATTTATTCTTATTTTTCATCACAAATATTATTTCACCTGGATGGGCTCTTTCATCTAGATCTAATTTTTCCTCACAGTTTTTTTTTAAATTTTATTTTTTAAATAGCTTTTTTGGTATTTTTCCTATTACCATTTATCCCCCTATACCATCTCCCACCTCCACCTTCCCCCTATCCTGGCAATCATCACACTGTTGTCTGTGTCCATGAGCTCTTTTTGTGCTCAATCCCTCTGATCTCAGCCCCAAACCCCTCAGCTACTGGCCTATTCTCTGTCTATGAGTCTCAAAATTTTTATATCCATGTCTTTTACCTGGATTATTTGAATTGTTTTAGCATATCTCAAGTATGAGCTGTTCATTCATGGTTTTTTGCACTATCAGTCTGCAAATGTGTATCTTTATACAGGGCTTTATTTTTTAAAAACTTTTTTGTTCAACATTTCTTTATCAGAATTGGTCATTTCCATCTGAGGTGGTGGTTGTTTTTTTTTTTAATTTTTGTTTTAATTCTTTTCATCTCATCATTTCCTCTATTTTCTTTTTTTAAGATTTTATTTATTTTTAGAGAGAGGGGAAGGGAAGGAGAAAGAGAGGGAAAGAAGCATCAATGTGTGGTTGTCTCTCAAACGCCCCCTACTGGGGACCTGATCCACAACCCAGACATGTTCCCTGGACTGGAAACCCTTTTGTTGGCAGACCAATGCTTAATCCACTGAGTTACACCACCTAGGGCTCTATTTTCTTTTAAACTTCCTCTTCTTTAAGGGAAGTTATGAGTTCTAATCTACTGTGATCAGTGAATAATTTTTTCAGGGAATAAATTTAGTCTGATTTTTCTCAGTAACATTGCTTTCTTGTGCGATGGCAATTTCTTATAGGACTCTGTTTTTTTCTTTCATTTTACTTGTTTAGGCAATACATTTTCTACCCAACTATTTAGGAGGAGAGGATTTGTATGTTGTCCTTAGCCCATTCCCTGTTCCTGTGATCCATGCAGGTATTTGCTGAGCTGTAAAGAGCCCGTGAAAAGTCTCAAGTGAGATCCTTGGTGAATGGGGCAGATGGTCTTCCACCTTCACTGTGCATTCTGCGCCTGGGAGAAGAATACTGATTATTCTTAAAAAGCAGAGAAGGTATGTAACTTTAAAAGTTAATAATTCTACCAGTTGCACAACAAACAGAATTTATAAGCCCTTTTTGTGTGCCAGATGCAATGTGCATATTGACTCGAATCCACTTAATGACCCTGAATATAAGGTGTTACTATTAGTAGTAGTGTTAGTATTATTATTGAATGTGACACATGAGGGGAATGGACACAGACTTGAATTGACCTATCCATGTATTGAGTTTCGATGGAAGAAAAATACAGACAATCAAGAAATAATAGAAAGAACAAACACTTTCAAACAAACAAAGCTGGGCCAAATTCTATAGCTATATAGCTTTTTATATTCATTCTAAAATATTCATATGAGAGAAAATGCAAATTAAATGTTTTATGATAAAAAGTAAATATTTCCAGATTATATAATATGTCTGTAAAGCTAAAGCTGAAACAGTATTTACATAAATTAATCTTCAAGACTTTATTTGCTTGCAATGTTTTATTTTTCTAATATTGTTTGAAGTAAACATTTATATTGTATAACTGCTTTTCTTTTAAATTATTTCTATTAGAAGAAGGAAGAAAACTTTTTTCTTTTGTACCTGGTAAATTTGAAATTTCAATCTCACATATGCAAACATCTTTGGATTTCAGTTTATCTTGCATAGCATGGGGAAATATGCTATATATTTCTGTTTAAAAATGTTTGTTGTTTCTATGTAAGCTTCTTTAGAATAGGTTAAGGACAGTTAAATGGATCAGGATTATGTTGTAATTAGTAAAATCTAATATTTCTTTGCCTAAATCACAGCATGACTTTCCTCAACTTACTTTCATCAAAGTAAGTCATTATTCAAGAACACGTAATTAGCTTGTTTTAATCTTATCATTTTCAGATACCTGCTAAAGTAATTAGCTTTCTCTTTTCTTCTTTATAGTTAGAAAATTGCTAAAGGATCAATGAACAATACATCATTTTTTATTCTACACCACCAATTACTTTGACCCACAGTGTAAATTTATTGATTTTTCTTATTAGTACATTATCACCAGTTACTCACAGCATGGTGTTTATAAATTAATAAAAGAAAGATAGATTCATTTGTGAACAGTTATCCTTTCAAGTTTCTTGTCTAGAACATGTGTGATTGATTATATGATACCTACTAATGGTACATGGAACTTAAGAATAGAGTTTATTTCTCATGTCCAAGGTTTTTCCATATTTTTGCTGAGATAAGTCATAAACTCAAAGTTAACAAAATTATTAAAACTTATGTAATTTACAAAGTTAGAAAAAGTTTAGTTTTTCTGGCTTTTATCCCCCTTAAAATAAGATTTTGAAACTTTCTGAACATCAAAAATGAAAATAAAAGGGAAGGAAATATTATTTAGTAAGCACAGAATTATACATGTAATTTTGACAGTATTCTCATATGTTATATTTTAGTCATTGCCTTTTTTACTCATTCAATGAATATTCAAAATGCCTCTTATGTGCAGGAATTCTAGTATCTTCAAATACAGTGGTGAAAAACATAATATTTATGCTTTAGTGAACTTTGCATTCTAATATGGAAGGTATCAAGAAATTAATATATAATAACTCACATATAGTTCAGTTCTATTCAGAAAAAAATAAAATTGAGTGATGGATTAAAAAAGAGGAATATTTTAGGGTAATCAAAGAAGACTTTCCATTGGAGGTGAACTTAGAGAAAAGATTGAAAGAAGAGAGGTATCCATACAAAAGTCTAAGGGCACAGAGTCTGGAAGTGGAGGACCAGAAGTGCAATGTCCTGGCTGCAGTGGACTGTGGGGGAGAGACAGCAACAGGGCGAGACATAACGTGTTTCCCCTAACTTTTGTTTCTTCTATTGGTTAGTTTGTATTTATTTGTTTGTTTGTTTTCCTTTATTGTGTTTTGCTTTTTGGGGTGGTAGGAGGTCAAGTATGCTTAAAAAGGCATCCTTCAACACAAAGGTAGACATATATTTTAGTCTATAAAGGGTGGGACCAAAATAGGTTTATAGTTGTGAGTTTGTGAAACACAGATTTTATTCTTATATTATCATTTATTATTATATATTTCCATGCAAACAACTGTAAACCTACTTTTGCCATGTTTTTTCTAAAACATCTATAGTTTTGTTTGTTTAACCTTTTATTTTTAAGACAGAATTTATCAGTGATAGAAATGTGAGGTAAAGCTTAAGATCATTATTTATTTTCTTAAATAAATATCCAATCAATGTGACTTCATTCCTTGTGTAGTCTTTTATATCTGGTTTGGAACAAGACCTTTATCATACTCCAAATTCCCATACATCAGTGTCTGTGCCCTTATGTTTCTTACTTTATCATTGTCTATTCTCATGTAATTATCACATTTTAATAACCACACATGTTTAATTTGTTTGAAATATGGTGGAAATTTATTTTAACTTTTTCAAATGCACCTTCAAATGTAATTTTGAAAGGTATGTTGTAGATTTATATATGCAACAAAACTAGATTTGAACAGGGTTGACAGGACTTAATAGGTTAGTTAGTCAAGCATTCCTGCTTTATATAATTTTGTATTTCCTCATCCACAGTCTGGGAATAGCTTACCCTTTGTTGATACTTCTTTGCTTGTCTGTCATTAAAGATGCAGCATTTTTGGCATAGAAGTCTTGGATCTTTCTTATATGGTTTATTCTTAGATACTTTATTGATCGTATTAAGATCATGCATGGGATATGTTTGTACAATCACCTATCTGTTATGTGGTTCATTTGCTGTTTTTAATAGATTTCAAGGGAGGAGGAGAAAGCAGAATGTCTTTATTTTGCTATTCAATTCTTTCATTTTCATTTAAATGTGAATCTTAAAAACATCAAAATTTTATTGAGCAACATAATTGCACATATCTAAAATTTAAAATTCAGATCACTTCAATAAGCTACAGAGACTATAATTCAATATTGAAGGTGGCTATGGCTTTAGAAGACTGTCTTGATAGAATGAAGTTCATGAAGTAGGAATGCTAACATCAGGGTTACTAATGTCTATATATTTTCCACATTATGATGTTTTACTGAATTTGCTAAGGAGAATAAGTTCCTTGTAAGTAGCTTTGAAGGCCAACATGCTCTATATTCTGTTACATACATCATTACTAATTCTATTGATCTCAAATAGGATTTTTATTTCCTCAGCTATTTAAATCCATTATTGTTGATGACTATGTAAAGCATAGTTGGAAGACCCATTGAGTGAATAACTTGCTAGCATGTTATTAACTTTTTATTTTTTAATTTTTATTACTAGAAAAGTGTAACAAGGGTATATATGACTTATCATAGATAACCTTTAACACTCTCAATATTTTCTTAGAGCTAGTGTTACCAGTTATAGTTTTGGGCTAGTTAATAATGTTCTTTGACTTGTCTTAAGTAATTTTGAAAGCAAAATAATCTACATGCTATCATGCACATAATAGAATGCTAACTGATATCACGGATTCAGTGTAGGACTGTTTATCTGTGTTTTATGTGATTAACATTGCCTTCCAGAAAGTCCTAATGTGTGAAGGAACACTCTTCTGTTCCTCTCTGACTACTCCTTATCTCTTTACTGGTATGGTTGCTTTGATATTCCAGCCCATAAATATAATTGTGTGTGTGTGTGTGTGTGTGTGTGTGTGTGTGTGTGTGTGTGTGTTGTTTCAGAGTTCAAGCTCTGGAGCCAGACTCTACATTTCAATCTGAACTCTGACACTTCTCAGCATATTATGCACTGGGGCAATTGTGTTGACCACTCTGTTTCCTAATCTGTTTCCTAAAGGTTAGCCAGTTTCCTAATCTTTAAAATGACAGTAAATTACTAATGGCCTCATTGTCCTGTTTCTATTATTATAGTCTTTTACATATATTAACTAGTACAATGTCTGGTGTTCTTACATTCTTCTTCTCTTTATTATTAATATTATTATTACTGAACACATCCCCTCCCCTTTGAGGCTCTCGCCTTCTATACAGATTTAACTTTTATTTTTGTAGCTAACTTCATTAAATGACAAGATAATTTTATGGGTTTATAAACTTAAGATTTAATGATTTAGTGAAATTAAAAGTCCAATTGTGAATCAGATGCCAAAATCTGGTCCTAGAAATTTTACCTGCTAGGAATTTCCATTTGGTTATGAGAACTCAATGTCACCATTTTATAGCCTCAAATCAGTTCTCCTTATAGTTACCTATTTTAGAGTAATTTTCACTGTAATCCCAATTATCGGGTTTTAAATCTTTGATCATGTTTGAGAAATAGGGATATTTCTATTGTGTTTTACTCTCCATGATTGTTGTTACTAGAAATATTTACATTTACTGCATTTCTATGACCATTTACAACTCCATCCCAGCTTTCCAATTACTTTAGCCTAATATCACTTCATTGATATTCTTGTTCCGAGTTATTCCAAGAACAGTGCATCTGAGCTACTGCTGAAAATTAACTTCCCTAAAGGAAAGCTTGGGTCAAGACTCTCCCTTCTTACAAAGCTCGAATACTGTCATACACTCCCAAATCTGTAGCCTGGTATTCATGGTCCTCTGCACGTTGGCCTAACTTACATTTTTTTCAATCTCTCTTTGTAGTTAAATCGCTACACATTCCCAGGGTTTCTGCATGTCACAGTTAAGTATTTATCTATCATGTTTGACATATCACTTTATTTTGCCTAATTTTTCACACTTTCTTATTACATGCATTTATTGATGCTTTTTATGGGGTGCAAAATACCTTTCCACTATATTCCAACTTTTCTCACCATTGTAGGAGACATGTTATTTGCCTAGGTGTCTAATATTCTGATTTCACTCAGATATGCCATGGCAAACCTCTAATTTCCCAGTTTCTGGCCATGAAGGTTGAATGGAGCTGATTCTATGCTTGGTTCCAGGAGCTCACACAAACTCTAGGCCTGGCTAATTCATCAATCATAGTAATTTTGCCAAAGCGATTGGTTTAGGTATAGCCACATGTCTCAATCAGAGCTAAGCCTGCATACTTTCTGAAGGAAAGAGAGAAGCCCTTAAATTGCTGGCATATCTTCTGTGGATCAACACATGGATAAGCCTCTATCAGAGTTAAGTTAGTATGGAGAAGGGAGAACCAAGCAATGGAGAGTGAGGAAAAGAGGTGGAAATGGACAGAGGAGGAGAAGGAGAGAGGAGGAGTAAGAGAATATGTAGCATCATTTAAGTCTCCAAATCCATAGATCTTCATTTATTAAAGTATATAAACACTTCTCGTTACTTGAGATGATAAGTTGCTTGAAATCTGTTTAGCTGTAAACAAAAATTAAATGAGGGAAATTCTAACATCTGTACAATGAATAATGAAATACCTAATAAAACATTTTTGAGTTGAAAGACATTTTTGTACATTTTAAAAAAGATTTTATTTATTTATTTTTAAAGAAAGGGAGGGAGAAAGAAAGTGAGAGAAACATCAATGTGTGGTTGCCTTTTCTGTGCCCCTAGCTGGGGACCTGGCCTGCAACCCAGGCATGTGCCCTTACTGGGAATTGAACAGGTGACCCTTTGGTTCACAGACCCATGCTAAATCCACTGGGCCACACCAGCCAGGGAAATTTACAAATTTTTAAAAGGTTGAAAATTTGATTTAGACATGAATTTGAGGATTATTTATCCATCCTGATACCAAATATAATTATTTGTTTAAAATAAACACAGTTACAATTTTTATTATCTTATATATTTGAATTTTTGTGTATTATCAATAGAAAGTGTTTTCTTAAGTATGATTATAATTTATCTGAGAATTTAGTTATTAAAACTTAGCACAGGCCACTTATTTTTTAAACAACAATATAAAGGTTGTAGAAAGAACAAGGCTAACAGTTAAATTTACTGTGCAAAACAGGGAAGAGGGCATCATATGAAAAGGGCAGGTGCTGAGTCTGTGATGATCAAATCTTCTAAATATTGTGTTTCTGTATTTCTGTTTCTTAAGTGGCTCATTCTGTTGATGATAAGGCTATGCAACTTTTTAGGGATGCAACTTTATCTTACTGTGTTGAGTACTTTTGTTCCACCGTTTTTCTTCAACAAATCTTTTTTTGTGCTGGACAATAAAGTCCGTTTTCTAATAAAGCTGATAGGAGCCTGGCCTGCGAGGTTGGTTCTTTGTCTTTGGCTGTGCCAGTCCAGACAATTAGAATGAAATGCACATTTATATGAAAGGAGAAAACTGAGATTACAGAAAGCAGTGTTAGCTTTTGTTATCTTAGTAATATTCTAAATTTTATTTGCTCTACTTGTCAAGAATAGACTGAGTTCAAGGGATTTTTTTCACAAAAGTCAGCCCACCTGAAAGTGAGGTCGATTTATTTAAGAGACAGGGAGAGTGTAACTGACGGGGCCGGTGGCCCAGCTATCTGTTTGGTACGCTTGCATGATTTTTAGGGTTTCTCCCACCTGAGTGGCTGTTTTTCCCCTGTGTTTGCAATGGTTGGGGTCAGGAAAACAGCAGGGGAGATGGGAGAAAAGGAGGAATTTATTAAAGAAATACATGATCCCAATAGAATTATTAGTCCTGGATTGTTGCCAAACTAATCTTTGTCTTATTTGTTGTACAGTGTCTCTGCTTTCATTATGAAATGATTCTGCATTGAGGTAGTCTAAACATGGATATTATTTATTTTTAGAGTGTTTTCATGTACATGAATATATATAGATATATATTATATGAATGCACACAAATTTTCATTTTTCTGTATGTATATACACATACATGTATATGTATTATGTGTATGTACATATACATTATATGTATAAATATATTATACATATGTATATGCACACTTAAAAACAGGGAAACTTTTTGGTATGGTTAGTATGTATACACCCATACATATGCCTGCCTACGGTAATAAAAACTGTATGTAATGTTATATTTGATCAAAAATAGTATTAAATGATTGTTTCCTTAGTTGTTATAATTTGATATAGTGAGGATCAAAGATGCCAAACTAGTCTCAAATCTGTAACAAACCAGTAACAAATGATTGTTAGCAGTTTTCTAAAACCTGAATTAAAAGATTGTGAAGCTTTGTTTGGGTAAAGTGCGACAGAACTGTGATTGATACTTAGTATCTGAGAGATGTATAGCCCTGGGCTAAATGCTTTCTATCCCCTGTCTAGAGAAACAGGCATTATAAATTGTTCATTTCTTCATATTTTAAAAATATTTTAATTTTACTCAGCACTTAGCCTAAATTCACATGCATAATCAATTCTTTCTGCAATAGTTATGATTTCATAAGTGTTCTCAGAAGTATTTAATGTTTTGACTTTCAAATCTAGAATCATCATCCTTACATCATATATAAATACACATACTATTATTTATATATAGGAAATATATATATATTTTACATATAGAAAATGCATATATAATATAAAATATATATAAATAAACATAAATATATATATATTTAATTCAAATAGTAGACTACTATGCATCTAGGTATGTAACTCATAAACCTAGGTCAGCATGCTTGGCTCCTTGAATTCCATGGGTCTCCCACTGTAGTACTTACTGAAGCACATGGGTGTAACCTCTAAATCAAGATCCACAGATGTATGGATGCCATGTTGCCAAAGACTCAAATCACTGATCAATCAACATTCTGGACCTCTTAATGATGGTTTGCATTTGAATTAAAATCTGTCATTTGGATTCCAAATATTTATCGATTATATCTCCACACTTCTAACTCAGTTCCCATTGCTTTCATCTAAGTCATCTGTACCAGAATTGCAGTAGCATCTTCCTCTCTGATATCCTTGACTCCAGTCCCATTGTCCCTCTATGTTAATTTCCAGAGAGCAGACAGATTGACCTATATATAGCAAAGCCCTCAAATGGTACTCCCTCACTGAGAGAAATTTACTGTCTCTCCATGATCTCAAAATACAGAGAAACTCCTTAAAACTCACAAAAGCCACCACGGTCTGACTCCTGCCTGCCTCTGCATTCTCCTCTCAACATCCTGTCTCACTCTCACTCCCTCACCCTGCATATTCCACAGTATTTGCCGCCTGAGTTTTGCTTGTGCTGTCTGCTTGTCTAAAGTTAGTGATTCAAAAACACATATTGAAGACCTTTTACATGTCGGGCACAAAATAAGCTACTAGGAGTGTCTACCTTTCTCACCTCCTCCAAAACTTTGCTTAGCAAATGCTTGTTTTTCTAGCATCATAGATTCAAGGGAGGTTCTCCAAAATGTGTGTCTTCCCTCTCCTGGGCTGGGTTGTATAACCATAGGCTATGCACCCATTGTACCAGAGACACCAGTTTCTTTGTGTAACTGGCATTTTGTTATATAATATTGAATATTTTGCTAAAATAATCTATTGAAATACAATGTGCTTACAACTGACTTTCTGAAATATGTGATTTCTAATATACATAAAGTATAAAATATGTAGTAATTTATGAATGTTACTTATTGGAATGGCATTATGTTTCAATAAAAATTGGAAGCAAAACTTCATTTTAATTATTACCTGTGCTCCATTGGACAAGTTCTTTGAATTCATAGTGTCTCCATTTCATCACCCTTTGAAGTCAGTAAAAGACATCACTGGGCCAAACATAGTAGACAATAAAATAATGACATGGTTGAGTCCTATTTCAAATGTATTTCAAATGTAATGTCATGTAAACTGAGGTAAGTGAATTCATCTCTCTGAATTATAGCATGTTCATATATCAAATATAGTAATGGTATATACCTGCGTGTATACCAACCATACATGTAGAGCTCTTATCAGTATTTAATGATGTAAGAGAAATAAAACTACTTTGTAAATTATAAAGCATTACAGGTATTTAACATTACCAGATATTTTGCCTTCAGATTTTAGTGGCAGTTGTAGTCGCAGCATTGCTGGTAACCTGTTCAAATCCCCACGGTGTCAGATGGCCAGGGTACCATGCCCCAGCTGCTGTGCTGGCTGTTAATGGCAGCTTTGACTTGTTCCTGTCACTGCAAATTTTCTCTCAGGCTGAACAAGAACAGTTACTCATGGGAACTGAGGCACCATCCCTTGCCCCATTCTGCATGCAATAACTGACGGACAAAGGGGTGCAAATGCCAGGTGTCCTTGCCTCAAGGTGGAGCTCAGATGCAGTTCACACGGGGCGATCGTACCCTTGCTCAGCTCCTTGACCTGTGACATCCTGCCTCCTTCACTTCTTCACTCCTACCAGCATGCTCTGAAAAGTCACATGTTCCTTACCCCTTATCTTAGGGTCTACTTCTGAGGACTTCAATATGAGACAGTGCCTTATGTGAAATCACAACCCTCATTCTCCTCTATTTTCTCCTCAGCCTTATATACTACTTGTTAAGTGGATACTGAAACAACTTTGGAGAGCAGAAACATTTTTTAATATATAAAAGTAATTTGAAAAAATGTGTCAGTGCTCTCATCTAAAACATTCAACATTTTAAAGAATATTGAAAAATGATGAAAAAGCAAAAACTACATCTGGATCAGAAGAGAGAATACCGAGAACTGACACAGTTGTATTTTGGGGAGGAAATCTTTAATGGATTTTATTTAATTTACTCATTTGTTTAAATATTATATTTAGAGGGGAGGGGAGGGAGAAATAGAGGGAGAGAAATGGCAACACATGGTTGCCTCTTGTGCGCCCCCTACTGGGGATCTGGCCTGCGGCCCAGGCATGTGCCCTGACTGGGAATCAACCAAAGACCCCTTGCGTCTCAGGCTGGCACACAATCCACTAAGCCACACCAGCTGGGGCATTTAATGGATTTTTTAATATTTATGTGAAAAAGAAAAAGGCTCCTCATGAGAAAGACAGTCTCCCAGTTTCTCTTTCTTGATCTCCTTATATTCCTCTTCCCTACCCTTTTGGTTATTCTTAGGTATTAAAACTGGTAAACTGTGTCTACTTAACTGATTCAAAGTATCTAAAGAGCTCTACACATACTCAGAGAACAAGATGGCAAAAATTAGTCATAAAAAAGAAATACATGAAAATATAACACAAGGAACATATAAATACATAAAAAAATTATTCTCTCTATAAGTTGACTCCAAAGTATTTAAATGCACCTTTCAACATCAGCAAATGACTAATCCCATTATCATAATTTATTAACCACTTCTTTTGTTCTATGTAGTAATACACTATGTTTCCATGCTGTGTGTTTTTTATACAGTGACCTAATTTGCTTAAAAGGAAACTCTTAAAACTCCCTTGTTGTAATGAATAAAATGTTAATGAAGAACTACAAAGAAATCCCCTTTGCATTACTTCCATATTCCCAGGAACATCATCATAAATTTGTTTGCCTGGTTCTGACAATGGTAGTGATGTTCCAGCTGCGCAGAAGCGTGGTAATGCTAAGTGGTTCTGATGGAAAAGTTAAAGATGTTCAAGGCACTGTCATCTGGGATGGACTGTGGGAAGTTGTCTTTTAGAGGACTATTTGATGGATTTGGCATTCCTCCAATTTTTTAACATTTATTATTTGCATTGATAACTACATTACTAGAGCTTTTTCAGAAAATTGCAAATGGAAACTATTCAAGCAGATATGTTTGCAGCAGAAAGTGTAATTTTATAAATTGGTGCTTTTTTTTTCCTCTCTGAGTTAATATATCCCTCAGTAATTTCTTAATCATATTGGTATAAATGTAAAATTTAATGAATGTAAACCATTAAAATATTTTAAAATTATTCTTGGTTTTACATGCAGCTTAGAGCTAATGTTAATATTTTTGTGTCTAGACCTTGTTCTGCTTGATGAATGTACATTAATAATTTAAATAGTAATTTGTTAATATTGATAGCTAAACTAAACCCCTGTGCATATTTTTCAGTTTAAATGTTAGTTAATAAGTTTGTGTCACTGATAAACTTTTTAAATGCAGATAAAAAATGATAATTTAGTTTGAAACTTGATTGTCTAAGTTGTAAAATACTCAACTTCACTGTATTAAAATCTAAAAAAATATTTCCAATTATAAAAATATTTGATTTTGGAAGCGTTATGGTCATAATGTGTCAGTATAAATTTTAATTCCTCTAAAAATTATAAGCTGGATGATAAACAACTGACTACACTTTTACTCCCACAAAAGTTCTCAACATTTGTTTATATACTTTAAAATAAAAGAAAAAACTCAATATTAAACTAAAATAGCAAATAGAAGCTATAAATCAGAATAAAGACTATCTGTGTAGTTAATCTCTTTTACCATTTTACTGAAGTTATTGATATGTGTAAAGGGAAATATTTTCAATACTTTTGCTTGTAGATATAAAACTCTAATATATTTTAAGTTTGGGTTGTCAAAATTTATATCAATTTTCTCTCTTCTAACAATCAAATGCCTCTTTCTCCTCTTGTCCTATAGGCAGAGTATCTGTATGGTTTCAAGAGAGTGCCTTGTTTGTATATCACTTTGTAACAGATGCAGGATAAGTAATAAAGAGGCTATAGTGTAAACAACATATTTACCTTTGTGAAATATTCAGGGAAGTAAAGGAGTAACCCCCAAATATACACTGATGTTAATTGGTTATCAGTTATTTAATTGCACCTGTCAAGAGCTCAGTAGGAAAAGAAAATAATAGAATGACTCTAATATTTAACTATAATCTTCCATAAGGTAAAGGTCTCACATTGTTATAGACATTTTATTAGAGACAGTTTAACCTTTTATTTATAATGAAAAATTCTATAGAATTGACAAGATTTGATAGTGAAAGAAAATAATGTAAAATTGATCATTACTATGAACTATAAAATTTAGCTATATTATTTCAATTAACTTTCAACAAAATTCCATTAGGTAGGTATCAATGTATACCTTTTATTATGGGGGAATAGGATTTGAGAAATATCACTTCATGCACTTTGCAAGTATGAGGAATGCAACTTGTACTTAAGTATATCTGATTCTAAATCCCATATATATTTTGAATACATTATAATACCATAATGTTAATAGAAGGAGAAAGCTTTAATATATCCTAAGACTTAGTTGCTATTAATTTATGAAGCTTAATCTTCAGTAACTTTCAATTATCTGGGCCCTTAAGACTATTACAGATTCTATGTTCATATAATTATGTATTTTATAAAATTTGCAAAAATATGTTGATGTAACTCATTTTCTTTTTTTTTTAAATATTTTATTTATTTATTTTTTTTAGAGAGGGGAAGAGTGGGAGAAAGAGAGAGAAACATCAATGTGTGGTTGCCTCTCATGTGGTCCCCACTGGGGACCTGGCCTGCAACCCAGGCATGTGCCCTGACTGGGAATCGAACCTGCAATGCTTTGGTTCGCAGCCCGTGCTCAATCCACTGAGCTACGCCAGCCAGGCCTTGATGTAACTCATTTTCACTTCTATTTTGGGGGGGTGAGAATCCCCAAAGACAAAATGTACCCCAATCCCCGCATTTTCAGTACAGAAACTTGTAGCAGTGCTACAAAGAGTGAGTACCTTTGTGTGCTGTTGCTTGATTTCCTCATATACAATAAGACATGGGCTTTATCGCCAATGACGATGAGATTTTGAGTAGTGATTAAAATTTTTCTTTTCATATGTCATATTTTAACAACTTATTCATGTTAAAGGCATTATCTGCAGAAGAATAAATAGTATATGTGAAAACCTACTGACTATTGGTTTCAAATCTGGCTCAGCCACTTCATGGCTACATGAAAAACCAAAGTTTCCTCATCTGAAAAGTTGAGATAATATTTAACTTGCTTAGTTTTTTTTCTTTTTATGAATGATTTAAAAGATGTCTATGAAAAGAGCCTAGGAAGTTGCAGGCCAATAAGAAATTGATGCTTATTCAAGTTCTTTGCCCATTTTTTAATTGGGTTGCTTATAGGCATTTCTCCAAGGAGGACATGCAGAGGATCTAGAAACACATGAAAAGATAATCAATATCACTAGCTATCAGAGAGATGCAAATTAAAACCACAATGAGGTACCACTTCACACCAGTCAGAATGGCCATCATAAATAAAACAACAGACAACAAGTGTTGGAGAGGTTGTGGAGAAAAAGGGACCCTAGTGCACTGTTGGTGGGACTGCAGACTGGTATGACCACTGTGGAAAACAGTATGGAACTTCCTCAGAAAACTAAAAATGGACCTGCCCTTTGATCCAGCAATTCCACTGCTGGGACTATATCCTAAGAATCCTGAAACACCCATCCAAAAGAACCTATGCACCCCAATGTTCATAGCAGCACAATTTACAATAGCT
>CM052548.1:23585575-23676728 GCA_028533065.1 Trachops cirrhosus
TTTACAGGAACAAATATAGAGGACACATGGACAAAACTAGGGGGGTTGGAAAGAGGAGGGAGGAGGGGAGGAATGGGTGGGTGGGCTGGAATGGGAATAAAGGATAGGAACTGTACTGAATGAACTAAAATAAAAAAATAAAAAAATAAAAGAAATTGATGCTATTATCAGTTCCTCCAGGTGTTTGCTTAATTTTTAAATCTGTGTTCCACCTTTGCAAATTTGTTCAATTTTCTTGGGTTCGCTTATTTCTTCATTCACTAAAATTGTGTTTTTGTAGGTATATGTTCATTTGCTAAGGTTCATGAGTCAGTTTTCTCTCTCGAGAAGTCCACGCATAAGTTGCAGTTTACTGACTAATGTAAATCGAGCCATGTAACTAAGTTGCTGTTTTTTTTCTTTTTTTCATTTCAACTTATTTATAAAATGGTGGGGGGAGACAATGATGCAATAGCTTTCCCTTATAGGTGCACTTGACCCAAGGGACTCAACTATGCATATCTGTATAGGAAAAGTCACATAAACTGAGCAAAAAAGAACACCCAGAAAAAAAAAACAATTTTCATGAGTGAATGTCTTATAATGAAGATCAAATATGGGAGGCTCTTTCCTCTCCCCTCTCAGAATCTGACAGTCTCTGTCACCCTGTTACTGAAGATAGGCATGCAGAGGACTCTAGTGTTGGATTTATAGTTTTAGGTCTTGTCTTTGGGTTGGTTTGTTGGTTGGTTTGGATATGACACAGCTCCTCATGTAAACTGACTACCTTGCACTGTGCTCAGTTGAAGAAACATTATGTTCTTTGAAGGCTTGTAGTGAGAAATAAATGAGATGTTTAAAGCAAAAGAGCTACTCCATAATAAAGGCTTATTACATATTAAATATTGGAGTGCTTTCACATTTAATAAAATCATTTTTTTGAAAGATTTTATTCTAAAGTTGGAAGGGAGAACATAGAATTTACATGAATTCAAGAGAATAACATATACTTTATAAAACAATCTTGGGCTAGTAGTAGCAGAAATATTGTGATTCTGAGTCAACAGTTATATTCTTAAAATATGTCAAGATTAACAGTAGGAAAGAAATGGGACTATTGCTGAGGATGTACAGTGAAGCAATGCAGAAAGGATTTTAAAACGTGTGATGTGCAGTGATAAAGTCACAGCTTTGAGAAAACAGGATAGGCATGCAGAGGACTCTAGTGCCTTTATTATGGAGTAGCTCTTTTGCTCTAGAGCTACTCAGGTCAAATACAGGAAGTGCTGTCGTGAGCAATCACAGTTCTGAAGTTGCTTCAAATAGCAAAAAAGAAACTTATGTTTAAAATTATTAGGAATATAATTAAGTTTAACATCAAACTATTTTCTCAATAGTAAAAATTATAAATGCATGTTTTTCTAAAGAATAAGTGTGTTAGTACTAGAAGTTTTCAAACAGAAAATGAGCATCTACTTGTGGCAATATTTCATAGAATGAATAACTGTAATACAAGGGGCACCCCCCAAGAAACCCAAAATTTATTTATAAAAATTGTGTATTTATTCTTACATGTTTAAACTTCAGTCACCATCACAGTACTCTCCATTTGATGCAATACATTTACTGAGACATTTTTTCCACTGCTTAAAACAGTTTTTGAACTCATTGATTTGGTGCCTTTTAGTACTTCTGCTGCTTTTTTTGTTTCACCTCTTCCACACTGGCAAAATGTTTCCCTTTGAGGACTTTTTTCAACCAGGGAACGAACAAAAAAATAGTCACTCAGGGCAATATTGGGTAAATACATTGGGTGGGGCTCAGGCATCCTGCTGATTTTAGTCAAAAACTGCTGAAACACTCAGTGTGGTGTGGGCAGGTGTGCTCGTAAATCACACATCGTGAAATGGGCAAACATATTGAAAAGTGTTTTAAGAAAACATTCACTAAAGCTGAACACTGCCTCTCACAACAACATTAGCTAGCACCCTGGTAAAGCTGGGTCTCTAGAACACTCACCTAGCGGGGGGAGCCTGTACTGCAAGGGGCTGCCCTCCAGGAGATACTTCCACATTTTGGGGATACCCCCTAGTACAGAGTAAAGGCTAGACTAGATAAACACTCATATTTTATTTGCCTTTAAAACCCCATGTCTCTCTGAAGCTACATATTCTGAGATATAAATGATTTAGAGGTTTTTCTTTCATGTCTACGAGTATTTACATTTTCTATAGTCTGTTTCAATGTCCACGTTATCAGAGAAAATGAAGGTGTGTGGCGGAGTGCCCCTGGCTATCAACTCAGGCAAAAGGGGTCGCGTGAGCGAACTCAAAGGGACATCCTTGCCGTGTACTTAGCTGATGTTTTCAATCTAAACACTGTGCTGTAAAAACTGGGCATTCCTTTGCTGTATCAGCTACAATTAAAGAATATTCGTATTAAATATATACTATTAGCCAGCTCTTATTCTAGGCTATTATATTTATTGTTAATAAAAATATATAAATTCATTATATGTCTAAACAGGTATGCATGTGTATCACCTATCATACATGTGTGTGTATATGTACCCTGTATGTGTGTGTTACTTATATGTATACATACACACACACACTCAGGGATGGGCAATGGTAGGTTAAATTACCAGCTATCAGTACCTAAGTGATAAATCATAGGAAACAAAATAACAACAATAATAAGGCAAATAATACAAGTAATAAACACAATAATTAATAAATAAATAATATCAGATTAAACTGTTTTGCATACTCACATCTGCAAGCCTGCATTGCCCGCCCCATATGTGCATGTACATGCCATAGTCTCTACCCTCACAGAACTTATATTTTGTGCAATATTGATGACATTCTGATTAAAGAAGTACAGTACTATGAGAATCCACAGAAAGGGCATTTAATTCCAATTTTGAAACCAGAAGATTCTGCAAATTTCCAAGAACTTGTGAATTTTCTTCAGGGAGTTTCAAGAGCCTGATAAAATGAAGCTGAGACTGCTAAGCTAGACACTGAATCCCCTATGTGCGCAGACAACCAATAAAATGCTGTTCACTGACTTTTGTGAATAAGACATTATTATTTTAGGACATTTTCAATAGAAAGACTAATTTTAAAGGTGTTAAAAATGCAGTTTCTGCAGGTTGAGATCCATAGACAGAAAGATCTAAACACGTGGAATGTGTGAGGTGTCGAGGACGGTGACGAAGGGGAAGTAGGATCATGATGTCAGCAATCGTGGGGACACATGGAGATGATAAAATGCTTTCATATATTTTAAATATTTGTTAGATATTAATATGGAATTTTACATTTAATTTTAAGGTATGTTAAAACTAAAATATGTATCATACAGGGGCTGGCAGAAATCAGGCCTGCTTGAGTGTGGTTGGTAGGGTAAAAATATGGTTGTAATAATTTATAGTTTAAATTTGAACATTTCACCTAAAATGGCATATGGTGTGCTTGAGTGTAATATTGTTATGTTACAGAATTACATGCTGATGATTTTGTGATAAAAGATTTTGTAATAAAAAAGGGCATTATTTGTGCCAGACCCTGTATATCTCTCTAATTTGGTTCTCTCAAAAATCATGGAAGGAAAATGTTTTGCTTCAAATTTAAAAAATGATAGATTACACAATTGTTCAAGATCATGTGGCTTGTAGGTCAGTGCTTCTAGATACAATCTGAGATATTGTAACTTAAAAGCTATATTCTTTTTCATAAAATAAAAATATAATATTAAAATACAGAATACATAAATAACTGTTGTATCATCTAGAAGGTTCAACTGGAATAAGTAAATACTGACTCTAGTCTTAGAAAAAAGGAAAATACTATCAAGTTAGGGTGGGAAATTTTATATTTATTTTTATAATTTACAGGGGATGTCATAAATGATGCCCTTTTATGCAATGGAAATGTTTAACTCATAGAATATTATAATGTAAAAAGTCCTTAGACATCTCAAGTATAATTTTACCCAGTTCAGGAATTATTTGCAACTACCTGCTTGTTCTTAATTAATTGTAAAGTGAAGATCCCTAAAAACTAATATGTCCACTTCTAACCTGAAATGTATAATTTTATAAAATAATAGTTTTTATTTGATTCCATTATTAAAAACATTATTTATTTGATTGGTGTTGCTTAAATTGAAATTTTCTTTTTACTCTCCATTTTTTAAGATATAATTTTGATTTTCAGTATAAAAGTACTGAAAAGAACTTTTTACCAAGAGGCATGGTCTAACTTAAAATAGTTTTGTAAAATTAAGTGTGTCAATTTAAAGAAAAATTAAAATAAAAGTATAACCTTGATTCCAAGGCACAGCCAAGGGCTAACAAAAGAAAAGTTCGGTGATTGACTCTTATTAATCTAGCTTTAAAATGGATGAATAATGTGTTACAACCTTTCTGACATATGGTGAGGTTTGCAGCACGTTTGGCATAATGGTTTCACTTAATAAACACCTGATTAGCATTGTTTAACAGGTTTGGAGTGCATGAAAACAGTCGAATAGCAACATTTTGTCTAGTTAATTCCTCATTAGTAGACTCACAGTCACTGCATTTGACAGATTGTATACCAGTCTTGACACAAGGTGACCTCTTGCTTGGACCTGTTCATCACCTTCAGTCTGTCATAAATGAAGCCAGTACAAATGTCAGAGTGAATGTGACTTCACCAGAGACTTCATCTGATGCCTTGAAGGTTATTATTTTCCCAATATTATTATTATAGGCACAGTGAAACTACAGTAGCTATAAACAAAATGAGAGTGATAAACCAAAAGAAATCACATATATATAATTTTGATTAATATATTAGTCTAATAAAAGGCATAAATAAAATTCTAGAATGTTATTATTTCAATTTTCTGACATCAAGTATTCTTTTGGTAAATAATGTTTAAGTTACAACCAAAATGTACAATGTGTATATGTTTGGGAAGGCTAATAGTGAAGATTACTTAATTTATTAATAATGTTCTCTCTAATATATACATACCAATGTCCTTCCTTCATGAGATAAAGTTGAAGAACTAAACTGAATTTAAAATTATAAGGGAAGCTTTAAGGAAAACATTTTGTGAGAAAAATCTGATTGTTATAATGTTGTACATTTATAAATTCAATATTTCAATAAGAACAACCAAAATATACAATGTCTATATGTTTGGGAAGGTTAATAGTGAAGATTAATTAATTTATTAATAATGTTCTCTCTAATATATACATACCAATGTACCTCCTTCATGAGATAAAGTTGAAGAACTAAATTGAATTAAAAATTACAAGGGAAGCTTTAAGGAAAACATTTTGTGAGAAAAATCTGATTGTTATAACATTGTACATTTGTAAATTCAGTATTTCTATAAGAAAATTCTCCAAATTCCAAGGAAATACTCATTTACCACTTTCACCAACCTTGATAAATTATCTCTACCAAATAGCCCCTCTTGAATCACAAAATCAATTATACAATTGTGCCTCATTTATATTCTTCTCCTTGACAAGAGGAAATTGAACCAGTTTCAATTTGTATGAACGAAGCCTTGATTAATGCAATGTTATTATAAACAAAACAAAAATAATGCGATCATGCTTTTTTTCATTCCTTGTAAATTTTTCACAAAGAACTTTTTAGATATATTAGCACTAAAAATTATAACCTAAAACAAATTACCAAATAAAATTTTGAAACCAGATAATATATATTGAAAAGGAAGAAAAGGATCATTTGATAAAGGCTAATTTTTGTGCAAAAAAAGGATGAAAAGGAGACTGTGTTGTCCACTGAATTAGAAGCATTTTTAATATCAAAAAATAATTAAAAATAAACCATATTTTCACTGTAAAAATAACCTTTAAGGTATAGGTATAAATAAGATAAATTTTATAAAAATATTTTGAGAGGTTATTTTTAATTTTTATATAAATTACCTTCTCTAGCTTTCCTCATTTAAGTTTCATAATTTTAGAAAACACTTAAAATGGTTCTGGTATGAACCATTAAAATGGTTATAATTATTTAAGTACAATAATTAAGGTAGTTATTCGGCTACCTTTAACCAACCCCCCTTTTAATGGGCATGCACAGTTTAATCTAAGCTGATATGTTTCAGAAGCACGGAATTTGAGAAACTCTGAGAAAGAAATCATTGTAACAAGGGTAGATGATTCTACAATTCTATGAGTACAGTAGGAGTTAGTCTAGCTCACTTTAGGTTCAAATTGAATGCATACATCAGTTTCTCCTTGTTAATACACTAATGAGCTGAGTCTTTTTAATACAATATTATACCAACCCTTCATGCAGATCTTGGTGTCTTCATCAGGAAAGGAAACGAAAGCTTTAAAAAGTAGGCAGTCTGACCAAAGCACTGCAGCTAGTACCTAACAAGCTGGGATTCCAAACTCAGCTCTACATTTTTCCAAAGGTCATGGCCACGATTATTGATACTACCCTTGTACAACTCAATGACACACTGCTTTCATGACTTCTTCATAGCTCATGTTATATGACCTTGTTTTGTTTCTCTTTGTTGTTCAATTTATAATTTTTTCAAAAGTTTTATTTCTGTAATTGTTTTTTTTTTGCCAGGTTTATATGTATATCACAAATGGGAACCCATTTTCTTAGTTTTGTATGTTTTTATCTCATCTATCATTTATAAACATCCTACATTGAATCAACATCTTTCATTGTCATCATTAATTAGGTATAGTCCATTTCCCTTTTGCCCCCAAATTAATTGAAAGTGACTCAATATACTGGTGTACAATTTTCTTAATAATCTATGATATATCACATCAGCAGCAGCTGATCTATACATTTTCATTTTTTCAAGTACAATATTCCTGTATCTGCCTTTGTCAAATGTCATTCTTGAATGTTTTTCATTATTTTCTAATTGTTCAAATGCATTTTATTCATTTTTATTGTCAAAGTTTTACCTGAGGCAAGGAGTTAAGGGTCTGGGGCAATTCAGAATCATTAATAATTATATGCACCAGACCATTAATTATTTTTCTTGTCATTTTAGTAGTTAATTTCTAAAAATGAATAGAAATTCCTAAATAAAACTCTTTTTAAACTGTCATTTTTAGTGTTTCTCCAAGGTCTGGTGAAATTGAATGAAAATAAGCAAATTCCCCTTTTCTGCTCTTTATAGAAAATGAACATTTATTGGGAAAAAAAGAAATGAACATTTAAAAATAGGACTTCAAGAAACTTGCCTCACTGCCCTGGTGGTAGCCAGAAGCTTACAGGAAAATATAGTATATGAATTCTTATCTATATTAAGCAAATTTTCTTATTTATATTTTCTTAGAATATACTCTGCTGTATACCTTTTTTACTTTGCATCATTGTAGTTGTTGAGATTTAGCTTCATTTATTTTGGAACTTTGGGTGAGAATATTTAAGTAATAAAGGGAAATCTTTTTGGTAAAAATTACTCACCATTTTCCCTAATTTTGTAGGGAGAGGCTACCACCTGACCTAGAAGAGACAGTCGATCCTGTATGCTATATAAACTCAGAGATTATTATTTTTATTTCACAGTTTTAAAGCTATTTATTTCCTACTCCGGAATATAAAATTTCAAGCTTTCAGTTTAGGATATAGGCTGTTTCTTATTTATTCCAGTCATCATTTTACTGCCTGGTGTGCTTGGTATATCTGATCAATGTTCTCACGCTAACCAAGTCTTGTTAGAATTAATCGCCTTGGTACATTCTTAGTATCTGGTCCATTTCCACCCCTTCTCTCCCCTCCACTCTCCTCAGTCCCTTCTTCTCCCCTGGATCCTTAGGTTTGTTTTCTCTGTCTTGTAAAGTTACATACTGCAGTGGATAATTATTTTGATTCTTCTCTTGATTTGACGCCAGGGTCTGAGTCTAAACGAAAATACATGTCATTGCTTTACTTACTAAATATTTTATTAAAAATGCACATGTTTCTATATTATCTTACATTCTTAGTGGTATTATTTGGTTAAAATAGAGCCACTAAACATTTATCTGTGGTATGTACCTCCTCAATTTATGGACCTATTTTTTTATTTCAATTTGCTAAAATCTTATGCAGGAATTTAGTAGTTGCTTCAAGAAAGTTTTACAAAACATTTATAAATGTGCATGACGCAAGTGTTTTAAAAATGCTAAGTTGCTCAAAAATTTTTGGCAGAGAAGTATGCAGAAAGGTTTTTGAAAAGAGTTGAACCATTTTTGAATCTTATGATTGTCAGTATGGACCAAGCCACTTAAGGCAGGATGTGTATAATACATCGTATTATGAAATATCACTCATTTCTAATTCATTACAAAAATACTTTCCTCAACTTGCATATGTGATGGATGGCAAGAGACCAGGTATTCACATCTAATTATAAGGTTTTTTTCTCTGTGCTAAAATGGACTCTATTTATCTATCAGTGCAATCAATCCATGCATTTTTCTTTGTGTCTGTCACCCTACTACCTAAGCACTTAGTGAAAATATTAAATTAGCCAAAAACTAAGGAGTGGAGGTTTTTCTTGTCTTTACTACATTTATCTAAGCCAACCCAAAGCTAAGCAGACTGTGACTAATATTGGAAGTCTTATTCTTATCGCAGACAGAGTTGTTTTCATTCTTGTTATTATTAATTGGTTGAATGCCAACAATATATTCAGTGTGGGGCATAATTGCACAATATGTTCTTTCTCCTGCAACCTAGAAAGTGATCAGCTGCTTGCCTCCAGTAATACTGATGCCAGAGTGAATAATGCAGCTCTATCACCCCCAATTTTCTTTTTTCCTCTCCTCTTTTATCTACTTCCTTCATCAGTTTTCTTTTTAAAAAAGAGAACTATTCATAGTTATTCCTTAATTTTAGAAAGAATTTTAGAAAATAAAGTAGCTATTGCCTTTTCAATTTATACTTGTCAAATATTGAGGTATTTGCTTTTTTTAAAAAAGCAAATATATTTATTTTATTTTGCTGATCCTAATAAATATATACTTACAGATTCTACTGACATTTGTCTGAAAAATACGTATGTATAGATATATATTTAATTCATAAACCATTTCTAATATAAAATTTATATATTATGTTATAGACATAAAATATGTTTGTCATAACCCGTAATATCATAAGACCATCAGGGACAGATTTTCATATTCTCTCTTTCCTCAGAGAAGTTCATTTTTTTTTTTACATTCCACCCTATTGAACTCCAAGTACATCTTCTAAGAAAAAAAGCAAGAACTATTTTTGTTTTCTTCAGTTTATTTTCAGTGCTTCTCTTCTGGAAAGACTTACAGGATGTTTCGCTTTTTCATGTAACTCCTTTTTCATGTAAGCTATGTAACTCCTCAAGAACTGTACTAATTACCTCCAAAATCAACCTAACATCAAATTTGTTAGAAATAGGGAAAATAAATGTATTACATTATTTTTTTGTTCATCATCTATGCACACGATTATTATTTAAATTGTTTGTATTGCTCACAAATGATTCTGACCTTTAGGAAATAGAAGTGTACTTTCATTCTACATGTTACATTTGGCAAAGTACAAATTCAGACTGAACAGATCCACAGGGAGCTGGTGGTTGCCAAACCTAGGAAATGGGAACCCTGGGTCCTAACGGAGATGCAAACTTCTGTTAGATGGAAAACTCAGGAAGTAAGCCATGCTGGTGGCTGCGATGCAGCCATCCTTATACAGAGGTTCTCTTTTATGATTTGTGCTGTAATAATATTCTGAAAGATTTCAGCTTCAGTCACATTCTAATACAGTGCAGAACCTGAAAGATACCTACAGAAATAAATGTGTTCTTTAGAATATTATTTTATTGAGGAAAACACAATTTCAAATTTTAATATATTGTTGAGGCTTGAAGATATAGGATGAGGGATGAACAAAGACTGACAACATTCAAAGAGCTTTTTATAATATTAGTTAATAAAGAACTCTCTAGAAGTAACTATAATATATGGCAGAAAGTATAAAGTAATATTAAATTACAAATTGCCATGGAGGGTCCAAATAATATAAATCACCTCACTGGCATAGTCAGGAACTCATCTATTTAAACTGGCTATAAGAAGAAATGCATTTTAGCAGGTAATGATATTTGTAACTTTGTATGAATGCAATAAAACTGATTCTTAGTTGAAGTTTCCATAAAGTTGCAAAGATACTATACTGCAACTTTAATTAGGAGTAACAAGCTAATAGCAAAAATTTAATTTAAAATTTGGGGGAGAAAATCTCCTCATGCATTATAGAAGTATATACTAAAATGTAAAGAAACTCAAAATGTAAATCTTTTTATAACTTATATTTTCTCCAGTATTTCACACAAATTTTGAATTACAGGTATGTCTACCTATAAAAATTTTGGCATTTTTACAGTATATTTCAGTACTTCTATCGGTTCTTTTCTATAATTGTTTTTCTTAATTGAAGTAGAAATTTAAAAACCTTCAGAAAATGCTTTATACAGATTCCTGTTATCTTTCTTTAAAATTTTGTTTCTATCTTCATACATGATAGTATTTTTTAATAGAGGGAGAGCTAAGGAACATGAGGGAAAGATTAATGTTAAGTGCCTAAAAATTTTGATCTGTAAATTTCAATGGTTGAAAATATTAGAAGTTATCTTGCTCATGTAATATCCTGGTCAGATGTAGAGGTCAAAAGGGAGGCTCTTTTCCACAACGTGATGCTGAGATCCAGGATAAGAGATGCTTGGCCGTCTCTACCTCGGACTTCCAAAACATAATAGTCATCTGTCAATGCTCAAGCTACCAGACGGAAGGAAGGCTGTAAGAGAGTATGTTAGGGTGTTTATAGTACAAACTACTTCTGCTCATATTCTTTAAGGTAAAACTCAGTCATATGTCCATATCTGAGCCCAAGTGTGGCTGAAAAATATAATGTGTGCTCAGGTGAGCCAACAAAGAGAGGTAGTCACCTATTCTCTGAGACAATCAGTTGAAAGTGACTTACCTAGTAATTGCATACAGCTCAAAGTCCAGGATCTCCGTAACTCCTCAGGGTTTGAAGGAATATATAAAGTATATAAACTTTTTAAAATGGATTTCTAGAGAGAGAAAGGAAGAAAGAGAGAGAGAAGCATTAATTTGTTATTCCACTTATTTATACATTTATCGGTTGATTCTAGTATGTGCCCTAACTGGATATTGAACCCACAACCTTAGCATATCAGAATGATGCTCTTACCAACTGAACTACCTGGCCAGGGCCACAACTTATACTTTCTATGGAATTATTTGAACTGCTAATATAAACTAATATTCGGTTGGCCAAAAAATGTGTTTGTTTTGTTCCATAAGGCTCCAGTAGAGCTTAGTTGTCTTTCATTTCATTTGAAACAATTTCATTTGATTGTATTGTGGCAGTTGTCATATCAGCATGCATTAAAAAATATCAATATCGGTGAATTTTTGAGTACCTATTTTGATATTGAAGATGGAAGAAAATATACAACATTTTTGGCATATTATGCGTTATTATTTCAAGAAAGGTGAAAAAGCAACTGAAACACACAAAAAGACTTGTTCTGTCTATGGAAAAGCTGCTATGACTGATCACACATGTCAAAAGTGGTTCGTGAAGTTTTGTGCTGGAGATTTCTCACTGGATAATGTTCCATAGTTGGGTAGACCAGTTGATGTTGATAGTGGACAAATTGGGTCATTAACTGAGAGCAATCAATGTTATACCATGAAGGAGATAGCTGACATACTCAAAATATACAAATCAATGAAGTTATATGTGAAAATGAAAAATGTGCCTTATTTATGGGAAAAAATATGGACTTTTTGGCCAGCCCAGTAGATAAGTAACTGCCAACACTGCCCTCCCAACATAAATAGAGGAACAGGTACAGGCCTGCACATGCACACACACACACACACACACACACTAAATTATACACGTGTTCAGTTTACAAAAAAAAGGAAGCATAAGAGGCAAAACTGTTACTGATCCACAGCCATAATAGAGTACTATTGGAGAGCCCTCATTCCTGACTGAAGAAAATTCCCTTATCATACCCAGATTCTGCCCCTAGAATAAGTTCTCACACCAGTTTTTCCTATTCTGCCCCCTAGTTCCACTCACTAGGAGGTCCTAAGTATCCATTATCTCTGAATGGCCACACCTCAAGTAGGCACTGGGAGATGTTCCCCTTGAGGACTGAAAGGTTTGCATGCTCTACTGTCTCCTGAGGAGACTTTGGGGACCTGCAAATTGTTTCATTCACATAGGCTTTCTACAGAATCAAGGAAATAAAACTTCTCTAATATATGGAATGCTTCTGATCTATTCCCTTCAAGGCAATTCTGGGACCTGTAAACAGACCCAGAGGTTTTTATTTGTCCTAATTCTTAGTTTTGTTTCTTTGCTTCTTTGTTTTATATGATCCTCTTGAAGCTTGGGTAACAACAGGCTTTAGTGGGAAGGTACTAACTTTTCACTAAGCACCTGATCGTTGCTCAAGGCAGGATCTTTTGTTTGTTTTTGTTTTCAGGTTTACTGGGATTTGTTGTTCTAAAACTTTTCTAGGCTTCTATCCTACTTTAAGGATATGGAAGCCGCTCCCTTTTCCAACCCTGGGAGTTCTCAGTTTTGTGAGTGTTACCTATTTCTTTTTATTTTTGTTTGCAACCTGGCCAATTCATTTTCTGAGTCTTCCCTTTTTTGTAATATGCCACTAAAAGCAGCAAGTAAAAATAAATACATAGTACTATTCTGGCTCTTTCCAACATTTCCCTAAAGCCCCAGGCCTGGTAAGCAGTTGTCTTATTTTCAGACTGTTGCTAGCAGCAGCTTTACCAAATGTACACAAGAGTACAGTAAACCCCTAAAGCTTTGCAGTCCACTATGTGTTTCCTCTCTGCCTTTCAAAGTGTAACACAAGCCAACATTTATCATTTAGGACTGTTTTTAGAGCATTATCCTATTTAAGCTACAAAATTCTTATTAGTCAAGACAATGCTAGCTATTCTTATAAATATTAGGTAAAATATACTGAGTTTATTTCTTGCTGATATGATAGTTCTGAGTTGCAGAACTAAAAAATAGACAGCAGGTAAGGGAAGTTCTCCTTCATGATATGAGTCAGGGATTCAGAGAGGTAAACGTTATGCCATCTTCTGCATTTGTCTTTCACTTTGGTGATCACCATTGCTGCCAGCTAAGGAGAGAAAGGAGCATGGGTGAGCACATGGGGAAATATTTGGTGGCCCAGTCATGGGATTGGCTTATGTCACTTCTCACGTTCTATTGGCTAGATTTGAGCTACGTGGCCATACTGCACCAATGAGTCTGAAAAATATAGTCTAACTGGGGCCCCTGAAAGAATTTGATATCATTCTCAGACATAGTCACATGCCCGGTCAATCAAAAGAAACTAGGATTCTAACCGGTCTACCAGCGACTTGGTTCATAATAAATCTGTCAACTATAAAACACAAATAAAAGCAAAATAATTACTTTCTAGTGGTATTGTGATCCTGTTGAGTACCATTGTACTCAGAAGTTCATAGAACTACACAAAATATTGTTAGTCTTATTTCTAAGTTATTTTATAAAAGTCATAGCAACCTCGGTTATCTCAACTAGCATATTATAAAACATCAGTAAGGAGTGATTCCGTGGTAGACGGCAGGAACTTTAGTAAGCCTACAGCACTTTAGGTCTTATTACTCACTCAAATAATTACAGCTTACTGAAATAATGTGTATTGGTCTCTGTTCAAGTGTCATCGTCTAATTTTGAACATATCCGTATTTTCTTAGGAAGAAATCTTTTCCTTCTTAAGCTCCTTAGGTGGTGGAAGCTGAAGGAATTATTCTTAATATGAAGTAATTTTATTGCAGGGAGAACATTGCCTATAATTTTAACTTAGTTGAATAGATTGCAATTTCAATTTAGGTATTAGAGAGAAACCTTCATTATAGCAATGAACTCTTATTCTGTTGGTATAAAGGATGTTCCTGACAAATTATACTTTTTGCTCCATTAAAAATGATTCTGAAAACTTCGAGACTGGTGGAAAGTACCATTCAGTTGCAGTTGATATGAAATGGGCTTTTTAAAGTGCCATTTTTCTGCTTAACAAAATCAATAGTCTTTATTATATACAATAAGCATAACCTGCTACCATTTCCCAGATCAATAAAATCTTCTCTTCCTTTTTGATATTCAAGTGCCTGGAGACAATGTAGCCACTTGAATATTAATTCTGCTAGTGGATTCTATGTCTTATATTAACTCTTACATCAGCAACATATGTCTTAATTTTACATGGTTTTACTTTCCATAGAAATTATTTGGAAAAAGAGTTATCTTATTAAATATTTACTGTGTTCACTCTATTTAGACAGACTTTTTAAATTAAGGTTCCACTTGTTGGTAATCAGAAGTGGTATACTTACTTGCCTGCTTTAGACATGATATTATATTCAAATGCCCCTTCATTTAGACGGACTAAACACAATGTGTTCTGGATTTGATATATTTTTCTGTTAAAGAACAATCTTTAATTACAACTTATACATCACTGTCACAGAGTAGGGTGCACTGTGGACAGTAATTCATGAAGTCAAGACATCCGCTTGTTCTTCTGAGGTCAGAGAGTCATTCTATCTCTTTGTTTTTCTCTTATTCACAAAGCTCACCAGCTGATTTATATTATATTGATTTTGAAAAAACAGAAAGCATCTTGAAGGAACTGTTAAATATATCCTATTAAATAAAATATTATAGAGGATTCATCAGATATATGCAGTTTCAATCACAGAAAAAATAGACTACAGCATTTATGTATTCTTGCATTGTATAGTAAGTGAGATTATATTTATTTTGAAATGTATCAGTTGGGTAGTTATATAGCATTTAAAAATGAGTGTGATGTTTGCCAGGTCTATGGCATAAAATGCAGTCTAGTAAATATAACGAGTAAGTGAATGAAGTGAGATCTAGAGAGATCAGGTGACTCGTTGAGGATCACACAGTTACACTAGGAGGGACTAGAAAACAGTTTCCTACATCTCAAGCTATACCTTTTTTTTATATTATTAGGTCTATTTTTAATAGGAATATATTAATCATATGGAAAATAACCCTATCCTTACAAAAGTGTTATTGAGCTTTCCAGCCAAGTTTCAGAGTCACCTGACAGATGGACACAGAAAATGGATTTATGGAGATAAAATTATCACCATTGTCATCATAATCTATAGATTATATAGTTTATAATCTATACACTTTATTAGAAATTAGAGTGAAGAGAATATATTTGTTTCTCATTTTATTATGTCAGTGTTTATGATTATTCATTATTAAAGCATAACACCATGTATTAATTTATAATATATCTAATGCTATAGATCAGTCCTACTAATTCATGTGCAGTGAAATCAATATGATTAGTGTTTATTTTATTTTTCCTTTTTATTGAATTTAGTGGGGGTGACACTGGTTAACAAAATTACACAGATTTCAGGTGCACAGTTTATACAGCATAACATCTGTACATGGTATTGTGTTTACCACCCCAAGTCAAGTTTCAACCCATTACCACTTATCACCCCCCTCCCCTCCCCTACCTCCCTCTGTCCTCTCCTCTCCAAGGCAATCACCACACTGCTGTCTGAGTTTTTTCTCTTTTTTGCTCAATCCCTGAACTCCTCTCACCCAGCCACATCCCACTCTATCGCTCACAACAGTTGTCAGCCTTCTCTATGAGTCTGTCACTGTTTTCCTTGTTAGTTCATTTTGTTCATGTGATTTCACATACGAGTAAAATCTTATGGTACTTGTCTTTCTCTGAGAGGCTTTCTCACATAGCATAATGTTCTCCAGGTCCATCCATGCAGTCACAAAGGGCAAGATTTCCTTCTTTTTTATAGCTGAGTAGTATTCCATTGTATAAATGTACCACAGTTTCTATCCACTCATCTACTGATAGTATATGTGCTACTTCTAAGTCTTGATTATTGTAAATAATGCTGCAATGAATAAAGGAATCATACGTTATTTTTGAATTATTGGTTAGGACTTCTCTGGATAAATTGCCAGAATTTATCAGGATTGCTGTTTAGATTTTGCTTTTTTATAACTATATTTGTTTTGATAAATAAAAAATGCCTTTACTTATATACCCTTCACCACCACTATATTTATTTTGGCAATAAATATATTTTGCAATCTGATGACTTAATCAAATTTAGAACATTATTTTGTTAAGCTAATAAGTATTAAGGCAATTGTGAAGAAAAGATAAAAAAGAAACACATTAAATAAAAATTTAATAAAAACTTATGTTTAAGAAGTTACACAATGATTTGCCATATATATGTATATGTGTATACATGCACACACACATACACATACACCCTATATTGCTAAGAATGATAGTGATTTGCTAATGTGTGACCTTGAGAAATGGGAAGGTGGAAAAGGAACCAAAATGTGTTCCTTCTCTGACCTAGGAACTACGTGTTTGCTGTTTCCTGTAGAAATATTAATTCCATTGTTTTAGATATCGAAAGGCCCCATAGAAATATTTATTTCCTCATTTTTAGATGTAATAATCACATAGAAATAGTTGTTCCCTTCCTCCTAGATGTGAAAACTGCATTAATACTAAACCTACCTAAACAGCAAAGGTAGAAAGTATTGGAACTAGAATTTGAGTGGAGTAAGTTTGACACAGGCTTTTACACTACAGCACATCCATTCTGCCCTTGCTCCCCACATCCTCTTTCCCCCACCTCTGTAATCATGCCTCAAGTCTTTCTATCAGGTTGGCAAAAGTGTAGCCTTTAGAACCAGACAGACCTGAGGTCAAATTTCAAATGCCACTTAGGGCTGTGTGACTTTAAGAGAAATGAGTTGACTCTTCATAGTCTTTTTGCATGTCAGTGAAAGGACAGCAGTAATACCAACCAAAGTGGATTCATGTGTATTGATGGTAATAAACACACATTACTTAATTGAGTTTTCTCTACCTGTTCTGCATTTAACAAATTCTGTTGAATACACACTGGTTGTTTTTAAATTGAGCCCCGTTTTCTTCATCTGTATCATACACTTCCTGACATTACACTGGGACAAAACAAGATGATTGATCAAAAAAGCGTACTAAAAATGGAAAAAAAAGTTATATTAGAGTTCATTGCAGTCATTACAAACTGTTTGGAGCAGAAAGAAATTTAATGAAGGACATTGAGATTCTTCCAGAATTTTTGTAATTTCTAGAGAAGAAATTCTTTGGTGGTGGAGGAACCAGGCTTCACTTACCACAAGCACTGATATTGCAACTGCCAGCACTCCTGTTCCTGCCACAACTGCCTGTTGACACCATGAGCCTGTCACCCACAATTAGAACCCAGAGTCTGGCCACCCTGACCCCACTTCTCCATGATCTCATTTTCTAGAACAAGCTACAAAAAGATGGCCTCAGCTTCAGTTCTGTCTTCAAATCTAGCTGAGGTATTCTTGTTTAGAGAAACCTATACACAGCAGAGCGCCTGACAAAGAGGTCACATTAGGGAAATAGTAATGACCAAAAAGATAGCTGGTGGACAAGAGGAAGCTATTATTTTTAAGGTTCTCTTGTGGTTTGTCCAACTTATTCTTCTAGGAATGCTATTGGCAATCGTCTCTTATTCCTTATTTCTAATTGCCAGTTCCCCAAACTCCTACTGTATGTTTCCATATTGACTTCAGTGGAAATATTTTGAAAGTTATTTGATAAATATATTATATCCAAATTTTCTAACAATTATTTAGAACTGAATTTTTAATGGTTCATACCTCTGCATATTATTTATAATAATAATATATTGCCAAACCACAAATCAAATATGAGTGAGCCTATTTCAAAATGTTGTACTTGTTATTCATTATAGTAATCTGTTTCTTAGATCAATCAAATAATTACTTTCTGTCTTATATGATATATATTTTTAAGGCAGGTCTCTTAGTAGGGCCAAGTTCTTCATAGTACTTCATACGGTTTAAGCCCTAGGGCCTCTTTTGCTTGGAGCTCTGATGATATTCATTTCACAATGTGTGATTATACTTTTAGGTCAGGAATATTGGGAACTTACAGTAGTACCAAATACGTTGTATTTGCAGTGTAATTTGGAAAAGATATCACTACATAGTAATGATTGAGTTTTTCTATTTTTATGTGTTCATGTTATTGAAGTCATCAGTACATTCTATCTATATGTTGTTTCTCACAGTCACTTGACAGATATGGAGTCAATGGAGATATTTCTGATCTAGCAAAACGTGTTTTATTAAGACTATTGTACTTTTATACTACAGATGTGTAAGAGAGAGCAATATGTCAATATAAAGATGTTGAGAAAAATTATCCTGAATGTTCATGTTATCTAATTTTGACAATTCATCCTTTTATGAAGCTGACGCACTACCTACTGTGCTAATGAGGCACCTACTGACAATTTGTCCTTTTAATTGCCTTTCTGTAGATTGTTTACTCCTTTGGAAACCCTAACAGAGAATTCTTTTAAGTATTTTTGCAGTGACTTTATAAAACTTAAGTCTTTATATCTAACCACTTAGTTTTTCCAGAGAGGCATATGACTTAAATATTGTAATAATAATGTCACAAAAAGTGTTCACTATTGCTAGGCCATCTTGCTTTATTTCCCTAGTACATTGATATTCCAGTGTTATAGAAGTTCAACATTCTCCTTTTTCTATCTCAAACATCTCATTTTCTCATGCAATAGGGTCTTTGAATCTAAAAAATGCATTTTCTTTTTTTCACTTTTGCCCATTTTTAGAAATATATTATTTTTTATTCCATTACAGTGTCCCAATTTTTCTCCTTTGTCCTCCTCCTTCCAACCCACACCCTGCTCCAAAAGTCAATCCCCACATCATTGTCCATGTCCACGAGTCATTCATAGATGTTCTTTGACTAATCCCTTCCCCTTCTTTTCACCATTCCCCCCACCCCTACCCCACCCTCTTCCCCTCTGGCAGCTGTCAGTCTGTTCCATGTTTCCATGTCTCTGGTTCTGTTTTGCTCATTAGTTTATTTTGTTCATTAGTTTTCTCTTATAAGTGAGATCATATGGTATCTTTCACTGAATGGCTTATTTTACTTACCAAAATAGTCTCCAGTTCCATTCATGCTGTCACAAAAGGTAGGAGCTCCTTCTTTTTTCCTTTCTGATGCATAGTATTCCATTGTGTAAATGTAGGACTGTTTTTTAATCCATTCATCTATTGATGGGCTGTTTCCAACACTAGGCTATTGTAAATAGCACTGCTATGAACATTGGGGTGTATAAGTTCTTTTGAATGGGTGTTTCAGGATTCTTAAGGTATATTCCAACAATGGAATCACTAGGTTAAAAGGCAGTTCCATTTTTAATTTTTTGAGGTAACTCCATACTGTTTTCCACAGTGGCTGCACCAGTCTGCATTCCTACCAACTGTGCACTAGGGTGCCCTTTTCTCCACATCCTCAACAGCACTTGTTTATTGATTTACTGAGAGCCATTCTGACAGGTATGAGGTGATATCTCATTGCAGTTCTAATTTGCATCTCTTTGATGGCCAGTGATGCTGAGCATCCTTTCATACACATGTGGGCCAACTATATGTCCCCCTTGGAGAAGTGTCTAGTCAGGTCCTTTGCTCATTTTTTAACTGGATTGTTTGTCCTCCTAGTGTTAAGTCATATGAGTTCTTTATATATTTTGGAGATCAAACCCTTGTCCAATGTATCATTGACAGATATGTTCTCCCATACAGCCAGTTCCCTTTTCATTTTGATGATGGTTTCTTTAGCTGTGCAGAAGTTTTTTAATTTAATATAGTTCCATTTGTTTATTTTTTCCTTTATTTTCCTTGCCCTAGGAGATATATTGGCAAAAATATTGCTGTGTGGGATATGTGGAATTTTACTGCCTATGTTTTTAGCTAGGACTTTTATGATATCACCCCTTATATTTAAATCTTTTATCCATTTTGAGTTTATTCTTGTGTATGGTATGAGTTGGTGGTCTAGTTTCCTTTTTTTTTTTTTTTGCATATACCAGTCCAGTTCTCCCAGCACCATTTATTGAAAAGGCTATTTTTATTCCACTGTAGGCTCATGACCCCTTTGTCAAATATTAACTGACCATAGAGACATGGGTTTATTTCTGAGTTCTCTTCTCTATCTCATTGATCTATGTGGCTGTTATGATGCCAGTGCCAGACTATTCTGATTACAGTGGCCTTGTAGTATAGTTTTATATCAGGTATTTGGATCCTTCCAACTTTGTTCTTCTTTTTCAAGGTTGCTGAGGCTATTTGGGATCGTTTTTTGTTCCTTACACATTTTTGAAATATTTGTTCTAGAACTGTGAAATATGGCATTGTTATTTTAATAACCATTGCATTGTATCTATAGAGTGCTTTGGGTAGTAAGGACATTTTAATGATGTTAATTCTTCCAATCCATGAACATGGTATATGCTTTCATTTATTTGTATCTTTCTCAATTGCTTTCTTTAGTATTGTATAGTTTTTTGAGTACAGGTCTTTAATCTCCTTGATTAAATTTATTTCTAAGCACTTTGTTTTTCTTGGTGCTATAGTAAATTGAATTTTCTTAAAAAATATAAGTGAGTGCTAACAACTTTATATTACCAAATGAATCAAATTCATGATATTTTATCCATATATGTCTCCCTTTCTATTCAAACTAAAAATTTATACTGACAACAAATTGTACTCTCATTTTTTACCTAAGGATTTCTGATGGCAATTTCTTCCTTTCCCTCCTCTGATATTCTTCCCTCTTCTTTATTATGATCCTCCTCATCATCATCTTAGTAGCACACAAATTTTATTCAATTATCACAAAAAATGATTTTAATTCTCCCATTTTAATGACGAAGAAACTGAGTCATTATTTTTTCTCTTTTTTCCTATCTTCTTACAAACACACCTTAAATCATCTTTTAAAAAAGAATCACTCCCTTAAACCATGTTTTTTTTTTCTATTTCCTCTGCTTATAGCAAATTTTACCTCATAAGAGATAAGTTTAAGGGGTATCCTTTAAAGATATCTCTTTTTCTCATCCTTTTGAATAAAAACTAAATGCTGTACCTTACAGACAAGGCCCAACAGAGTTTGCATGTTAAACTCTAAAACCGGTACATATTTAATGCTCAATACAAGTTAGAAGAGTTGCCATTATTATCATCATTGCTATTTGATCCTTGCATGAGTCTTGCCTCATCTTCTTTCCCATGATCTCTCCTGGCCACACTGACCTTCCCTCTGCTTCTCTTACATACATGGCCCCTTGCTCTCAGAACCTTTATCTCTCAGCCCCCTCTGTCTGGAATGCCATTCAGGGATGTTATATACATTCAGTCCTTGACCACTTTTTCTTAGCTTAATGGTAACCTCCAGAGAAGCCTCCTCTGTCTACTCTTGCCATTTACTGTCTACCTTGTTATAATGCTTCATTTTCAGCATACTACTTCCCACTACTGAAGCTATCTTATGTATCGGTTGTTTTATGTGTTAGTTGTCTCTCTCTCTTGATTATGATTTAAGTTCCATGAGAGCAGAGATTCTATAAAATGGGTGCGGTATTGAAACAAGATTCAGAAAATTTTTATTTAAAAAATATAATGTCATATTTCAACCTTAAGTGTATATTTATTATATAGTATTTATTTATATAATTCAGAAAAATATGTTTTTAAACAACATCAGAAAAATACAGTATCATTTTATGTTATATGTTGTACTCACATACATTATTTTCAAATGCAAGAAACCATGAACACCAATATAGTTTAACTTCAAATTTTAGCTTTAATTTTCTATTCCAATATTAAGTACAGGGTTATATACCCTTTGTTTTCCAAAATGTGATATTCATATTCTACTAAAGATTTTGCCATATGTACTTTTATCTGTTAAGCCAATGAATGTGATTATCTAAATTGATTGCAGTGTAAAGTAGTTTAATATTTAAATCATACAATTGTTAACATTTTACTTCCTGAAAATTGTATTATAAGGTTAACATTGTGAATTTATTAAAATATAAATTATAGCACAATTCATTTTTATTAACTTCAAGTAGAAACTTGAAATGCAACTGGAGATACAATCATTTCAATAGACTGCTTATTAGAGCTGAAACTTTAGGATCTTTTCTAACTATTTCATCTAAAGTTTAAAAAAAATAATTACTATCAGTGGTATAATCCTAATCCATATAAATATGCCTGTAGGTAAATACTTGTTCTTACCTTGTATTTATAAGGCATCTTTCTTTAAAATTCATAACACTTCACATACATTCTTTTCTATTTACCCTTTTGTTATCCCTATGAGTAAACAGTCTTTTATTTGTATTTCTTGGAAATCTCCAATGAACATTTCAAAGTGTTGTGTGCTAACATGCTAACATTTGTTGTAAATTCATGAACATACAGTACTGAGCAGCATTTGCTAATGACTGTATGGTTGGTGAGTCACAGCAGACACTGTACACAACAAAATTTTGCACTCACCATTTTTGTTGCCAAAGTGAGAATCAAGGTTTTCCTATTATCTTGTTCTATATTCTCACCTTAAAGATGCTACTAGACTGAACAGGCCAAGACTTTGATGAGCCTGGCAAAAAAAGGTGATTCTTTACCTTTCAAGCAAACCAACATAGCTATTTTTAAAAGTTTCCCAGGGTAAAATTGTTCATTTATAAATGTAAGAACTCAGTGTTCTCATAAGCACCCAACTGGTCTGGGCCTGGCCTTGTGAACACTAGCTCTTCAAACAGCCTCTTAGTAAATGGTTAAGTAAGTTTCTTTAGAAGGCAATCATAATCATGTATTGGGGTTCCCTGGAAAGCCATTCAGCATATGAATCTGATGCCACTGGTCAGTCTATATAGACCACATTTTTCATGGGTTTCATAATAATTAAATTATACCTATTTTATGTATAAGGTCACCATAATTGTCCAACTATTAGACATTGATTTATAAAATTCTTTAGGTTAATTGAGTTTAATAAACATTCACAAAATAAGTGATTGTATTTATATAATATCACAGACAGCAGTGTTAATTCAAGTCTAGGTCATAGAAGTATCTGAATAATTCAAGAAAAAATGTTCACTGTATAATGTTTCCTGTCCTGGATTACCTAGATAGTTACTTATATTTGAATTTGCCCTAATGGGGGGAGGGGAGATAAAAAATGTTTTGTTCCCTTCAAATGGAAATAAATCAATATTATTTTAGTAAATGTTATTCTAATTTTCAGCCTCAATATGAAGAGTTTTGGCATTATATTAAAATTAAATTTAAGTTTTTAAGCTGGAAACTTTTTCTGGAAGTCCATGGCCATCCATCTTGAACCCCAAGCATGTAGGAAGACATAGGAAGAAGTATATTAAACCTGACAAATGACCTCCCATGTGCAAAGGAGGAAATAAAGATTCATTCTCCGTGTTTGTGAAATCATTTTGATGAAGGAAAGGCTAATTGAGGATGACATACATTCTAAATCTAATTCAAATCAGCATTTTTACATGAAGACTCATCACATTTCCAATGGTACATGCTATCATAAAACAGCTTAGTAAAGACATTTTGAATTTGATTCTTGGAATTTTTTAAATGATTCATCAGAACTGACATTTTTAGGGGTAATGAGTTTCCAATCTTAGTATTAGTTCAAACTGGATACCTGTGGCACTTTGCACCTTTCATTAACAAAGAAGCATTTTTCTTTAGCATAATGAAGTCTTATGTTGCAGAGAAAATTGTAACTAATATGTGATCATGCCTGGGAAATGCAGGGAAAGTGCCAACACAGGGTTTTTCACAGGAAAAGCCAATCACCTTGAAATGGTTAAAATGTTCAATTATGAAGGACTCGTCCACTGGCATTTAAAAAATAAACATATTCCAAGACCAACTAGCACCACTGTTGTTTTTAAAATGAAAAGGTAATCAGTAACTCTTCTTGCAATTCTACAAAATTAGCATTGTTACTATCTTATTAACACACAGTTAACAGCTCAACTCTGTAAAAAGATCACCTCATTCTTTTTATCTAATAGGTAACTTTGCTAATCCTGCAAATTTCATATTTTAGATGCTGTTTGTTACAAGTCAGGGGCATTTATATTTTATACTTAGAGAAAATTGTATCTTGACCATATATACATAATGACAACTCAAAATATAGAAGGCAACCACTTCCTAAGGTGTTATATAGAAACGATACTTAGTTTCTATCTTCAAGACTGTGTACTGCATGCCAGTCATTCTAATTAAATTTGGAAATAAATAGTAGTATGCGATTCAGTGGTTGTAAACATGTAATATACAAAGGCTACTTATGGGGCTATATTCCCACCCATAGCATGGCCATTTGGCTTTCTTCCAAAAGTAAAACAAAACAGAATGCCTAGCTATGTAATTTTGGATTTTAAAAAATGGTACTTTTAATAGTAGAAATTATTTGTAAAAAAATCATATATCAAATACAATCATTTCAAGATTGAGGTTTTGGAAAAATCTGGTCTTACCTTGGAACTGAACAGTGGACCTTTTTCTGTTATGTAAATCTGTAAAAATACCTCAGGTATTTCAGTGGTCAAGTATAATGCATAATTAAATTCCTGGCCTCAACTTGGTTTCTAAAGTGGTGTATTTCTCTTTTAAAGCAACTAAGTATAAAACTCATATGCTTATTTATAAAAATAGTCCCCAAGCACTTATGCTATTTATTCATAAGATTAATAGGGAGAAAATTATGATTATCACCTATGATCATTTACAGTGATATAACATTATACTATAATTAAGCCACTTGCTCACTTATAGGATCAAAAATCCAAGTGCCATTATTATGAATCTAGATTATTTTTCTGTAAACTCACTCTACCTCACATGTAAGCATAACAGTCTGCCAATAAGAATACCAGAGACACCCAGAATAAGTTTTAAATTTATTCCAAACAAATCAAGTAAATGGCAAAGCTGTGGTTTGGTTCTAGTTATCCTGGCTCTAAAACCAATATTTCCAATTAATGAAAATATATTAAGAAAGGCAGAATACTCTAGCATCATAAGAAAATATAATCATAGTAAAGGTATTATATTTTTTAAGAAAAACTAACACTGTTTATTCATTAATTAACTCATTAAAAATGCATGCTTGATATCTGGTATGTTCTAAAAATGACTCAAGATCAAAACATTAAGGGCATCATATATAGACAAAGGAGCAAATATAATGGAGGCAAGTATTTGGCAATGCAGAATAATATAATGAGTTACAGAAACACGAGTCAGATCTTAACTAGGATAGAGATGAGTCAGGGAAGGTGATATTTGATTTGATTCATAAATGGATCTGAGTAGAATGAGTGTGGAGGGGTGAATATTCTAGGCATAAAAACACAACTGTATACTGTGATATGGAAACGGCATATATTTCAGTATGACTAGAGATGAAGTTGTAAAGTTAGGGAAGGAGTAAGACTTCAAAGGTCCTGGCTTAAAGTGTTAAGCACTACATTCCTTTTTCTTATCTTCTTCCTTTTTTTTAGCACAGGAATTCTTAGCACATGCACTGTTTTAGAAGTATGATCCTGGCAACAAATCAGGTAGACTGTAGGAGAATATTCCTGGAAGAAGGAAACCAGTCAGGCAACATTCGGAAAAGCCTGATGCGTGTTTTGAAGATGAAGAACTAGGTTTAGTAATAGTAAGAGAAATCCTTTGTTGACTGCCTACAAGGTACATTTTGGGTTCTCTTAAAATCCATAGAAAGAACGTACTATATTCATTTCTATGATATGATAGGTATTTTATCAATGAGAAAATTGATGCCCAGAGACATTAAAAAACTATTCTACAGTCAGAAAGTAGTAGTGCTGGAATTTAAACCTTTAGTGACACCAAACACATGTGCCTTTCTTTATAAAACTGTCCCCTCATTTACATGTTGTTATTCATATACAGAAAGCAGTTCAAGCTGCAAGAATGAATGGGATTACAAAAGGGGAGTGTTAAGGCAAAAGAACGCCAGAGACAAGTCACTGAAATTTTCTAATTTTTAGGAAGACAGAGGAAGCAGATCTAGTGAAGAACATAAAAGACAGAGAAAAGATAAAATAGTATTACAAAAGCAAAGGTAGTAGGATATTTAAAAGAACAAAATATCAGTAAAAACAAATAATAAAAAGAGGTTAGATAAATAGGCCCTTTCAGTTAGCAAATAAATGCTTTTATTTGCTGTCTTAGACTGATACATCCTAAGAGGTAAAATTCCACGTTTCATGTATCATTTATGACTACAGGTCTTGGGAAGATAAGAACTATATGTAATGCAGACATTCATATGAGTGGGAAAAAGGCGTGCACAGGATGTGAGAAGAGGGTCTTCAGATCATTCCTTTTGTGGGGGCTGGGGGATGTGAGGCGGGGGATGTGGATGAAGTTTTGAATGCAGTGCAACTTTGTGTTGGAGATGAGGTTGGGACTTCCCACAGAAGGTGTGATAAACTGTTCCAACAGTTGGCTCTGCCACATAATGAACTTAAAGATATTATCAGGTATTTTATTCTTTTTGCTGCAATTGGAAAAGGAGTTTTTTTCACTTATTTTTCTGAAATTTCATTATTAATATATAGGAATACAGTGGATTTTTGTAACATTGATTTTGTGTCTTGAAACTTTACTGTATTTGTTTATTGTTTCTATAGATTTTTTGGTGGTGTTTTTGGTTTTTCCCCCATTTGATAAGAATATAATTTTACTTTATCTATTTTATATTTTTATTAAACTTATTGGGATGACATAGGTTAATAAGATTATGTAGGTTTTAAGTGTACATGTCTATGATACACGATTTGTATATTGCATTGTGTGCCCACCACCCAAAATCAAATCATTTTCCATCACCATATATTTGGTCTCCTTTACCCTTTACTACCTCCTTTCCCCCTTCCTTCTGGTAACTATCATACTGTTGTCTGTTTCTATGAATCTAGATCACTTTTATATCCCATATATGAGTGAAATCATATGGTTCTTATCTTTTTCTGAGTGGCTTATTTTGCTTAGCAGAATATTCTCAAGGTTCATTCATGTTGTCACAAATGGCAGTATTTCATCCTTTTTTTGAGTGGAGTAGCATTCCATTTAGGGTTATCTATATAAAGAATCATATCATCTGCAAAAAGTGACTTTTTACTTCTTCATTCCGAAATTGGATGCCTTTTATTTCTTTCTCTTGCCTGATTGCTCAGGCTCGCACTTCCAGTGCTCCGTTGAGTAACAGTAGTGAGAGTGGGCATCCTTGTCTTGTTCCTTGTCTTAGAGGAAAAGCTTTCAGTTTTTCACCACTGAGTATGACATTAGCTCAGGGTTTGTCATATATGGCCTTGATTATGATGAGGTACTTCCCTTCTATACCCATTTTATTGGGTGTTGTAATCATAAATGGATCTTACACCTTATCAAATGCTTTTTCTATATCTATTGATAAGATAATGTGACATATTTATTTTGTTAATATGGCTCATTACAGTGACCAGTCTGCATGTTAAACCATCCTAGTGCTTGGTAGTGAACACCACTTGATCATGATGCATCATTTTTAATGTATTATGTATTTGAGTTGCTAGTGTTTTGTTTAGTAGTATTTTGCATCTGCATTTGTCAGAGATATTACTCTATTGGTCTATTGTGTGTCTCGGGAGGGGGTTATCCTTGCTAGGTTTTCATATCAGGATTATGTTGGCCTCATAAAATTTGTTAGGAAGTATTGCCTCTTCTTCAATTTTTTTGGAAGTGGTTGAGAAGGATAGTATTAAACCTTTTTTAACATTTTGTATAATTCATTAATGAAGCCATCTGGTCCTTGATTTTTGCTTTTGGGAAGGTTTTTTGATGGTTGTTTCAAATTCCTCACTGTTGTTTGGTCTATTTAGATTTTCTAATTCTTCATGCTTCAGTCTAGGAAAGTTATATGTTTCTAGAACTTATGCATTTTTTTCTAGGTTATTGAATTTGCTGGTATATAGTCTTTCATAGTGTTCTAGTATGATCCTTTGTCTCTTTGTGATGTCTATGGTAACTTGTACTGTTTTATTTCTGATTTTCTTTGAGCCTTTTCTTTCTTTTCCTGAGTCTAGCCAGCATTTTTGTCAATGTCATTAATCTTTTCAAAGAACCAGCTCTTTGTTGTATTCATTTTTTGTATAGTCTTTTTATTCTCTATATCATTTAATTCTGCTCTAATTTTTTGAAAGATTTTATTTATTTTTTAAACAGAGTGGAAGTGAGGGAGAGAAGCATCAGTGTGTGGTTTCCTCTCATGTACCCCCACTGGGGACCCAACCCACATTCCCAGGCATGTGCACTGATTGGGAATCGAACAGGCAAACCTTCGGTTCACAGGCCAGCACTCAGTCCACTGAGCCACACTAGCCAGGGCTAATTCTGCTCTAATATTTATTATTTTCTTTCTCCTGCTGACTTTTGGCTGCTTTTGTTCTTCTTTTCCTAGTTTTTTTTTTTTTTTAGGCTACAGTGTTAGATATTTACTTGAGATTTTCTTGTGTTGAGATAGGCAATTGCAACAAAAAGAATAAAATACCTAGGAATAAACTTAACAAGGGATGTAAAGGGCCTATGTACTGAAAACTACAAAGCATTATTAAAAGAGATTGAAAAAGATAATTAAATGGAAAAAATATTACATGTTAATGGATTGGAAGAATCAAGAGATAAAATGTCCATATTTCTCAAAGCAATATACAGATTTAATGCAATCCCCATCAAAATTCCAATGATACTTCTTAAATAAATAGATGAAAAAAATCATCAGATTTGTATGGAGCTACAAAGACCCTGAACAGCCAAAGCAATCTTGAGAAAAGGAACAAAGCTGAAGGTATCACACCACTTGACTTCAAATTACACTTACTACAAAGCAACAATAATCAAAGTAGCATAATATTGGCAGAAAAATCAGACACATAGACCAAAGAACAGAACTGAGAGGCCCAAAATAATGCCACAGATATATGGTTAAATAATTCTTGACAATGGAGACAAAAAATGGAGGGAAAAATGGCTCTTTAATAAATGGTGCTGGGAAAATTGGAAAGCCATGTGCAAAAGAATGAAAACAGACTACAGATTGTCCCCATGTGAAAGATTAATTCAGAATAATCAAAGACTTAAATATAAGAACCTAATAATAAATTCTGTAGAAAAAAACATAGCTACTAAACTTATGGACCTTGGTCTTACAGAAGATTTTATGAATTTGACCCTAAACACAAGGAAAGACAAAAATAAATGAATGGGACTATATCAAACTAAAAAACCTTTGTTCCAACAAAACAAAAAGGCAGCCAATGAAGTGGGAGAGGATATCTGCAAACAACAGCTCAGACAGGGATTGATACCCGAGATATATGAAGAACTCATACAACTCAACACCAAACCAACACACAATCCAATTTAAAAATGGGAAGAAGAGCTGAACAGACACTCCTCCCAAGAATACATACAAACGACCAACCGACATATAAACAGATGCTCAACTTCACTAGCTATTAGGGATATGCAAATAAAAACAATGAGATACCACTTCACAACTGTTAGAATGGCTATTGTCAACAAAACAAGTAATAACAAGTGTTGGAGAGGTTGTGGAGAAAAAGGAATCCTCATTCACTGCTAGTGAGAATGTAAACTGTTATAGCCAGTATGCAAAACAGTATGAAGGGCTCTCAAAAAATTAATAGAATTACCATATGACCCAGCAACCCTCTTCTGGGTGCCTACCTGAAATTTTTGAAAACATTTATTCATAAGGATATATGCATCCCTATGTTCACTGCAGCCTTATTCATGGTGGCCAAGACATGGAGACAACCGAAGTGTCCTTTGACAGAGGATCGGATAAAGAAGATACATATACATAACAGAATACTGCTCAGCCATAAGAAAAGCGAAATACTGCCATTTGCAACAACATAGATGGGCCTTGAAAATATGCTAAACAAAATAAGTCACACAGAAAAGGTTAAGATCCATACGATTTCACTCACATGTGGGATAGAAAACTGAAAGTAACAAATGAACAGACAAACAATGAAAAACTCATAGACACGAACAATAGTATGGTGGTTACCAGAGGGAAGGGAGTGAACGAGTAGTAAAGGGTAAAGGGGGCCAAATACATGGTGATGGAAGGTGATTTAACTTTGGGTGGTTGTCACACAGTGCAATACACTGATGATGTATCACAGACAGGTACATTTGAAACCTATATAATCTTATTAAACAACGCCATCCCACTAAATTTAATTTTAAAAGATATCAGTTCTAGATCTTTGACTTGATATAGACTACCGACAATAATTATTAAATTTTCAAATAAACATTTACTTACTGAGGCTCACCCTTGAACTTTTAAGAAGCTACTGCTGCTTTTCCACCTTTGCATTTCCTAAGAAATTGCATAGCTCCAGCGTGCCATGTGGGTGAGCTCTACATGGAAGTTCTCCAAGCCCCGCTATCAGTTCTTTTCCCACCCTGTACTACTCAGTGCTTAGGAAGGTATGTCCTTGTGCATGCATTTAATTATTGTCTATCCTCCATAGCCTTCAAACTTTATTTCTGCTTGGAAATCTCCTCTGAGCACCACAGCATTATCTGTTCACTACTTTTTTCCAATTATCTTATGTGAATGCTGCAAAGCAATCTTGCTTTTGATGCATCCAAAGGTCAACAACCCTACCATCTAATCATGATCAATCTCTATTCCAAGTGAGTTGGGTTATTATATACTCAGTTGAACACTCAATCCTGGAAGCCATCTTTGGGGCATTTTTCTCTTTTACCACCTCCATGACTAATCTATTACCAGGTCCTTCTAAAAACATATGAAATATGAGTGATTTTCTTTGTTCCTTCTGTCTATTCCTTCTCTATTCCTTCCTCACCCAGCTCCTATCATCGTTGGCTGGAGTTATTGCAACAGCTCTTCCCTTCTTATTGTCACTTTTGCATACACACACTCCCTCCCAACAGCTTCTCTACATTGGAATCAATTGGATGTTTTTAAAGCTCTAATAAAAATGTTAATTCTGTCTTAAAAACACTGTAAGTTATTTCCATTTTTCCTTCAAAAGGTGGGAGAAATACCTCAGGGTAGCTACTGAGCCCCCTATATCTGAGCCCAGCCTCCCTATAACACTCCTTATGCCAAAGGTCCTATTTGCTGCCATGCTGCAGCCACGAAGACAGGCCTGGCTAACTCCTGCTTGCGCTTCCATCTCAGTTCCAAGGCATTTTCCTAGAAAAGCCTTGGCAATCTCTTCTCCAAAACAATTTAGGTCCCTCCATTTATATAACATCCAGAGCACCCTATATTTTATTTATGACACAGTTAAATTTATGCCTATGCATTTTTATACTTGTATTTTTTCAATATTTATTTCATATTATAGATTGGACACTTCATGAGGTCAGGGTTCCCTGTAGTTTTTTTTTTTAATTGAATATGTCATTGAATTATGAGAAATAATTTGTGGATCCTTGAGAAAAAAAATGATTATAGATGTATTTTAATCCATGGTATAGAAATGTCTTGTACTGGGGACCCAGGCATTTTTATGTTTGGTGTCTTTCCTATTTTGGCATAAAGGAAGTTAGAAAGAGCCATCAAGCACAGGGGATTTCGATTGCCTCTCAATCTCATCACTGCAGGTAAAGTTCAATGCATTACTTTGTTATGCAGTTAGAACTGCCTCAGGTTTACATATGTAGGTAAACTACCTTATACCAGTAATTTTTTCATTCAATACATTTAAATCTGAGAGTATGATATGTAAATACACTTTGCAAACCAGGGATTTTAAGATACAGCTCAGTGAGTCAAAGAAACCACTTATTTTAACAATGCAAAATATGCCTTATTCAGTGTTAAAAATGGATATCGATCCCACATTTGTCCTACCCCTGCATCTTCAACATGTTTTCACTTGTGCTGAACAAATTAACTGCAAACAAATACTGTTCTTACTAGGTTTCCATTGAGCAACAAAAGTGTATTTAAAATTACCCATGAATAGCTCAGGGGCTCAGAGATCTAGTTTTGGTGCCTGAAGATACATGCTTTAAGAACCTTTAGTCATTAATATTAACCCAGAAAGCACTAAGGGCAAAAAGCCCAGTATAATATATATCTTAAAATGCTCCACTTGTAATGATTGCATTGTTCTTTTAAGGCTTCATTTATTCTTGACAGAAACAATTATGTTAAGTAATTATATCTAAAGTCAGGCAGTGTGCAATGTTCAATTTGGACGGTAAAGAGCATTGTTTGACTGTTGTTACCAGGCACATTCCTGATAGAGAACAAATGCTTACATCAATAGGAACCATGCACTTTGTAATTTATTCTTTTATTCGCATATGCTGTTATCATAATAAGTGCCAGGTTAACCATCTCAAACACAGGGACAAAATTACTAGAATAACATCAATGGGAGAAAGCAATATAGAAGCAGCTCACCAGTACTTCACTTGCATGGTGTGTTATTTTATAGGGCTCTTTTTCCTTGCATGACCAAATGTTGCATAATTGACTGGACGGAATTATTCCACAGGACATCCGAACAAGATGAAAAGGCCAGCGTCCTCGGTGAATGAACTGGATAATACTTAGTATTTAAAACAGTTCATTTGACTAGCGCCTGCAAATTAAATGGGGTACTCCTTAGAAATAAGTTGCGTATCTTCTCAGAAGCAAGTTACCTCATTTTTAAAGATATATGATTGGACACAGATTGTTATCTACAGCAATACATAGTACCCTTGTAGTTTAACAGAGTTCACAAATTTGCCAAAGTTGTATACGTTGTAACCAGCCAAACTCACATATAGGTCCTTTGCTTACAGCCAAATAACTCTGCATGTGATGTAAATTTATTTAAAAATGTATGCTAAAGGAGAAAACATAAACATTCAAATCACATTTGAGATCCCAGCAAATTCCCATTTTTTACTAAAGACTATTAATGTGATAATCGAAACAGTATATTTGAAATAAATATTGTTTTAACCTAAAGAGATCGGTGTTACCTTGAATAGAATATTTTGGAGTTTCATGAAGGCATAGGATAAACCCAAGAAGCAAAGAGGAAATGGAGGGGGAAAGGTAATACTACCAGACGTTAGTCAAGCAAATAATAGATAAGAGAGGAGGTAACATTTCAAAAACTTGTATTCCCTAGTTAAAGAGGAAAATAAGCATGTTCAAAATTAAATAGTACACTTTTTCTGTAATTTAAAACATACTTGAAACCATAGGTCAAAAAGGTATACTATAGTATAGTAACATTATTATATTATGATTATTTCTCAAATATATCGTAGTGAATTCTATAAAATTCAAATTAAAGAATGCTTCAAGTTCATAGGCAGAAAAAGAAAGTGAAAGGTAAGGGAGAAAAAAAGAAAGCAAAAATCAAGTGCACATAGTCATTATGACAAAATTTAATATGAGAAGGAGAGACAGGCTCGTACGCCAGGACTGTGGAACAGGGAAACTGAGACAGAGCATTATGGCCAAGCAGTTTACAGCCATCTTGTAAATGACAAATTCCTAACCCAGGACACACAAGGGTAAATGGTTTATACTTCCTCTCTTCTAGATGGTAAATAGCTTAAATCACCCTACTCAGGGAGATAGTAAACAAAAATCCAGTTAGTGCCATTTGTGCCAAATACACCCAAGGACAGGTGAAGATCAGGGAATATATCTCATTTTGGCATACCAGCATAAAACTGATGAATATTCTATTAAGACCCTCCCCTAAGACTTCCCCTAAACTCCCAGCCTTTAACACCCTGAACACAAAGGCCCCAGGGCATGATCTCCCTCTGTGGCCTGCGTCTTCTAAACCATAAGGATCCCACCAGACTTGCAGCCAAGGGAGCAGTGGGCAGCAGTGGGCAGCAGTGGGCAGCAGCAGCTCATCCTGTGCTAACCCCCTGACCCTGCCACCAAGGCCCCTTTCCTCTGACATTCCAGTGAACCAAAGCAGCCCCACCTCAGCTCATTTCTTTCCTATAACATTTCTAGAAAGCCGAAACAGCCCCACCTAAGCCCTTCCTTGTTCCATCATCTGCAGCTTTAAAAAACCCATTCTCAAAATCACCTAGACACATATTGTGAAATCTTCCCTGCACGAAGTCAAGAACCCATGTACTGCAGGCCAGCAGGAGGCAGAGCCACTCTGCCTCTGGTTCTTGTTCAGTAACAAACGTATTTAACTCAATTCTGTCACTAACTCCCAGGCTAAAGGTTTCAGTTCCGCGAGACAGCCAGCCGCAAGTGGTGGATCCCCAGGTTTCCTACTAATTCCATCGGACTTTGCCACTGTGGATGGAAAGGGGCCTCATAGTAACCCTGACAAGCTCAGGGGAGACTTGCATGACTGCCTTAGAAACTCAGAGGCCTAAAGTAACCACCTGGGAATGACAGGGGAACTCAAAAGTTGAAGATTTTATTGTCAGTTGATAGGCTTAAGTGATTAATTCATGTGGAAAGCTGTTATTCCAGGAACCAGGAGGCAGGGCCTATCTGACTGCTTAAGGCCTTTGTGCCCCAGGGGGTCTGCTAGCGGTGGAGGTGGTATCTGAGCCTTTGTGTTCCAGGGAGAGAACACCAGTGATGCAGATAAAGACTTGTTGATCATCGGACAAAGAAGTGCTAGGAAAATCTCATCTGATTACCAGGACTGCAACTCTTATCAGATTAACCTTTTTCCAAACCCTTAATTTACTCTTCCCTTCTTTCTAAGAAGGTTGGCCTTTCTATAAAAAGGTTGGCTTGATGCCCTGGCTGGTGTGGCTCAGTGGTTGAGTGCTGGCCTGTGAACCAAAGGGTTGCCGGTTTCATTCCCAGTCAGAGCACATGCCTGGGTTGTGGGCCAGGTCCCCAGTTTGCAGCGCATGAGAGGCAACTACACATCAGTGTTTCTGTCTCTCCCTTTCTCTAAAAATAAATAAAAGTAAGATTTTCTTTTTAAAAGGCCAGCTTGAGATGTTAAGCTGGTTATTGAGGGTATAGAACCCACCGTCTTCTCAGATCATTGGCATCTGAATAGAGCACCCGTAAAGATTCAATCCTTGTCTTTACCTAGTGGATCTTGTAGTGGCAGGCAGCTCAAACACCAGCCGTTCTAGTTCCATGATGGTCTGAAACTGAAACTTTGTAACTAAAAGCAGGTCATGGCAGGCAGTCATGTCCCAGGCTAACATCTTCCCTGACAAAGGTCAATCTTTACCTTTATTGAGCCTGTCCATTATCTTTTTGCATCTGTCATAACATACCTTTGGAATATCAAATTTCCTTTTTCTGGACCCCTCAAAGCACAGGCATTAGCAACACAGAGAGATCACAAATTGTTATTTTTGTTGTGTTATTTTTGTTGTGTTAATTGTTGACGGTTAACTGTCCTGTGCCCATCTATGTAAAAGAAGTTTGTGTCTATTATTTTACTTTTTACCCAATCCTAGAGGTTTCTCAGCTTTGCTTTCTCCCACATCCCAAATCTATCACCAGTGGATTTCACGTAACCCAGTTATGTCTTCTCTTTTGATTGTAATGTATAAAATAAGGTGCAAAACTGACATTTTCTGAAGCATTCTCTTTATCTGTTGAGATTTTGCTTCCTGGCAATTATCGTTAGTTTGGTTCAAATAAACTCATAAAAAGTCTAGCAGGTTTGGACGTTTCTTATGTTGACAACACAAAACAAAGCTTCCCATGACCCCTACTCAGGTTCCACCATTTACTGGGACTGCTCATAGAATGGAGGAAAAGAGTTTACCTACTGTTAAAAGGATATGAGAGGCCAGGCAGATGAAGAGACATTGAGGTGAGATCTGGAAGTCTTGAGCACAGGAGCTACTTACTGTCCCTGTGGGGCCTGGTGTGGCCACACTCCCAGTATCTGGCTGTGTGTTCTCATTCACAAACCAGGAACATCTTCAAATGCTGTACTTTGGGGATTTTATGGAGGCTTTGTTACTTAGGCATTCTAGATCAAATCATCAGCCAGTGAGGATGACAACCTCTAACCCTTCTTCCCTCCCCTTGTAGTCATCCAGCAGCTTTTCAAAACTCATCTTATCAACCTAAACTCAAATGTAGTTTAAAGGGCCTAGCTATGAATAACAAAAGATAGTTCTTTTACCTTAAGTGCTCTGGAGCTATTTCAGGAACTGAGGACAAAAGAACAAATATAATAACAAAAGATACACCCACAGCTCTTATCAAGGTAGGAAATTACAAGGAGTTCCAAGCTAGGAATGGGAGGAAGACCAAATACCTATTTCATATTATAAACTACAATATCATACTCAAAAAGTAACAAAGGTTCGACAAATACAGACTATGTTCAGAAGATGAAATGCAAAGTTCTTAAGTAAAATAATAGGAAATAAAATTTAGCGATAACTTTTAAAAAATGCTCCACAGCTTTACTCTAGTAGATTCCAGAAATGCATGAATGATACAAAGTTGCCAATAAGAATTTATTGGTAAAGAACAATAACAACTAAATTTGACAAATTTCATAATATATGCCTAACTTAAAAATACTCAAAGGAAATGAGAATCGTTGTGATTCTCCTTGACATAATATAGAAGTTGTTACCGAGCTAAAGGAGTTTGTTTGCCTGTGCTCATTGAAACCCAGTAAGACAGTAACAGAAGTTTGCAGCAAAGAAAGTCAAGCCTTGTTTAAAGAAATGGCACCAAGCTTGGATGGACAGGTAGCCAGTTTTCTAAAGCCTGCCTCTCTGGTGGCCAGCAAGGGAACAGTTTATATACAGGAAAAATTATTAATCATGGTGACTAAAAGCATTTGGGGTCCTGGGCTCTATTGTTTGGCTTGGGCCAGGTAGGGAATAGATGGTCATTGGATCATTGCTGGTAGAAATAGGATCTCCCACAGCCATGGGAAATGCACCCACACATAGAAGGATTTGAGGCACAGTGGTTAGAGTTATTGGAAGGAAAACAAAGGGCTTCCCCAGGTACTCCATGTCTCATCTACAACCAGGTAGCTCAGCTTCATCTCACTGTGGAAGAAGTCCCGGGCCTGGTGAGCACAAGTGCCCAACAGGAGGGCCAGGGTCCAGAACAGTAATGCCATCACCCTGGGCTCCAGCAGTCCTTCATAGTGTCTGCTCTCCGCGGCACTGGGTGGGGCCTGATGGGCCTGTGCTTCAGCCCACGTGGCTGCTACTGGGAGAGAATACACAAAGGAACATATCCCAGGCTTTTGTTAAGTTTTGACTACATTTTCTTGGGTGTGGGAAGGGGTAAACTTTCTTTCAAACTTACCCATCTTTTCCTTAAATCCTCGCAGGTTTATGCTGGGCCCTCCACCTAATCACTCCCTTTCCTGGATCATCAGGGATTACAGGTCCTTATTCTATCTGATTTTTGCCCCAGGTTTCCCCAATAGACTCCTCCCCTTTATGTTGCTATTTTGGCGCCTACTGCGCATGTCACAAAGTTTGCCTCCTTATCTGGCTTTTACTGCGCATGTGCCTACTTCCCACAGAGCCATCTTGGTTTCCATCGTGCATGCACCCAGCAAAGGAATTTCTCCTTTACTTTTTCTCCCTACCCCTTGGGAGAATGGACTGGTTTTTCCCTAGGCTTATGGGAAAGTTAACCCTTCCTCTCCACTCAGGGGAGGGGGTGTTGTTAATTCTCTTGTTGGGGCAATTTGTCTATCCCCTGAAGTGTCTAGAAGCTATAGCTTTCAGATTTAATCTAGTTTAGCCAGCATTCTCCTTTCTCCTTGTAAGTAACTAGCTGGCACCCTACACTAACAGTATCAAGTCGTGATGTCAGTGATGGAATCATTCTGTCTAGTTTCATGTCCATGTGGTCAATAGGGTTCTTCTGCTTCCATGGGCCTGGGGTTTGAAACAGCTGGGTTCAAGGTGTTGTCTTTACTTCAACCAAAATTCTATTCCCTTAATCAACAGACCTGAGGTTTTATTCTTAACACAGTTTGACACTGACCAAAACCTGATGTCCTTGGGGCTTAAATGATTTAGGGAGTGGGGTCATCTGGTCCACCATGGAGCTATTAGACTGGAGAAAACTAGCTTGCATTAAGGAAAAAGTCATATTAAAGATGCGAAATTCCTGTGTGGTTACAAAGTCTGTAATGTGCTACCGTGGGAAAGACACAACAGATATATTCTGAATAGTAGATTATCAAATTTATGTTTTGTAAATATTTCTAGTTTTATAAAACTAAAGTCAGGAAGTTTATAATATTTTCCCTTTTTAATCACCACAAATATTTTGAGATTCATGTTTTTTGGAAGCATATATTAATAGTTTATTCTGTTTTCTTGCCAAGTAATATTCCATGAAGTGGGTACATTACAATTTTTTTCATTTTTTATGTACATTTTTTATGGACATTTGATTTTCTTTTGAGTTTTTATCTTTATTTACTTTATTAACATGGTGAATCACATTGATGGGTTTTTATATTGGAAAAAATGCCAGACAAAATGAGTCTACATTGAATGATGCCCTTTGCATGCAACCCAAGGCAATGCTAATTAATTGACAGTACTGGAAAGCAGTTCGTTGGACATGAAGGACTGTGGGTTGGGGTGAAGGAAGAGAAGGGACAACCACAATGGGACACAGGAAACTCTGGGGGAAAGCTGACATGTTCATTATCTCTATGTGGCAATCGTTTCACAGATGCATACATTTGTCAAAACATATAAAACTGTACTCTCTAAAGTACATTTCTCTCAATTTCTGTTTATTTTACATATATCTCAATGACACTGCTTAAAAACAAAAATAAAAACAAAAACCTATTCCTGAACCTAAACTCGTAAATATCATCTGAAATCCTCCTAACATACATTTGCATTAAGGAGCAGGGCTAGGATCATCCTCATGTAAAAGTCTCCCCATCAACAAGTACATCAAAGTCTTCGGTGACATCTACTAAACTCTCAGAGTTCTGTAATCTGTCTGGACTAATTGTTGGGTCCTCTAAATCCCAAAAGTAATGGTTAAATGAATTGTAGTCCATCATGCGGCAATAAGTTGATTTTAATTTAATTATTTTAATAGGAAAGCAATTTTACCTCATTGATTTTCAAATCTTTCTGTATTCACCTGTTGATTAAAAATCACTTTATACCCCTTTGGTTCATTTTATCTGCAGTGTATATTAATTGTTGATAATGAAGATTTAATGTATATCATCTTTTTTTATTCAGGAGGATGAACTTCTTAATGCATATTTTCACCTAATAAATGTTACCTCAATATGTAAACATTAAATGTTCTTTCTTCAGATGATAAAAGCAGGTACTAAGCCATTTTTTATCTTGGTGTAAACCAAAATTATTTATAGACAGTAATAAAGAATAAAAACCATTTATTTGAGCTACAAAAGGAGCTACAGCCTGGGAGTCAGATTTAATCAGATAGCATCCTAAATTGTGTTCCACTGAGACAAAGGGGAGGCAAGCTTATATAGCAAAAGTTCCCACCCAAGTCCTCAAATAGGTCTGTCTTATTTTAGTTAGATATCCAAACTATGCAGGTCTGAGTTCTTTGGTAGAAAGTCGAAACCAGGGTTTCCCTGCAGTGGTTGACTCTGAAGGAAAATACAAGCAGAACATCACGTGGGAAGCCTGGAGTTCTGTCCGCTGTTCTTCCCTGTATACAGAGCATGTGAAAAGCCCCGTCAGCAAACGGCCACTAGACTCTTATTATTCAAAGAAGTTGGACCCTTCGTTGACTGTGGGGAGTTCATCTCAGTGGGTAAATTTCTTCTCGGGGCTCTCATCAATAAATTTTTCTTTTCTGGGTCCACAACACTTTCAGTAAAACCAGGATTGTGTGATAAACTACAAGAATTCTGTAACATCAGTCTCCTGTTAAAAAGCCTTTTGCATGAACAAATGATGTTTCCTCTGTTATATCATAGTTGCCTAAAAATTTATACCATTTCCAACTTTTTTGATATGAATGTGTTTTTAGTCAGTCCGGTGTAAAAGAGAGAGTGTTTCTTGCTGAAAGTTTGAATATATGTAGTTGAATGTAATAATGTATAAAAATTGTGATGCAAAAGAATAGAACTGATTTGTACAGGAAGGAGAGAAGCAGAGGTCAGAGGCAGAGCTGAAGTCTGGAAAAAGCACTGGCATCTGGCTGATACTCTTCTGCACAAGTCCTGCTGCCATCCAAGGTGAAGGCAGGCAAAGGCCTGTAGGGGACAAGTATTCTACACTTGGCCTTAACTTTATCTGGCCTTAGCATCTCCAGGGCCCTTTCCTTCTACTCAAGACCATACAAGAACCTAGCTACCAACCAGAGGAGCTTATATGTCTCACAAATAATACATTTCAATATCTAATCATTTTATCATATTCCTCTACCTCTTTCATGAAACTACTCCTTTAACCTCCACGAGATCCTATTTCATTTCCAGTTTGTATTCACTTCTCTTGTAAATGCAGTCAACAATGCATTCCATCGCTTTTTCAGTCTTTGTCGCAACTCCTCAATTGTGAAGGAATCCAAATGCCTGCCAAATGTCTGTCCTGAGGAGGTTAGGCACTGCTCGTGAAAACTGACAACTCCATGCATCACTGTCTTCTCCAGTGCAGGTGCAACAGTTCTGCAGATCCTACTGTTCTTTAGTTTGCTTTCTCTCTTATACGCTATGGCAATTTCAGGCAGTTTCTCCATTCCTCAAATCCCTCTGCCTCCCTTCACCACCTGATTCTTCTTCTCAGTTAATATGACATGGTTTCCACACTCCCAGCATGGCAAAAATAGTGACAATCTGAGAAGCACATTAAAAAAAGTCTGTAACTAATTCTGCAAATTCAAAGCCCTCTGCCTCTGCATTCCCTCTTCCCTTTCTCCCCCCCGCCGCCCCCACCCACAAGAGGCGGAGAAATCATACTCCCCTGTTAGCTTGCTACTGCTGTCTTTACTCTAGGTGCTGTCGCCTTCCTTCTTGTCAAGAAAACGCCTCTACGCATTTTTCAGTCTCTCACTCACTCTCTCCCTCACTCTCCTTTACTCTCTCTCCTGCCCATTTCTCCCCTCCCTTTTCCTCTTATCTCCCTTTGTCTCTCTCTCTCCCTCCCTCTCTCTCCCTCTCCATTTTTTCAATCCCTCCTGTTTTTTAACAAAGTTTTGTTACTCCTATACTAAAACACACATTTCTTCATTATAAATCGATCCCTTCCTGTCCTGCCTTCCTTCTGTAGACATTTGTCTCCACTTATTTAACGTCACCTGTTACAATTTTCCTTTTGTTCCCATTGCCCCATAGACACTGTCCTCATCTAGATTCTTACTAACACCATGTCATTAATCACACTGCGATATTTTGGTTTTTATCACGCTTGAGCTCTAAAAACATTGAACGTTACTTTCCTGTTTCTCTTTTTTGAAACTCTTTTCTTTACATCTAGTATTTGCCCGGGCTTTCCTCCTCCTGCTCTAGCAGTGCTTTGGGGGTCGCCCTTTTGCAGAGTTTTCTGCTTCTTCCTCTTTCACATTTGTTGAGGTTCCTCTGGATTGTAACACAGTTACTTTGTTTCTCACTTCACAGACTGCCCCCGGTGAATTTCATCCAAGTCCTGGTCTACTTACCATCTGTTTGCTGATTACTACCCTCTAACTCAGAGGGTTTAACTCTTCCCTGAACTATTTTACATAGCTAATAACTTCTCCATAATCACGAAACTAGAATTATCTGAATTAGTTGTTCTGTTTTATTTAACAATAATGAAACATAAAGAATAATAACACTTATATACCTTATTACCCCAGACTGGAACCAATTCAGTTATGAAATTTTCCTCTTTCCCTTACCTTCACATTCAGTTTTCAAGCCCTATTAATTGAATGTTCAAATTTTCCCACAAACCCATTTAATTTTTTTTTTAAGATTTTATTTATTTATCTTCAGAGGGGAAGGGAAGGAGAGAGGGAGAGAAATATCAATGTATGGTTGCTTCCTGTGCATTCCCTGATGGGAACTGGCCTGCAACCCAGGCATGTGCCCTGACTGGGAATCGAACCGTGATCTCTTGGTTCACAGACCCGCACTTAATCCACTAAGCTACACCAGCCAGGGCAACCCATTTAATTTTATCTCTCTCCCTACTCTTTGGATTCGCATTTCCACTGCCCCTCAATCTGCCCCAGTTCTAACTGTTACACTCATCGCTATTTTGTCTTGCCTGTCTCATTTTTTCTTGGGTCTGGTTTTTAGTGATGAGTGCTGGTTTGGGGACTAATTTTGGAGCTGAATCCTGCCTATCCTGCATAAGAGCTTGGGTGACCCTGGAAGGCAGTTGTAACCACTTTGTTTTGAGTTTTCACCTGTAAATGTGAATAATGATATTCACTTTATCATGGTACTCTTGGGAGGTTATATGAGATAAAACATGATGAGAATACCCAAATTCTGAATATTAAAATATGATTAATAAATACTACCTCTTAGAATCATTATTATTCTATTAAAACAGAAATGTCTTCATGTTGTTCCCCTGCTTATGATCACTGATATCTATTATTCTTAGGCAAATTTTCTAACACCTTAATATACCTAAAAATGTCCAGAATTCTACTAAGCTTTCTTAGTGTCCAGTTTCACACCTGAGCCTTGGCCCATTCAGGACACTTGTGTACACACCACACTTTTCTCCATCTCAAATGGGACAAGAAATACTCTTTTAGGCAGCAATAATGACCAAGGCCCTTCAGCTAGGAAAAAGCTTGGCAATCAAAGGGCAGGAAAGGAAGGTGGCATGACTCAAGTGAAGTGAGTGAGTTGGAAGAATGGTAAAATTTTGTTGGATTGATAGGAAGGTTCAAGATCACTGCAGACTTTATGAGCCAGTGGGTCTCAACCTCAGTGCTATTGACACATTGAGCCAGACAATGATTTGTTGTGAGCTGCTGCCCTGCGTGTTTTAGGATGTTTAGCAGCATCCCTGATCTCTATGCACTGGATGTCAGCAGCACTCGTCCGGTTGTGACTTATCTCCGGGTATTACCAATATCCCCTGGGGGCAAAATTACCCTTCGTGGGGAACTGCTGTTACAGGCTGAGCTATATGCACTTTTTAATCTAGGAGGAAGAGAAAAGCTATGAAATAATCTGAGGAGTAGTGTGATGTGTTCTGATTTTCATTTCATAAAGATCACTTTGACAGTGAGGTTGGAGAAGCTGTTCACATAATCAGACCATTCCAGAATGGTAATTAGATTTGATGGTTTTCCATGAAAAAGGTGCCATCTCCTCAACAACTAAGAAGAATATCAAGGAAGTTGCTCTCAATTTAGTAGACAGAAGCACGAAGATAAAGTAAGAGCTCTGTGGTCGTCTGCGGGAGGCTTGAAGGAAAAGAGAGTTTTGAATAGCAGGCAGAGAAGTAATTATCAGAAGGAGCAGCAGTGGGAGGTTGGAGAGTGTCATCTCCCTCCAGAGGTACAGAGGGACAGATGAGCCTGTGGCAGAGAAGGCTGACAAGGAAACCTTGTCTAAAGCAACAGATGACATCCAGCACCACAGCTGTGATGTACATGTGGGCCCTGTACAGTTTGTTTACTGTCTTGAGCAAGGGAACATCCCTGAAAGGAGTCACTCATACACATATGTGTCTTTCCACAATGCCAGCTTCATTAGGGAAGACCTCCCCAATAAGCCAATAGCGTCATACACAGATTACTCACAATGTTGGGAGCTTACATGGGAGAAGCAAGTGGAGATCCTGGTGGGAAGTCCCAGTCACTGGTGGCACCTGCTGTTGGAGAGGTGGGCTTTGGTCTCAAACCAGCCGACTACAGTGGCAGTGTGTGGTGTATTGGAGGTCCGGCAGGGCTTGGAGCATGACCTGTGGTACAGCGAAGCTCAAGTGGTGGGTGGTCAGACCTCTGAGTTCTCATGGCCTGCAAAGGGCAGTGGTCCCACTGATATCAGTGTCCTGATGGACAGTGCCCTCCTCTGAATGTTCAGATTTGTGGTTTTGGGTGTTCCAGGGCCCCTCCTAAAGGCATTTCTGTTGCCACCCATTACCTTAGTCTGGACATCGCACTTGACACAACTCACATGGTTGACAGTGTCTCCTTACTGGTTTGCCAAAGGTGTCTGAGAAGTCCGCTCTGCTCCTGCTCTATACAGTTTGTTACTTTGAAATTTCTGTAGGAATTGTTTAAAAAATGGAGTTAAAAAGTGGGCAGACTGAGGAGTTTAGAGCAATACATACACAAATCGGATTATGTTGCTCTCTCGAGAGAACCCTTTTCTGGCTTAGGAAAAAGTCAAACTGTCTGATAATTCTTATAATGCCTGACCGTGCCTAGCTTTCCATACCTTTCTGGCTTCCAGTCCTTCCACAGGTGCCCTAGGACCATCAAACTTTTTCTAATTTCAAGGGCTTATTCATTTCTTTCTTTCTTTTATTTTTTCTTGAATTTCATTGTCCATCTTTTACTTTCTACTGCATATTTAGCAGAGAAGGGGTAAACATTAGAGAGAGAAAGTGAAGAAAACTCACAAGAAGGGAGGAGGAAACACTCAGGTTATAATTTTTGTTGTTTTTAGTCCTGTTACCATTTTTAATTTGGGTTTATAATCATATCACTTGGTCTTCATTCATTTATTACAAAATATTTATTAAATACATAGTATACCCTAATGTGTTCTAAGTATGCTTTGCCGCTCAGATGTAACAGCAAAATAAATGGAGAGAGAACGCTTGTGCAGTTTTCATTTTAGCTGAAGGGGAAGCATATTACATTAAAGAGTAAATTCCACTAGATAATAAAAATAGCAAAGGGGGAGGACAGTGAGTTCATGAGTGTTGGCTTATCAAATATCAAAAATCTCAGTGGGAAATGATACTTGAGAATTGGAACGTGGGTCCATCCAACCTCCAAGGCACCAGTGTCCTGCCCTTTCTGGAAGAAAGACTGTGTGGGGGGTGAGGTTGAGCTAGCAGAAAGCTGGGCCATCCAGTAAAGGTCAAGGAACCAGAACCTGTAGAAAAGCAGTTGACATGGAAAAAAAGCACAACTGACAGACTTTTAGAGCCAATAGTGGCTCAGATTAGTATCTATCATTCCTGTTCATAGCTTGAAAACTGAAATTATAATTTCTGTATTGAAAACTGAAATTATACACACACACATATATTACATTGTTGTTATTCTTGCTGTTTTGAATTTATGTTTGACTCCACCTTTAGGCCAAATTGCTATTAGCTTAGGACTTTAACTATTGCATTCCAAGTACCTAGGAATGTACCTGGAATTAAGCAGGTTCTTCACTAAATTAATGGGGATATCTAAAATTACCTTAAATAATTCAGTATTTAAAAACTACCAATGATATAGTGTTTATCATGACTAGGACATTTTACATGTTATACTCATGACAACTGCAGAGAATGTATTATACCCCTTTTATATGGGTGAAGTTAATACATATTAAGCAGATCACTTAACGGTATGCATGTAGAATATTAGAAGGACCAAAATTTAACAAAGGTGTTTTAGCTCCAATATCTACACTCATACAGTGCATCCTAGCACCCATCAGTATAGATAGGAGATCGCTTTCAGAAAACCACAGTGAAATTTAATATTTTACAACCCATCTTTTTTGGTCTATTTTCTCTCAAAAGCTCTCTCTACCTTGTTTGGAATATTTCAAGTTCAATGAGCACATAAGAATTAAAGCTAAGGACAGAAATAAAAAGTGCAGGTTAGTATAAGAATAGGTGTACTTGAATATGACTTTGAGAATACTTAAAATCATAGATCTTTTTAGACCTCATTTATTAACAGAAGATTGTATGTACATGCACACTGCTTTTCTTTCTTCTACTTGCTAGTGTTTTTTTTTTTTTCAATTCTATTGGGAGATAATATTGATAACCTGTCATGATTTTCACCTGAAAACTCATCTTTTTTATTGTTCTTGATTTTATTGCCTCTGGACTTAACATTTCCTCTCTATCTGGTCCATTATTTTATTAAGTATTGATGTCATTATTGATGTCATTCTTTCAAGTTATTTGAGATTACTCTTTTTAACTTTTAAAAATAATCAATACAGCATTTGTTTCCCTCCAGTCTTTCTTGTCTGTCTAGATCCAAAGATTTAAAAAAATATATTTAAGTGGTTTAGTAAGCAGGTTACCTAATACTTTTTAAAACACAGTACATGATCCATCCATCACTGATTTGCTATGCATGACACCCTTCATGCAAACATCTCAGAATGCTTTCCTGTTATTACTATATAATAGAAGATACAATTAAATGACAAGTTGCAATCAATAAGTCTAGACTTGATTTAAACTTAGCCAACTTTTACTATCAATAAAAATGAAAGGAGAAAGATAACAAAAAGTAAAAGCAAAGATAAGCACATGCTTATTTATCATCCAAAGTCATAGAACTCCAAGATTGGGATCCAACAAAAGTTTGCTTTGTGTGGGGGTGTTGTTGTTGTTGTTTTGTTTTCCCAAAAATCATAATTGAAAACCATATGTGGGTTTTGTTATATTTTACTTGTTTCTTTGTTTTGTTGTTTAGGCCAGATCATACGGTATTTGTCTTTCACTGCCTGGCTTATTTTGCTTAGCATAATGCTTTCCAGCTCCATCCATGCTGTTGCAAATGGTATGAGCTCCTTCTTTCTTTCGGCTGTGTAGTATTCCATTGTGTAAATGTACCATAGTTTTTTGATCCATTCATTTACTGACAGTGCTCAGAGGGGAGAGGGGAGGGAATTTCAGAGGAGAAGAGAAGGGTTTACAGGAACAAATATGGAGGACACATGGACAAAACTAGGGGTGTTGGAAACGGGAGAGAGGAGGGGAGGGCTGGGTGGGTGGGCTGGAATGGGAGTAAAGGATAGAAACTGTACTGAATAAACTAAAATAAAAGAAAAAAGAAAACCATATGTGGATAATTATTTTCTTTCTTGGAGGATACTTTAGAAAAAAAATGAAAGTCATTATACTCTTATCTCTTTAATCAAATCACTGACAATCTGAAACACTTAAAGTATGTAGATCCTACATTTTACGTCTTACCCAACTAGGTAAGATCTTGTGTCATTTTTATGTGAAAGATGATTCCTATCAAGACATTCTTTGGGGAATAAGTTTTCAATCCCTTGTGTATATATCCATACAATTATTATTCAGAAGTTTATGGATGGAAACTTTCAGAGAGTCATGAAGACATGTCAAACACAGTCACCAACTTCAAGCTAGTGAACTTCTACCCAAGTGGTTTATAAGGTTAAAAAAGGAGAAACTCCAGAATAGACTTTCTTTCTTCTTCAAATTGATCATTCTTACCTGTCAATAGTGAATAGATCCAACATAAAGCATTACTTGCTAAAAGAACCATAGAAGATATTTAACTTTTCATATGTTTTTCTTTCTTGAAATCTAATAATACTGACTTATTTTGAGCCCTTAAAATACAGTTTTAAAATATAATTCATTATTTGTAGTAGCTCAGGCATCAACAAGAACGACAATTTTAAAGCAATTTGTTTTTTGACCACAAATCCAAATGGCCTAGAGACACGACCTGAAAATCTGTACTTTGATATGGTATTCAGCTTAGGAGTGCACATATATTGAATAACTAGTTACTTAATTAAACAATAACCAATGATACATAATGTACATTCAGACAAGAAATTATAACAAAAATCCTTTGTCATTTGTTCTAAACTCTTTTCTTCTCAAGTTTTTCTGTCCTCTCTAGTCCTCATAATTCTTTTACCTTTTTTAACTCCTTATTGTGAATTTACTCATTAGATGTTGGCCCTATTAACCTACTGTGTCTTCCCAAATGTGGCCAGTTTTCCCCTGATATGGCACTCTTGATTTATTCTTCAGAATACTCACCACCAGTGTGAAATGGATTGTGTGATTTTATTAGAATGCTGTCTCCTGTTTAGTGAGGAGAGAGACCACAACTGTTTTGTTCACCTCAGCCAATTTAGGGGCTGCAACAAGGACTTGTATGTAATAGTTCTTCAGTAAATACCTGTAAAATATATATCCTTCAGTTCAGTCATCTGAATTTCTCTCTGGATTCTTCTCATGAATGGATAAGCTGCAGAAAATCAAATTTACTTGTTTTTCCCAGTGTTGTGGTCCAATTATTTCTTCTGTAGAAATAAGTCCTGCCTGGCTAGTGTGGGTCAGTGGATTGAGCACTCGTGTGGGAACCAAAGGGTCACCAGTTCGACTTCCAGTCAAGGCACATGCCTGGGTTGCAGGCCAGGTCCCCAGTAGGGGGCACACGAGAAGCAACCACACATTGATGTTTGTCTCTCACTCTTTCTCCTTCTTTTCCTCTCTCTAAAAATAAATGAGTAAACTCTTTTAAAAACTCCTATGCTTTTCCAGATCTTTCTTTATACAGAAAGTATTTAATGCCAAGAATTTGAGGTTATAGAGAAAGTTAGAAAATCAGAGGTCTCGGCAACTGCTCCCTGTAGTGTAAAGGACATATTTTCTTCCATCTGTGTAGAGAACTTGCATACCAGAGAATAACACAGCATCACAGGAGGAGAGACCAGTGATGCAAGTGAGCTTTGGAGTAACAGTCCAACCAGCTAGATATTAATATCATGCTTCCCTACTATTGACATGAAGAGTGGGTAAATGTATCAACTATCTAGCTCACAAAGTTGCTTTTATCCTTTGAAAGTACATTGAGATTTGAAAGCATTCAGTTGTGTACCTATTTCATTTAAAAACCATGCATTCAACTAGGAATGTCTTTATTCATCTCTCTTTGTACATATTCTATTTATTCTATTTCCTTCTTCTACACTTTCATATTACTTTTTGTCTTTTTATCACTGTCAAATTTTATTCTCATTTCTAATTACTTTCCTTTAAATTTTATTTTACATATACAAATTTCTTATAGGGGTTTTCTAATTGAATCTGAACCTTATCTCGATAATCTATAGAATATAAAACACAAAACAACAAATTAGCTTCAAATTTTACTGGTAAAATTTATTTTTTGCATTATAGTCATGTTTTATGCACTATTTAATTAGAGCAAAGGAGAACGACTAAAAGGAATAGAATAAATTGCCAATGAATGTATATATTTTTGTTTGATAAGGGATTTGAAAAATCAAAGATAAATTATTTGTTCTCTTGAATACTATTGGCTTAGTAATTTGCTGATGTGATAAAGAACATGAATTTTTAGATCCAGTTCCTATGCATTATGTCTCATGCAGTTTCATTTCTTTTGCTAGAGTGTATTTTTCTCATTTGAAGATGACATGCTGGCTGAGATTATTTCTAAAGTCACATGTCTAATAAGGGTCTATGATCCCTCTATTTTTCTCCTTTTTTCATTACAACACAATCTGTTTTTGCCATTATTTTTTAGGTTATTTGGATATTATTTTGCTGATATAATTTTAAAGATATATAACTTGCACATAAGAAGTACAAATATGGCTTGCACATTTAATTTGGCAATGCAGTTAAATATTATGGATTTTATCTTGCCACCATTTTATTTCCAGAACTCCATTTCTTGGTTTCAGATTTTGCTTTATTACTTGACTATATCCTTTCTATCACAAAGCTGTACTAATTATTTTTGAAATAACACTATTGAAAGGATAAAACCATAATCAAAATCCATTCTCTCTTTTTTTTTCAAATATGGTGTATTGCATATGATTCAGAAAGAGCTGTGTGAAGGTGAATAGTTTTTTTTTTTATTAGTTAATGCCCTTATGTCCATTTACCTATATCTCTGAAATTCATAACAATGGCAATGAGGAATCACTGAAGTTGAAAGCTAACTAAAGGGTAAGAGTATATGTAACATTATGTTTGAATTAATTTTATATAATAGAGCATTGTGACATTTGTATAAAAGTTCAAAGAGAAATGTAGGCTATGACTTCATTGAGAATTTACTTTTAAGACTCTTACATAGTTCAGCAGAGAATTCAGACCAGGAATTCAAAGGGCAGAGCAAGACCTATTAAGTAATTCAGTTCATTCCATAAAGCTGAAGGGAAAGGGTATGAAGATGTAATCACTCATTTTCTGAAAGCTGAGATGTAAGAATCAACTAAAGGATGGCTAGGATATTAGTAGCGGATAGAAAGATTCAATGGCTGCGTTAAGTTGACAGCAATTGTCTGGCTTCTGCTATGAACTGAGGTTACTAAACAAAGTTATGCTTACTCAGAGAAATAATAACCAACATCATTGAAACAGAAAACTAAAATGCCATTTATTTTTGCATTAATGTAATACCACAGAAAGAACTGTGTGATGCATTATTTTTCTGTCATTAATTTCCATCCATAAGTTGATTTAGGATGATGATGAACTCCATTATGTCATCATTTTTATTCAACATTAAAAATAGGCAGGACAAAGAAAAGATAAAACTAAAGTTAATGGATATCCAAGACTTGGTTTTATTTCTACATACTAAGGCATACAGTACTGCAAACATGATTTTATTTTAAAAGTAATTAATCACCCAAGAAAAAGTTACATAGATAGGAGACAAAAATAGGAAAATGTTCTGTATCATGGTGCATAAAATGCAGAGATTATTTATATAATTTTAGGAAATCTTTCTGAAAGAAATCAGTAAAAAATAATGATTTATATTTCTCCCAGTTGTTCATATTGCAAGTTTAATTACACTTTGAGGAGCATGATCTTGCCTTCTATGTAACTGTAGAAGCTTTTCTTTGAACTATGAAAATACGGTAAGCTCTTGCAAAAGGATTCTGATTTCTTAAAAGTATCATTGGTTAATATTCATTTTATACCTCAGTATATGTCCTAGTGTTACATATGTATACATAAGGTCTTAAAATGTATTTACGAGATGAATTAAAAATAAATGGGGTAAGACTTTGATAATATGCTAAATTACAGTTTTGAAGATTAATAAACAACTTCAATAGAAAGCCTATATTTACACTTCTGTCAAGGACATTTAAATGGTACATATTTGACTGCCATTTTTTCCTTATTTTAGCTTTCATTATATATCAACAAAGTTTACTGCACCTTAATTTTACAAATATATTTAACCCTTTTGTTCCTGGATATATGGTAATATGACTTCAAACATATTGTAACCTCACTGAGTGTAAGAATTAATCATTTTTTCTTTTGTCTGTAAAGGTAACTGAAGTTGCTAGGTTAAATTTAAACTTTCTCTGAAAGTGAATTTCACTTATTTTGCATTTTTATAATAAGACATGTTCTGATTTTATAACTCTCAATAATATCAAACACATTAATCCTTTTTTGTGTAAAGTATTCTTTCTTTTTTTAATTGTTCAGTTACAGTTGTCCCACATTTTGCCCCATTGCTCTCCCCTGCCTCATCATCAGTCTTTAACATACTTGCCTCACTTAATCTTATTTACTCATTTTAATTTACCATATTCCTGCAACAAAGAATGATAGATTTTCTTGTATTCAAAATAAGAAATTGAAACTCACATAACCAATTTTCAACACATTTTGCTATATATCAATTTGGATCAAATGAACTAGTAATAAATGTTTCTAATATCCTATAGTCTAAATTATTTATCAATATTTCTGAGACTTTTTAGAAAATATCAGTTAAATTTGATTCCTGCCTATTATCATGAAAAAAATAAATTTTAGACATGTTAAAATGTATAACTTTAAAATATAAGAGAAGTTACAGAGAATATTTTTATAACCTTGAGTTATTAAAGGATTTTCTTAGAATGATGATATACAGAAAATAATTTCCTAATGGCAAAATTAAACTTTATAAAAATTAGCAAAATTTGGAATGTATATAATCTTTTACCTATGACTTCTTCTAATTATTTTCATCCCCAAAATATTATACAATTTGACAAATACATATCTTTAAAAATGATAAATGCAACATTATTTGTAACAACAAAATCCTAAAAATATCTTAGGTGGCCAATATTCTTTTATATAAATTATAGTCTATGTAATGATTCATAATAATGATATAATAGGAAAATACAGATAAGTTATAAATATCTTGATGAGTATAGATAATACTATCCCATTCCGTGTTAACAAAATAACTTGTGCCCACACACTGAACAGTCTATAAATACGCTCTGCAAAACTGGTGACAGTATGTAGTTTTGGTGAAACAGCAGGTTTTCTTTTTTGTTTATAACAATTTGGATGTGAAATTATGCCTGCTTTCAAAGACTGTGGAGGCAAGTTGTCCATGCTGGATTAGAAAAAAGTAATATACTTGTACACTGAAATATCCAATTGTTTTTTCCATAAAGCAAACATAATTTAATTTTCAAATTTTCCACATTATTTTCACTTGATTAGCTTTCCAGTAATCTCTCCTAGCCATTAAAGTAAAAAATGTACACAAAAAACAGTATACTTGTCCTTCAAAAAGTTAAACATAGAATCCTAAGTATATGTCTAAAATAACTGAAAATGGAGAATTGAACAGTTATTTACATGCCAATGTTTATAGCAGCCTATTCAGTAGCTGCTATAATGGGTATATTTCAAAGGTAGCAACAACCCAAATGTTCATCAACAGATTAATAGATAAAATGCAGTATATTCATAGAACAGAATATTATTTAGATTTAAAAAGGAATGAAATTCTAATGTGTGCTACAATATAGATGACCTTTGAAACTGTTATGCTAAATGAAATATATATACCAGTGACAATAGGATAAATATTGTATGGTTTCATGTATTTGAGTTACACAGAATAGGCAAATTCATAGAGTCAGAATGTGGAACAGCGGCGACCAGGGACTGAGATAGTGGGGGATTATTGCTCAGTGGGCCCTTGGTTTCAGTTTTGGATGATGGGTAAGTTCTGGAGGTGGGTAACTGTGATAGCTGCAAAGCATTGCAAATGTACTTAAGGCCTCTGAATGACATACCTACAAATGCTTAAAATGGTAGATTGCATGTTACATGCATTTTACCACAATAAAAAACTCTAAGAATATACATTACTTTTTTGTTATTCTGTTTTCTATAAAGAAAAATGATTATATATTTAAATTGCATGTAATTTGATGTCCAAAAGACATTATTTGCCTTTTTCTTAAAATTATTTTAATTCAGATTCATTTACAGAATCATGGCAAATTAACAATATAATTTTTTAAACATATACTTGCTACATTTATGTCAGTTGGATAAATGATTCTGGTAGTGTTTTACCTGAGGCAATTGTATGGGCTATGCACTTCTAACATTTGTTTAGACTATAATAAATGTCATGCAAATTAATCTTCTTGATATGATATTACAAACAATAATGCTTTTATTTATTTATTTTTAAAATTTGTTGATTGATTTTAGGGAGGGAGAGAGAGAAAGAGAGAGAAAAAAACATCTCTTTGTTGTTCCTCTTATTTATGCATTCATTGGAATGATTCTTATATGTACTCTGACAAGGGATAAATCCTACAACCTTGGCACATGAGAATGAAGTTCTAATCAACCGTGCCACCTGGCCAGGGTGTAGTGCTTTTATTTTTATTGAATTTCCTTGGCGATTTGGCAAAAATCTAAGGAAAAATTAGTTTGAAGTAACAGATTTGAAAATGAAGTCAAGCAACAAAGAATATAGCCAAATAGTCTAAAATATTCTTCCTTCATGTAAGAATAGAGTTTTTACTACTCCAGCTTTGTTAATTCTAAAGTAAAGGAACTTTACTAAATATGACTTCCTTGGTTTCAAGTGACCAATTGGTTTCAATGTAAAAGGCTTTCTCTTTCCATTCTGTTTCATGCTTTTATGAATGTATATTACGTTTGAAATAAACCCTGTGGAATTATGCTCTTTTTGAGTTGTGTTTACTGTTCCTCTTTAAAGTTTGTTTTTTTTGTTAAAATATGTGTTGTGTATTTGTAATAAAATATTTTATATAGTAAAATGAATATCCCTTATAGTTCTCTTCTAGGCAACTTTAATGTTCTTAATATTTAAAATATCATGCCTAGATAGTTGCTTTAACTATGTAATTGCTGTTTACAACAATGAATATAAGTATCTTCTTTGCTAGCAAAAGTGCAAAAGGGGGGACATTATAATTTGCTTAGGTGAACATGCTCTTGGGTGAACTGAAGTCAAAGGTGCAAATACTGACATATATGAGTCTGGAAAAAGTCTAACCATTGTTAGTATAAGGAAAACGGTTTGTGGGACATCAATGTACCCTTGCAGCCAAAGACAGTGGACTGGAATGTGCATGCATGAACAATGATGACTTCACTGTACTAGTCAATGGGGGCAGTAGATGCCATTGAGTGAGCATGTGCACTGTGTGGCCATCTCATTCAAAATGACTGAGCAAGTAGAACAATGAATCTACATCAAATTTTACGTTAAGCTTGAACATTCCTCTGCAGAAACTATGGATGATTCAGAAGGCTGCGGCTCTGGGCAAAATGGTGGTTGGCAGCTTCATCAGGACAATGCCCCCAACTCATGCATCACCTCTTGTGCAGTCTTTTTTTTTTTTTTTTTTTTTGTGAAACATCAAGTCACTCAGGTGACTCAGCTTCTACAGTGAAGATTTGTTGCCCTGTGGCTTCTGGCTTTTCCCAAAACTAAAATCACCTTTGAAAGGAAAGAGATTTCAGACCATTGATGAGATTCAGGGAAATATGATGGGGCAGCTGATGGCGATTGGGAGAACTGTGTGGGGTCCCTAGGTGTCTACTTTGAAGGGAACTGTGGTGCCATTGTCCTATGTACAGTGGTTCTTGTATCTTGTATCTTCCATAAATGTTTCTATCTTTCATATCACATGGCTGGATTTTCTGGACATACCTCATACGTATTATTACAGTTAACCCTGAAGGTGATTTCTGAGAGTATCCCAGTAAATACCCTTAAAAGTAATTATTCATATCATTATTTCAGACCTGGATATAGAGGACATATTTACATGTTTAGGCTGACAAGGATTTTAGGCTAAGTCATAAAACTATCAATCCTCATATGGATGTAAACAAAACAAATATCATGTAATTGACACATTAAAAGTGCACATGACTATCAGTGTCTATGTTAGTATAACTTTCGGAAGAAATAGTTGAATTAATAATAATAGAATCTCATATTGATAGGGAGTACTATGTGCTGCAAAATTGTGCTGAAACAGAATATATTCTATTTGAACCGCTGAGTTTTTACATCTGTCAGTCAAGGCAAACATTGAAGTCTCTTCTAAAGTAATGAGATCCTTACAGAAACACTTGGACCAACATATTTCAGTTAGTCACAGAATGGAAATGTTGACTAGGATTTTTAGTTCAGTCAAACTGACTTTAAGGGTAAAGGCCAGAGACCAGTAGTTTTAAGTTACTAAGATGTCAAAACCAAAGGATTGATCTCTAGAGCACTTCTTGCACAATTTCCTAGGAATGTACTCCAGACAACTAAGAAAAACCTGGAACAAACTTCAGCAAAATATCTGGTGGCATTGTTGAGTTATATGGAAACTAAATTACAAGGATAAAAATGACAGAATCATGTTGTATATATATAGAATACACTATTTTTAATAATAGGTTAGAATTTGTAAATTCAATTTTTTTATTTAAAAAGATTCATAAAAAGATTTTATTTATTTATTTTTAGAGAGGGGAAGGGAGGGGAAAAGAGAGAAACATTAATATGTGGTTGCCTCATGCATGTCCCCTACTGGGGACCTGGCCTGCAACCCAGGCATGTGCCCTGACTGGGAACTGAACTGGTGACCCTTTGGGTTGCAGGCTGGCACTCAATCCACTGAGCCACACCATCCCAGGCTAAATTCAGTTTTAATTTGTCAATTACATCTCAACAAAGATGAAAAGAAAGATTACTGATTTGCACATGGGTATTAGCCTGAAAGGAAAATATTGAAAATGAATGTGAACAGAAGTAGTGAACAGTGGAGACATTACTACCAAGTTTAATTACTGCATATATTGAGGTTGTAGAAATTTTTAAAAGCAGTATCTGTAATAGCTAATTAGTAGAATTATAATTTTTAGAAAACTATAAATACAAATAGTAAAATAAGAAAAAGGAGGATAGTTAATTCAAGCCAATAAATTGATGTTCATTTCATCTATTAATCCTATGACATTCATCCTATTAATGAATGTAAATGACCTTATCTTACCCACTTAAAAATATTTATATGTTGCTAACAATGCAAAATCTAACTATTTTAGAGTTTTAATTATGTAAAACAGACATAAAATGAAAAAAACCCACAAAAAATCTATGACAGTGAAAGAAAAAAGGATAATCTAGAATATACCAGGAAATGAAAAGAAAAATAAATCAGGTTAATGATTTTGACATTGAACATGATACAACCCCTCAAAAACAATTAAATAAGACAAAGTCATTTATACTGCTAGAGGCTACCATTCATAATGACAATGTACCAATGACTTTCATATAAAAGAAACTACCAAAGAGGAAAGAAGCAACACATAAAACATCATAATATGAAATATTAACATACCTCTCACAGACACAAATTGATTAATTTGGCAACAAAGTCAAAAAGATGGAAAACACCCAAACAACATAACCAACATGGTAGATTCCAATAGTAATATTTATCTCATTGTGAATCCCAGCTCTAGTAAATGTATCTTTCTAGTTGTACATAGAATATTCAGAAAAGCTGACCATATATTAAATAAAAAGAAACCATCCCCCAAATGTAAATGATACAACCAACATTATCTAACAATAAAGTAATAAAAATTAAAACTCATTTGTAAAACTATTAAAAACAAAAAGTAGCAACAAAACAAACTCCTTTGAATTGCAAATCCAAAAGAAATGCTAGTGAACAACTATTGATGCAAAAGATGAAATTGGAAAATATCTGGAAAAAATGAAAATGCATATATGAGAATCTATGAGATATTGTTAAATCAATGCTTAGAAATGATTCATAGAAATCAATGCTTCTACAATTTAAATGAGAAAAAATATAAACAAAAAGCTCAAATTTTGAAAGAACAAGAATGGAAAATAAAATTATAAATTAATTTAAACATCAAAACTATTTATAAAACAAAGCTAATTATAACAATTATCAACATGTTTTCTGGAGTGTATTGAATGAGCATTGAAAGCCCTAGCCAATGTAATTAACAACTTTAAGGGAGGTGGGAAGTGACAGTACACAGGCACACAAAGAGAAAGAGCCATCGAAAATACACGTTTTGAAAATAAGAACATTAAACAACTCTATTCATATAAATTTGAAATCCTTGAAAACTTCCAAGAACAATATTTTAGCAAAATATTTCTTCAGTAATGTCAGAATCTCTTAACAGAACAACTTCCGAAGAACTGGAATGAAGGCAGAACGAAAACAAAAACAGAAAAACCAAGAGAAAGGAGGTTTTACTGGGTATTTTAGGATCTGTAACAGATTAGGTAATTCCATTGCAACTCAATTTTTTCCAGAGTATAGAAAAAGAAGGAAAACGTACATATTATTTTAGGTAACAGCACTAGCTTTGAGATCAAATCCTGAACATCATGGCACATTAAAGGGCGGTGGCAGTAATGAGTCTGGCCCTTCTGCACGCGTACGTATTGAGAGTGAAATCCAGCTGCTGAAGAACACTTCGAAGCATGGAAGTCCACTGTGCATAATGCTATAGATTTGTAGTAAAGTACTGGCTATTTGTACAAAGTATAGGGTATAAAAGAAAAGCCATTCATTCTTATGCTGAGATACGGAACTTACCTTACATAATATCACAGAACGAGAAGTAACATGGAAAAACTGTTTCTTCTGTATCTGCTTAGGAAATGATATCCCTGAGAATGGATGGAAAATGAATTCATATAATAGCATAAACATATAAAAAATACACATTCCAACAAAATGTACATTCTGACTATATTAATGATATATGTTTATAATACACATGCAGGCCAATATATTTAATATATTCCAATCAAACATTATAAAAATTAAAAGTTATTATATAAACACTTTTATTTACTTATTTATTTGATTCTTGGTTATGATTGTCCATGGGAATGTAAATTATTTTAACTCTGACTTTGTCTTAGAAAAAGAAAAACTGTGCCTGATATGCAAAATTCAAGGGAACACATTTCAAGGTCTTCCTTAAAAAATTCATTGATATTGAGAAAAAGTTAAGTATCTAAAATATTATCTTTGGACCTTGTTTACAACATTTTTGAGGAATCCTCTGCTTATCTCAAGGCAGGGATTTGATAAACACTGAACTACTATCGCTGTCCAATACAATTTTTAATTCATTTTTCATTATTCTAGCCTTAACATCATATTTTATTATTATCTTAATGTAGTCTGAACTTATTTTTAACAATCTCCATTATCTTCTTTATTTTGCATCTATTTGGGGGAGATGTGGTATATTAGAGCTGTTGCTGTATGTGAGCCTGGGAGGAAAACTGAATTTCCTTTTAAAATAAAACTAGTATTTTGTTAGAGGGTGAATTCATTATATATTGTCAAGTTTTCAAAATAAGGCCTCTGCATATAAGTTAGAGATATTTTATACATAGGTTTAAATTGCTACGTAGTAAAGTGACAAGTATTGATCTCTTGATAACATTAACAGGGTGTTGTTCTGCTTCGTGCTGTTTATGTAATATGGATTCTTTAAGACAAGAAAGTAGGGGCCTTAGGACGGATTGCAAGGAAAACTGGTGTGGAGTTCTACAGAAAGAGGAAGGCTGATAATATTTGTAGGCATAATTATAGGTTAAATTACATTCAAAATTATTTTTATTTGATAAAATCTCTTTTGCACATAAAACGTCAGTGAAAGTGTACTACACATTAACACTATGTACCTGGTCCTTCAATCAATTAAAGACAAAGAATGAGCATCCTGGTGTTCCAGGCAGTGATCAGAGGTAAAGGGAGCAGAATGCTGAGGCAGACCTGGGGCAATGGTTGGGAGTTTAGCCTTTGTGGGAGCTGCAGATGGAAGTGACTCGGAAGGAAGCATTAAGCCAATCATTCCCCAGTATCTCAGGTGGCCATTGACCCATGTAGGATAAGGATTGGTGGTAAAGACACATGACCCTGTTATACACAGAATGAGTACTTAAGCAATTTGATTTAGCTAGCAAAGGGAAGGGTGAGGCCAGAAAGCAGGAAAACACTATGTGATATTCTGGTGTATGTATATGTAAGTTGCATAAAACATTTTGACACATTTTACTGATATGAGTTTATGGGAGTTGCAAGTCTCTGTCAACACATACAAATAAACAGACAAACCAAGAAAAAATATTGTTCATCTTTGTCTCTAGAGAATTTATTAATTTTGAGATAACATATATTCTTAGATAATCTATTATTTTTTCCTCCAGTCATTTGAGTGTTCAGGAAATGCACAGTTCAATAGACTTGCACATGGAGTTCAAGATATTTGTTTTCCTTCTTTGCCTCTGACCACTTTTCCTGATACTCTTTGTCAACCGTTGATCAGTCATGCACTGTACAGCTGGGACGGTTAGCAAGTATCAAAGGGAAAGTGTCACTGCTTGTTATTTTCTAAATCGTGTGTGACAGAACTATTTTATTGTTCTCCAAAATCTGAAACTGGTCTCTATTTAACTAGGAAATGTTTCCCTGTCATTTGGCTTCTCTTTCACATTGCTGCTCACCGCAGCCATGATGTCTGTTACTGAGAGACAGGCGGATGTGCCGCTTAGGGGAATAGTATCATCAGGCTCCCCCTTGGTAGTATCTTCTTCAACATCCTCAGCTAATTAATTCTTTCATTTACTATTTGTTTGCTTTCACAAAATATGTATGACTTGTAAATCTGAGATAAACTTATTTTGTAAAGGAATTCACTTGAACGTCTGTCTTAAGTATTCATAAAACTGAAGAAGTTCTAAACAACCATGTTGGTTAATTCAGCTTCGTAGTCAAGGTATTCTATTATTCATTGATCACATTTACCCCCAACCGACAATATAATTCTTTTTCAGTACGAGTCCTTTTCTTTCGAATGAATGGCTGAAATTTCTTATGGATACTGATTTACTTATATATCTGTAGTATTTGTATTGTATGAGTCAATTAAATTTATGTGAAGCAGGTCTAACATGGGAATTCTCTGTTGTGATTCATTCAATTTCCCTGTAGAGCTTTAATATCTGATAATGCTTTTTTTTGTAATTAAGATTTAAGTGCCAAGTCCCACAACTCTCAGCATACAGAGAGATGCCATTTAACTGAGCACTGTCCCGTTGTGACACTGTCATATTCTAACTTTTCAAGTCTTAACAGAAAGATTGGTTGGATACAGAGTCATTATGACTCCAATGCTGCATTTTAGTACCAAATGAATAACATGACATTAAGAACAGCAGATAAAAAACAATTGAGCATACCTGAATTGACAGTACTACAACTAGATACTTTTGAAATTCTATTGATCAAAAAATTCTAAATATTACAACTTCTTTTTAACTTTTAATATTCTTCCAAATTTTCTATTTATGATTGTCACAATTTTCTTATCTTTCCATTGAATTATATATAATAGTTTATTGAATAATAAAATATCATTGGACATCTATTCAAATGCATATTCACTAAAGCAAAGGGCAATACATGAATACTTCATGACATAGAGTATGCAATATAGAAGGAGAAACAATATTAAGCAAAGACTTATATCTATAATTATTTAAGTAATTATAAAACAGAAAGAGTTTGTCCACCAGGCACTAGCAGAGGCAAACACCAGGCATCGAGGATTGCACCAAGAGTCTTGGCTATTTTATTATGAATGGCACCGTCCAGGAGACAGGAAGCTAATGCTCAACAGCCAGAACTCAATGGTGTGCAGAGCGTCTTCAGTGCATCGGTATTTGTTGGGGTTAGTGTTAGCATGGTGTATCATTCTTTATATTTAACTACTCTGTGTCTTTATATTTAAAGTGTATTTTTGTTGTTGGCAGCATATTATTTGGTCTTGCTTTTTAATTTAATGTTATAATCTTTGCTTCATCATCAAATAATTTAGAGTATTTACATTTAATAATTTTACTGAAATTGTTGGGTTTCTATCTACTCTCTTGCTATGTATTTTTTATTTTTTCTCTTTGATTCTTCTAGTGAATTTTCTGATTCTATTTTATAAATATAACAGCTGATGCTAGAATAGGAAGGTAAAATTAAATAAATAAAAGTGGGTTTTTCACCATAAGCAGTTTGTTCCACAACAAAGATGTTAACGTGATGAGAAGCTGTGTTGCAGAAGGAGGGACACAATTATGTAGCCACACAATATTGATCAGCTTAAATTTTTGAATTTTATTTTAACAGAAACTTTATCCAAAAAGCCATTAAAATTTAAAGTTGAATTCAAAATTTTAGGTTTGCACTTGTAGGTTTGATCCCTCATTGGGGCAGCTATAGGATGCAACAGATTGATGTCTCTCTCTCTTTCTCCCTCTCTCTCTCTCTCTCTCTCTCTCTCTCTCTCTCCCCCCACCCCCCGCCCTTTACCCTCCCACCAGCCCTCCCTTTCTATCTCTCTAAAACTCAATAAACATACCCTTGGATGAGGGTTAAATACAAAATTAGGTTTACATTGCATTTTATTTGGGCTCTCTGATTTTTGAAGAAAACTTTGCAGATGGCATCTACAATGTGGAATAAATATTTAATGAAGCTATCACATAGAAGATGACTACTATGTGACATAAACCAATTAAAAAACAAACAGAAAAACAAGAGAAAAATCAATGAAATCAAATTCAATTGATTATAAAGTTGATCAGCAAAATTGACAAATCTCTAGTAAGACTAAGAATTAAAAATCAAAGACAAATAATCAATATAAAAAATGAAAAAAACACATTAAGAGCCCTGGCTGGCGTAGCTCAGTGGATTGAGCGTGGGCTGTGAACCAAAGCATCGCAGGTTCGATTCCCAGTCAGGGCACATGCCTGGGTTGCATGCCAGGTCCCCAGTGGGGACCACATGAGAGGCAACCACACATTGATGTTTCCCTCTCTCTCCTTCTCCCACTCTTCCCCTCTCTAAAAATAAATAGGTAAAATATTAAAAAAAACACATTAACTTTGAGGAAATTAAAGATTAAAAAATATCATTTACCACTTTCTGCCAATAAAATGTATAAATGGCTAAGTTTCTAGAAAGATACAAAGGGCCAAAACTGACTTAAGAAATAAAAACTGTCTAAAGAAGGAGCTCATACCCTTTGCAACAGCATGGATGGAGCTGGAAATCATTATGCTAAGTGAAATAAACCAGGCGTTGATAGACAAATACCGTATGATCTCACCTTTAACAGGAACCTAAACAACAAAACAAAGAAACAAGTAAAATATAACAAAAGACACTGAAATAGAGGACAGGTATTCAGTGACCAGAGGGGAGAGGGGAGGGAATTCCAGGGGAGAAGGGAAGGGTTTACAGGAACAAATATAGAGGACACATGGACAAAACTAGGGGGGTTGGAAATGGGATGGATGGGTGGGTGGGCTGGAATGGGAATAAAGGATAGAAACTGTACTGAATAATCTAAAATAAAAAAAATTAATTAAAAAAAAGAAATAAAAACTGTCTAAATAAACCTGTAAACCATACATATATTTCATAAAACCCCAGGCTCAGATGACCTTACTGGTGAATTTTTTCAAATATTTAAATAAGAAAAAATGCTAATGCTTAAAAATATTTCAAAAAATATATAGAGACTTTTTACCAGTTTATTCTGAGACTAATATTACCCTGATACAAAAGCCAGTCAAAGATATTACAATAACATGTTCAGTAAAACTACAGAACAATACCCCTCATAAGTCCAAATAAAAATACTTAAAATATTAATAGATTTTAATAAAAAATTAAAATATCCTAGGGATCTAAGTTTGTTTTAATATCCAAAAACCAATTAATATACTATGTTGATGAAATATCGGGGCAATAACACCCAATAGATACACATAAAATCAAATACTTTTTTGTGATAAAACTCTAATATAAATGAATAGAAAGGAACATTTCACTCTGACATATCATAGCTATGGAAGACTTATAGCTAAATCATAATCATCACAGTGACATCTGCTCTCTTCGTATGTGTCAGGATGCAAGATTACAAAAGTCAGTTATGTACTTTTATACCATCTATCTATGAAAATGAAAAGACAAACAAACCACAGACTGGGAGAAAACAATTGTGCATCTGTTAAAAGATTTGTACCCAGAATATAGTTTGATCGTTACGCTAATACCTCAATGTCTAGATTACTATAGGTCTCTAATCAGCTTCAAAATAGAATATTGTTAAGTTCTCTAACTTTATTCATCTTTTAAAAAATGGTATTGGCTGTCTTCCATCCTTTGCACTTTCATACCTATTTTAGGATCAACTTGTCAATATCTATGTAAGGCCTGGTGTATTATATTGAATTTTAGGCAATTTGGAAGATATTTGTCATCTTAACAATATAGAATCTTCTAAAACCATGAATATGGGATGTCTCTTCATATCTTTAGACTTTTCTTTACCTTGAATCACTGTTTTGTTGTTTCCAAGGTCTATATTTTGCACTTCTTATATTAAATTTATTAGCAGGTATTTTATTGTGATGTTATTATATAATGAAGATTTATGTTAAGATTAATAGTTACTAGTGTGTGTGTGTATGTGTGTGTATATGTACTTGTGTGTATACTCACTCCCTGAGATCTCTTGAGAAAGTATCCAGCCTCATAATATGAAAAATAGAGACATTTATTGAACAAGACCAAGGTATAAGAACCATCCCTCTCCCTCTCTCTCTATGTATTGAACTTATGTATCTATCCAATCTCATGTATTGAACTTATGTATCTATCCAATCTCATATTTGTTGCCTTATAATTTGAGTTTTTAAACCATTTACATTTACCAGAATTTCTGGTACAGTTGGGTTTAAGTACACCAGCTTGCCCTTTTAAAAAAAAAACATTAAATTTATTGTGGTGACACTGGTTAATAAAATTATACAGGTTTCAAGTATACAGTCCTGTGATACATCATACTGCATTGTGTGCCCACCACCCAGTGTCAAGTCTGTTCCCATCACCACCTCTTTTGGGAGGGGTAACCAAATCACTTTATTTGAAAGAATAGTACCAATGAAGGACATAACTGGATGATTCATACAAGTTATAGAAAAGGTAAAGGCAACTCCAACATGCACATACTGCTTTGGTAACCAGGGAAACCACTTACACAACTGTGGCAAGGCTGCCTAAGGCTGAGCTCTCTGTACTGTCTCCCAGAGTGTCCTTGTCAAAGAGAGACTCTACCAGGCCAGATCCAGGGGCCCCCAACCTGTGCAAGTTAATTACATGGTCTCCCAACTCTTTGATGGATTTCACCTGCTCATCTAGGTAGTGAGTCTTGATGAAGTCACACAAATGAGGGTCATTTTTTTCAGGCCCAAGTCTGTGCAAGGACAGTAGTGACCTATTCACACTTTTTTCCACGTATAATGCACACTCCATTGCATTCAGCCCATCTCCCAGTCATCACATTCTGATTTTTTGATATCCTGAAGGAAGATTCTGCCACCTTGTTGGTTCTGCAGCTTTATAAGTTTCTCAGCACATTCCCTCTCCCCATGAGATTAGTGAAGAAAGTCTTTGACAAAGTTCTTCAAAGCCACATTGTCACAGTCCAAGTAGTGAGACATGGACAGGTAGATGTAGGAAGCGTAGAGCTGGAGTTGATCTGGGGTTGATGGCAGCCTCAAGCCCTGGTGGTAGTTTTGGTGCACATGCAAGATGGATGCTATGATGGGCAGCTGAGGACAGGTGGCTTTAGGGTGCTGGAGCAGTGGCAGGGACCTTGGGGCAGTCTGAGGACAATGTGAGGTGGTGCCAGGATGGAGCCGGGTAGCTGCCTGGGATGGGGGTTCTTGCACTGGTTCTGTTCAAGCACTGTTGAAGCAGGAAACCACAGCGATGCCCAGGGAAGACTGTCCCATCACCATCTCTTCGACCCCCTTCATTTGCCATTTGCCCTATTTTGTTTCTTTTTTCTTATTTCTTCTCTGCCTTGTTCATTAATTGATTTTTTGTATGATTTGATGTTATCTTCATGAACTATACATCTTTCTTTATATTTTTAGTAGTGATCCTATGGTGTGTGAAATACATCTTTAATTTACCATACATAGTCTGCCTTCAAACAATGATGTCTCATCTGTTGTCTAGGAACCTCAAAACTTTTCCCCTTCTTGCCATCTTGTGCTTTTGCTGCTACAGAGAGACCTTCCAATTACATAATTAACATGGCAGTACATAGTTAAGCATATTTTTGCTTTAAGGAACCAAGTTTCTTTAAAAGAGATTTTAATATAAGAAAAAATGTGTTTTATATTTTTTATATATTTACCATTCTGTTGCATATATTCAAATTTCCATCTACTGTAATTTTCCTTTTTTTCTGAAGAATTTCTTTTTTTATTATGAAAAATAGAGGCATTTATTGAAAAAGGCACAAGATACAAGAAATATTGTATATAGGACAATGGCACCTCAGTCCCCTTCAATGTAGGCATCTTGGGACCTCACATAGTTCTCCCAGTCTCCATCAGCTGCCCTGTTGTATTTTCATAAATCTCATCAGGTATCTGAAATCTCTTCCCTTTCAAAGGTGATTTCAGTTTTGGGAAAAGCCAGAAGTCCCAGGGATCCAAATCTGGGCTGTAGTGGAGCTGAGTCACCTGGGTGATTTGATGTTTCTCAAAAAAACTCTGCACAAGACATGATGCATGAGCAAGCAGGTGTGGTAATGAGGCTGCCAATCACCAGTTGCCCATAGCTATGGCCTTGTGAATCATCTGGATGGTTTCTGTGGAGGAATGTTCAAATTTCACACAAAATTTGATGCAGATTCATTGCTCTACTTGATCAGTCATATTGAATGTGACGGCCACACAGTATACATGCTCACTTGACAGCATCTACTGCCCCCACTGACGAGTACAGTGAATTCATCACTGCTCATGCATGCACATTCCAGTCCACTCTCCTTGGCTGCCAGGTCATGTCAATGTCATGGAAATCATTCTCATTATATTAATATAGGTTTGGCTTTTTTACTGGACAGATCTTATATATACAGGATCTGGAAAAAGTAATGCCTATTTGGGTATGGTTGGTAGGGTAATAATATGGATGTAATAATTTATAGTTTTAATTTGAATATTTTACCTGAAATGTCATGTGGTGTGCTTGAGTGTGATACTGTTATGTTACAGAATTACATGCTTATGATTTTGAATAAATGATTTTATAATAAAAATGGGCCGTTATTTGTGCTGGTCCCTGTATTTATGTGTGTGTATGTATATATATCTTATCTATAGATATGAGCAGCTAATAAGCACATAAAAATGTTCAACATCATTAGTCATTAGTGAAACAAATTAAAACCACAATTAAATAACATTAAATCTATTAAAATGGCTATCACTGAAAACCTATGGTACCAGGTGTTAAAGAAGATGTAGATAAACAGGTGAAAATATCAAGTAGTTCAGCCACTTGGAAAACAGTTTGGCCTTTTCTGAGAAAGTTGGGTATCTTGTATAGTAACATACAATTCAAGAATTTCTCTGACAGGTATTCATTCAACAGAAAAATATAGCTACACAAATTCTCATACATGAATGCTGATTGCAGCATTATTTAAATAGTCAAAACCAGGAAAGAATCTCAGTGTCCTCCAGGAGGTAAACAGACAAGTAAAATGTAGTACATAATAAAAAATGCTAAAACATGCATGAACCTCAAAAATACTGTAAGTAAAAATCACTAGACACAAAAACAATCTAATAAATAATTCCATTTGTATGAGAATTCTAGAGAAGGCAAATTTCCAGAAACTGAAAGCAGATTATTTTCCTGTGACAGAGTGCACAAGAAAATGATCTATACCTAGATTGTGGTGAGGATTGTATAGCTATAAATTTATTAGAAGTCATTGAAATATCTACTTGAAATGGAATAATTTTAGGGTTTTAAAAGCTGTTAAAAATCTTAGTAATTTTAATATAATTTTTATTATTTCTTTGCCTGGTTGCCGTTGCTAACCCTTACCTCGCTGCAGCAGGTGTGATGTCTGACAAAAGAGCAGCGCATGCCCTGGCGGTTGAATTGTGCAGACATCGGCTCCCTCTTGAGACCGCTGCTCTCCTGGGGACCCCACACATGCCCAGTTTTGGAATCAGTGGAGGGACTGGGCAGAATTTGTCCTCATGTTTTTGCATCCCGTTCCCAGGGTTTTCTTCCTAAATTCCCAGCAGGTCTGCTGTTTCGGGACTCTGTCCTCTCCATCTAGGTCTGGCAAGACTGTGAGTTTTTGCTGCAAGATCTGGTAGAAGTCAGAGTACAAAATTCCACAAACTCACAATTCCTTTTTTAAAAGAATTAGTGGTGGTTTATTGCCTTATGCAAATTTAACCAACATGGCAACCATGCCAAAGAAATGAAAACATGTCCAGAACATATGCACAGACCGTACATCTCAAAATTCTTCCGTGTCACAGTCTCATTCAGTAAACAGAAAGTGTTCTGCTTAAACACTTTCTGGTACTTCCAAGTGGTTTTTTAAAAATTGTTTTAAAAATATTTTGTATTTCTAGGGTATACAGCTTTTCATTTTCTCCTAAATTGATAAAGTTTATTCAAGACATGAACACAAAGCACCAGGTTATCACTGGGAAATATGTGGAAATGTTTTACTTGAAACTCTATGAGAATATAGTGAAAATAAATGATGTTTCTAGTGTAAATTTAATTAATGCATAGAGGGATACATTTTGAAATCACACATTGGTAATAAGAGGGTCTGGAATATTCTACCTTCTCGTTTTTCTATCTAGATATATTTTGTATATCTCTAATTAAAAATATTGAAAATGTTGTTCAAACTTTTGGGCTTTAATTATCAGAAATAAGAAGACAAGGAAGGGTACCTTAGCAAAAGGAATTTATTGGGAAGAAATAAGGGGCACATGCAGTAGGTGGAGAGGCGGGCTAAAGTGGGCCTGAGCAGGGCAAGGGTCCACCGAACTTCCGAAGGGCTCAGCAGGAGGAAGTATAAAGCCCTTTACAAGTCAAGGTTCAGGCACTGTGTGAATGAATCAAAGCTTCCTAATCATTCCCTTTGTCCTTCACTAAAAGTTCAAGTGGTAAGGACCTACGGCCAAGTGCTGACCCTGCCCTTTACTGGAATTGATAAGGCAGGCTGCACGTGGAATCCTTTCTATACTCACAGAAGGACATTTGCATTTAATTTTCCCCAGTCTACACAATCAGGCAGAAGAAGCACCCAAAGGAAAGTTGTGATTCTGGAAGGCAATAGATGCACAGTTCATAAATTAGATGTATTTTTTTCCTCCACCATAACAATGAGGCTGTAAGCTCTACTTATTCAATTCCCAACTCCAAATGTATAGAACAGAGCTTATATATGCATAGTACATAAATATTTATTAGCTGACTGACTTACCTTCCTATTACAGGCCCTTAAAATTGAATAAGAAAAGTTTTATTCATAAATCTTAAAACTAATGGAATGATTTATAATATCTTGTTATAATTTTATTTTAATTTTATTAAATAATTTAAATAATGGGTTATGTTATTACATAGCTTTTTTAATGTTTTAATATCTGAAATTATAAATTGACTGGAAATCAGAAAATGAACCTCAGCATGTCCATAAGATGATAAAAACAAATACATCATCGTTATCATTTCTCATAAAATTCATTATTGATTCTAACACTTGTATTTGAGCCATGTTTCCCAAGATGGAGGAAAAAATGTGTTGTAAATTACTCAAGGGGAGAGGGAAATGCTTTTGATGATCTTTACACATAAAGAATGAAATTTGATTACTTAAGTTACAGACACTTGCAATTCACATAATATGCTGGAAACGGTGAACCAAATTCTTCAATAGGCTGTAGAAAAGACATAGGTGAAGCATAGTGAAGGCAATAAGTAGAAGTCGATAAATTTACCTCTCTCCTTTCAAAAATAGTGCCTTGAAAAATGCTTAATTATGCTAATATTAATTTACTCAAATCATAGAAACTGTTTACATCTTGCTTCAATGAAATCTTCCCTTGCTAATAAAAACTAAGAACCATTGAAACATTCTAAAAGCAAGATGATTTGTAATATATTAATCTCCTAAGGAAGCTGGTAACCTATTAATTTCTAAAGATCTGTGCCACATAAGAATTACCAAGGACGCATATCAATGATGTTTAAAATTAGTAAATTTTCTGAGTTCTGTTACAGCCTAATTCACTTTGTGCTTATACATCCCCTAGGTTGTTCTTTGCCAACATGAATAAGCAATTCACATATTAGTCATGTTAGTAGTAATTCATCTAGAATGAGTTTCCCTGCTTTAGGCTGCAAGTGTGAAATCCTCAGAACCACCATCCATCCCCATGTGAATCGTGTAAATGACACACTGACACATCACTGTGGAACAGAATTTATGACAGCTATTCTATCTTTCACACAGAGGGAGTTCCTTTTCTGAATTCACAACTGCCCCAATTTCTTAAAATGTTGATGTTATTCATTAAAGCCAAAGTAGGGGGGAAAATAAAAAAAACAAATACCAAAAAATTTTTGGAGACATGGCCAGAATAGACTTTGGGAGGGTCTGGGGATGAAGGATTAAAAACCAATGGAAGGGATTATTTTTTTATTTTTAAACCTGAAAAAATAGTTTTATAGAAAGATTAGAATTAATGCCTTTTACTTCCTGCTCCTCCTGATTTTATCTCACACATTTATTCTATTTAGAAAGACAAAACAGGATGGGGAATCTTATACAGGGAAAAGCAAGAAACATACTTCAATATACCCAATCAGAGCAAGACAAAAGTCACTGATTGGTTAAGAGACGTAAAATTTTATCTTAGAAATACTTTAAAAATAATTTTATGGAAATATACACAGTTTACAAATAATAAGCGACCTGACAATACAAGTAAATTAATACTTCCCATTTGTTGAGAAATCAGTACATTACTTTTCTCTTTTAATAATTCACTTTGTCTCATTTGCTCTTTTACAGAGTGTAACTTAAGCAGAGCATCACAGAATCATTAACTCCTATTGTAGAAGAAGCAACAGTAATTCTGGAAAGTGAATTAAATTGATTTATATCACATAGTTACAGAGGGACAGAATCTTATATAGGATCCCCTTTTCTGATTCCTGGTGTAGAGCATTTTATGCTGTAGTATCTGTCCAAGTGTTGGATAAGTAATAGAGTAGCAGGAAAAGTAAACATAGTTATATTTCATTTTCTTGCACTGTGGAAAGCACACACAAGTAAACATATAGACCCACATTCAGTGGCCTGCAGAGCCTTTGAACCAGGGGATTAACAATTAAATGCATCACCAAATATGACAGAATCTTATCTTGCAGTATTGCTTTGTATAGTTGAGGCAGGTAATAAACACTAGGAAAATCAGAGGGTTAGTCATATTAATTATAATATTTATAGAAACAAAAACAGAAGCAGTGAAGTCCTAATTGTGTTCCACGTGTTTTGCTAAATTTTAAGTTCATAATGTGAAATAATTGTTAAGCTCTGTTAAAGAACCTTGCACTTAATCACATGGTATGGGAGAAAAATATAAATAATCACTGCTCCCTAGAATATATTATTATTTTTGAATTTCTCAAGATTCATGTTAAGAAATAATCAATTATCTATTAGACTTTTATTCTTATATTATTATTTAGTAAGATATATTTTAAAGTTTAATATTTTATTTGTTCCATATGTTATGGATAAAAAAGAGACCCGATTTTCCCATAGTACCTTCAACAGAACTTTTTCTCCTACTTAATGAACAATCTGAAAGATGTTATGAAACAACTGAGGCTCATTGTCAAATAATTTTGTGTATAAATCAAACAAAATAAAACCAACTTATCATAAAGTAAAACAAAGTAAAACAGCTATTATAACTTTAGGATTTATCCAAGCTCTTAACAGTCTAATCTTTATGAGTCCCCAAGCAGGGAAGATAAAATGCACCATTTCTGTATCCCCAAGAATGAAACTTTTGCCATGACACACCTTTGTAACCTTAGACAAATTACTTAAGCCTTTGTAATTTTAGGCAAGTTACTTAACTTTTCTGATTATTAGTGACAGTAAGTATATGTATACAAATTTGAGGTAACCTTGTAATTTGTTACCCTAAAAATAAATACCACTTCCCCCAAACCCCATCAATTACGTTACATCACTAGACTATTATTTCACAACATATATATTAAAACATTGAAATATTTTATATTTAGCATTCCAACAATAAAAGTTATTAGGCAGATGCCATGTTCTGAATCATCTCATTTTATTCAAGCATACTTTAGGAAGAAAATTGAGAAGGAGGTAACTATGCCCTGTGCTTACCTGGGAAAACAGAAATGTCACTTGTCTCACATTTCGTAGTCAGGAAGAAGAAGACTTCGGTTTGAACTTATGTCTGACCAACTAGAAAATTGAGGAATTGCCATCATATCACACAAAATTTCTGAAATGATTCAGTGCCTGTCATTGTTGAGTGCATCCATGATGCACTGGAAATTTTGTTTATACTAAGGCTGTTTGTTCTTTCTGTGCTGCCATTATGAAATTTTGAAGTCAAGCACTATATTCTATTCAGAATGAGAATTCATACTTTATTATGGGAACTAAAATGTGGCGAATTTCTCATAAGAACTTGTTCAATGAATAGATGAATATACACTCTAAATGGGAAAGGTGTTGAGAGGGAATAGAGGAGATAGCACAAGATTAGGAGAGTGGGAAAACTGTCTAGTGGAAATGCTTAACATTAGGGTAAACACATATATTCTAACAATAGAACTGACTAACATTAATATCCACTTCATTATTTACTTTCCTGAGATATAAACCTGTCCTTTGTCTCTCCCACAAATCTTTTAAAAATTGTATTGTGCTCATGTTATTTGAATGGTATTTATTGTGTGGAGGATTCAAAGGAAGGAGTTCATTTCTATGGATCTTCCTGGTACAGAATGGAGTCAGAAGTAATTGAGATGATGTACATTCTGTGAAAGTTTGCAGAAAGGTTAGGGATGGCTGAATCCTTTAAGAATTAGCTGTATTCCTTTGGCTGTCATCTGGGTTATTGGATAACTGCACAGTTCATTGAGGTTTCTTACAATAATTGAATGTAACAGAGTGTATGAATATGAAAAAATATATATACTATTCTATGCAAACTGGATTTGTTTTATATGAGGATTACTTTTTTGCATGAAACTGAGAAGTTAAAGGGTATACAGTAATAATTTTTTTATAAAGAGCTTACAGATTTTTCATTAGAGATATTGATCACTTGGCAAGTTATATAGTGCCATAGCGACTCTATAGGGGTGACAGAATAGCCTCTTTCCTGGCTGCCACAGGCATAGAGCCAATGAGTTGGAATTCAAATAAACTTTATGTGAACTTCAATATGGTATGCTACAACATGAAGTGATGCAGTTTTGCTTACTGTAGTGAGTTTATTTTTATAACTTTGGAATTTTAAAGTGACCCATGTGTGAAGCTAAAAATAAGATAAAATCCAAATTCCCTCCTAAATATTATTACACAATGATAAATATAATTATACAACAAAGAATGCAATAAAAATAAAATGGCATCAAGAGTATCACAAAGTCGTCTGTGGGGCTTTGCCTATCCGGCCGATATAGGGACACCATATGCCATGGGAGATTATCGACATGTCTATGAGCAGTCTTTCTTTTTCTTTGTGAAGTGGGCAATATTGTTAAAATAGTATTTTTCGTAGAAATCTTGTCTATGTTCTAGGTTGCTGTATCTTGCCTGTCATCACCACCACCACAATTGCCATCATCATCATTATTATCATTATAAAATCCTTTATATGTTAACCACCTTGCCTACATACATATCAACACAATCATCACAGCAGCACTAAGCGGTTGGTGTTTTTAATATTCCTAGTCTATATAAATGAGAGACATTAAATAAGTCATGAAGCCTGAAGGCCAATATGTGGTCTTTCATTTCAGAAAAAAATATCAGACTCTTCAACTTTTATGAAATATCAACCCTGCTTTTCTAGCATATAGCTCTATTATTAACCAGCTAGATAGATTACCTGATAATGAAAAACAAAGAGTATAGAGGTCAGCCTGAATGGGCACTTCATCCACTTTTAAATCTATGTGTTGTTCTAATTGTAGTATTGTGAATAGTTTAATTAAGGCTTTACAAATCCCTTTTGAGAACAATCTGTTCTGAGTATTAATAATAGTTGTCTTAGGGTAAAAAAAAATCCCTTTCACTAATAAATATGTTGAGTTAACCAAGAAGTAATGTTAATAATGTAAATTACATTTTCTCCATGATTTTTCCAACCTTTACTATATGAAATTTGAACCTCCTAGAGAAGAGTATAATATATATTGATACAAAAAAATACATCTTTACCTGCTAAAGTAATTATTTTTTTCTCAGTGCATTAGCAAACATTAGTGACATTAATTTCATTGACTATATTTTTCTTAACTGCTGAAAAGTAGATAGCTTAAGTTACAGTCCCATCTTAGAAAATAAGACTACATCGTCATCTTGGCTTTTTATTTTCATTGTTCCTTTGCTCTGAGTTTCTCAAATATTTCAAATGCAAATTACTTTCAATTACTTTTATTTTATGTTACACACTTAGATACTTTCAACATAATTTTAACTAAAAATAATTTAGAATATGCCCTGGCTGGTATAGCTCAGTGGATTGAGCACAGGCTGTGAACCAAAAGGTCGCTGGTTCGATTCCTAGTCAGGGAAAATGCCTAGGTTGTGAGCCAGGCCCCCAGTGGGGGGTGTGCAAGAGGTAACACACACATTGGTGTTTCTCTCCCTCTCTTTCTCCCTCCCTTCCCCGTCTCTAAAAATAAATAAAATAAAATCTTTAAAAAATAATTTAGAATATACCACATGTGGAACTGATAGCATAGCTCCTATTATAGAACTATCCCTATTTATTATCACCTCCGGCCCCTAGAAATCACGACAGCACCTGGACGGTATACTCATACATAGCTTTTTTTTTTTTAAATGCAGTTTTATTGTATGGAGTATTGTGCAATCTGGTTCCATTTTTAGATTTGTGTAAACTGTACCATTGAGCCTAGTGAAGAAAAAGTGTTTCTCTCTAAATTATTTTATATTATAATAAGATTCTGAAACAAGCATGCATTATTAGGCCAATTGAATTCTCTTAGACAGTTTCAACTCATACCACAAGTTCACAAAATCAGCCTCAGGCACTAAAAATCTTAAATGCCAGTCTGATAGTGTTTCTTACAAATATTCTTTGAATTTTATGACTTGTCTCCCACATGAGGCGTAATAGTTTCAGTGTTCTAATTAGTACTTGTGTATATTGCTATTACTTTGTCTCTTTAATCACATTATTAAGACTGTTATAGAGATTCCTTATAGAATCGCACTTTATAACAGTGTTTCTAATTTGAATATGTCCTTTTTTATGTTGTCTGATTCTGAAACATCATAAACTCTTTTTATGGTTCCTTTGATAGTAGTCACGCTCCTTCTTTATGCTTGATTAGAACATACAGTACTAAGTAATAAAGAAATTTCCTGAAGCTTAAGAGTTTTAGTATCAGGAAAAAAAAAAATGAACTTCTGTTCCCTTGTGTTTTTATGCTTGGGCAAGGAGAGGTATTTTTAAACAGTACCATTCTTGAATGCCGTATTGGGGTGTGTACAAGAAATTCTGCTGCCTTGATATTTGATGACTTTTTTTAAAAAAAATTAAACCTAATTGTCTGAGCCCTGATAGCTTTAAGGCTCTCCTCTGTAAATATTAATCTTTTGAGACCCAACATGTACCATTTTAACACAGAAATCCTTGAACTATTTATATACTGAAGAGCGAACAGCGATAGTGGAGCGAAAGCATGATGCCTTTCCAAAGGCTCCTGAAACGGGATCAACGTCAGTGACTACAGTAGCCTCTGCTTTTGTTTCCATCAATTTTTTTTTTTGAGAAAAGGAATAGTTGAAGAATTGAAAATGAAAAAAATTTGCAAAGAACTTTTAAATGTCTTAACTTATATAATTTAGGAATAGTTTCACAAAAAACATTTTCCAATGTAGAGAGTTTTAATCTTAGTTTTAAATTTTTAAATGTTTAGCCAATTGGTTAGAACATACCACAATTTAGCTCTGTTTTCTTGCTGTTTCATTGTATTGCCTTGCAATAGAGCTTGACACAGGGTTACCAGATTTAACAAATTAATGTATAGGATTCCCAGTTAAATTTGTATTTAAGATAAGTGACAAATAATATTTTAATTATGTCTTATGAAATATTTGGGACACATTTACACTAAAAATATTGTATATCTGAAATGCAAATGAACTGGATATCTATTAAAGCCTAGCTGGGCATAGAGAGAGCATATAACAGTTAACTATTTACATTCTTAAGGTGAAAACATGTGAGTATAGACATAAAACTGCTGTATAAATGCCACCTAGTTTGCCTAGATAGTTGGATTGTTCTCGCCATACTCTTTCCACTTAGTATGTGTAATTGAGAATACAGTAACAAGTCACTTTAGTTAATCATAAGACTTAAATCTTGAAATAGGACCTTTAAAAACTAAGGCAATAAATTTCATGATATCTCTTTCTATCAAAGATCTGAATATGAGAGTCATACACAATGTCAAAAATACTTCTGACTCTAGGCCAGAGACATAATGAGTGAAAGGCAAGCAAGAGGATGGTGAATTTGTACAAGTGGTTGAGGAATGAGAGAGGCAAGGACCAACAACCACAGCATGCAGCTAAAGAGCAGTTGAAACATAGCCCATCACTGCAAAGCAAGCAATAAAGGTGAGCCAACCAGTTAGCATCATTTAGAGAGTAGAAGACCACCTAGAGCTGTGGTGTATATGTGTGGCTTTACATCATTCACAGTCTGTGAAATGATGAAAAAAAGAAGACTGGAGTTAAAGTAGAGGAGCTGTGACGACAAATTACACAGGTCTGGCTCCACTCTAGGAGAATTTGTTTTAGTGTATCTAATAGGGTAATTATAATTCTTTTTTATCTTTATTTTTTTATTTTTATTCTGTTACAGTTGTCCCATTTTTCCCCCTTTGCCCTCCTCTGCCCAGCCCACACCCTGCTCCCACAGCCAATCTCCACATTGTTGTCCATGTTGATGGGTATTTATGCATGTTCTCTGACTAGTCCTGTCCCTTCAGTTATTTAATATTGGTGGACATCTCCAGAGATATGCTTTGTTTAAAACATCTTAGTGGCAGTAAAATTTTTTCCAGTGTGTCACTTTTCTTTTCATTTAATGGTTATATCATACATTCGATAGAAATTAGAATTTAAATTTGTATATACATATGTGTCTATTTGTATATATATGCCCACACTTTATATATGAAGATAAAGTTTCATTATTTACAACTGTAGTTTTCTCCCTTTATAGTTTAAGGAAGAATTCATTGTATCTACTCTTAGAAAACACGTACAGATAAAATATGTTCTGAGTTCTTGCATTCACTCCAACAGGTAACGTTCACAGTGATAGGTGCATATCTTGACTAGCTATTGCATTCTAGATTTCTGCCCCTTTCTTCCATTAGTTGGCACATGCAACTCTGTTCTCATTTAGCTCCAAGTATTGGAGAAAAACTATAAAATTTTAATGTGAATTGCTTTGTTATTAAGTTTCTCTTCATGCCTAAAGACTGTTGGTGAATCTTTATAATCAGATTTCAGGATTGTAAATGGTTGTATTCTAACAAGTTTTTTAATTTTCTTTGTTGAATTGGAAGTACATATTACTATAAAAATAGCTTAATAGGGAATATTTATGTGCCTAAGCCAGCAAAGAAAAATCCTATTTAATCTATAATATACCATAGATTTTAGGATTAATTTTCAATGAGAGTACTGACTTTCACCTGAGAAAACCAGATGACCACTGAAAATAGTCCACATTGTTATCATATGCATAGAAAATTATCTAACTTGGGGAATCCACCGCTACTCATACTTTTAATCTTATGGCTGAGAAAATTATTTTTGATATTGATCCATAGGTGACCATGCTTTATATACTACTTAAGTTTGGAAATTTCATAAACCCAGAAGTATAGGAACCCAGATATAAATGTATTATAATAAGTGGAAGAATAAAAATAAACATAAGATGTCAGAATTAACTTAGCCATCATATTCTCTTCCTTGTAGCTAGAAAACACTTAAATTCAAATTATCTAGAGGTCCTACAGTGAACAATAATTCATTTGGGAAATAAAAATATATTTTATTTAATGTCTCCTATGTGCCAGAAATTGTCCCAACTGTTCTTGATATAGCATTAACAAGATAGGCATAATAACTGCCATCAGTAAGCTTCTCTTCTGGTGTGAAGGACAGATATTTTATAAACAAATAGGTTAATTAAAATGTAATTTTCCTTGAAGATGAGGTATATATTTTTAGACAGTATAGAATATGGGGATGTAATGTAGTTTTCATGCAAAAAGAAGAATGCCCCAAGATGATGATGTTCAAGCTAAGATCTGAAAATGGTTAATTAAATAAAGAGGTAGGAAGAAACACATTTGAGGTAGAAGGCTGTTTATGTGATAGCCCCAATGTTAGAAAGTATCTGATTTTCAAGTCACAGAATGAAAGCCTCTATGTTTGTAGGATAGAAAGCAAGAGAGATAATGGTGAGAAATGAAATAGAAGTGCAGAAAAGGTACAGATTATGCAGGGTCTTGTAGGCAATATAGATTTTTATCCTCAAGGTAATGGAAAGTTGTTGGAATTAATAATATATCTGACTTTGAGTGCTGAATGAAGGGTAGGGGCAAAAATATAAGCAAAGACTAATAATAGAAGAGAAAGGAAGCTTTGCACATTGGAGTAGGGTTACATTAGTGGAGATGAAGAGAAATGAAAACACTGTAGATATATGTGGAGATAGAAATCACAGAATTTGGCAATGGGTTTGTTATGAGAACTATATAAAGAATAAAGGACACTGTTGTTCATGTCCATGTGTCCTTTTTCCTTTTTTGCTCAATCCCTACCCCCTAACAGTATGGTGATTGTGTAGGGAAGGGGGCTATAAGGGAGATAAATGGTAACAAAAAATACAATAATAAAAAAATAAAAAATTAATAAAGGAAATAAATAGTTAGTGATAATTAGTTTGAGCAAGTAGATGAATGGAACAGTCACCTAAAAGTACAAAGAATGTAGAAGGTATAGCTAATGAGAAGGGCTTATGATGTCAAGATTCTAATTTTGGAGAAGCTAAGATAAATATGAATAAGATATAAAGTATTATAGAAATGTTGAATAAATACTGAATATATGTAGCCAGATCTGACTTGGCACTACAATTTCAGAACCACTTGCATAAAATGTCATTTATGCACATGGGGATAGACAAGATTTCCTCTTGTGTCCATACAAAATGGGAAATGGAGAGACTTGAGGATTGAACATGATGAAACCTCAATATTTAAAAAATTACTAAGTAGCATTCAGACAAGGGAGATTAAGAAAGAATGGCCATATATATATAAGAGGAATATGGAAAGTGTTGGCAAGGTGTGATTATAAGGAATTAACTAGAAACCTAACAAGTGACTTGGATTTAAACTAAATTAATAATCTTTAATAATCTGAACAGTTTCTAAAGCCATTATTGATTGAGTTGATTTAGGTGAATTGAGTAATAGATAATGGAATAGAGATTATTATGTGGCTAACTTGTTTCTAGAACCTATGCTAAAAACAAGAGTAGACAGAAAACAAAGTAAATGGAATGAGGTTGGAGGGCAAGTGTGTGCTCTTTGTTTTAGAGTGGAGGAGATTAGCACCTATTTAAATACTAGTTAAAATTATCTAATAGAAAAAGAAAGCTTTGAAATGCAGGAAAGATTGAAGACAACCATGTTGAGACTGGATGAGATTTCATCATATGTGGGGTATGGACATTTGAAAGGAGTTGACTCTTCAAGTCCTGTTAGTGGAGTGAATGTGATGGAAAATGATACCAAAATTGTTATATATTTGGAGAGAAAATGAGAAGTCTGAATCTTGTAGCTATTGCTTTTTTCATCAGAATAGAGAAGTAACTATGAGTTTGGGTGGAGGAAGCATAGAATGACTATTTGGTTCAGGAGAGGTTAAAAAGCAGAGAATAAAATATTTGATGTAGTGAGTCACAGGACTTCATAGGAGAATTTCATTACATTCATTTATGAATGCCTATATGAGGATGCTGATAATGAACATGTAATAATTTTAACATTTCTTGTTTTCTGACTCACCTTATTAGACAAAAAAGGAGAATCTTTGGGCTTAATCTGAGATTAGAATAGTATAGGCAGATGTGTGACAAGTAGAGAGGGGGTTAACTAGGGGATTTAACTAGGGAGTTAAAATATATGTAAGAGAAATGATTAAAATAAAGATCTGTATTAGTTAACAATGACAATTTATCTGCTTTAAATAATAGACGAAATGTCAGTGGCTTACTTAATTAACAAATTTTCATGAAACAATCTAACTTAAGTCAGTCCAGAATTGATATAACAATTCCTTAGTGGTAGAGACCAACCTTTTCTATTGCTTTGCTATGCCAACCTATCTAGCTATCATGTTCTAAGAGGTATGCACCAGCTCCTGCCATGATATCTACCTTCTAGACAGAAGGAAGGGGAGAAAAACAAGGGGAAGCCTGTCACTTTCCAACAAACGGTTCAAAACTTCAGCTCAGTCAGCACTTTCGTCTATCCCATTGGATGAAACATTTTTATATGTCCACCTCTAGCTGCAAGGGAGCCGTGAGTATGTAATCTTTTTTTCCTTGTTCTTATACCTAGTTTTAACTATAGCCAGCAACAGGGAAATCTAGCAGTCTCTCCTATAAGTACTATGGAGTGTATGCTCAGAAAAAAGAGGGGAGAGGAGGCTACATAGTTAACAGTTCCCACATAAATTCATCTCACTTTTTTTTAGAGAAAGGTATTCAGCAATACCACATGGGATTCAACTGTAAGTGTTCAATAAAGGGTTAACTCAGTAGGCTTGGGACACTCAAACCCTGCACATTCCAAAGAAAGGAATCATTAATTAAAAATGATGTTTATTCTGGATCAAAGGGAGTTTGATAAATTCAAAATAAATGTCAAATTGATATATTGTGGCAGTATTTTAAAATCATGAAACAGAACTTTGTTTTTTTCTGAAATATGTATTTATGTGCTTTGACCTTATTTTTGTTTACACTTTATTTAACAATAAAACCATGGATTAGTTCATAACAGAACTAAATTATTAGCACTGATATGCCTCAAAGGTTAATGAAATTATAATTAGTATTGCTTGTGCTACATGTGGATGAAAAGAGTTGTAAATCCAATTAATCCTTCTTAGTTCATAAATTATTGACTTGATAGGCAATAATCTCTTAGCTTTATTGTATCAGTTTAACTAAGGTGTTGAACACTGTCTTGAGCTAAAAATCCTTCCCCATATTTTCAATGCTTAAGGAAACCAAAATAATTTTTAATGAAGAACAGAAAATAGAACAAATAAACATTAAAAATTATATATGAGGTCTATCTGGAAAAAGTCCAGCCATTGTTAATATAACAAAAACAACTTGTGTGACATTGATGTAACCCAGCAGCCAAGGAGAGTGGACTGGAATGTGCATGTGTGAACAATGATGACATCACTGTACTAGTCAGTGGGGGTGGTAGGCCCAGTTCAGTGAGCATGTGTACCGTGTGGCCATCACATTCAAAATGACTGAGTGAGTAGAGCAATAAATCTGCATCATATTTTGGAGTAAGCTTGAGCATTTGTCACTGAAAACTATTTGGATGGTTCAGAAAGCCGCAGCTGTGGGCAATTGGTGATTGGCAGCTTTATAACGACAATGAACTCACTCATGCATCCCCCTTGGGTGACTCAGCGCCACTACAGCTCAGATTTGGCACCCTGTGACTGCTGACTTTTCCCAAAACTGAATTGCCTTTGAAAGGGAAGAGATTTCAGACCATAGAAATTCAGGAAAATATGACAGGGAAGCTGATGGCAATTGGAAGAACTGTGTGAGGTCCCAAGGTGCCTACATTGAAGGGGACTGAAGCATCATTGTCCTGTGTACAATGTTTCTTGTATCTTGCACCTTCTTCAATAAATGTCTCTATTTTTCATAGTCCATGGGTGGATACTTTCTGGACAGACTTTCTCACATATAAGTCTATTTATGCAGACACATATTCTACATGAAACTCTATATTTCTATACACACACACATGCACACACATATGAGGTCTTTCCAGATGGTATCCAGTCATGTAATATTAGAAATAGACCCTTTTTCTGGAAAGACTTCATATATATTCCATAAGCAAAATATTTACATATAAAATATTTGAACTCAAAGCTAAATATCTCTTTCAAAAATACTCCTGAATTTTTTAGCATAATGGTAAATCAAAATATTTCAGGCATTAATATATACAATATTAAGAGTTTTATTTATTCATATTGGAAGAATCTTTATATGTGGATCTAATAAACTAAAATAACAAGCAATACAGAGACTCATAGATTAAGAGCAGGCTGACAGCTCTGTGGGGTCAGTTGGGGTGCAGAAATCTAACAAAAAAGATAGAAAAAGAAAAAGAACTCATGGACATGGACAACAGTGTGGTGATTGAGGGGAGAGGGGGTAGTGGAGATAGAAAAATATATGGGGGGATAAATGGTAATGGGAAAACTAAAATAAAAAGATTATTAATCTTTAAAGCTTTCTTTAGTCAGATAAACACAAAATAATATGGAAATTGCATTTTGTGGTAAAATTAATTCAAACTTGGGGTAAAGGTCTTAGATTTATATTCTTGGGTATTCTACTACCAGCTATATAACTTTGATTGTGTTTTAAAATCTCAATAAGTTTTCAATTTATTATTTGTAAAATTGTGGTGCTAGCAAGCACCATACCTTTCTGTTGAGGGGACTGATTATCATTGTATCAGATCTGCAGCAGTAGTTGCATCTGAATCTTCTGAATAAACACTCCCCTTTATTTCTTGAATGTGCACCTAATCTTTGGAGTGGACCTCTTGTCTTGCTATTTCTGATGCTTCTCAGAATTTATCACGATGCATTTTTCAATGCTATGTTAATTTGTTGGATTCTGTGCTTTGAATGGCATTCTGTTATTCATAGGTGTATATATATTTAATCAGATTTATTTCTGTCATATGCCCCTGAAAGTTGCATTTACTTAACTTCATTTGTCATTAGATCTTCAATGGAAACTTTGCCCCATTGTTTAATTAAGAGACATAGTGTAACATTCAGCAGTTGAATCTGTTAATAATAATGAAACCACATTTTATACTTTTGAAGATATTAAACCACATTATAGACTATGATAATACTTATATAACTTATGATGAAAACTGAGGCTAATATGATGGGTGAACACTCATATAGTCTATAATTTTATGATGCCATAAGCATAGATTTTATTAACTTTAATTGAAGGGTGAATTAATCAGAAATCTTTTAGTTGCAAATAATAGAATTCAACTCTGTCTCATTTAAGTAAAAGAAGGACTTCTTATAGTCAAGTAATTGGCAAGTTCACAAAAATATCATAATAAGAATAAGTGGCAAATATCAGAGAGAATTCTGACTGGTCCAATTACTCTGTCTTGAAAAATGGGTTGCTGCATTGGGCAGGTATAGACTATGTGCTGTTCCTCATGGCTGTATTTATGGAACAGAATATAAAAAAGAATATAAAAAGAAATATTATTCAATATTTCTAATTGAATAATGGATGAAAAATATCTGTTTTCTGTCCATAGGGAAATCACTTGTCCTGCAATATTTTATTTACATTGAATAAACAACATGTGACATTTCTCTTTAAGAGAAAATTATTGTCATTGACTTACAGTTGTCCCACATTTTCTCCATTGCTCACTCCTACCCCATCCCCCCAACTCTCACAGTCAATACCCTCCTAATGTCCATTTCCATGAGTCCTCTGTTCAACTTTCTTTGCTTGCCCCTTCCCCTTCTTTACTCCATTATCCCCATGACTCCTCCCCTATGGTCACTGTCAGTTTGTTCTTTACTTCCACTTGTTCATTTTGTTGATTAGGTCATACTTATAGGTGAGATCATATGGTATTTGTCTTTCACTGCCTGGCTTGTTTCACTTAGCATAATGCTCTTCAGTTCCATCCATGCTGTCACAAAGGGTAGGAGTTCTTTCTTTCTGCTGTGTAGAAATCCATTGTGTAAATGTACCACAGTTTTTTGATTCACTCATTTACTGATGGGCATTTAGGCTGTTTCCAGCACTTGGCTATTGTAAATAACGCCGCTACGATACATCATTGGAATGCATAGGCTCTTTGGAATTGGTGATTCAGGATTCTTAGGGTATAGTCCCAGCAGTGGGATCACTGGATCAAAAGGCAGTTTCATCTTTAATGGAACTGTAGAATTTTTGAGGAAATTCTGTACTGTTTTCCATAGTGGCTGCACCAGTCTGCATTCCCACCAACATTACACTGGGGTTCCCTTTTCTCCACAAACTCTCCAGCATTTGTTGTTTGTTGATTTATTAATGATGGCCATTCTGACAGGTGTGAAGTGATATCTCATTATGGTTTTAATTTGCCTCTCTCTGATGGCTAGTGATATTGAGCATTTCTTCATGTGTCTATGGCCTATCTGTATGTCCTCCCTGGAGAAGTGCCTGTTCAGGTCCTTTGCCCATTTTTTAATTGGATTGTTTATCTTCCTGGTGTGGAGTTGTGAGAGTTCTTTATATATTTTGGAGATAAAACCCTTGTTTGAGGTATCATTGGCAAATATGTTATCCCATATAATTGGTTCCCTTTCCATTTTGTTGATGTTTTCTTTAGCTGAGCAGAAGCTTTCTAGTTTGATATAGTACCATTTGTTTATTCTTTTCTTTATATCCCTTGCTCTAGGGGATATATCGGTGAAATATTGATGCAAAGAATATTTCCTGCTAATGTTTTCCTCTAGGACTTTCATGGTGTCATGACTTATATTTAAGTCTTTTATCCATCTTGAGTTTATTTTGGTGTATGGTTCTAGTTTTATTTTTCCACATGTACTTGTCTAGATCTCCATGGTCAATACCATTTACTGAAGAGGCTATTTTTACTCCATTTTGTGCTCCTGCCCCCTTTGTTGAATATTCATTAACCATAGTGACATGGGTTTATTTCTGGGCTCTCTATTCTGTTACATGGATCTATGTGGATCCATGGAACAGATCTTATGCCTGTCCCAGACTGTTTTGATTATAGTGGCCTTATAGTTTGATATCAGGTATTGTGATCCCTTTTACTTTGTTCTTCTTTCTCAAAATTGATGATGCTATTCAGTGTCATTTATGGTTCCACATAAATTTTTGAAATATTTGTTCTAGATATATAATATATATCTTTGGTATTTTGACAAGAATTGCATTGACTCTATAGATTGTTTTGGATAGTACTGCCATTTTAATGATGTTAATTCTTCTAATCCATGAACACGGTGTATGCTTTCATCTTTTTGTGTCTTCCTTAATTTCTCTCTACAGTGTTGTATAGTTTTCTGAGTACAGGTCTTTCATCTCCTTGGTTAAGTTTATTCTTAAGTATTTTATTTTTCTTGTTACTATAGTAAATAGGATATTTTCCTGATTTCTTCCTGATATTTCATTGTTGATGTATGAAAATGTCTTCAATTTCTGAATGCTGACTTTGTGTTCTCTCATTTTGCCAAATTCATTATACCATAATATTTTTTAAAGCTGGTCAAGAAGCAAAGGCCTAGGATGATTTCAAAAGAGAGGGACAAATTACTTGCACAGAAGTACTCTAACAAGAGGGGGTTACTGACAACAATTATACTGAAAGAAAAGGATCATAATAAGCTTATTTTTAAATAGTCCTTGCTGTGCAAGTGTTCTGAATGTATCTACTACCTTTGAACATTTTACCATAATCTATAATTCTGTTCTGTCTCTGATTAATTTGGGCAGTAAACATTTTATCCTTTTATAAAAACATGTATGTTATGTTACTCTCTGATAACCTTTCCTAATTGGAGAAGTTATTTTAACAGTTGTTTGTGAAATAACTCAACTATTCATGTATAGGAACTAACCAGTGATACTAATTGACAATCTCTCTGTCACAGTTGATTTCAAACATCTCTGTAATGAATCCTTTGGATAGAATTAAATGAATAAATCTTTAGTAAAATAACTGCATTTATAAGGCAAGTGTTAGATAAATCAGTACAGATATAGCCAGGAAGAGGCAATGGCAGAATTACTGAATATATTGTTAAAATAACAAATCTAGAAAACTAATAAAAAAACAAACAAACATATGTAAATAGAAATAAGTATTATCATTTCAACTAATTTCTTCTGGTAGTATGCTTGAAATTCTGAATTAATGTTTAGCTATAAAATGAAAATATATGAAAATAAATGAAATTCATGAAATTAGGAAATATTTAATGAATATGTAATGAAGAAATAGTTAAAATTTTAGTATAAAAGTTAGATTTTATATACACACATAAATATTTTTTTACTTACATATGGGAGAAACTATATATTTTTATTACCTATTTTAATAACATTTACTAATAAACATAGTTATTGGCAAATGCAAAGGGATACAAAAGAAATAAAAATCAACTGAACATCAGAACTACTACCTTTATCAGGATAGACTATTAGAGTTCTACCCAATAGCAGAACCAATTGCAACCTGTAGCACACTATACTGGCAATAACCTTCTACAGTAAAGCTCAAGTAGACACATAGGCCATGTAGGTAATTTCCATTTATCAAGGATAAGTGCAGACAGATCCAATAGGTTTTTTCACCTTTAACATTTAAATGAATCCCGGTCTGTGCCACTCAGTGGATTGAACCCTTGCCTGCAAACCAGAGGGTCACCAGATCAATTCCGAGTCAGGGCACATGCCTGAGTTGCAGGTCAAGTCCCCAGTAGGGGATTTGTGAGAAGCAACCACACACTGATGTTTCTCTCCCTCTCTTTATCCCTCTCTCCCCCTCTCTCTAAAGATACATAAATAAAATCTTTGAAAAAAATAAATAAAATTTAAATGATTCTTTCAGTGCTATGTCAAGTTCCCCACTTTTAATAATTCTGATATTCCATGGTGTACAGAAATTAAACTTTTTCTCATTTAACAAAATTTATAATACATTTTGAAAGAAATATCCCTTCAATGTACCTGTTTCTTTTTTAATGACAAATTTTATGTTTTATTAAGTGAATTAATAAATCACCTCTTCTTTTGCTTGCACTAATTTAATCTGAGCTTCTATCAATTGTTACAATAGTACTCTTGACTACTTTATAATCTTTCCCTTTCTTCTATGTTTTAAATTAGTATAGACCCCTAATTTTAACTTTGGCCTACTTACAACGCAGGTTCATTTAAAATCTGACAAGTTATCTATTATTTCTATTTGTATATCTTCCCAGCTATGACTTTATTTTTAAGAGTTTATTTATTTATTTATTTATTTATTTATTTATTTATAGAGAGAGGGGAAGGAAGGGAGGAAGAAAGGCAGAGAAACATTGACGTGAGAGAGAAACATCAATCTGTTGCTTCTAGCATTGCCCTAACCAGAGACCCAGCCTGCAAAACAGACATGTGAACTGACTGGCAATAGAACTAGTGACCTTTAGCTTTGCAGAACGGTGCCCAATCAACTGAGCCACACTGGGTAGGACTAACTATTACTTTCTGTAAAAATCTAATTTGTGGCAGAGGAAGCCTAATTTGCCCAACTTCAACATTATCTTCTTGCTTGACCAAAATCCTCATGATAAGTCAACGCATAGATCCATGGATACTTGGTATATAGGCTAACCTTAGGTCGTATTAGTCATATAACAAGGCTTCTGAATGATGTGCAGTTCACAAGAGAGCTAAAAGCAGAGCAGTTTCCCATAGAAGAGGTAAACTATGTGATTGGCTTATCAAGCATAAGTCCTTCAAAGGCATTAAATGTGAGGTTCTGACTTTCCATTCTTCTTGATTTCACCATGATCTGACATTCACCTCCATGACTCCACTTCAGTTTTGGAGGTCACTAAACATTGCCGATAAACAGATTTTTTTCTGACTTGTGCTTTCTTTTCCTTTCCTGATCTTTATATAGCATTGGTCTCATGGCTCAGAACTTCCTCTTGAATATATTTCTAAGTATTTCTTGGTAACAGTTAAATAGCAGATAATTAGTATGATAAAATTTGTGTTTTAAGGTATAACCTAGGCAAAATTCAGTCACAGGTGAACACAGAGCCATTGTAGCTTCCCTATCTAGGGCAGGTGTATAAAATATGAGCTAAAGAATGGTGACCTTGTTATAGGTAGAGGCTTTTTAGAAAGGAGGAGAATCTAGTCAAACCTTAATGACAGTATAGGTTTTCCAAATGAATATAACAGGTTAATGTCCAAATCCAAAACAATTTGCTAGACTTACAGTTGTCCTTTCTGCACCGTGCCCCTGATTTTTGACAAGAAAGAAGCTAAAAAGGAGGGGGGAGCATAGTCACACATATTCTGAAAATGTTTAGAATCTGGGTCCCTGATGAAATTTCATATAAATGAGAACCAGTGAATTAAAAACATCTGAATGTAAGCCCAGGTCAAATACTAACATAATAAAAAAAAGTAGCAGTAGCAGCAGCAATAAAGTAGATTGAGATTGCAGTCATCAAGTTCCTACTCAACCTAATTAAAACCATAGCTCAGCTCCAGCTCATATTGAACTTAAGACCTTGAGATTCTTAATGATCAGTTTCTCGACCTAATCCCAGACAGAGGAAATGGTTCAGAATCTGTGAAGGAAAACTAAAACAAAATATTCACCACTGTGTTCTGAATATACGTACTAATAATTACAAGATATGAAGGAAGAAGAGAACCACAACTCATTAATTAAACAAATTATAGTCAATAGAAGCAGACGTACAAATAAATTAGTTTTGAGACAGTTATTGAAATATTGTATTAGTCTTCTCAAGCTGTCATAAAAAATACCACAGACAAGATGGTTTAAACAGCAGATACTTATTTTCTCATAGTTCTGGAAGCTAGAATAACAAGATCAAGTTTCCGGCCAATTTTGTTTCTGGTGAAGTTTCTCTTCCTGGATTATAGATGGCCACTTTTCTGGTATGTCTTCACATGGTGTTTTCTCAGCACAATAGGAGGAGAGAGAGGGAGAGAGAAAGCATGAAAGTGTGAAAGAAAGAAAGAAGAAAGAAAGAAAATGAACACTTTGTGGTATCTCTTCTTATAAGAACACTAATCCTATTAAATTAGGACCCTACCCTTATGACCTCTTTAATTTAATTATTTGTAGAGTTTCTATCTCTTAATATAGCCATACTGAAGATTCAACATGAATTTGGTAGGGTGAGAATGCATTCAGCCTATAGCAGTAGGCAAATTATTCCCAAATGACTATAATAAGGTTAAATAATTGCATATTTTTTCAAAAAATATTTTATTTATTTTTAGAGAGAGGGGAAGAGAGGGAGAAAGAAAGGGATAGAAACATCAGTGTGTGGTTGCCTCTCACATGCCCACCACCAGTGACCCTATCCATAACCCAGCATGTGCCCTGACTGGGAATTGAACTAGAGACCCATTGCTTTGCAGTCCAGCACTCAGTCCACTGAGCCACATCAGCCAGGGAAAATAATTACATACTTAAAGGGTAAATATATGGGCAGCTTTAGAAAGAAATGGAATGTGAAGGAGAAAAAAAATGAGCAAAGTACAATTTCTGAAATTATAAGTTATTGGAATAAATTGATAACACATTGTGCCTGCAAAGGAAAGGATCATAGAATTTGAAGGTAGCTCAGTAGAAGTTAATGCAAATGAAAGCAAAAGAGAACATCAACAAATGTGAGATAGTATCAATAGCAATTGGAGTCTCAGAGAAGTGGGACATACAGGAATAAGAAAAATTTTGAGGAAAAAATGGACTTTTTTCCAATTTTTTTTATTTCTCAACCAAGGATATGTTTACTGATTTTTAGAGAGGGTATGTGTGTGTGTGTGTGTGTGTGTGTGTGTGTGTGTGTGAGAGAGAGAGAGAGAGAGAGAGAGAGAGAGAGAGATTGAGATTTGTGTGAGAGGAAAACATCTATTGGTTGCCTCTGATATGCACCTGGACCAGAGATCAAACCTGCAACCTAGGTATTCAGAATTTGATTTAAAACATCAATATTTCCAGGAAGCTAAAACAACAATAAAACCAATAGCAGTAACAGCAACTGTTACAGTAGGAAGTTAGTTAATAAAGGAAAGTAGCAAATGAAATCAGATACTAAGCAGGTTTACCTAGAAAGGAGTAGCTTCACTGACACCCAGGGGACAACTGCATTCTCTACCAAAGGGACGTGACTCCCTGAGCAGGCAGGCAAACCTGTTTACCAAACGCCCAGGAAACAACTGCCCATTTGCCAGTATTGGGATGGAGGGAAGATAAACAAAGGGGGAAACTCCTCTGCTGGGGCATACACAGAACAAGTCAGATGACAAAGCAAAACTATGAGACATGTGCAGTAGGAGCCCAAATGGTGCTGGTAAATGGGAGGACTCTAGCCTGGAAAAATCTGGAAAGAGACTAGGATAGGATAAGGGCATACAAATCCAGAAAATCCATGAAAGGGATTCCATAAAATGAGGCACCAACATAGCCCAGAGGAAGATCCAAGAGATTGGATACTTTGAAAGAAAACCTGCACTCTCCCAAGCCCAAGGAACTATAATCAAATCAACAAAGGCCACAGGCAGGTAACACGCACTCTCTCTCTCCTTAGCAGCTGTGCAGGACCCAGCATGGGGCTGAGTGCAGCACTGAAACTGGGCGGAGGGAACAGAGACTAAGCTAGACTACTGAAGCTTCATATGCAGATGCCAGGGCAATGGTGCAGCATTTCTGGCCCCTGACCCTCCTACTGGGTTTGGTGGGGACAAGTGCAGGCCTGAGACTCCAGTCACTGGAGTTTTTCCACAGCCAGGTGGGGCTGAGCCACCTGGTTGTGGATGAGGCAGCGAAGCAGCCTAATCGGGAGCATCTATGCCCTGCACACTTGCCGCGGGCCAGCCGCAGCAGAGTCCAGGGGGTCCCGAAGGTGCTATGAGGCGTCGGCGCATAGAGATCAGACAACTACACAGCTCAGAGGCAGGTGAAGCACTGGTTTGTTTATTGCAAGTACAAGTGGAATTTTATATTTTCCTTTTTGGCATAGATTGACATTTGCAGGTGTATTGCCTGATCAGTTAAGCAGAAAACTCAATACAAAAGTAACCAGGAAAAGTACGAAAGTTTCCATGGATATAATTATATTAAACAAAGATTGTTTTGACCAAAGTTTCTATAGATTCAGTTATAGTGAACAAAGATTATTCTAACCAGGAGAGTCATAAATCAGACGATTATAATTTTTCAGTAATTGTTCATAGGGCAAAAGTATACGGTAGATTGAGCAGAGGCAATAAGGCCTTTGTGATATCTAACTTAGCTATCTATCTTTTCTGTCTAAAATGTTTCTCTGTGTCCTAT
>CM052548.1:23677228-23813559 GCA_028533065.1 Trachops cirrhosus
AATAGCTAACCAGCTTTTCTTATTTCTATGGCTGTCTAATTGATATATATTCCTATTCAAGGTAAAGGAGGGGCTGTTACTCTAACGACTTTTAGACATTCAGGGACTTGTTGAACAGAGACGCATGGGTCTGATTATATCCTGTTTGTGTCAGCTGCTGGTCAACTCTAAGAGTGGTGGTCATTTCTAAGAGGTCCCAGATGATTAAGGCAGTAAAAATACAGAATCCAGAAAAGAGAAAGAACAAAATCAAACAGAGATCCCAAGTAATGCCATGTCTTCCAGGCCTGGATATGCTTCCTTGAAGACATATCCCCCATGTCCGGACCTTGTCAGACAACATGGTTGGCCGCACTGGAACTGGACGTGGCACACACTCTTCTGTTAAATCTTGCCACTATACCTTAAATCTCTCTATGTGTGAGTTTTGGAAAATTTTTTTCTTGTGATTTTCCAAAAGCTCATTTTCTTCAGCAACACAACAGGAACAAAAACTTAATTAGAAAAGATGAATATGAAAATCACATCCTATCATATGTCAGTCAAATTTCAGAAAACTCAAGTTAATAAGCATATTTAAAAGCAGACAGAAGAAAAAGATACATAACAGGGGGAATAAAAATAATGATTGCTGAATTGTCATAAAATAGTGCAAGTCAGAAGACAATAAAAATGATATCTATTAGAATCATATAGAATGATAAATCAGGAGAAATGTGAGTAAAACCATACCTAAGCAGATAAGATTGAATGACTGAAAAAATATCAAAGATAAAATGTTTGAAAGCACACAATAAAAATGACACATCATTTAGAGAAATGTATGATTCAAATATGAACATCCCATAGGAGACTATATGGAGACTAAATGAGAATAAAGGAAAATTTATAAATTGCTGTAAAATAAAATGCCACCTAGAATTCTATATTCAGCTTTAAAAAAGACTCAGAAAAGAAAAATGTAATTTATTGCTAGCAGATTGTTGCTATAACAGATATAAGAAAAGATGCTCAAGTTCACTATTAGGGACATGAAAATCAAAACTACAATGAGATACCACCTCACAACTGTTAGAAAGGCTATTATCAACAGGACAAGTAATAACAAGTGTTGCAGAGGTTGTGGAGAAAAAGGAACTCTTATTCACTGCTGGTGGAAATATAAACTGGTACAGTCGCTACAGAAAACAGTATGGCAGTTCCTCAAAATATTAAGACTAAAGTTACCTTATGACCCAGCAACCCCTCTTTGGGGTATCTACCAGAAAAATTTGAAGACATTTATTTGCAAAGATATATGTCCCCCTATATTCACTGCAGCATTATTCGTGGTGGCCAAGACATGGAAACAACCAAAGTGTCCTTTGCTAGATGATTGGACAAAGAGGTGTACATATGTACAATGGAATACTGCTCAGGTATAAGAAAAGATGAAATACTGCCATTTGCCACAACATGGATCGATCTTGAGAGGAAAGTGAAATGTCAGACCAAACCAGTTGACAACCACATGATTTCAGTCATAGGTGGGATATAAAACTGAAACAACAAATGAACAAACAAAACAAAAACTCATAGACACAGACAACAGTATGGTGGTTACTGGAGGGAAGGGGGTTGGAAAGTAGTAATGGAAAGGGGGTCAAATATATGGTGATGAAGATTTGGCAGTGGGTGGTGAGCAGGCAATGCAGTATACAGATGACATATCATAGAACTGCACACTTGAAGCCTATATAAACTCATTACCCACTGTTAACCAAATAAGTTTAATTAAAAAACATATATATATATATAAGAGTATATATATATAAGAGAAAAAAGCTAAAGCATATTTTTTATCCTGAAGGGAAATATTACCAAATGAAAGCCTGGGTTTTGAAGAGGTAACAAAAATCATCAGGGATGGTAAATATGTAGGTTAATATAAATGACTACTTTCTTTTTAATATCTTTAAAATACATATGGAAGTTCCAAGGAAAAAATGTCATTTACCTGTGCGGTTTATAATTAAGTAGATATAAAAGTTATAGCATAGAGGATGATGAGGGGCGTATATAAACACGTATGACTGCAAAGTCACTGTGTTTATGTGAATTATTACAATATGAAGTCCAAGTAACTGAATAATTAATGAATAAATATTTAAACCCTTAGAGAAAACTTAACAAAAAATATAAAATATGTTATTAAAAACAATATGAAAATTAAATTATTATTACAATTCATATAATAATTTAAGATATGTTGTGAAGGGATGAAAATACAGAAATACAGAAATAAAAATATATATATAATGAACCTATATTTTACCATTACATTAAGTGATTATGGACAAAACAATCCAATTAAGATGCAGAGGCTTACAGAATGGATTAAAAATACTAATTATATACTTTGTATGAGACACATGTTAAATATAAAGCTGCAAATAATTTGAAAAAAATTCATGAAAAGTGATACACTATGTTTACATTAAATATAAGAAGCCTGGTGTTCTATGTTAGTGAGAGCCAACATACATATCAAGACAAATATTAACAGAGAGAAAGGACGCTACATGATGAAAAATATGTCAATTTATAAGGAAGGCATTGCAGTCATATGACATGTGACTAATTACAGAACCTAATATATGTGAAAAGATCAACAGAATTAAAGAAAAACAATACTATAATTTTAGAGATTATAAACCCCTCTGTCAACAAATGAAAGAACAATAGAAAAAGTCACTGAACACACTGATGAGTGATAAACACTGTCAACCACACTGATCTAAATGATATGTATAGAGCAATATAGCCACCCATTTCAGAATAATCCTTATTTTTATTTTTTCATCCTTACTCAAGGATATGTTTATTGATTTTATTTTATTTTTTTTGAGAGAAAGAAACATCTACGTGAGAGAGAAACTCAATCAGTGCCCTTCTGCATGCACCTTGACCAGGGAGCAAAACCAAAATTTAGGTATGTTCCCTGCCCTGGGGTCAAACCCACAACTCTTTGGTGCACTGGGTGACGCTCCAGTCAACAGAGCCACCGGGCCAGGGCAATAATCCTTATTTTTAAATACACATGATTGACCATAGGCTGGGATATTAAACAAATCTAGGTAAATTTAAAAGGTACAAATCATTCAATATTAAATTAGTAACAATTATTGAAATAATATCTAGGAAAATCTCCCAAAGCATTTTAAATATAAAGAATAAGATTAATAGGAAAAGGTCAGGACCAAGCTATATTAAGCAAAATCTAAACATAAGAAAGCTAATAGAATTATATTTATATTAATCAATGTTTAAGACAAAAATATTACTAGAAATAGAGGGACACTTTGTGAAAGATTCAATTTAACAAGAAGATATAACAATTCTAAATTTGTATATGACACATGTTCAAAATACATGAACAAGAATTAATATAAATTAAACAAAAATAGATGAAACCATAGTTAAAATTGAATATTTTAATATTCTTTGCATATTTAAGCAATTAATAACAAACAAAGGATATAGAATATTTGGAAATACTATAAAAAAACTAAAACTAATTGGTGTTTTAGCTTACTGTACTCGACAATGACTGAACACACATTTTTTAAGCTAAATGGAAAATATACCAAATTCTGCTCCATAAACATGTTTTAAAAATTATGAGAAATGAAAACAGAAAACGTTCCTTGATCATAATGAAATTATAACTCTGTAATAAAAACATTTTAAAAACAGCCACATTACCGGAACTTAACATACTTTTAAATAATCCCTGGGTTAAGAAGGACATTTTTCTGACTGGGTGATTGCAACATCATACAACAAAATGTGTGAAAAGCAACTAAAGTGATTCCTAAATCTATATCCTGTATGGTGAGGAAAAAAAGAAAAGATTGAAAATCAACCATCTAAGCATTTAATTTATGAAATGGAAGGAGGAAAAAATATTGAAGAAGATGTAAATAGAATGAAGGAAATAAAAGAAAGGTTGAAAATCAATACCATAGATAAAAGACTTAAAGAAAAGTAGTCAGAAATTGGTCGTTGAAATTGTTAATACAATTGACAAACTACAAGATAGGCTAATTAAATACAAATAGTGATTCAAAATACAAATACTAAAATTAAATGAGTGTACATCGCTGCAGACCATATAGACCAAAAATAATCATGGAATTCTATAGCAACTCACACCAACAAATTACTAGTGTTATGGAGATAATTACATTAAGAAATACTTTTTAGTTAAAATAAATAGTATCTGTTTATGACCGGTTCATGTGTCCTCCTGGTTATGGAAATGAATAATTAAATTTATTGGAGAAATCAGGTTAAAGATCTAATGCTGTCTCACAAATTGTGCCTCTCATCTTTCCTCTTTGTACAATAAAGATTTGTTTGGTGCACAAACAATAATATTTTGCTTTCATAGAAGTTTTATTTAGAGAAGCCATTGATAATCTGTCAGATACACATCTGCTTTCTTATGTTTAGCTAATGTTTTTAGTTTTTTGTGGTATTTTATTTATTCTTAAAATTTTATTATTTGTTTAAATTATTGTACTTACTTTGTTAAAGGTAACCTTTGGTAACCTATGTGGCAATAGTAGTTTAATCTTACTGAAAATTATTGCCTTAATCCAGTGAATTCTGAGACATGGGCTTCTCTTTAATCTAATTGTTAGTCGTAGTAATTAGTAAATTATTTTAACTTTATAATCCCAGGAGAATAATAATGAGAGGAGCTTTACTCCCTTCATGTTTTCTCCTCCTGAGTCAAAACATGGAAATGGGATATACGAGTCCAGTCCCTTCATCCTCTGAAAGTCCACCTAGATCTATACAGGACTGATGTGGTGAATTAGTGCTCTGAATACATATGAAGATGTTTCTGAATAGTCAAGAAAATAGAAGGGTTTTATGGTGTACTAAGAGACCATAGTCCACCATATGAAACACAAGATTAAAATTTTGATTAACCGAGATTTCCCTGTATCAATGAAGAAAATGTTTACCCCATGTCCATGACTATCAGGCCAGACCTATTTTCCCCTCTTCAGCTTTGAAGCACTTCTCAAATACAAATTACTTTCCTATGTTTTAATTGTGGTACCTTAGCCCTTTCCTATGGAAGACATGATGCTCCCTCCCTCCTCAAGAAAAAAAATTGGATTTTAACAAGATAGTATCGCAAACACTAGAAGTCTGCATTGCTTAGACATGAACAAAAGTTAAAGGAGTCTTCCAAGTCGACATCAGAATCCACTTGCAGATAGTCTAGATCCACATAACCAATAACTCATTAAGAGTTCTTAGTTATAAGAGAACAAGCTATAAAAACTTACTCAAAAAAAGAAAGAAAAATCGGGATGCTGGATAATGGTGTAGTTCTCACTATTCAAACATTCTTAAAAATTAAGGCTGGGAAAGAGGAATAATAGAAATTCTTCTAAGTTGAATACCATTTCTCAAGAACATCCTGTCTATATATTACTCAACAGGTGTGTCAATTCTAACCACCACTCATCCCCGTGAAACTTATTCAGGAGCTGCAGCCCAAAGAGAAGGGCTGATTCGATGGATCTCATCCTACAAATTGTAGGTGGGAGATTTTACCAGAAAAAAAAATGAGTAGACAAGATAGCCTGTATCATGGAGTCATTCACTATATCTTACATCTACAATTAAAAAAAAAAGACAAAACAAAATAAAAACAGAATACAATCTTTTATTATTTCCCTTTGGGAAAATAGACTATCTCTCCTTCTCAGAATAAATTGGGCTATTGGGCTGAGTAGCATCTTGGCTTTTTCCTTCATATATTTATATATTCTTGCTCTCTCTGTCTCTCTCTCTCTGTCACACACACATACACATATACTACAAAGCTCAAATTTTTTTTATCCTAAAAAATACCAGCTGGATATAGTTGTTTTCTTATATGTCCCCTTTATTTATTGTCTAACTCTGCCATTGTGGCAATTATGAAAATACAGATGCCCTGCACCTCTCATCACACTAATGGAGCAGACACACTATAATCACGAAAACAAGTCATAACATTAAGAATGGTGGAAAAATGGTGGAGCGGAAAGATAGAAATCTGGCTTCTTTAGCTCACATTTGAATAGATAGACTAGCTGCGGTCTATCTAATTCCACACTTTCTGTCGCATGGGGACAAACATTCCAGTTAGAAATTTTTAAAAATATTTTTATTCAACACCAAGTTCTAATATATATTATTAGTGAATAACACTAACTTGTTATTATCTACATTTTCCTCTGAGATGAGAGGAAGTAATTTGGTTGTCATATATTTTAGCTTTCAAAATATTTTTTAAAATTAAAAAAAAAAACAATTAACAAATTAAGTTGGCCAGAATAATGAAGAAATAAACCAAACACTAAATTCAAAATCTGAATCAACAGATTCTCTATTCACTCAACAGTAAGAGTAATCCTTTAAAATTACAAGTCAGATAGATGATGTTGCTCTTCTCAAAACCCTTTAAAAGCTTCACAGCTAATTCTCAGTATAAGTCAAATATTACTAGTGGCTTGCAGGGCTGACTTGATATGCTCATTTCATGACCTTTCTGACTTTACAACTCCTTTCTGATTTAGGACTGTTCTTTCACTTGTGGGGTCCATAGCAAGAGTAAAATTGGAGGACAAGGCACAATAAAACTGAATATTTATTAGTTATAAATCAAGCTGAGAATATTTTTAACCTCCTAACTTGACAAATATAACTTCATTATAACTCTATGTGTGCCTATATGTGTAAAGCTGAATTTATTTTTTAATGTAACTGAAAGTTGGCAGAACATCCAGGGGAATTTGATTTAATTATTATTATCCCATGTGTGGATGTTTACTTGTTGGCTGGGTTCATAATATTTAGATGAGTAATCAAATAAAGACACATAATTCTTCCATTATTATACATTTATTTCATAAGTTTTTGCTTTGCTTTCTTTTCAGCAAAATCATTAATTATGTTATTTTAATCAAAATTTTCACATAATTTGTATTCTATTGACAGAAATGTCAAATTTGATAAACTGATCTGATTTGTTCAATCTGTAGAGATTTTCTTCTGCTGAAGCAGTAGCAATGGGAATTGTCAATAACATTATCTGAAAGAATATTTACACTGAGAAATGAACCATAAGCCTTACCTATTATGTTCAAGTATTATAGTTAGGTCTTAAGATTCGTTATTATTGGATAAATTACAAAATACTATAATTGTGATATTTTATCATGTCTTTTACATTTCTTTAAAGCAATATGTATATTCATAAAGAAAATATTAAATATGTACATATTCTTAATTTTTTCATGCTGGCCTACTATAAACAAAACTGAACATAATATATTGCTAAATATGTTCAGAATTATCTTCAGTGTAGATGATCATGTGATCTCTAATGACCAATGCTAGAAATTAAGAAATATTAGTACATGTTTCCTTTAGAGTCATGCAAATATTTTTGCTTCTTTATTTTTTCTTAATTTTTATGACATTTTGTTTATGTGTTTCACATACTGTTTGTTTGATTTTGAAAAACCAGTTTCCTAAAACAAAAACCTTTTACAGTATTGATCCTTTCAAAATTGAAATAGCACTTCTAGATCTGGGGGATGTCTTGTAAAATTTTCTTGCATTATTAATAGCAAACAACTTATGATAACCATATAACTAATGCATGTAAATAATGCAGGGTTAAATTTAATTTATGCCAAAGACCACAATTTACTATTTATTTCAAGGCCTCTTATTTTGTTAACATCTTCTACACATCATGAATCTTATATAAATATAAATCAGATCTAATTGTCTTAGTATTTACTTGATATTCTTGCCTATTAGATATCTGAGAATGCTTGCCAGGTCAAATGTTATATATGTTACATGTCTTATATTTCATATGTCATACATTTTCTTCTCTTTTCAATATAAAAGTATTGTATTGGACAAAAAGTCCATTTAGTTTTTTTTCTGTAAACTAAATGAAATATTTTTCATTTTTACCAATAACTTTATTGATTTGAAAATTTTGAATATGTTGGCTATCTCTTCTAGTGGGTAGAGGCTAGGGTGGTGCTAAAAATCTTCCAATGCATAAGACAGCCCCTCAGAAAAGAATCATTTGGCCAAAATGTCTATAGTACCAAGAAACTTTGCAAACCACTTTTGACAAGTTTGATTAGCCACAGCACCTTCTCCATGCACTGAACAAATCTTTTTTTTTTTTTTTTGCATTTCAATTGCATTTTTACCTTTCTTGAAATAATAAAGCATAATATTCTAAAAACATTGCATATTTTCTTCCATCTTCAATGTTAAAATGGCCATACAAAAATTCATCAATTTGGATGTGTTTTTTAAATGCACACTGATATGACAGCTGTCACAATACAAAAATTTCTCAAATGAAGTTAAAGACAACTAAGCACTACTAGAGTCATCTTACAGAAAAAAACTAAACAAACATTTTGGCCAACCTAATATTAACTAACTAATATTGGAATGATTTCAAGTGCTTGAAGCATCCATTGCAAAGAAGAAATTTCCTTTATTCTTTTTTCAGTCATTATTCTCAATTATTTGCAACTTTCAAAATGTTTTGGCAAATGCACGTAGTCGTATGTGTGACTTTTTCTAAGGCCAACTTCTGTCCTTCCTTCTTTCCAATTCATTCACATAGGTACTATATTAATAGGGACCTTCACATTGGCATTCCTAAATTTATCATTCTAAAGTAGTATTATCTAAGCAAGTCTGGTTTTACTTAATATTACCAGAAAGGGTTTTAAGTCCTTTGTTTTATTACCTAGTTATGGAACAGAAAGCACATATTAGTAAAAATTACTGTTTTAGTCTCCATTTCTTCCCACTAGAAATTATTTATTTCCATACACCTCACATACACAAAGATTGGTGTTGTGACTGGAGGCCATTGTTCAACAAATTCAAGACTTCATCTGATTTGTGTATATAAACATATCCCATATCAGACTATAGGTTTTTGCAGAAATGTGAATTATAATATGTAAATCAAGTCAAAGTTATAGTAAACTACCAGTTAATTAGAGGCAGTAGAGGGAACTGTATAATTTAATTTCTTCAAATTAACTAGACACAGCTCATAAATCAACAATAGTCTAATTCTTCTTTCCCAGAACCAATCCAGTGTTGCCTCTCAGCATTGGTCATCAGTGAGTGCCTGACTGAGAAATGTGTCTAAGAATAGTGTTCTCTTGCTGTGAGGCACCCTTATGGGAAGATTGAAACTGTTTAATTTTTCCCAGAAAGAGGTGGAGGTGTTTAGATTGAGGTTCATTTTATTTCATTGTAATTGATTTTATAAATAGTTGATGTATGTTTTGAAATTCAACTACCAAAAGGTGTATATATGTACTAGGGTAAAATTTCTTGATTTTCATACTATATTGCAAAGATCCTAGTAACCGGTCTCAAGAAGAAATAGAAATGGCATGTAATCACAAGATAACTGTGTATATTCTGTACTGTAGCTACTAATGAGTTTATTCTTTAGCTAGTTCAACCATCTATAACTGCATTTTATGTAAGCTGTCAGGTATGGCTGAATTGTGACTATAAATAACTATGTTTAATGGTTAAATATATTAAACTTTAGGAGTAGACATACAGTTTTAATTGCTGAAGTTACTTTATGTTAAGATAACTTGAATCTGTATGTTCACAAAATTTTACCTTTTAATTAATGAAGCAACCAAATCTAAATAAAACAACATGCCCACATCTGCATTCTATTTCCTTGGTAATCCTTTTGCAAAAGATCAAACTTTTATCAAACAATAGTTAATTACTTCAATTCTTTAATTGAAAGTATATTGATATAATTATAGATTCATATGCCATTGTAGGAAATAATAGTGTGCCCACTGCCCATTTCCCTCCAGTGGTAACATTTTGCAAAGCTGTGCTGTAACACCACAACTAGGATATAGATAGTAATACAATCCACTCATCCTTTTTAGATTTGCAGTTTCACTTGTACTCATTTATGTTTATGTGTGTATTAAGCTCCATAAAGTTTTATGACTTTTTAGGTTCTTGTATTCACCACCACATTCAAGAAACTAAACACTGCCATCACCACGAGAATTCCTCCTTTTTCCCTTATGACCACCTTGATTTTTGCCCTCCTCCTCTCTCCCTTTCTTAATCTTTAGGAATACGTACTTGTGATTAAAAAAACATTCTTTTGAAGTTGAGAATAAAGGAAATGATCTCAATTTGATAAAATGCATCTAATAAAAACCTACAGCTAAAATCATACTTAATGGTAAAAGCCTGAATCATGTCCCCCTCATATTAGGGACAAGGCCAAGATGTCTGTTCACACCACACTTGCTCAACTTCCTGTGGAGTTTCAGTCACTGCAATAAGGCAAGAAAAAGAAATAAAATTTACCCACATCAGAAAGGAATAAATAAACCTATCCCTATTTGATTGTTTACATAGGAAATCCCAAGAAATCTCCAAAAATATCCTGTAGCTAATAAGGGAGTTTGGTGAAGTTGCAGGATATGAGATTATCACACAAAAATATAAATGCCACTTCTATATACTAACAGTATGAAAATGAAAGCAAAATACTATTTAGACTCACTTTAAAGAAAATTAAATATTTAATAGAATAAGTATAATATTTTTATGTTAAATATTACAAAGTGCTGATAATAAGAATCAAAGAACACCTAAATAAATGGAGAGACACTCTATACATGGTTTGGAAGTCTCAACTGGTCTATAGGTTTAAAGCAATGTATTTCAAAATTCCAACAAGCTGTTATGATACATGTATACATATGTTATACATAGATAAATCTTATATTAATATTTATATGGAAAATTTTCAATTTTAACTATTGAGCCATTGTATAAATTATTGCAGTGGATAAGAACCAATTAAGTATTAATACCTCAAATAAGGTCTACAAATAATAGTTTTCTTCATGTCCTCCTATAGCATGGGCACTATTTTGCCTACTATGTTTATCAAAGTCTGTGCTTTATAGTATAAAATGGGCACATTTTACCTGCCATAGTTAGTACATTTTACTGTTTATAGCATAACATGGGGATTCTTTTTATCTGCTGTAGCTATCTCAGTAAGTCATCAACAAAAATCATTTGTGTTAGAATTTTATGGGACATCCAGTTTTATGCTATGAATTTAGATACCATGTGAAAAGCTGTACTAAAATTGTAAAGAAATATGAGTGGATGGGTGGAGACAGTTAGGCCATATATTTATATTATGTTAAAAATTTTAAAATAATTCAAGTAAAGAGAAGTCCATTTAAAAACATATAATAAAAAACTGTTGTACTCTAAAAATTGAATTTTATATGTGTTTTAGAGGGAAAAAAGCATCAGATCTATGAATAATTTAAAGGAACTGGAATGGATTCCACATGTCATACATCTTATGAAGCACATGTAACAAAAACTGCCAGCAGTTGGATATACACAAGCATATCACAGTGATTAAATTAGTTAATAGTTATAAATGATTTAGAATAGTGCCTTGCACACGTAAGTTCTAATTATGTAGATAAATACAATTGTAGTAAAAACAGGAAGCTGGAGAAGTCATTAGAAGTGGATTCGAATAGTGACTTCACTACCTATTGCCTGTGTACCCTTGGAAAAGTTCCTTGAATTCTCTGAACTTCATTTTATCATCTGTAAATTGAGAATAATAATACATAATCAATTTTGTAGAGAATAAATGACATATTTTTAATACATTGTACAGTGCTAAGTACATAATAATTGCTTGGTGAACTTTAGCTACTAGGATAATATACATTGTGGCATATTCACAATGTATGTTTATTATGTAATTATTTATTTAGTTATTTATTTATTCATTTAGTATTAGGTTCTTTACTTATACACCTGGATTGAATTAATGTATCCATAGGTGGGATCAAGTATAAGGTAAGCAATGGATTTTTATAGTTTATGAGGGCCTTGAAGCCGAGTTGACTACAAAATGAGAGATCGTAGCTACAAAGCTTTCTCAAGAATAATTTTAGTGGAAAGAGCATTAGACTAAGACTCATGAAACATGAGTTCTTAATCTCAGCCTAACCATGTAAGTGTTTTCTCTTTCCTAAGTCACTTCATCACTCTGGATCTTACCTTCAGTATCTGAAAAAATGTGTGGAAGGTGATAACCAGTTTTGTCTTTCACAGAGTTGTGGACATGACCAAATGGGATACCTAAGACATGACCATGAATTTCAAATGTCGTGAAGTATAATATTATGAAGGGTGAGCCATGCTGTGTAGTTACATGAACAAACCTAATAGCCAACATATCAAAACCCAAACAACCTCTTTGATGGGAGGTGCAGTTAGCTGTGCATCTGGTAGCCAGATGAGGCATAAACAGCATTAAGGCTATTAAGCACAAAGTATTAAAACATTTTTTTTGTTTTAAGAATCAGAAAGATCCAAAACAGTATAACTGGTAAAGCCTGTTATTAAGACTGCATTATGAACAAAATATAGCAGTTTGTATGGGGAAAAAGTCACTAAGATGAAAAGTCAAGGTCCCTCTGGTGGTGACAGGTAAAAGGTCATCCAGTTTAGCCAATGTATGCATTTTCTTTTTTTTTTTTTCCTTTCTGAAAAACTTTTTATTTTAAAATAATTATAGATTTATAGAAAATTGTAGAACAAGTACAGAGAAATCCTTTCCCCAGTTTCCCCAGTGGTAGCATCTTACCTAACTAGAGTCCAGTATCAACCAGGAAATAGACATTGGTGCAATCCACAGACTTCCTCGGACTTCACCAGTTTTATTTTTTTTAATTTTTTATTTTAGTTTATTCAGTACAGTTTCTATCCTTTATTCCCATTCCAACCCACCTGTACATCCCTTCCCTCCTCCCTCCCCTTTCCAACCACCTAGTTTTGTCCATGTGCCCTCTATATTTGTTCCTGTAAACCCTTCCCTGAATTTTCAATAGAGGTGCCAAAATATTTGTCTTTTCAAAATGAAATAGTCATAAATATCCAGATGTTGATATTGAGAGAGAGAGAGAGCGAAGATAGTTACATAAATATATTGTGTGGCCCTGACCCATGTGGCTCCATTGGTTGGGTGTTGTCCCACAAAGTCAAGGGTCACTGGCTTGATCCCCTGCAGGTCACATGCCTGGGGTACGGGTTGGATCCCCAGTCCAGGCTCCTGGGAGAGGCAATGGATCAATGCTGCTCTCTCACATCAGTGTTTCTCTCCCTCTATTTCTCTCTTCCTTCCCCTCTCTCTAAAAATAAATAAATAAATATTTAAAAAATATTTGTGCATATATCTTCTCTTACTCAAGTGATAACATTGCACACTTTTTTCCCCTGCAAATTACTGTAAAATAAAGGAATCTAGCAATACTACAATTGCTTATAAAAGATGTATTTCCTATGTTTGTAGAAAATAATTACATATTTGACAGTTTACTATAACATAACTTCCAATCCCCTAATCCCACTCATTTTCAGAAGACAACATTTAAAAACAGGGTCAGAGTGTGTGATAAAATTTCCAGTGACTAAGCCAATGTTAGCATTCATTTGTGTACATTTATGTAGTATTTACAGAATGGAGGTCATTCTACTGCTTGTAACAATTTTTCATTTAATTACAAAGACAAACAAAAAATGTTAAATTTCAATTTTTAGAAGAAAATGTGCTTAAACTTTTATTTATTTTTCTTTTTATTCTTGCTTATTCTATTACATTTATTCCAATTTTTCTCCCTTTGCCCTCTTCCACCCACCCTACCCCATTCTGCACACCATTGTCCATGTCCATGGGTCATTCATACATGTTCTTGGACTGATCTTACTTTCCACCGTTCTCCCCTTCCCTCCTTTCCACTGGCAGCTATTTAATATGTTTATTTTAAAGAATATAGACATTTCTGAAACACTGAAATACACAAACTATAACCATATACTAGGATGCCCTATTAATTGTCACAAAGGGTATGGATGACCTCAAAGCAAGTACAAATGTGACAAACCCAGAATGAACATACAAAAGTAAAATATTCAAATATTTGCCCTTCACAATCTACCTAGTTTTCTAAAAGCTTTGCACCCAAGTAAATTACTAGAAGTCACATTGAAAGAGTTCATACATGTCAATTATTGCTATTAAGAATCAAAGCATGGACAAGGAACTTTCAGTTTATAGGGTATGCTGATTCCCAGCTTGAACAGCAATATTAGTAATAAATGGGGAGACACAGTTTGGGCTGAGTTCCTGGTTACACATTATTCTCCAAGGGCTTCTGAAGGAAGATAAGCTTTCTTACCTTTTTGTTTTCAATCCGTCCAGTGTATAGTTTTGATGATATAAGGAAGAAGATTGATTGAGACTCTAGTACATATTTATTTCACTAGCTAAGAAATCTAGAATCAATCTGAAGATTTACTGTATTTTGCTATGTATAATGCACACATTTTTTGCCAAAATTTTTGAGGGAAAAATAGGGATGCACAATATACATGAGTATAATCATTACACTATGATAATGGGTATACTAAAGGGTATAATAATCCTGTGTATAATTCACACAAAAACATGGGTGCATGTATACATGGCAAAATACAGTATATCACTAAATCTTTAAGCCTAAATTCAATTCATTCATGCATTTATTCATAGCCATCTTTGAGAACCTACTAGGAACTATGCACACATTTTCAATAGCCTAGTTATTTTGGCAAACACCTTCAGTTATATTACAATATTCACTTACCATTAGTAAACCCCTCTCATTTCTTAAACATTTCCAAATTACTCCTTTTGATTTGTGTGAGGCAGCATGGAATTATTTTATTTTTTCTTTCCCAGTTTTATTCTATTTTATGTCATTAAAGGCTATGGCATTTTATGAGGCCATTTCTAAATATGTTGTCCCTCAATCTCTTTATTAGAATAAAGACATGTTTTGGAAAATTTTAAAGTCTAACAACATCTAACAGGGATTTCACTCCCTACTTTTGCAGCAAATAAATGATCATTATAGTGGTATTTTCTGTTTAATGGTAGCCTTTTCTATTTTTTAAATTAAATTTATTGTGGTGAGATTGGTTAGTAAGATTATATAGGTTTCAGGTGTACCTTTCTATGATGCATGATCTGTAATTGCATTGTGTGCCCACCACCCAAAGTCAAATCATCTTCTGTCACCATAATTTGGCCCCCTTTACCCCTTTATCCCCCTGCCCACTTACCCCTGGTAACCACTGTACTGTTATCTGTGTCTATGAGATTTAGTTTATTCTTTATTGTTCACTTTTGTCTATATATTTTTAACTGGTTGGCTTTGATTATTATTATATTTATATTAAATTATATTTCACATTAAGGTAAGCATAAGTGCTTTATATATATAAATACATATAATTCTGAGTTCTGATACTGATATAGTCAAGAATACAATGAAATATAGTTGTCACACTCAAGTATGTTACATATAAATATTTAATAAAATGATATATATAAGGGCTTGGGATTAGGGAAAAGATATTTATAACTGTGTTGTCAAGATTTACAAAATTTACATTATTTTCTGTAATTTAAGTTACATGTCAGTTTTAATCTTATTTGTACCATTAAACTCAGTTCTTACTATCAATTTTTCTGCTGTAGTTTTCACAATCATTTCCATTGTTCAAAGTTTATTCTTTAGTAGATTTCTCAGCAATGGCTAACAGGAAAAATATTATTTACATTCTTGCATGTTCACACTGTTTATTATTATTGAATTTGAGTAACATAAACACAATTTTGGCTACATTTTCTTTCCTTGAAAATGTTGTAAATATTAGTGTAAGCACAGGATAAAGTTTTTCCCATAGGAGTAACAATATTTTTGCCTGATACAATTGCCAAATACAATTTCTACACATTTGAATTTCAGAATGACCCGAATCAATATTTATATAATTTACCCTAATACAAAATGTAACTTTTTACATTTTGGAATATATTTTTGTTTAAAATTATTGGCAAATTTTTAATTATACCTTTAAATTGCTTTTGAAAAATTTATTTTATTTCAATTTTTCTTCATCTTCTAAAAGCTTATTTCTTTGTGCTACCATTTTTATCTAATCTGTTTTTTATTATTTTTGTTTGCACACTTTTATTTTATCCATTCCCTAAATCCCTTGCTCAATTCTCACAATCTCTAGTCTCCCTTATATTCACTTTTTTAAAAAAAATATTTCTTGGCTGGATGCTTTTAATATTTTGATATAATAATTTGAGAAACAAATTTCTGTTCAAGATGACAGAGTAGGTATGTGCTGTGCTTACCTCCTCCCACAGCCACATCAGAATTACAGCTCAATTAAAGAACAGCTACCTTGAGAACCACCTGAGGACTAGCTGAACAGAATTCTATAACTAAGGATATAAGGAAGCCACCTCAACACTGGCAGGTGGGGCAAAAATGTAAAATGGGCTGGTCCCACACCCACATGAGGTGGGTAAGAATTAGTAGGGATATCCTGGCTGCGGAGATCCCTACTGAGGGGTCCGCCCCACCCCAGGCTCCCCAGCCTAGAGCACCAGTGCAGCGGAGGCCCCGTAACATTTGGTTGTGAAAGTCAGCAGGGAGAGAGCTCTTATAGACACAGATTCATCTTAAAGGGCCCACCACAGACTCATTCTCTCACAAACACTCACCCTAACTCCATGGAAAAGATAGCAGCTCCAAAAGAACTAGGAACATATTTGGGGGAGCTGAATTGTCTGACCTCAAAGTGAATGCTTAGGTGCCATTGTTCCTTTGTTGAGCCCTACCCACACACAGACCCGACATGTGTGCAGACAGGTGGTAAATCTAGGTCTGTATCTACTTGGCTAACACTGCTCTGGCCCCATCCTGGTGACTCTCTGAGAGCCCTGCCTACCCAGTTTACCCACCCTGCCCAAACTAATCCATACAAATGGATGGCCTGGACCTATGCTTCAGACCTTCCTTAAATCTCTCAAAGGTCCACAAACCCTAAAAAAGTAATGACTGGCCTCAGTGTGCTCTGTACCTCTTGCTAAGTAGCTCCAAGCCCAGCACCAGTGACAGACAGCCTTGGTTCATGGCATAACCACTCCTAGGAAACCTCTAAGCTCGGCAAAGGCAGCTACAAACTTATGATCCATTTGTAGCTCCTACCAGGTGGCCCCGGGTGGACATGGGGAGTTGCTGACTTGGCCTGCACCTGAACCTCTCCCAAGATGCCCCAGAAGCAATATACCTGGTGGCTGATTTCAGACCACATCACAGCACCACCCAATGAGCACTCAAAACTCATAGATACAGGGAATAAACTGATGTTTTGTCAGGTGCCAGTGAGGAGAATAAAGGTGTTAAAAAGTAAAAATTTGCAGTTATAAAATAGTAGAGGGTCTATAAAGTACAGTTTAGGGAATCTAGTCAACAATATTTTAATAACTATGCATGGTATCAGGTAGGTGCAACACCTATCATGGGGATCACTTCAAAAGTTATATAGATGTCTTACCACTATGTTGTACATCTGAAACTAATATAATATTTCATGTCAACTATAATTCAATAATAAAAATGTTAAAAACCTAAAAGAATAATAATTTTAATATGAATTTCCATGCATCATTTTCTTCTATTGAATCACTGTTAGTTCTTTGAGTTTTTGCATTTCTGCTTCTTGGCCTTGCTTTACAAGAGTGATTACATTTTTGAGGATTTATTTGTTTTATATTCTAATCCAAATTTGATCATTAATTTCACTAACTGTAATTTTTTTGCTAATGAAGTTTCTTCATGATTATTATTATAATTTTATCATGGACCTTTCCTTTTTTTTAATGCAGTATCTTTGTATAGGAAGTGTATTAACTCTTTTTTTTATTCACCATTTAAAACTGCAGATTTTTTTTTTTTTTTAGCTATTTGCAGTAGTGTGTTTGGTTTGGTTTGGTGTGGTGTGGTATGGTTTTGTTCTGTTTGTTAATGGTATAAGTTGGATCAGAGCTCTATACAAACTTAGCTGAGACTTTTTTCATGATAGATGATTTTGTGTGTACTATAGTTTTTGCTCTTCTCTAGCCAATGGAGATAGAGAAAATGTGTCCTTCTTATAAAGACATTCTTATTTCCTCCATTGCAACAAAGGTAGAATGCTTTCTGTAAACATGGATCATTAGTGATATTCTTTGCTCTGCCTCGCATGGTAGTTTTTATTTGGGAGGCCCCAGTGAATTACACATCCCACCCATGCCCTTCGGTACTATGGTCCCATCTGAATCTGAGCTGACCCTGCTTTAACCAGTGAAAGGAGGCAAAAGTAACAATGTGACAATTCCAGGTTCAAGCCTTAAGAGGGTTGGCAGCTTCTAACTTGGAGTTTTTATAACCTAGTCCCCATGCCAGAGATCTTGCTAAACAAGGCCATCATTCTATAAAAACTTGTACTTAGGTAACAAATCGTTTTGGCATTTTCTTTTCTCTCAGTGTTGCCTGCTCCAAGATGAGTGAATTTTAGAAGTCTTCTTTTACATATGTCAATCTTAGTGAAATAGAAGCTCTGAAAGTCTTGAGAAATATTCCAAATGCCTTCATAGAAAAGTCTGAATGGAGCCATAAGGAGGGTATTAAGAAGCATTAGTTAACAATGTTAAGAAGACAGACAGATGAAGAGAGATGTGGCTAAGCCCTAATACTAAAAGGAACAATTAGAGGAAAATGGTAAATTACCACTTCATCTCTATCTATTATCAAAACATAGGATTAAATACTTATTAAGATTGCAATTCCATTATTATTATAACAGGCTAATGAATTACGGCCTGTGTATTAACTTGACATTTGTACCCTTTAAAATTACATAGTTGCTTTGTCTTGTCATCAGTATGCATAATAATGAATAGTATAACCACAATAAACAACATTAGAGAAGTTCATTTAATGCTAAATATTTGGTAGAGAGTTTTGAGAAACTGGGATGTAAAAGATAATTAAACAAATTCATCCATCAAAATGCTTTATGTGATGTTCACAAACACTCTGCTGGATGGACGAGACAGCTGCAGAATTCACATCTAAGGTAACAGGGACCCAGAGAATAAGGTGGAAGGACTACTTGCTTAATAAATTGAAAGAAATTGAGGATCTTCCTTGCCTCTAACACTGTCTTATTACATAATCAGCTTTAGCATATATTCATAAAATTTATCAGAGAATAATAAGCAAATATTAACCATCTATAATTTTTTACACAAAGTCATAGAGGCAGATACCTTTAGAGGCAGCAACTATATCCATAAAATAGAGAGTCGATCACAAAGGTAAAAGATGAACATTCAAACATGTGACCAATTTAGAGCAATATTTTCTGTGTTTCTATTATGTTCAGTTCACTTTTCCAAGCTGTTTAATTTTATTGCATATATGGAAAGATGTCTTATAAATAGAAAAGTATGATAGCCATCTAAGAATCATTTTAATTGCACCTGCTATTTCTTATATAGCAAACCATAGTGTACCTCAAACATATATATGTTGTATGTCCAAGCTGAGCACAGACCATATAGAACTTATCAAAACAGTCACCTGACCTGTTCAGTGCCATTCAGCAGACCACAAAGGTTGAAATGCTCTTCTGTTTAAAGCTATAGGAAAAGACTAAACATCTCTGAAAGACATCTTATGTAATGTAATATTGCTGATATCCTTCTTCCAGAACAATGAATCCAGGCTGACAGACATATATATTTGTAGCAATAATAAGTAATAAAGCAGATAATCTTCATATACTTTGAATCCTAGAAAAAGCACATTAAAGGACATTAATAGAATTAAATTAAAGGTATGAAAACATCAAGTCCAGCAGAAGTGAAGGAAAGATCTGAGAAAGGGAGGTATTTTTTACCAAGTCTGAGAGAGTGTTTCCAGCAAGACAGAATACCTACAGTAACACATGAGAAAGGATTGGAATATTTCTCTCTCTTCACATTCTTAGAGAGTGTGTCTAAAGAGTGCACCAGATTACATTGTCATTATAAAATCAGAGATGTAAGCAAATCCCAAGGATGCTAAGCGATATAATGGAAGGGATGGAAATAGTACCTGAAATGTACACTAGTAAGTCAATTCGTTTGAGTTTGGAACATTTAAAGACAAACAGAGTTTTAATTTTATTAATGTAAGAAAGGTGGATTTTTTCATCTCCCTAGTAACATTTATGTTTGATTTTTTTTAAAAAAGGGTCTTTTAAATGAGTCTTAAAACCCTTCACCTCACCCCAGCTGTTAGGCGACCAGGGATCCAGAAATGCAGACATTGGTTTGTACACGCTGGCACAATTATGTGCCAGCTTTATTTCTCGGCACTTCTGCAATAGTACGGTCCTAATGTATTTTACTTGATACATTTTTATGCAGATCTTACAGCACGTTTTTTGACCACATGTTGGAACATTTGTGCACAAAAAATTCCCATCTTTATGTTTGAAATTTATGGGAACACAATTAAAATGAGAGGGGTCCAAAGGTATCAAGATAATTACATTTTTCTAATCTTACTAAACAAGATAAATTACCTGCAGGCCCTCTTATAAAAGATGAAATCTTCATAATAAGTGAATTAATCAAGCAGCAGCTTGCTACTGCACTTGCATTTATAACAGAAATGATTCAAAGACTTATTTTATGGGGAAATTAATGGAAACAGGCTTTTCATTCTTCTGCACCAATTGAAAACCTCAGCAACCAGCTGCCCACTTGTCAAGAAAACAGAAAGAAGCTGGAAACAAAGATAAATAAAAACACCTTTTTCCTGGCACTTTTGAAGAGAAAAAGGAGCTCTCATTTACAGCAGCCATCTGTTTGTTATTTAATATGGGTGAATTACATGCTGTAATGAGTTTGTTTCTGCATCACTCAGTGCAATGGAACACAAGTTCACTCTCATAATGTGCAGCAGTTTTTAAAAGCTAATCATTTAATTGGACACAATCATCAATGACAAATGGAGATGTAAAAACTCAGCCAGCTGTAGAGTGAATATGTAATCATTGTGAAATCATATTATTTTACACGCTTGAAGACTTCTTAATAGTGTCTGATGCTGGTCATCACCGCAGACTGAGGAACTGAAGAAGCGTGGTGAAAAACAGCCTTTCAAAATGGCTATAGATGATTGGCCCACACGAACGCTGGCGTTAGAACCACCATTTGACTTGGGCACCGGAAGTCTGTGCAAAGTGTTTATTACTGTCCTAATTCCAGTTTTGATTTTCATGTATTCTTTAAATGTGCCATGGTTTAGTTGTCAGGAGTTATTGTTTAGGAGCAGCTTGGGTACTTTTTAAAAATCAGCATTAGCAGAGGGATCCACTGATTTGTTCCTTTTGCACATGACGTCACACAGATAAACATGGCGACCTGGAGATAGGGTGCCAGCACTTTTTTCTTTACACACACACACACACACACACACACACACACACACACACAAGATCTTCTTCAGGAAACCAAGCCTGAGTGCATGCGCCTGCATGAATTGCAGTCAGCATTTATGCAATGCTGCTATGGTCTTTAACAAGATAATAAAAATCTCCCTTACAAAGAATTTTTCCTTTGGATGTTCCACAAAGACATTATGCTTATTAGCAGATTTCCACAATGAGAGTCACCTTTTGAATTTTAGGCATCACAAAAAAAATAAAAACAAAAATCAGCTGATTGAAAAAACACTTTATGTACTTAATTATGCAATTTGTGAATGTTTCATGTGTTGGTATTTTCAGGGGCATTATATATTTTCATCCTCGTTGTCCTTTCAAGAATGTTAAACTTAGTAGAAAGTTTTCGTAACAGAAATAATGCCTTGGGCACATCAATATGTAATCTTTTTTGGATTAGAAACCACTGAGCTATCTGTATGCATGATTTAATCTCAGGCTTTTAAAACATATTTCAGAAGAGGAGGTAAGAGATGACTCCTGCTTTAGAAACCTCCTGCTATCCTATCTGCTCTATAAAAATATTTAAACTGTTATCTCTCAATTTCAGTAAAACACAAAAGGATTTATGTCTTTTATAACAGCTATCTAAAAACATTACCTTTCATTTGTTATTTAATATTCTTTGCTCTAGATATGCTTATAATTGCATGTATCTGGTTTCTATATTCAAAATTAAGATTTATTTTCTACGTGTGTAAGCATTCAGGTGTAATATTTTTACTTGGTTTCTCTTTATAGACATTAGCAGACTTTTAATGTAGTGACCCCTTAATAAATAGTGTTTAAACTAACTTGAAGTCTGTTAAAAAGAGAGCAAGCCAGCGCTGAACTCTCTTGAAAAATAAACACTTGAAAACGAGTATGTTTTAATATTCTCCTCAAGTGTCAACACATATAAATTCTTGATATCAAAAGGGAAATACATTAATAAAAATGTAAGCCCAGGCCTGGTTGGTGTGGCTCAGTGGATGGAGTGCTGGCTTAGGAACCAAAAAGTCAGTGGTTCAATTCCAAGTTAGGGCATGTTCCTGGAATGTGGCCCAGGTCCCGGGTGGGGACATGTGAGAGGTAACCGCACATTGATGTTTTTCTCCCTCTTTTTCTCCATTCCTTCCCCTCTCTCTAAAAGCAAATAAATAAAATCTCTTCAAAAAGTAAGTGCAAAACTAGAAAAAAATATCTCATGGAACACAGATGCATAAGAGTAGAAAAGGAATTTGAATGTACTAGAATAATCACTCAGGAAGTGAGGTAAAGACAAATACATTGCAAATTAAGAAAACAGCCCAAATATGCAGTACAAATGTGATTTGAAAGAAACCAACTATCACATTCTTTCTAATGAATGATTAGCAAATAAGAAGGCTAAAGAGGAAAATCAAGATATAAAATACAGAGACTGGCCAGGGTAAGTTAAACTAATAAATAAATACTATAAGAATAAACTGTGTGCTGTATATGCACAACTGTAAACCTACTTTTGCTCACCCCTGTGTATTATCTATGAAGAAACAAGAAGTTAGCCCTAAGTGTAAATTCCTACAAGTGCAATTAACTATGTAATTATTTTGGGGTGAAACTCATCCAATCACAATGTTTAAGTTCTATTCATTTGGATAAACCTATTCTGATATGAAGAAATGATGTACCAGATAGAAACTTCATGGAATGAAAATCCATGGACTTAGCATCACTTAGTATGGGAATGTATTGAAATGCAAATTACCCAAAGGAGACATGCCCTTTGTTTACTTTGTCTTAATTTACCCCCAGAACTCCTACTGGCACTCGTGATCAAAGAGAACCCAAGGGAAATAGTTTATAAAGAAGAAACGCCAATTTATTCCCAAGTGCCTCTGTGTGAAAAGGAGGAAAGTGAATATTCTAGGATTTATGCTCTAGAACAATACATGTGATCACCAAAAACCTACAGCTGAAAAATTTTCAGTAGCTCCCCATTGCCATGCAAGTGTCTTTAATTTGTAAAGACCTTCACGCGCGCGCGCACACACACACACACACACACACACACACACACACACCTTTTCATACATTTCAAATTGCATGTTGACTACACTCTACAAAAATACTTTAGCTAAAGTGGGATAGGAAGATGTGTGATTCTAAGGTGTTACACAAGGTTATCCTTCTTTTTCAAAATATTGGATTCTGTTTCTCCATAGCCAGACTCATATATCATCTCTTCTGTGGAGATCTTCTCCATAGACTCAGCTTAGGATAATTTTTTCCACTCTAAATTTCTTTTCTTTTTTTCAAAGAACATTGGTTAATGACCCTATGTAAGTTTCAGGTACATAGCATTATAATTCTACATTTGTATGCTCTACTGTGTGCTCACCACCAAACGTGTAGTTTCCTTCTATTATCACATATTTGATTTTCTTTAGGTATTTCATTTTCCCCTGCCCCTTTGCCCTCTGGTAACAAACATTCTGTTTATCATATCTATGAGTTTTGTTTTGTTTTGGTAGTTCACTTGTTATTTTCAAAAAAATTTAAATATATTATTTTTTATTTTTCAATTACAGTTTATACTCTATATTATTCTGTATTAGTTTCAGGTGCATGGCACAGTGGTTAGATAATCATATACTTTACAAAGCATTCCTGCTATGTTTTAAGTGCCCACCTAGAACCATACATAGTTATTATACTATTGACTATAGTCTGTGTGCTGTAATTTATGTCTCTGTGACTATTCTGTAACTGCCAATTTTGTACTTTTTAATCCCTTCAATTTTTTCACCCAGGCCCCCAACTCAACTCCCCTCTGGTGTCCATCAGTCTGTTTCTATGTCTGTGTGTCTGTGTATATTTCGTTGTTTGTGTTTTATATTTCACAGAGTGAAATCATACAGTTTTTTTCTTTTTCCATCTGACTTATTTCATTTAGGAAAATACTAAAGGCCCATCTATTTTGTCACAAATCACAATATTTTATTATATCTTTTTATGGCTGAATATATATTTTCAGATTAGTTTTTTCATATTCTTTGGATAAATAACCAGAAGAGTAAGTGTTGGCTATCCATGGGAGCTCCACCAATATATATACCTCACTAAGAGTATACAAAGGTTCCCTTTTATCCACATTCTCTCCAAAACTTGTTATTTTTTTTTTGACTGAGGATCAAACCTACAAACTTGGTGTACTGGAATGATGCTCTAACTAAACTACCTGGCCAGGGCTCCATAATAACTATTTTAACAGTTATGAGGTGCTATCCCATTGAGGTATTGATTTGTATCTTCCCAATAATCAGTGATGTTGGACACCTTTTCATAAACCTATCATAAATTTGTAAAGGATTTCTGTCTATCACCTTTATGTAGAGTTATTGAACTTTTATGGGCATATTTCATTCTGTCTATGCTTTGCATATGGAAAGTGTTCAATGAATGTTTGATTAGGTGGTTGTTGAAAAATTTTGGAGGACAAAGTGAAACACTACTTATAAAATTATTTAAATATGCTCATCCACCAATAATAAATGTGCCACTTAAATGTATATCTAATGATCATCTCACAAGTCAACTTTCTCAAAACTTATGGACCTTTACAAAGTTACTCTTCCTATTGTGTCCTCACAGTGCATTATAAATATATAGTACTTCTCCTATTATAATATGGTTCTCTAACTGTAAGGGATCAAGGGTTTGTCATAATTATTATTTAATTTTTAATGTCTTGCCCAGTGCCTACCACACAGCAGTGATTAAACAATTGTTCATTGAACTAAATTTCCTAAAGGCATAAATTGGTTACTTTTTAAATTTCTGGTGTATTGTACAAAGTCTAGTATAAAGCATATGCTCAATAATATTTGTTGATTCAATGTTGAATGACTAGTTAAATGGATGATGAATGATATGCGGATGCTCCAAAGATACAGGAGAGACACGAAACATATTTAATGTCATTTCTTAAATACTTAAATTGAATTTTAAATCCTAAAAACGAAAAGAAATCTATTCAAAATAGCTAATTTTACATATAAGGAAATTGAGGCTGAATTGCCAAGATCAGTTGCTGAAAATCATCCAGCTAGATAATCCTGACTTCTAAGCAATGTGCAATCTGCATCATATGGTCTCATCAAATGCTATACTTTTATCATAGTTGATAAATTTTTTTAAAAAATTAGAGAAAGCGTTTTGTGAAAATTCCCTTTTTTAAAATAAAAAAACCAATATAAACAAAATTGTTATATTCCAGTCACCTCTATATAAAAATAGCAAGATAATAAATATATGTGTGCCTTTATAATACACAGCATTCTCAAAGTAAACACATGCAGATTAAAATTTTGGCAAAACTCTATGAATCAGGTACAGCATTGTAACTAGTTGGTGATATTGTTTCATATTGAAATAAAAATAATGCAAATGTAAATTTGAGTATTCTGAAAGTCATCTATATAAAGTAAGTAAAAATTGAAGGCAGCTTTCTTTTTAAAACATTCATTAAATGGATATTATTTATTTTCTGTACTGTGGAAATAACCAGAAGTCCAGTTCAATAGCTCCTCAATGGACAAATCTATGGAAAATGATTATTATCTAAATTCATAATCATAAAATAGCAAAAAAACTGGAATAAAAGGATTTGTATGAAACACATTTTGTAAAAATAAAAATTTAATGTCAAAGGAGGAATTGAATGCTTTAGTACTAAAAATGATCATGTAATTTAAATCCCTGCATTATGGCTAACTTAATATTTATAAAATCAGTGCTCTTTCATTGTGGATTTTATTTCACTTTTATACGGTGTAATTATTGTGGCGGCTTTTTGTTTGGTACCACCTTTTTATGTCATGGCCCATAAGAAAGAGAACACTTTTGTGGAACGTTGAGCTGGGTGGAGGAGGGCTCTGACAGCGGTGCTCCTGGAGCTCAAGGGTTTCATTGTGTCAGCAGCACCACTCCTCATTGTAAGAACATCAGTATATCCTGCATCAGGAAGCATTTTTTAGAAGCAACTATGGCTGTTTACTAATATTTTTAATGAAAGCAAAATGATCATGACTTCCTTATATTTCTGAACAACTCTGAAAAAACAGTGCCACCAATCAACACATTTTCTATCTCACTGCATAGAGAAATAAAATGCATGTTTACAGAGATTGTTATAAGTCCAAAAATAAAGCAAATGAGGAAAAGGGCTTTGTCAACCCTTTTAGAAAGGAAATTTTGAATTATTTGTGTACATGTCTCTTTTTTTAATGTATCATGATTTTTAATCCAGTATACTAGTATTAAAAATATATTGATCTTAAATCTTGGGCATTTTAAAGGACCCATAAGGTGTTAAAGAATTAAGCATTTTAAAAAGAGAATTTTATTGCAACTCTGATCAGAGGAAAGTTTTCTGCAGATGGAAGTATTTTGGATTTGGTTGTTCCTCCATAAACATTCCTTCCCAAGATATCTTACAAACAATGTGTTGCCTGAGGAGTGGTAATCATTATCCTTGCCCAGGTGATAAACTTAGAAATAAAATAGCAAGGATTTGTGTGGATTTCCTAATGTGTGAAGGTGACATTAAGAGAGAAAGAATGAGTGGTTATAAAAAAATAAAACAAACTGTTTTCTTTACTTTTACTCTTCAGGCCCCTGTATGGAACAAAGGATAACATCTGTGTAAAAACTCTACTTCAACTTATTTATATATTTTGTGCCCCACATGAGACAATAATGTATAATATTATTACTGAATATTTTCCTTGAAAAAATAGAAGCAGAATGTTTCTCTCCATTGACAAAGTGAAAATGTTCAGTTTATGTCTATTTAATTTATATTTTATACAGCTATAATAAGCACAAATAATATTTCCAGTAGATGTATAGTTTCTTTTCACCTGCCCAATCCATTGCATTATAAATGAAGTCCCAACAATTGCACACCATTTAGCAGTCTCTCATTGTTTCACATTTATAAAGAAATTTACATCTGTCAATCAGTAGGCTAGAGATCTATGGAAAATAAGGTAATTGACCATACTTCCCACCTAAATTCAAGCAACCCCAGGGTAATAAGGATATTGTTCAGAGGGTAAATTATTTCCTTTAACTGAGGAATTATAAAAGCATTTATCATAATGTCCAGATATTTTTCTTACCGATATTGTAACTCATCCATTTAACTGTCATGGAAGCTCCTGAATGTATGCTCCTAATTTAAGCGAATAGAAAATAACTGGGTGGCTACAATACCTGAATAAAAACAAAAGACAAAGCAGGACTAAGCATAATGTATTTGCTGCAGACAAGAAATGTAAAATAATTTTAGAACTGCACTGTTTAACTGACATACTGCATGTTTTCCTATATGCCATTTTTCACTGATATTTTTCTTTTCTACATTGTTTTGGACTCTGGAAAGTTTTGTCCACTCCAGTGGAAAAGTATTAAAAAAAAAAGACTGTTACTACTAATTTAACAAAATTTATTTTCTTATTATAGAAGAGATGGATAAATTAATATATATGTTTTTTTGATGTCATTTCTCTAGTCAACTCTAATTTATTATCTCTTTCCACGATTGAAGATTGCTGTTGACACTTACTTTATGTTTCTTAAAGTTCTACAGAGAATAAAACAAAAAACAAAATATAAACCTCTCTGTATCTGTTTTATAATAAGTTTACTTTTCCTTTTGTATTCCTAATGAATAATTTATTATTTCTTGAAAAAGTGACTCATATATTAAGAGAGAATTTTTCTACTTGCCAAGTGACAGAGATTAATTTCTCCCAAACTCAAAATTAAAAATAAGAAGAAATACAATTTATATAAGAATTATTAAAAATAATTTTTTAAAAATCGTAAATAAAAACAAAATAAATCCCTGTGAGACTGTGACATCCAAACTTGACCATTTGAACTGTGCGACCTTGGGTGAATCATTTTCATATGTAAAATTATGGCAACACTATCCTGCAGAACATTATTGTGAGGGGTAAATGGTATGATGTATATAAAGCATTTAAGGACCTAATAGTTTGTAATTATAACACTTCAAAATGAGTACTGTTCAGTGGCTAAGGGAATATGATCAGACTTGGGGGCATATCTTGTTTATGTTACATGCTATAGGATTTTTGTATCAAATAAATGTAACAGCATTTATAAAGCATACAGCATATATATTGTTCAATCTGTCTCTGTATAAAAGGGCAAAGATAAAGGTAATCAAACATTTTTTGACACTATGCAATATAAGTTTTTTTGTAAGTTGCATTTTTTTAACTTGCATTGTACCATTTACTCATTTTCTGCTTAGATCTGAAATCACAAAAAGCAAAATCTAGACAGTATGTTACTTTATTAGACGATAAAGTTATAGACAAAACTCAATCTTGCTGCAATAATTTCCCTAGGAATTGCCAGGATTTTTTCTGGAACATAGTTGGTTCTCAAACTATGATTTTGAAATGAATCAATAAGTCTCTTTGGTTACTAGTAACGTTACTAGTTATAATTAATTATATTCAATCATTAATGAATATTAATTGAGCATCTATTGTATACTGTGTTCTGTGTTAGAAGATAGAAATACATCATAGTGAATGTCTTAATGCCTGCCCTTAAGAAACGTAGCATCTAATGAAGAGACAGTGAGAACTAGAAACACACTAATACACAGTGTGTCAAAGTTGTATCAATAGAAGTACTATGATGATGTTGGCAGAGTATCTAGATGGGGCATGGGGCATTGGTTGTATAAATTATTCTGAGACGTGACATTTTGCTTGATATTGAAAATAATAAGAGTAGTTATCCAGCTAAAGAAGAGTTGCGGGGAGGAGACTTCCAGGCACAGAAAGTAGAGAGTTCATAGGCACTGATATTACCGAGGGCATGGTTAAAACTAGTACAGTGTGGCTAGTTTACTAGTAGTGGTGAAAGTTCTAAAGTGTCGTGCAAGCCTGTAGTAGACACTGTTTAGTCTTCATAATTTGTTAATAGAAAATGTCTTAGTCCATTTGGTAACAAAGTACCACAGATTAGTTTGACTTACAAACAGCAAACATCTATTTCTCACAGTTCTATAGACTAGGAAGTCCAAGACCATGGTGCCAGCAGATTTAGTACTTGGTGAGGACCTGCTTCCTCATAGGTAGTAACTTCTTTCTGTGTCCTCAGGGCTAGGGTCTCACTGTGTCCTCTCTTTGAAAGTCACTAATCCCACTCATGAGAACTCTGCCCTCATGGCTGAATCTTCTCCCAAAGGACCCACCTCCTAATACCATCATCACCTTGGGGGTTAAAATTTCAACATTTGAATTTGGCAGAGACACAAACATTCAGGCCATAGCAGGGAGCTATTACAAGGTTTTACCTAGAGGAGAGATTTTTTTTTTTATTTTGTCAGTAATTGCACAATTCACATGAGGGGAAAAACCTTAATGAATACTCTTAGTAATACTAATGAAAACTTTGTAGAAGTTAATCAAAGAAGAGAATGTATAACACAAAGCAAGTAACTAGACATGACATTCTTCTGTGTATATTACCCTAATAAACAGAATACCTCCATCACCATCCTTTTCAGTGCTCTGCTATCAAATAAAATAGCCAATGAAAAACAAGAGCCATTATTTTGAATATATTGGGATACACAAAGATTATCTTATTATGCTCTGTGTGATCAAAATTCTCCTTCCTTTTTGTGTGATTTATTGTGTGCTAATATCCTATATTACTATAGTACATTATGTCACATTACAGAGAAGAAAATTACAAAAGGATGAGTCCCCTCACTTACAAAGAGGCAAAGTAGTGGCTGTTGTTATTAAATACCAGAATTTCAATTAAATCAACTTCTTCATTGTCTGTAGCAGCACATCACATTCCTAAGAACAGTGGCTGGATGAGGACAAATGATAAGATTAGGCTGCATCTCACCCTGGAAACAGCAAAGCAGAGTTTTGTTATTACGATTAAAAATTAAAATGACCTCTCTTATATCTACTTCTAAATGTTTGTGACATTATCTTGATCCTAGTAAAACTAATGAAACATGGTACAAATCACATTTTGTGCTGGATTATTTGACCGAGAGTGGTGAAATATTCATTGATAGCCAAAGCACATAAAAAGTAGCCTGAAAGTAGTGGGGTGGAGGTAAATGGACATCTTCAATGTCTGTCAGTTTAGTGTCTTCTTGGATCTGCTAATCAGTATTCCGTATTTTTCGGACTGTAAGACACACACCCCCAAATTTGACAGGAAGAATGGTTGTTAATGCTGCTGGTGAGTTCTGTTTATATGTACGTTGGTGAAATATTGTTATTTATCTTATTAATATTTTACCACATTTTGTGCTTCAAATGTTTTTTTTTTCCTATTTTCTTTCTCTAAAACCTAGGTGCGACTTATGGTCCAAAAAATACAGTATAATTTTAAAGTTTATCACCTAAACCAGCACACTTGTGAAGTACAGGGAGAACAATTAATAACTATGCCATGACAATTTGAGACTGCCCCAGGCAAATTAGGGTGTATGGTCACCCTATTAATATCATCTGTTTCCATATTATTACTCCCCTTTAATATGTAAAGACTGACATATGTATAAAGTATTTTGCTGAAGATAAATATGTCTGTGCCATTTTAAACAGTCACTGAGATGTATAAAAGTAGCCATTCATAACCACAGAACAATGATTATAATGCCTAATGTTCAAAACTGTCTTTGCAACTTTGTCCATTTCAACATTAATAAAAGTTTACCTCTATCTTAAAAATTATTGTTTCTTTAGAAAGCTTCTATTCAATATCAAAGCCTGTAGTCTTCATTGAGAAAAATCTTCAGTTACACAGATATTTCCAGTACTCTCTGAGCCGAAATTCTTTGTCTGCCTCTCCTACAAAAATATACCCTTAAAGAGCAAATGTGGACCTCTTCTTCAACTGGAACCTTTTCATTTTCAGCAGGTGTCACAAGTCCATCCTGGTTCCACCAGAGTCCTTGCTCAACTACTAACCAGATAAACTGAGAAAGAAATCCAAGGCCTGTCTTCATAGAGTAAACACATCTTCCGATGCAGCCCCTGACACCTGAAAGCTGCCATAATCACCCTAATTCCACCGTCTAACCCATGAACTCTCTTCCTTACATCTAATCTTATTACACTATGTATATAGGGTGGATAATGTGTTTAGATAGCCAAGTTTTGCAGGTATATGCATTATTCCCTGTGGTCACTGGTGAGGATACTAAGCCTCAGTTTTCCTATCATTTTCTGATAGAAGATGGGAAACCCCTTTTCACAAATAAAATCACAACAGAAGGTTAGAGTCCATAGCTCCTTTAATAGCATGTGCGATATATGTGTGTGTGTCTGTGTATACATATAGTCCAGCACAAATAATGCCCCATTTTTATTACAAAATCATAAGCATGAAATTCTGTAACATAACAATATCACACTCAAGCATACCATATGGCATTTTAGGTGAAATGTTCAAATTAAAACTATAAATTATACACCCATATAATTACTCTACGAATCACACTCAAGCAAGCATTACTTCTGTTGGACCCAGCATATACAGTGCAGCTAGTATAGAATGATTTAAATGAGCTTTTATGAACTTATCAAGAAAATAATCATTTTTAAAGGAGTTTCCAGGAAAAAAGTTGTTTTGAGTTTCAAACATCAAGAAGACCACCTCATTTTTAATTTATGGCTATATTTTCAAAACTAGTACAACATCCCTAATGGAATACATTCTATTTGCTCTAGATTCATCGAGATATTTCTTTATCACATCCAGTGTTAATGTCTGAAACATACCCAAATTATGCATTTTTTCAGATGAGAATCTGAGTTCTTTCAAACCTTAAGTATATAACAAGTGATATTGGGGGTATATGTAATCTGTGTTTGTGAAATAATGAAAGTGTGTGTGTGCCCATACACACACACACACATATGTATCTTCCTGAAGCTTATGATTTCATTGTGTTGAATACTATGCAAAGTTTTGTTGAGAAAGGAAAATATCTCCATTTAGCTTTAATTTAGTGATAAATCTGCATGATGAAATTTATAATCTTGAATAATTTTCATTATCTTTTTAAATTACACAGTTGTGATCCTTTTCTTGTTTGAAAATTTGAATCTCCTCTATGCTATCATCACTCTTACACTGTGATATCTTGTGTTATACTAGTAGCAGCATTGCCTATGTTTCCTTTTTAAGGAAATTTACATTTAATTTTCTATATAAATAGAAAATTAGGCATTCTATGGTCATTCTTAATTTTTTAAGGCCTGGGTACCTGCAGATGTACATATTTCAGAAGTGAGCAAAATAGGATGCTTTCTTAAATGATTGATTTCTATTACTCCATTTCTTAAGTTCCTTATTAATCAAAAACCCCTCAGCCTTTATATCTTTATTAAAATACACTGAATTATTTTCTCATACTTCTCTTTATTTGTCAACATGCATTATGATATGAGTATGGATTTTGAATTTGTCTCTGCAGTTCTGTCTTCAGAGTAAAGTAATGCATTTAATTTGTTAGAAGGAGAAAGTGCCTAAGATTTTTGACTGACTAATATAATTACTCTTTAGAGGAGAGCAAAGCAGAAACCTAGTTTATTTTGATGTTTTCCAGCATACCTAAAATGCCAACATGGAAGGAGCTCAGAAGAAAAATGCTGGAATCTTTCAGATGTTAAAGGGAAGTAGGATAACAAAAAGCACAAAAAAGACAGCAAAATCAATAGATGGGCTGATTTATTCACTTTTATTACTGAACTTTGGGGTTTTGAGCTGAATTTCAGCTATTTCACATGTCCCTAGATATAATGAAGGTATGATATAGACTTCAGTAAGTTATGGGGTTTATCTCATACGTGTGAGTGCCTCATAACTTATTAGTGCCCAAAGCTATAATGAGTTATGTTGCAGTTCTCATACAGAGCCTTCAAAACTTGTAACTCACCAAAACCTTGGGCAATTTCATTTATTTAATGCCTTTTTAGTATTGGAGCTCTAATCCAGAATTTGTTAATTTTTTTTCATAGTTACAAGGTAGTGTCCCCTGTGGTATGTTAAATTCAAAAGGCCGTAAGTCTGTATATATTTTGCTGAAGTGAGCACTCTCTGCTACCACATCTAAAGAATAATATTTGGGGGTGGCACACTAATACATCATGTCAAGCTGACATTTATATCATGAAGTTTACTGTTTTCTGGTGATATTGTTCATAATATAAGCCTTTGACTTGTTTGCAATCACAAGTTGGTAGGATATAGTGTTCTGTTAAGCATCTCTGGTGGTGGTTTGCAATGAATATGTGACTGCTCTACAAATTTTCAGAGATGTTTTGCTCTTTCATTTTGGTAGGAGTAGAGAGACGATGATAAAAGGCTCTATTCATCAAATGTTGTTTCTGTGGGAGTATCTTCAAATTTTCCTGGATTCTCTTTCAGGTGGTCAGATGTGTATATATGTGGTTCATCATTCTGAACAATAGCCCTGTAGAAAATTGCTTTTGTTGTAACTGATTCCAAAAACAAAGATGTATTAAAACTGTTTTTTTTTGAACATAATAAAACATGATTGCTTTTGGTTGAATTTGCCTCTCTACTGTATTATGGATGTTAGTAAGCCTTGCTATAGAATATAACAGATAAAAAAATAATGGAGAAATTCATTAAGTGTTAAAATGCATTCCTCTTGAAAAAAGAAGTATAGAATTATTTTAGGAGAAATAAACTTATTTAGTTTAATGATGCAAGTGTTCTTGAAAGAATTCAACATTTTATTACTTACATCCCTATAATGAAAGTATCATTTAAGACCTAAAATTAATGACTCCCTGATTAAATGTTGCTACTATTTTTTTTATTTATCATTGATGGTTATCTCTCTGGAGAAGCTTAAACATGAGATTTTAACTGTAATATGAGGTCTGTCCAGAAAAAGTTCAGCCATTGTTAATCTAACAAGAAGGGTTTAGGTGACATCGATATAACCTGGCAGCCAGGGAGAGTGGGCTAGAATGTGCATGGGTGAACAATGATGGCTTTGCTGTACCTGTCAGTTGCTGTACCTGTCAGAAGCCATTGAGTGAGCATGTGTACTGTGTGGCCATTGCATTCAAAATGACTGAGTAGAGCAACAAATATGCATCAAATTTTGTGTTAGGCTTGAACATTCCTCTGGAAACTGGATGATTCAGAAGCTGCAACAATGGGCAACTGGTGATTGGCAGCTTCATGCCCACACATGCATCACGTCTCAGGAAGAGTTTTTTTGTGAAACATTAAATCACCCAGGTGACTCAGCCCAACTACAGCCCAGATTTGTTGCCTGTGACTTCTGGCTTTTCCCAAAACTAAAACCACCTTTGAAAGGGAAGAGATTTCAGACCATCCATGAGATTCATGAAAATATGATGGGGCAGCTGATGATGACTGGGAGAACTGTGTGAGGTCCCGAGATGCCTTTGAAGAGGACTGAGGCATTATTATCCTATGTACAATGTTCCTTGTCTCTTGTATCTTCTTCAGTAAATGTCTCTCCTTTTCATAGTATGTGGCTGGATACTTCCTGTACAGATCTTGTATACACTACTAACACCTTTCACCATATATAGAATAGGTTCCTGCCTCCACTTAGTATATATTCAATAAACAAAAACTAATTTTACATGAAACTGAAAAAAGCATAATCAGAAAGGTCTTTCTGCCTGGGAATAATATAACATAGTCTATTTCAAAGTCAAAAGTATGTATTGTTGGATCCTGTCCTTTACTAGAATATCTATATAATTGCTCTCTATTTCTATGAGTAATTGAGAGGTCATGGAATTTATATCTTACATTTTAAAGAATGTACATTTGCTAATTCCAACAGTAAAAACCTATTCTAAAATACCTAATTAAAATAACATAGTTGAAATCCCTGAGAAAAACTGGTTTTTCCTCATAAGAGCTCAGCTGCAATCAAATAAACATGCATGTTACAGAACTTGACAGATCTCAATTTTTTTAATTAAATAAATTTTACAATGAATAGTATATTTGTAAATAAGCTTAAAACAGTTAACTATACCATTTTCCTTGTTACAGGTGCTTTCACTCATAACAAATTTACTACTTTCAATTTCATGTTTATTTCTAAACTTTGGTTAATTTATATTAAGGAGTAATTCATTATATCACAAATGTAATAGAGAACTAAATAATTTAGTGGGCTGCTGAAAAGCCCAAATGAGAGATACGGGGAAACATTATAAAGGCAAAAAGCAAGCAAATTCTCCAGTAAACTCCAAGAACCCAAATATGAAGCAAATTACTGTATTTTTGGACCATAAGACACACCTAGGTTTTAGAGGAAAATAAGAAAAAAAATTTGAAGCAAAAAATGTGGTAAAATATATAATAACATACATAACATAATATTTCACCAATGTAAATGTAAACAGAGCTCAACAGCAGCATAACAACTGTTATTCCTCCCAAATTTGGGGAGGGGGGAGTGCGTCTTATAGTCTGAAAAATACGGTAGTTGTTTTTCAATGAAAAGTTTAATTGTATTTTCTTCTATTGTCCTCTTATCACTTTAAAAAACAAACAAACCCATTGAGGCCTACAGAATGCTTGCTTGAACTAACATTTTATTTTGCTTCTTGATTTTAAAGAAAAATTAAATGGATACAAAATGTTGTGATTTTGTTTTTCTTTGTTTTAAGAAATGAATTTAACATGGAGTATGTCTTCACCTAAAAGTATATCTGAGAACAAATTCAGTCACTTAAATTGTTTTCAAAGCCCATGCATGTAAGTTGGAGGTGTGGGGAGAGAGAGTTTATATGTGGGTAAACTAAGAGCACTAGGCACATTTAATCTTTTGGGAGCAAAACAGAGAATTTAATAATATCACATTAAAATATCTTCTTTATATTATGTGGGTAATTATCTTTTTTTCAGAGTATCTCACTCTGATTTGTAATATTGGCTAATAGAAATTATAGAAAGTATACAGAACAACCTATAAATGGAAAAAACTATAAAAATAATTTTTAAAGAGATTATGAAGCAAAGTATAATTTTAGAATTAAAAAATGGAAAGTAAGTTTACAATTGTTCATATGTAAAATAATACAATAGTTAATTATAGCAGTTGTCCAATAAAATACTTGTTGAATAAAAAATAAAGAATAAATTGTTTCACATATTCACAACTGTAAACCTACTTTGCCACACTCTCTATAAAAACTGGAAAAGAGGTCCAACGACTTTAACGTAACTTCACCAAGATTATAGTATCTGTTGATACCAGCAAGGAGATTAGATCTGTTATATTCCAGTGACCATTTTGTCTTATAGTATAGACAGTGCCCTATTTTTGTACTGTTGTTCAACCAAAATATTTAATCGTTGATATCCATAGCTTACAGGTCACTAAGTGAAAAATTAAGAGCTAAGATCTCTTAGTCTCTTCAGGCTGCTCTAACGAAAATTCTATAAATTGGTGGACTTCCAAACAATAGAAATCTATTTCTCTCATTTCTGGAGGCTGGAAGTTTGAGATCAGGGTGCCAACAAGCGTGGCTGAGGGCCGGCCCTCTTCCAGACTGAAGACTTCTTGTGCCTTCACAGCTGGGAAGGGACAGCTAGCTCTCAGGGGTCTCTCTTTGTAAGAGCACGGATCCATTTATGTGGGTGGAGCTTCAAGACCTTAGTGCCTCCCGAAGTGTCCACCTTCTAATACCATCACATCAGCCGTTAGGTTTTAGCATGTGAATTTTGAGAGGGTGGTGGGTGGTCAGGGGAGACACGTGCACTTAGTTCATACTATCTAAAGAATTAAAATCTTAAAAAAGACTTCTCTTACTGGTCTCCTCATTTTGATAGAAATAGTGGTAGATAATTTGTTTTTTATTTTTTATTTTTATAAATGTGTTCACACTTAATGACACATTTATTGATGACAGAGACAGGGAGGGAGAGAGAGGGAGAGAGAGAGAGAGAGGGAGGGAGAGAGAGAGAGGAGCATTAATGTGAGAGAGAAGCATCGATCAGTTGCCTTCTGGTATGCGCCCCCACTGGGGATCTAACCTACAACCTAGGTATGTGTTCTGACAGGGAATCAAACTTGCAACATTTTGCTGTACATTTCAGTGCTCCAACCCACCAAGCCAGCTGGCCAGGACCTGTTTTGTGTTTGAATAGACTTTATATCTGATAGAAAACTTTAAGGTTCACAGCACATTGAGAGGCAGGTACAGAGATTCCTTATGTAACTGCACCCCCTCCCCCACCCCTCACCACACATATAGCCTTTCCCTATTATCAAACTCCTCCTCACCCAGAGTGGTACATTTGTTAAAATTGACAAACCTGCAGTGACTCATCATAAACATACAAACTCCGTAGATTACAACAGGTCCACTTTTGGTGTTGTACATTCCATGGATTTAGACAATTGTATAAGGATGTGTCTCCACCATTACAGAGTAGTTTCACTGCACTAAAAATCCTCCCCGTTCTGCCTCTTCATCTCCTCCACCCCCAACCCCTGGCAAATGCTAATCACTTTTACTGTCTCCATATTTTTGCCTTTTTAAGAATGCCATCTAGTTGAAGTAATATGGTATGTAGGCTTTTTATACTGGTGTCTTTCACACTTAGCAATACTGATTTAGGGTTCTGTCATGTCTTTTCACAGTTTGATGGCTTGTTTTTAGTGCTGAATAATGTTCCATTTTCTGTATGTGTATTATTTCTCCATGCCCCTATATATTTCAACTCTTTGGGGTTAATACCAGGAAGTATAATTGTTGGATCATGTGGTTATGGTACATTTAGTTTTATGTTTTTATTTTATTTTTTTAAGATTTCTATTTATTTATTTTTATAGAGAGGGGAAGGAAGGGAGAAAGAAAGAGAGAGAAACATCGTTATGTGGTGGCCTCTTGCATGCCCCCAACTGAGGATCTGGCCCACAACCCAGGCATGTGCACTGACTGGGAATTGAACTGGAGACCCCTTGGTTCGCAGGCTGGCACTCAATCAAGTGAGTCACACCAGCCAGGGCGGTATGTTTAGTTGTAAAAGAAACCATCAAACTGTCTTCCAAGGTACCTGTACTATTTTGCATCCCCACTAGCTGTGAATGAGAGTTCATGTTATTCCACATCCTTGCAAAACATTAATATTTTTGGCACTGAAATAGAGGACAGGCTGACAGTGGCCAGAGGGGAGAGGGGAGGGAATTTCAGGGGAGAATAGGAAGGGTTTACAGGAACAAATATAAAGAACACATGGACAAAAACTAGGGGGGTGGAAATGGGAGGGAGGAGGGGAGGGATGGGTGGGTGGGCTGGAATGGGAGTAAAGGACAGGAAACTGTACTTGAACAATGATGAAAATAAAATTTAAAAAAAAACAAACATTAGTGTTGTTGGTGTTCCATATTTTGGCCATTTTAGTGTGTATAGCAGTGTACAGTTCTATCTTGTTTTACTTTGTGTGACATGAGATGTAGAACACCTTTTCATATGCTTTTTGGATGAGGAGACTGTTAGTTCTTTTGCCTATTTAAAAAAATGAGGCTGTTTATTTCCTTACTGTTGAATTTCAGGGTTTCTTTGTATATTTTATATAATAATTATTTTTCAGATATATATTTTGCAAATGCTTTCTCCAAAATTGTGGTGTATTTTTATTCTCTTTTCAGTGTCTTTCACAGAGCAGAAATTTTGAACTTCAATAAAGTCCACTTTATCAATTATTTCTTTCATAGATCATGCCTTTAGTATTGTGTCTAAAAAGTCATCGCCAAACCCAAGGTCACCTAGATTTTTTTCAGATGTTATATTCTAGGAGTTTTATAAATCTGTGCTTTATATTTAGTTTGTAATCCACTTTGAGTTTAATTTATTGTGCAGCGTCTGTGTTTAGATTCATTTTCTATATGTCTATTTCTAGATCCATTATTTTTGGAAGTACAATTGTTTCAACATCATTTGTTGCAAAGGCTATTTTATCTCTATCATATTGCCTTTGCTTCTTTCTCAAAGGTCAGTTGATTATATTTATGTGGGTCTAATTCTGGGATCTATTCTGTTCCATTGATTTATTTGCTATTTTCATCTATACCACACTGGCTTAATTCCTGCAGCTTTTCAGGAAGTCTTCAGGTGAATAGTACCAGTCCTCTAACTTTGTTCTTCTCTTTTAATATTTTCTTGGCTATTCTGGGTCTTTCCCACTTCCATGTAAACTTTAGAATCAGTTCGTTGAAATGCAGAAAATAATTTGCTTGCATTACATTGGAAATTGCTTGAAACTATAGATCAATTTGGGAAGAACTGACATCTTAATAATATTGACTCTTCCTATTTATGAACATGAAATATACTTGCATTTATTTTATTTTTCTTTGATTCTTTAATCAAAATGTTGTAGCATTCCTCATATAGATCTTGTACATATTGTATTATATACATATCTAATGATTTCCTTTTTGAGGATGCTAATATAAATAATATTGTATTTTTAATTTCAAATTCTCATGTTCATTGCTAGTTTATAGGACATAAAATTGACTTTTGTGTTAATACACAAATGTCTTTTGTATCCTGAAATCTTACTGTAAATGTTAATTTGTTCCAAGAGTATTTTTGTTGTTGTTGGTTCGTTTAGATTTTATACACAGGCAATCATGTCATCTGGGAACAAAGGCAGTTTTATATGTCTTTCTTCCCAATCTGCATACCTTTTGTTTCCCTTTCTTGTTTTACTGTATTAGCCAAAGTTTCAAGTATGATATTGAAAAGTTGTGGTAAGAGGAGACTTTCCTGCCCTACTTCTGACCTTAGTGGAAAAGTTCAAGTTTCTCATGAAGTATTGTATTAGCTATAGGTTTATCATAGATAACTTTACCAAGTAAAGGGCATCTCCACATAACTAATTATTGAAAGCTTCTAATCATAAATGTGTATTGAATATTTATCAAATATTTTTCTGAGTCTATTAATATGATAATTTGATTTTCTTTAGTGTATTGATGAGATAGATTATATTAATGAATTTTTTAAATTCTCACTCAAGGATATGTTCATTGATTTTTTTCAAAGAGAAAGAAAGGGAGAGAGAGAGAAACATTGATGTGAGAGAGAAATATTGATCAGTTGTCTCCTGTACACATTCTAATGGGGAATCGAACCCACATCCTAGATATGTGCCCTGCCTGGAAATCAGATCTACAAGCTTTCGGTGTATGAGGCAGTGCTCCAACCAACTGAGCCACCTGGCCAAGACCATTAATTGTTTTTTTAAAAAATGTTGAACCAGGCTTGCACACCTAAGACAAATCCCACTTTGGTTGTGGTGTTGGTAGAAGTTTTCAAAAGCAGTTAATAGCTCATAAAACATTGTACTAGTTGTGTGACAAGTAGGGGAAAAAGCTATTGCTAAATGTGTATAAATAACTTGCATGCTTATTTGTGTGTGTGCATTTAAATTATATATATGTATATATGTGTGTGTGTGTATAAAGAGAGAGAGTTTGGAAATAGGATTCAAAGTTTCTCCTATAAAGATTCTATATTGATCATGAATGCATTCCTGAGAAGACTGTATGTATAATCACCAAGAATGTGGTTTCCAACACCATACCATCTAGTTTTGAATCCCATTTCAAGCACTTACCCTCCGGCTTTGGTCTAGTTTCTTAGCCTCTTTGTGTCTGTTTTCTCATCCATAATTAGGAATGACGATGATAATAACAATAGTTTCTTCTTTCTAAATCTGTGTAATAAAAGGGTTAATACAGGTAAAGCACCTAAGAAAGAACCTGGTAGTTAGTTACTCACACTCAGTATTCACACTTTCAGATAAGGCAATCAATAATAGGTCATTCAGTTCCCTGAAGATAATTATGAGTTAGGAATGGAATGTGTATGAGAAGTGGCAGATTAAAAGGCAACAACCTCTGTTCCAAGTCCTAAATTTTCTCATTCTTTGCAACTTATTAACATTAAGTTTTCTATGTCAAAGTGCTGAACAAATAGCCCTCAATCTGTGCTGTTGTTTTCATTCACGTCCGTTTGAAATTTCCAAGGTGTGTTTCACTCTAATTTGATTTAATTAACCTGAAAATTCTCACGTTTGGATGGGCCTGTTCAAAAACAAGCATGCTTATTGACAAGTAAATTAATTTCCAAATCTTAGGTTTAATAACCAATATGTACATGGGTGCTCATACTGGTGTTTTAAAATAGAGTAAGTACAAATACTTGGAAGAGAACCTTTTTAATCTACTTATTAGTAGTAATAAAAGGGTTACATTAATATGGCCTGCCTAAAAATAAAATGTTTGCAGCAGGTCATTTACTGTAAGAATTTGTTAGGTCACTCCTGAAATGGTGTCCCAGTACTGCAGAATTCTAAGTAGGTCGAGCCACCTGATTCCCCATAGCAGTCCTCATGCGGTGAATGGGAAAGTTACCAGGGACGCTGTGTGGGAGATGAGCCCTTGCATGAATGACTTGTTGGATCCATCCAACAGAACTGCAAGTAAAGTAACTTGTGATCCAAAGATTTAGGTTAAACCGTTGCTCTTTTGTCTGAGAAGTCTGTACTTTGTTTCCTTCTACATAATATGGGTTCTTATTTATCTTTTTACTGATAGTTAAAACTCTGAACTATGCCTGGTGCTACATATTAGTGCTTATAAACAAGTACATGTATATCTCACAAATTAATATTCTTACATTATTAATGGTTAACAGTTTTAGATATTTTAAAAAGTGCTTCATATGCTCTAGGAGGGTTTGTCGGGGTGAAGGAAGAAAGCAAAAAGAAAGGACCCGTGGACACAGACAACTGTGTGGTGATGCAGTGAGGGGGAGGGGCGGGAGAGGATGAAAGAGGATATACAGGGGATAAGTGGTAATGGAAAAATACAATATAAAAAATAAACAGTTATAAAATTGTTTAAAATAAGAGTACTTCATATGCAATAGTTCGTTCATTTGGTCTTTATGTTTCCCCCAATCATAAGATGAAAATATGCTCAAGAACCACCAGTCAGTTTATGAGAGTTATTTAGACTATTTAACACAGTTAGCATAACTTCTGTTCCCCCATTTGGTACACAAACTGGACGAGATATCCGTGAGCTGTCACCTACTTTAAAAAAGACACTTCACACAGTGCTCTTTCATTCTAATCATTGCTTAATGCATCAGCGAGTATTTTGATCATCATTGTTTCAGATGTTTAAATTTAGCTACACTTTGGAAGGGGCATTTATGTTTCTAGGAAAACTATTTTCTGAGTTATAATTTACTTTACTCATAAAGATTGAGTAGAGTAGAAATTTGAAAGTCTTTGCAAAAGTTTTTTTCTTGTAACTGGTATAGAGTGGTTCTTTGTTTATTGAAGGTCAGGTGACAATTACACTAACTATAAACATTCATTCTATTTCACTGCTAAGTGATTTCTGCTTTAAATTGCTTCTACATCTTTTCTCACCCACCTTAAATCCAATATTTATTTTAACCTTGAGCTGCCTAAGACCTTTAATAGGAAGCTTCAAAGCATTTTAAAAATCATATCCTTTTTAAATCTTTCTCATTTGAATGCAAGTGCCTGGAAAGCTCAAGCAGTGTTGGTTGTTCTTATTGAAGTTTATAATGCTTTAGATATTCAAATCAGCTCTATGTCTTCCATTTGTTATGCAAATCTTTAAACTTTATATACTGCATGGTTTATCTACATTAATACAGCTTTCACTAACAGGTCTTACCAGAGCAGACATATACTGTAAAGGTGCACGTTTTTAGTGTCTTGAATTACCATAAAATCATAAAAATAGTGTGTATTGCTTTACTCTAATCAGACTCAGTTTTATGTGGTTGTTGAAAGCCCTTTTACATTCCATTCTGTGTCTGGAGGTCTGTGTATAAAACTGATTCAGAAAAGCAAAGTGAAGACACCTGCTGGCTTATAGCACAAATACTAAAATATCTTAGAGCCTGCTGAAAGGAGAATTGGAACAATATGTCATTACTGAAGGCTCACTTGCAAGTTCTAATGTATTATAATGAAAACAGTATGACAAACCTAATGAGACAGTGAAGATTTGGGTAATTGTTCCTACAATGTATGGTAACTTTTCCAGCCGTTATTGGCAAACATAAAACCTAATGAGATTTTATTAATTTAAATGCAGTACATCTGCAAAACATTTCCTTCCTTGCATTCTCCTCTGATAGTCTTCTTTTCCTCATGGACTTGATCCTTTTAAGTTAACTGTTCTATATAGAACACTCTCCAAACAAAACACTTGACATAAATTTGAATCAAAGTTTGTTTTTCTTTTTGTTTTTCATTTATTTTTGTATACTTGGTCCTGAAGCATAATACTCCATGAAAGCTTGGGAAGAATATCAGTATAACATTGAGTATACAGCATAATATTTGTATTTATAATAAAAACTGTTTGCTAGACTTAATTTGAATGTCCTTTGAAAGCACTAGAAATGTCACTATGCTCTTAATTTGTGAAGGGAGGAAATTAATTTCTTGTTGTTTGCAGCCATATGTTTTAAATTGTCAAAAGACAAAAAATTAACAATCAGTATAGTATTCTTCCCATTGACTGCCTCTTATTTAACCAAATGCTATTTGTCAATATTTAAAGTATTATATATGATTGAGAGGTTCAGTCTGCTTCCATGAAGTCTAAATTTAAATTTTCTACATGTCTTTACATATGCAGTCACAAATATGTTTCTATTTAGGAAAAAAAACATGTTTTTCTCACAAAGGATGTTTTAAATAGCACTATTTTAGACATGAAGAAAATAAAGAGAATGCTAATTTGCTATTATGAACCTTTAATTCATGTCTGTTTTCAGCTTAATTCACTTTGCTCTCTGTCTCTTCTAAGCTGCAGTGTCACAAACACATAATAGGTAGAATCTTGACTTTGCGGCGTTAGGTGAAAGAACATTTCTTGATAAAGGCACCAGTAATGCATTGCCAGCTCAGGGTAGAGAAAGCAATAGAGCTGTCAGGAAGTTCAAAAATTATATTGTCTCTGCTAGAATAACTGGAAAGAGATCATATTCACTTTCCCCCTGAGTTTTGCAGGTCATTTTAGATTTACAGTACAGCATTTTATTACAGTTTGAAAACTTGATAAAAAACTTAGTTGTCTGGTTCATTGTTATCAAATGTTTTTCCATGCAAGCAAATGCAATAAAATCAAACTATATTTAACTATTTCTGCACCATTTTTCCAAGTTCCGAACATAAAAACATAATTTAGCAGAGGGAAATTTGTCTTCTTTTATATTTGAGACTTTAAGTGAGTTCATTTTTTCATATTACAGATCAGTTAGAGTGTTTTGAAGACCTTGGAGTTTGAGTAGTCAATAATTTTACAATGACCCTTTGAAGGTTTGAGTCCAATTCTTTTTTTTAGATTGTCTAGATTCACACTAAATAACAAATATTTGGATAATGAATTTAGAGCAACATGTTCTTAAATTTACCATATGTTCTATGAATATTGCTTGTTTTTTTATCTTTTTCAAAATATGTATATAGCTTGGGGGAAGCATTTCCTGGAAGGAATTATAGAACAAATTCTATCATAGGAGAGAGTGTAAACATATAGTTTTTTCCCTTGTCAATTTTATGAAGGCTGTTAGAGAATTAATTACTACATTTTTTATGTAAGTATATGATTTTATTAATGTAAATTAAAGTATTTTGATATAACACAATCTGATGGTTTCTTCCACCCTGTTAAATGTCTATTTTTTTATTGTAAGAGATAACAAAGAAAAATAAAATTGAATGAAAAATATCTATGGATTTTTATTGGCAATAATATCTTTAATATTGAATTTTTCTGATGGAATTATTATTAATGAATGAAATCTCTGGGTCATAACTCTAAGCTTTGTTTTATATTTCTGTCTGTTGATGCTGTTTTATTTACTCTGAAAACACTTTCTAAGCATACCCTATACAATTCAGACACCAACTCCCATGTAATCTTGGCTATTCTCCTCAAAAAAACCATAAAGTGTAGCAAGAAAGGCATGTAAAGTGTCTAATTACAAAAGTATGAAAATTAAGATATGCAAATTCCTATGGTTTAGTTGCTTTATACCAAAAACATAGGCTGTATCAATCCTGACTTTTTATTAGCAATTAATGGGATTTTTGAAAATTTTTCCATCCAAATGTTCAATGTAAGTTACACATATATACACACACAATGAATATACTTCAGCTGGATCAGTCATTTGGTTCTTGGGTTGTAACAAGGTAATGATTAGTTGAGGCGAGTCTGTGAAGTAGTTCCAGAGTTAACAATTTTCTCTACCTTACTTAAATAGAGCTAGTAATTTTTCACTACAAACTAAGATCGGATGAATATATAGTAAGAATTGCCATTTTTTAAGAATTGCTTAGTTTTTCTGTAAATACCTTTGTAGGAGCTAGGTCTCAACTCTCGTGTGTGTATTTCATGTAATCTGAATTTTTGGTGCCATAGAAAACTTTTATTCAGATTGATCTTGATACAAATCCTGTATGGTACTTACTAAAATATGGAGATTGTGGTAAGGTATTAAAATGTTCTGGTCTCTGGTTTACCTACCTGTAAGACGAAGATAGTGAGGAACACTGTGGAGAACAATTGAGAGCATTACGTGAAATAATGTATGTGACATGCTGACTGCAAACCACGGCCCATAAAGAGTCTAAGGTAATGCTGCCCCCTTCTCTCATTTTCAACATCCTTTTGCTGATCTAATTATAATTGTAGTTGCAGATTAATACATCTCAATTTTTCGCTCTTTCATGCACGTAGAAATGCACGCAGTGGTCACGTGACACTTCATTACTAGTGTCCACAATTCGTGCTCTCTATAAACTGAATAAAACGTATTTAATGTGTTTTTGCTTTCTTGTTAAGAAAGTAACTCATAAATTCAGTGAATGTTCCTTTTTTCTGGCCATTTCCATCCTCCCACAGCCATGCAGTTCTGGCTTCTGCTTTTCTTAAAAGAGATAAATCTGCAATGCTAAATGTACAATAGAAAAGCATTGTCATTGGAAAACCAGTGTCATTGAAGGAGGTAGACAATGGACAAAATAAATTTCCTGCTTAGCTGCATTTTTAGTGGAAGTGTTGTGGTCACCATGTTTTTCTAAGGAGAGAAAATTTTATGCTTTGGAAACTGATTTTAAAAATATCCATGGTAAGTCAGTGGTGGCATGCCAAAGGTGGGAGAAAGCAGCCGACCCTGGTAGAGGCAATAAGAGAGTGTATTGTCAGCAGAAAATTTTAGAAGAACAACATTGACTGAATGTCATTTACATTTTATCTACATCTACATTAATTTCTTGTTGTTTACAGCTGTATGTTTTAAATTGGCAAAAGACAAAATATTGCAGCATCCTGGTAATTATAAACAATTACAGCAATAAAATTCTTCAAATTTGGCAGATCACACCTACCATGCCACTTAATTAAAAATGGTTCCAATTCCATAATCTTCAAATATGGATGTGGGAAATATTTTTCTGTTCTATATTTAAAACAATGAGAGAAGTTCATGACCTATAGTGTAAGGGGATACAAGTTAAATGACCTTATTCACAAAAATTACTTAGGCCTCATGCATCATTATTCATAGTGAAAAATAGCATTTTTAAGCTCTTTCTAAAAATTGTGTGAATCATACTAATATTATAGAGGTTGCTTAATTTGACCAAGGCACATATTTTAGGCTTATTTTTTTAATAATGTTTTTGTCCTTGGTAGTATAGCAGGCATTACAGTTTTGTGCTTAACAAAAATAGCTTAACTTCTTCATAACAGTTGATTGTATGATTCAAGGAAGATTTCACAAATGTGTTGGGAGAGAACTGGATTTTTTTTGTCCATTCACTTGAGACATCATTTCTAATTCATATGCTATCTTATAGTAGTTGAAAATGTGTAATAAATTCATAGATTAAATACCACTCCAACTAAGAATAATCAATCAAAAATGACAGCTGATTGATTTCTTTTGTAAATGAGAATATACTTATTGTTTAATTGATTTCAATATGCTCAAAAGGTGATTTCAAAGTCATATATTCAAAAGAATATTGCTGCTGTTCTAGTGAGAATTTTAGAAGTTCAAAAATGTGACTCATTGACTGACTTGAGATCTTTTTCTCCTGTCAAGACAAGGAAATTTATGACCTAGTCACTCATGTGGAACTCACTGTGAATGCAGATAATAAGGAAAAAAAGTTAAATTCATGAAGAAGTCTCAGTTTTTAATTTTATTAAGAGTTTCTTCCAGTTTCTTTAGAGTATGAATCAACCTATTTCTTTTGAATGAAACATGGAATGCCTTTTACATCATGTAGAAAATATATGATCTCCCTTGAACACAATGATTACAGATCTTGGGTACCATTACAGGCAAGAAACAGATGGCTCCACAATATAGAAGCACTTTTAAATAAACATTAATGCAAGATAGAATAAAATTCTTATTAAGAATGCAGTTTTAATCATGTTAACTGTTGTTGACTTTGCTATGTAAAACTATTTCACAGATCCTAGAAAGGGAAAAATCCAATTAGTACAGGATACGATGACAGTATGACATTAACTATATTATTTACAATAAGGTCATCTCCCAGAAAAAAGTAAAAGAGTCATGTTTTGGTTTCATGAGACATGGTCTATAAATATTTTTAATTGCTTTCATGATATTTGGGTAGACTTTTTATATATGTTTACTCATTTTATCATTCTAAAATATGTTTGTTTATATGGTAGCCTGAAGCATAAGCATCCTCACTAAGGAATGTTTTTCCTCTGGTTTGGTAATCTTAAGTGTTTAATTGACCATTTAAAAATAGGTCATTTCTATAGTGAACTAAGCTAAGGAATAAAAATATTTTTATTTTTATTAGTTTGCTAATTAGCTAGTTATTTAAAGGCTTATTTAAATAATATTTATTTAAAAGCTTATTTATTTAAAGTATTTAAAGGCCTATTCCTGTAATAATAACATACTACACATGTAGATGAAAATTGCACTAGATATATTTATTACTCTAATACAGGTTTAAGGATGCTGATGAGAAGGAGGATGAAGATGAGGAGGAGTTACATAGCTATTGATTTTCACATATGACTAACTTTGGTTAAGTCTTTTTAGCATTGGATATAATACAGAAATGCATGCTGCTTGTAACTGATCTTCTAGCTTCAGCTCCAGTAAAAGCACCAGTATTGCTTGTTAGAACGTAGTGGAAGGTAAAGGGCCTATGAAGTTAGATACTAGCTCTTGTATTTGCCTAATAGTTGTCAATGTGCACTTTGTCAGATTACTTATCAGTCATATGCCTGTTTCCCCAATGTTAAAAGAAGGCTAATTACACATTTTGCACACAATTTTGTGAGGAGTAAATAAGTTCTAATACGTGGTTTGTTTGATGTGTTCACTATCAAATAATATTACTTCAGTCTTCCGTTTCTATTACCTAGCATAAAATTATGATGTGATTTTTTAAAACTAAAATAAAGTTTTACTTTATAATCTTGAAGTTCACTATTTCTCCCTTGGGTCCATATCCAACTCTTCCACATCTCCACTCCTTTGAAATTTGTCTACAGCATGGTAAATTGCACAGCTTTGCTTATGAGCTACAGCTCACAGCTGTGCCTGAGTCCTATTCTCTATTTTCTGGTGCATTTCTTTTCCCACATACTAAGCATAGATTTTAGGATGTGAAAAGATTTTAGACATGGCAAAATGTGAGCTCTTTTGTTGTGGACAAGGACATGGAAGTTATTTGAAGTGATTTGCTTATTTTGTGAACCAAGAATTTGGTCCAGACCAAGCCTCAGTCTTGGGTTTAATATCCCCAGTTCCTCTGATGGTTTGAAATGATAAGATTTTCAGAAACTGTTCTATTTAAATTTGTCTTTACTAAGTAAAGCTTTATCATTTGCTATATTTATTTGGTGACAGCTCAGTGGAATACGATGAACTATGACTCTTCTAAAGTGTTTCAGGAAACGTTTACCAATCTCTAATGCATAGCATGACAGGTTACATTGCTAGGACAGAAGACAGATATATTTAAAGAAAAGATGCCTCAGTGAAATCAGAAGCCTCTTTCACTTTTAAAATATTATTATATTACTATGCAGACTCTGCTTAAAATCACAAACTCTTCATTAAACATCAGAAGTCCTTTTTTTAGTCAACAGAATTTACTATTTTATTTTCACATTTCACAGTACAAATGAATTTTTTTTCTCCCACTACTCCTCTCCAAAACTAATTCTTTCTTTGAAAGGAAGAGGGAGTGAGTCTTCCTCGTCATGCTGTTAGAAAACTCCCAGAGCCACAGCACCACGAGCTCCTGGTGAAGCAGACCAAGTCATAGATAGCTGACAGAAAGTGGCTCCCCTCTCTCCTTACCTGTCTGGTCCAGTCACTCCTGGCGGAGTGGCCACCATCATGGGGTGGGCAGCAGGTCTCATCTTGGGGGCTCAGGCATCACTGGCATGTGCCCTCCCATAGGTGGCCTCATTTCAGGAGCAGGTCCCACTGGCATCAACCAGGAGAAGGAGGATCCATCGTTTTGTCCGTCAGGCTCTGAGCCTGCTCTTCCGTCCATTTCTGAGAGTAGTCCTTCACATTCTCTTTGTGTTTCCTACCACTGCATTGCATCTTTCTCACAGGTGGAGAGTCACGTGTGAGGTATGTTCACAGTATTCACAATGAAACTTGGGTGTGTTGTTCTGCAGGCCGCTGGCCACTTGGTTCAGCAAGTCTTAACTATCATGCTCTATAATGGATGTGAATAATATATAATAATAGCAAAAGTGCAAAAATTAAAAGAAAATAAATCGGTTCTCTCTCTAGTCCATTGATATTCATTTCAAATGGATTAATCTTTGATTTTCTTGTTTTGCCCCAAAGAGCTTGGATTTCTAAAGTTGCAACTACAGTGGCAGCAGACTGTATGTGGAAATCATCTTTATGCCTGCTGTTGATTTGACAGCATCTGATTAACTTACACAACTTATCAGAGAAGGGTTTTAGGATTGCCGGTCACTTGGCCAAGTTTTTGGTAAATTTTCTTTTACCAATGTTGTACCTATTACAACATATATCCTTTCTGTAGAATATCAAAGAAAATGAATGATGAATGTTGTAACATCAATGAGTGTAATTTTAGTCAGGAAAAAAATCATGTTTTCACAATACCCGCTACCTCTGTCCATAAGTCAGTTACCATATAGCCAAAGACTTTATGATAGTTTTCCTTACAATAGTTTTAAAACTGAATTTTTTCTCTAATTCCAACAGAAAAATCATAAAAAACCATATGTTCCCATAATGACAATTGAACTTAAGAATTGAAATAAAAAAAAAACACACTGAAAGGGCATTGGTGGAAACTGAGTCATGGTTCAGAGCATAATTTGTAGTGAGCAAAATCAATGACATGGCAAGGAACATACTAACTTTTAAAGGGGTAGAAGAGATATTGAGGGTAAATTTACATATTACATCAATGTAAGAGTATCAACTCATTGTCCTGTATGAACTTACTAGAAATAAACAATGAAAAATAGACAAATAGGAAAATCTGGAAATCTAACTGAATAATTATATTAAAGAAATTGTTAATATTTGAAATATTTGATAATACTGAGTTTATATTTAAAGAACTGGTTCTATATCATTTAAAGGTATATATATATAATATTTACTGATAAACTATATGATGTTGAATTTCTTTAATCTGTGTACCTTGGCAGGTGGTTAATTTGATAGGATCTATGTAAAATAAGATTGGAAGTTATGCTAAGTGAAATAAACCATCAGACAAAGACAAATACCATACAATTTCACTCATATGTGGAATCTCATGAACAAGCTGAACTAACAAACAAATAGAGACAGACTCATAGATGGAGAGCAAGCTGACAGCTCTGGGGATGGGGGGTTGGAGCATGGAGGGACTGAGAAATACAGAAAATGGACTCATGAACATGGACACCAGTGTGGTGATTGCCAGCACCATGGGTTGGTGGTAGAGGTAGAAGAGGGTATAAAGGGAATAAGTGGTAATGGAAAAAATACAATTAAGAAAAGTCTTTATACTATTCTTTCTACTTTATTGCATTTAAATTTTTTTCTTTATAATAGGGTAATTACTTTTTAAAGGACCTGTATTTATAGAAACACTAAGAATCTATTTGTGCATATATTTCTGGAAGATATAAAATATCATGATATAAAAAGGGAAGCCAATATCTTATTAGGCAACATTTTCAATTTATTGAATAATACCATTATTTCTTAAGTTACATTGTATTTCTATCTACCACATTCCTTATGATTTGGTAACATATAATCAAAAGGAAAAAGGTAGTATCAAAACCTTTTTTAAACAATGAACATATTTTTATTAGTAAGAATTTAATATCAGAGACATGAAGTCACAGTCTTTTTGGTTTGGTGGGGGAGTCAGATATTCTGAGTACAGTTTCTATTATTAGAATGCATGTCAACACAGAGGAAGGATGTTCGTGCTGTCACAGGGCATATACTTAGGCTATATCTGAACATTATTTTTCAGGAAGAAGCGTTCAATGATTTGATCACTTGTCAAAAGCATTGCACTGAAAGATCTTGCAAAGCCTTCAGTTTTATTTTCTACCTGGAAAACGAAGAACAAAGGCCCAATTTTTCAGTGTGGTGTATAGAAACCCATGCACGTTACAGAAATCCTTGTGAAAAGCAAGAACTACACTGAATTTGCTATACCTTGTTCCCACCTCTGTCATTCCCATTATAAGTTTGTGTTACTGTTTCTATGCACAAGCTTAATTCAATTTGTTCAGATTTTGGGGTGCTGAGAGGGAGTTGTTATATAATTGTTTGGTAAGAAACTTTAAAGGAGCTCTGCAATGAAATGATATAGTAGACAATGCAGATAGATGTGTTATGGAGAATATTTTAAGCAGATGGTATCCACAGTGGTATATCTACAATTTCCCCTAAAGTTGCCGTCTGTCATTGAATGAGCCATACTGTAGCCGAAAGTGAAGCTTCAAAAAATGCTACCTCTGGTTTGATAAATAAGATATGCTTTTTATAAAGTAAGATATACTGGAAACCTAACCTTTTGAAATAAAAGACCCATTATTGCCAAAAAGCAGACAGAAAAATGCTACTTCTGAAAAAGGTGTCCCAGTGTGATAACTGCTCCCACCTCATAGGAGTGTTGGGCAAACAAAGGGGATAACTGAGGTGAAAATATTTTGAGCATTTCAGGAGACAGGTGAAAGAAAATTTCAATATATTATTATATTATAATAGTATAATTTGGGAGATATGTATGCTTTATATATCTATAGGTAGACATGATTAATTATGTGTTATAAAGAAGATTTGTTGTCTATAATCTACAAAATCTACTCCCATGCATACTGTTCAAATTTCCCATTTCCATAATGCATGAATACACTTTTGTGTTGCTTGTTTTCATCTTCATTATTGTTATTTTTGTCTGGTATAGAAATTACATACATTTGCAAAGCCTTGGAAAATAGAGTCTTTGACAAATAAGTATTACAGTTTCAGATCTCCCTTTTTAACTCATCACTAAAAAAGTCCAAAATACATATGTTTTCATAACAGGTAAATAATATTTGAATTCAATTAGGTTCATACTATTGGCCCAAACATTTGAAACTTTATATGAGATCTGGCCAGAAAGTGTCCAGCCATGTAATATGAAAAATAGAGACATTTATTGAAGAGACAAGATACAAGAAACATTGTACACAGGACAATGACACCTCAGTCCCCCTCAGTCCCCTTCAAAGCAGGCACCTTAGGACCTCACACAGTTCTCCCAATCGCCATCAGCTGCCCTGTTGTATTTTCCTGAATCTCATCCATGGTCTGAAATCTCTTCCCTTTCAATGGTGATTTCAGTTTTGGGAAAACCCAGAAATCACAGGGCATCAATCTGGGATTGCAGGGCAGGAGGTGGGAGCTGATTTGATGTTTCACCAAAAAACTCTGCATGAGACGTGATGCATGAGTGAGTGCACTGTCCTGATGAAACTGCCAATCACCAGTTGCCCATAGCTGCAGCCTTCTGAACAATCTGAGTAGTTTCCATGGAGGAATGTTCAAGCTTAATGCAAATTTTCATGCGGATTCATTGCTCTACTCGCTCAATCATTTTGAATGTGATGACCACACAGTACACACACTCACTCAAGGGTGTCTACTATTCCTCCTGACTAGTACAGTGAAGTAATCATTGTTCACACATGCACATTCCAGTCCACTCTCCTTGGCTGCCAGTTTACATTGATGTCACGCAAACCATTCTCATTATATTAATAATGACTGGACTTTTTCCAGACAGAACTTGTATATAAAATTAGATTACTTTTGAGTATAAGAAATAAAAAAAAGTTGTCTGAATTCATAAGTAATTTTATAAAGCATCAGTTTTGGCCAATGGTTATATCTATAGCAAATTACACTACATTTACCAATTTAAAAAACAATAATGAGGGGTTTAAGAGCCAAATTATTACCCCAAGCTAAATGGTAAAGGATTAACTATCTTACTCCTTTTCTACTACTCTGTCCTCCCAGTGGACTAACTTTAGTTTTTTAACTTTCTCTCTTTTTGTAGAAAAGTCTCACTCCCATTTAGTTGTTTATTCTCATCATCTTCCTACAGAAGATTACTTTTAATTAGCATGTGAAAAATATTTTATACTGATATATAAAATATTGATAAAAATTGTCTTAAGGACACCTGCATATTAAAAGAATAAAAAACTTAAACTTTTGTTGCCTTGGATCAGTGGTTAGAGTTGACTACTAATGATTACAATATAATTCCTACATGGGATGAAAAAAATGTGGAGTAAGGGCAACAATTAGTACTTATTTAGAGTTATCATCATATAGGCTCTTAAAATTTAATTCATACAAAATTTTTCTGTTTGGATTTGCAGAATTCAGGGACTCAGTGAGTTCCCATCAAAATGACAAGGGGACCAAATACAGCAAGACATACTATCTTGAAGTGTCAGAATACCATGCTTAGTGATGAGTTCATAACAGCTTCCAGCTGGGGCAAAAACTTGTATTTTTTAAAAAACATGTGGGATATTATCAGATTGCTCAATTGAATGTAAGAAATTTGGGACACATAATGCTTTAAAATTCTGAAGGAACATTATTTCAAATTTACAATTCCATTTTCAGAAATCTAAGATAGTAAGTACAATGGAAGTATTTTCAAATATATAAGGCAAAATATATCAATTTTTTCTCTATAAGCTTTCTCACAAAAAACAGAATTTTGAGGTCCATCATAACAAGGACTCTTGTAGGATATAATATTCTTACCAAGATGCATGAGTAGAAAATCCAGATAGAAGTAACTTCCTGGCTTCCCTTTCCACAAACCTTTTCCTTGAGTTTTATTCTCACCTGTAACACTAGTCCATAATGTTTACAATTGTCTTTTTATTGGAGGAAGAAGCTTTCTACCTGCTTCTGTTTTACTTAAAACACAGGAAAAATTCTTTAGAACTAAACTAGAAATAAAATGTTCATCATAACCAGTCTCCCTCACCTGCCTTTCAGATAAATTACTCTGTGTTTAAATCCAAAGATTTCATACTTTAAATCAATATACATACAGTCATATGCATCTTGTCAACAGGGATATATTCTCAGAAATGTGTCCTTACATTATTTCATCATGCGAACAGTATAGAGTGCACGCACCCAAACCTAACTCATACAGCCTTCTACACACTAGGATATGTGGTGCAGCCCAGTCATCCCCAATATTTCTGGCACCAGGGATTAGTTTCATGGAAGACAATTTTCCCCAGAGCAGGGTCAGGGGGATGGTCTCAGGATGATTAAAATGCATTACATTTAAGCCCACCTCCTGCTGTGCGGCCTGGGCTCAGTCTCTTAACAGGACCACAGTGGTACTGGTCTGTGGCCCAGAGGTTGGGGGCCCTTGTGTAGCCTGTTGCTTCTCATCTACAAACATGTACAGCATCTTTTTGTACTGAATACTATAGTCAATTGTAACAAAGTGGTAATTATATGTGTATCTAAACATATCTATTCATAGAAAAGGTACAGCAAAAATACAGTGTAAAGGATACAAATGGTTCACCTGTGTAGAGGACTTACTATGAATGGAGCTTACAAGACTGGAAATTGCGCGCTGGCTGGTGTGGCTTAGTGGATTAAGCACGGGCCTGTGAACCCAGAAATCACGGGTCGATTCCAAGTCAGGGCACATGCCTGGGTTGCAGGCCAGTTCCCAGCAGGGAATGCACAGGAAGCAACCACACCTTGATATTTCTCTCCCTCTTGCCTTCCCTTCCCCTCTAAAGATAAATAAATAAATAAAAATCTTAAAAAAAAAAGAAAACACAATATATAAAAAAAAAAAGACTTGAAATTGCTCTGAGTCAGTGGGTGAGGGGTGAGTAAATGTGACATCACTGCACATTACCGTAGACTTTATAAGTACTGTACACTTAGGCCACACTAAATTTCTAAAGCAACACAAGATCAAATCAAGCACGAGAAAATGATGCAATCAAGAGATGCGGTAAACATTAGATGTATGAGGCTGCTGCTGGCATAACATGCATATTGTTCTACAGCAAAATTCCCTTTATGAGTGAAAAGCGTACCCTCTAAAATAATGATTAAAAAGTATAGTGTAGTAAACACATAAGTCAGTACCCATACTCGTGTAGGGTAATTATCAAGTATTATGTACTGTATATAATTATATGTGCTATACTTTTATGCGACTGGCAGCACAGTGGGTTTGTTTATACCAGCACCAACGCAGATGTGAGAGTAATGTGTTACGCTCAGTGTTACAGTGGCTAGATCCTCCCTAGACTATAGACAGTTTTCAGCCCCATCATAATCTCTGGGACTCCTGTGGTATGTGAGGTCCATCATTGACTGAAATGTCATCATGGAGTGGCTTTTCCCAGGGGTGGGAAACAATACAAAAATTCATGCTGAATTTGAGTACTTGATGAGACAGTTTGCAAAGATATATTCTAGAGGTAGAATTCTATATATTCTATACCCAGAGGTAAAAATAATAGGCTGATCTTCAGATCAGAGCTATTGAGTTTTTATGAGACAGTAAAATCAGCCCAACCTAACTAAACTTAACAAAACAAATAGAAACGTATCAAAACCTGAAGCCAGGCCCTGGACCCGGGAAACACAGGGCAACTGCCTTATTTCCTGTGCCAGAGGAAAGGTCTGTGTTTTTAAATTCAATCTTTATTACATTTTTCCACTACCATTCACTCTGCACATATCCCTCTCACCTCACCAATCACCGCTCCTTTGTCCATGTCCATTAACCCTTTATCCTTTTTGCTCAGTCCCTCCTCCCCCTAATCACTCCCCTCAGCTGTCATCTGTTCTCCGTCTATGAGTCTGTCTCTGAAAGTTCTGTCTGACCCAATCTGTTCCATTTCTAAAGGTGAGAAAATATGAACTTCTTTCCTGTATTTTTTCAGATTACATATTTCATATTTCCTAGCAACCATCAAGCTTTCTTATTTTTGTGTAATCCACTGGTATCTGTATTTTATACTAACTTGGTTTGAAATGTTATCATGTCACTACTAATGTAATTATCATTTTTATTTTGGCCATTTGCTGATACAACCATTACCACTGCTTCATATCATTTCTGTATAAATACAGACACCTTCATGATTTTTAAAATATAAAATCAACATTCAAATAGGATTCTCTTTATTCAAATAGACTTATTAGAAATTTAAAGCAGATGAAGATGATTTCAATGAAATGAATAAATAATTAAGGCAAATCTGTATACTTGTCAGAAACTCCATATTAAGAATCAGGTGAGGAAAGACAGTCTTCACACAGAGCTGTCATTTTTTTAGTTAAAGGTAATGTTAATTTTTTTTAATCTTGATGCTCTTTTCAAGTTTACTTGATCAAACCAAAAGGAAAAAAAAAGGCTGCCAGATAACTTACACAGGTAATAATCAGAACCTTTAATCACTCATAAAAAGAGCCATTCAGTTCTATGTATTAAAAATCATCAGCTGGTTGGGAAGGCCGGTTTTTGTACTTGAAGCAGTTTTCGTCATTGATCAGGTTGTGAAATAAAATAACAGATTGCATTTTACAAAATGGTCACTAGCTGTGCCTCGTCAGCAGACCTAGACAATAATCCCCGAGTGTGGTAGGACCACAGCCGTTAATAACCTGGCTTGTTAGTTGAAAGCTGGCAAAGTCTCAAGTATTTAAGAGGATTACTGCTATAAACCATATTAATTTTTTTCTCCACATTCAAGTCCACGGTGATGAAGAGCTTCTGTAATAGAAAGAGTGAAGTCAAACACACAACAAAACCCCATGCTATTCCTTTTTGTCTAGTGACTGACTTTACAAGAAGAAAATAAAAGTCAGGCTTCATCGTGCTAAGTTGGAATATAATTTTTTGATGAAATAGTTTTTATCTGAAAATACTGCAAAATAAAATTATTTTAGAGAAGCTTGCCAAAGGATTTATTTCTTATAAGACTTGTTCAAACAGATTTTTTTAAAAATTGGCCTCTCTCCCTCACTTACTGTGGAAAGAATCAGGCAAAAAAAGCCCAATAAAATCAAAGCTTCCAACTTTTGACCTCAGAGAAATTTATCACTCTCATGTCAGAGGCAGCAAAATGTGAGTTGAAAGTATAGACTCTGGGCCAGACTGCCTGGGTTTGAATTCTGTTTTCATTACCTTAGGCTACCTACAGGGTCTTGGGTAAATTATATAGCTCTTTCATGCCTCAGTTTTTTTATCTGCATAAAGGAGATAATGATTTCCTCTGACTCTTAAGGGCTATAATAAAAATTACATGATTTAATATTTGGATAGTTCATTAAACAGTTCCTGGCATATAATAAATACTATGTACAGTTTGTAAAATTTAAAAAAATGAGAATATGGATTAATGTATGTCAGAGATATAATAAAATCAATAAGTTTTATTATGTATTGGCCTTTGGTGGTAGAATGCCAGGTGTAAATTAGAAAGTAGTATTTCAATCAAAAATACTCAAGCAGCTGGCATCTACAGATACAGCCAAAGGTAAATTTGAATATGTATACCTCCAAAAATTTTGTTCTTCAAATAATTTCCATACAGTAACAGAAAAGTTATTTTAATTCCTCAGCCAGAATTTTTGATAATTTATGTGCAGTGGCTGTAAAAATTCTTGTGAGAATATTGTATGTTGTACTTGATGTCAAGACTTTGCTCAATAAAATATAGTTCTTTGAAGACTCAAGCTCTTAAAGGGTTAGAATTTCAGAGGTTCTTCAACTTAAAAATGTTTAAGAAACATCCCAGGAACTGGCTAAGAATGCAGCCGTGGAGATCCTAACTCATGTGCTGTATCACTTACTCCATGAATTTGCATTTCAACAAGAATCACAGAATATTTTGAAGTCCTCCTGGGAACACATTTTTGAGCAACAATTTAGAGTCAAGTAACGCTGCTGCAGAAAGCATTAGTCATTGTGCTAAATTTTTTCAAGCATTCAAAATGTTATATTATTTAAATAAATTCATGCTATCCTTACCTTTGCTTCCTTTTCAAAGTGAAAATTGAAACAATGTTAGTAATTAGAAAAATAAACCCATTAAAACACTGGTTGCTAATGAATGTTCCCTGATAATTTAGGTATTAGCCACCTTATTAAACTTTTTTGGTGCAAGGAGAGCTAAAATATTATGGGATTAAACATTTTACTAAATACAGGCAAAGAGAGGAATCAGTACATTTTATTCACCCTGAAGAAAAATTTAATTCCTTTAAACCACGTTACCTAGTCATTAGTCATTAATGTTGTATTTGAATAAAATGATTATGATTATATCTTCAAATAGTCACTTTTTAAAAATTATTTTAAAAATTTAGACTGTGCTTATTTATTTATTTATAACTGGTATGCTTTTATGTACAATATTAAAATGAGCTTTAAAAAATGAACCTTATAGTGCCTGGTTACCCTGATATTTGACTGAATAAAATTGATAGGGGTCCATAAAGTAGAGAATGAAAGATTAAATGGAACATATGATGCTATACCAGTGTTTTCTTTCTATGAATATTTGTTTGAGTTCATGCGCCTATATGCATAAGAACTTATTTTATGCTTACAGTTTTTTTAAAGAAATTGTGTATAAATAGTAATCAATACAGTAATCATCAAGACCTCAAAGACAGATTTAGTGCATCTGACAGGGAGATACCCAGGAGATGGAGACCTGGATACTATACTAATATTTTTTGCACTTTTACTCAATGACCTTACAACGGTCATGCCAACTTTTTGAAGATATTGCCTCAATAATACAAAGATAAATTTCATTTTTAAGGTCCTTTTCACCTTTGCAATACTTTGTATGCCAATTATTTGTGGCAGCTGCCCTCACTCAAAGGCATTTTGTTACTACAGAGACAGTCAGCTTCAGGGGACGTGACCAGCCATTTCTCTGCTCTAGTTCAGTTTTATATCATGACCAATTTAATTTGTTTGACAAAATTTAAATAATTCCTGTTGACATTTATTGAGTGCTTGCCCCGCCCAGATGTGCCTTGTAGTATTACAATTAATCTTTATTTACAACAACCTTAAGAGATGGTTTCTGTTACCCATCCTGTTTTTTAGATCAAATAACTGAGCCTCTGAGACAGAAAATAATCTGTTTAAGGTGACACAGGCCATAATTGACAGAGCCTCAGTCTCAAGCCCAGCAGGTCAATCGGAAGCACAGGTGACAACTGGACTTGTGACTGTGTCTGAAGTAGGTCAAGGAGGGCAGTCTTGTTGGGCTGAGCAGCTTAATCTGTGGAATCTGATGCTGTCCCCTGGGAGGAACTGTCACGATTTAGTTGAGCTGTAGGACACCCAACTGGTGTTGAGAATTGCTTGTTGTAAAGAAACCCTCTTCCCACATTGTAATTGGGGACCAGACCTTTTAAAATAATATGATTTAATATTTGAGTAATAATTAACAGCTCACAATTTTTTTATTCTAAGTAAGGTAACATCCTGAATTTTTCTTGGTATTGGCAGAATATAGCACCTACTCATTTTACTTTTATTTATGTTTTATTTTCTTTTGCTTATCTGTTTTTATCAACCAGTTGACAAATACATAAAGACTTGTAGGGTCTATTATTGTTTTCTAGCTGAGTTTTAGGCAAGTGGTTCACTAAATGCTGAGGCAGCCAGTTCAATGGTTTGTGTGTATCTAATTGTTGAAAATCTCTTCTTTATATTGAGTAAGCTGTCTCATTTATGCCATGTGTGCTTTTATAATGAAAATACATGCATATACTTATGAAAGGCAGTACAGAATCTGGCTACAAACTTGAGAAATTGCTAATGCACAATGTACTATATGTTCTCCAAAATTAAAATAATTATTTATATATTTCATATTTTAAAATCATAGTGCCTATTTACACAATACACAGTTTCATTTTTTTCCAAATAATAGTGTTTTCCTTCTTTCTCCACTTTCTACTCCAACATGCTGGTACTATAAGAAACATTTTTCCTGCAGAAATATTTCAACTACACCTGCCAATAGAAGTGTAGTCTACTTCTGATTTCTGACAATGGAAGCTAGCAGTGGAAAGAGTCTGAACTTTGAAATCAGAAAAGCAAGATGAAAGCCTTGATTCTGTCATTTACTAACCATGTGACTAGGATAAGTTAAATAATTCACTGCACCTCTGTTTGTTCATTTTGAACTACTAGTAGTATCTGACTCAACGCAGCATTGCTTGGTGATTTTGTTCATGTTATACATACAGTAGTCTCAAACAATCATTTTCTATACAGGTGTTATCCATTTGTTGCATAGGGAATTTTGAAAGTAAAATCTTATATTTATTTATTTATTTATGCTTCAGAGAGTCCTGGAAAACTGTTTACTGTTTCTGACATCAATTTTTTAAAATACTATGGATATAGTGACACTTCACAAAATTTTGATAGACTGGAGTACTTAATTCTATAAAACTTCCTAGAAGTCCCAGTCACTTTATTTTGATCACTTTGACGGATGGAGTACCATTAATGAAAAAGAACCTTAAGAAATGACTAAGACCAAATTTGTATGTATGCATGTGTACTTATTTAAGTAGTAGAACCCTATCTAAAGTATATTTTCAAATCTATAACAGTTTAGTGTCCTTTCCTTTAACAGTCCATATGATATTATTCAGATGACATAATTTTCAAGAACTATTTACCTTTGCATACTTCAGAAATATATAGCACTTTTAAAGTGTTCTAATAACTTTGAATTTTTTTCTTTATTGTTAAAAAATAAGCAATCTCACTGCTGTGTCTTTAACTTATTCTTAATACTAAAGAATGTTGATTATATATTAATTAATCTTTCTGTTTTCTTAGTCAAATAGATATGTATATTTATATATTTATTGTTGTTCAAGTACAGTTGTCTCCATTTTACCCCCACCACTCCCCCCACCCCAGCCATTCCCACTTCCCACCCTTGATCCTACATCTGTTTGGTTTTGTCCATGTGTCCTTTTTACATGTTCCTGAATATCATTCTAACAAAAAGATTCATTAATGTAGTTTTTCCTTTCAACATCCAAAATCAAATGTATCACAGTATATTGATATTTTATAAATGCACATTGCAAATACAACTGAAGTTTTTTTCCTCCAGAATCTAATTTCAAAATTTATTGATAACTCTATTTGAAACAATATTAAATGCAACTAACTCATAAAGGATGAGGTAGATATTGGTAAATATAGATGTATAATGTAACCTTTCAATTCTCATTGGAGGGCAGATCTAATTTTATCAACTGAGTATGATTGTTACACAGATAAATGTTATTTAAAGTTATAATTCTTTACTGATTTAAATGCAGTTATGTGTGTTTTCCCTTTTACTTGAGAATCAGACATATAAAAAAACTTAACTCTGTGTCAATAAAAGTTTCTTTGTAAGTCAATCTATGAAAAAAATCCCTTAAGCTATATGTCATGACAGATTAATATGTAGCAGTTAACAGGCAGATTACTTTCCACCTTCAAGCCTTGAAAATAATTAAGCAATTCATAGAAACCTGTTGAGGAATCCAAACATTCAGTAGAGTCTGTAATGACATCTTTACTACTAGTTTAGGTACAGGGATTCGAAGTGCTCATCTATCTACTGTTTTGTGTCTGTTTTCTAAGAATTGCTGGCATGATAGTTTACAGATTAAGAAAATGTATTCAGTTTAGAGTGGTCCAGTATGTGACAGTATTCATGCTTCACTACAAAGTGGCTTAAAAAAGTCAGTACATTTTACTGAAAAACATCATTTGATAGGGTTTTTTTTCAAATATACTCTTCCAAAACACAGATAAAGTAAATCCAGAGGTACAATTAAGGAGTTGTTTTTGATGTTTTTTGAAGCTAGTAGAAAAGTTGTAGTTGTTGTTTTATAACTAATAAAAAACTAAATTTCTAGAGTCCTATTTCTATAGGACATAGTGGTTTTAATTTTACTTATCTTTTTCAGGGTAGGTTTCAGTTAAAGGGCTTAGGACAATTTCTGGAGCTACCTTTCATGAAAATATAAAGATAATATTTTTGACTACATTGAACAGGATTGATGTTATAAAACTAAATCTGTCCTCTTCATTAAGTTAAGTTGATTGACCAGCCATTAGTTATCTAAAAAAAAACAGTGGAATATGCTAATTCATAAGTCAGCAATTTTGCTCAGTTAAATTGAATTAAGGAGGGAGATTAATAAGCCCTTTGAACTCACCTGGAATTAAAGTAACTGTCGTAACAAGGATGTATCTATACCAATCTGTAGTTATATCTCATCTATTCCAAACATTCACAGTTCTGAAGTTTTGTTTATTTGTCAGAGGGTCTGACAGAGTAGAGCTATCAAAGAACATTTCATGAATACCCTAGCAGCATAATTCATATCCAGATATTTTGGTTAGAAATTGGTCCCCTCCTTCACCCCTGTATTCTATTTCCAGTGAACTTTTTCTTTGCTGTGTAATGTTTTTGAATTTGTTTGCTTGGTGAGATTTTATTTTCTTGCTTTAGCCTATTGAAGGCACTCTGCTGGTCAAAAGAGACAGAAGTATAAGACATTGTTCTTATTACTTCTATTCAAAAAGAGTATTAAGTAGGGATAAGAAGACAGTCTTGGTTCTCCTGCTAAAAAGTGTCAGTTACTTGTTCTTTCTGGAATTAAAATTAGTCCTTGTGCCTGTTTCCAAACCTGTGAAACAGAAACAATGAAAGCAGAAAGTACCCATAGGCAGAAATCTATAAATAACAAATAATATTTACATGGGCCTTTCACAAAGTAAGTGCTTATTAAATATTTTGTTAACAGTATCATTATCTGCATTTAGAAATGAGAAAATGTACACCTTTGGTCATTGACTGTTTTATATTCATTCATTTATTTTTGAAGTTTTTATACAACTTTGTCATAGTTTTCATCTAATTTTTGTCATTCCAACACTCCTGGAGGGTGATGTCACCCTCTCCACCATCCTCTACATTATCCAAGTGCCCAAGACACTGATACTCCTGAGGGTGGAATGGGAATTCTAACTCACATCTGCTGCCTACATTTTGTCTGCTCCTGCCACCTCATAACCAGTAATGTATGGTTTGCCTATGAGACTTTTTGAATATTTGGAAAATATATAAATTTTGACCTAGAGGAAATAGATTTATACATTTAATAAAACAGCCAAATTTGCCTTTCTTGTTGTAGTTGTATAAGGCAATCACTTTCTAGGTACAGAAAACTCAATTTTTGAGAATAAAAGTATCTGTTAAAAGGCTCCATGCCAAAGATATTCAACAATCAAATTAATTATATGAAAATATTTAATAATATGAATAACATAATATTCATGTATAAGATGATTTCTTCTGAAACATATTTTTCTCATCTTGAGAAAAAAACTGAAAACTATGATTCTAATCCAATTTCCTAAAGAAAGTTATATGTATCATTCATTTTTTAATATCAAAAATCAAAAATCAAATACAGAGACTTCTGATCAAGATTGAGTATCAGAGTCCAAAGTTACTCTTCTGCTTCTACAACAAAAATATCTGACGATATATATAAGACTATGCTTTTCAGAAGACGGGAAACGCAAACAGTGATCTCTGCGAGAGGGCTAGCCAACCATGTGAGCCTACATTGCCCCAGCTTACTGCCAGGAAGTTCCAAACCACAGCTGACAGGTGGCAAAGCAAACGGCAGGCCAAGGAGGTTAACAGTTCGTAAGAAGGAAGAGTAGAGAGGGATGAACCACATAAGAGAGAGCTCTGGAAATCAGAAGAGGAGCCTCTTGAATCTCTAGCTAAACACTGTCAAAGCATTGGCTTGAGGAAACAGTGTAAGGCTGTAGGGAAAATCCACATGAATAGAACTGAAGAGCAGTCCCTGAAGCTCACACCAGGGCAAGAATTTTCTGTTTCATATCAGCCTTATTTGCAAACTGTGATAATTTGTGAATATTGAGTACAATACTCCAAAGGGCATTTCCTCACTTGTGAAACAAAATTAGTCCTAGAATTATAGTTGCTCTGGTCCTGTGTAAGAAAGCTTAAGATCAAGCCTCTCAGTTGTGATTTCTCAACAGTGGCTCTGTTGATATTTGAAGTCAGATAGATCATCATCGCTGGGATACATTGTGCTTTGGAAGGTTTTCAGCATCATCTCTGGCTTCTACACATTAAATTCCAGTAGTAAGCAACCTGTCAACCAAAAATGTCTGTAGAAACTGACAAATGCCCCAGGGGTGGAGGGGAATCACCTCTAGTAAAGAAACACTGCTCTAAACATCAAAGTCTTTTCAAGAAAGTTAACTGTATCCAAGAACAAAGCCCAGGGTTATTTATAGCAACACAAGAGTAACCAGCACCCAACAAGATAAAATTCAATATGTCCGCAGCCTACGTAAAAATAATCAGGAATGCAATGATGTATGAAAATGTAATTCATAATGTGGAAGAAAATAAATCAATTGAACCAGACATAAAAATAAACAGATTATAAACATAATAGACCCAGGTATAAAATACTTATTAAAAATAATTTCCAGACAATAAAGAAGGCAAATGAAAGATTGAGCATGTGTAGCAGATGACATAGAAAATGTAAAAAAATTCTAAATTTAATTTATGTAATGGCTGAGGTGAAAATTCAGTGTAGGACATTAGCAGATTATATACTGCAAAATAAAAAAATAATGAACTTGAGGAAATAGCGAAAGAAACATTCCAAATTAAATACAGAGGGAGAAACACTGGAGAAAAAGTGAGAGTATCAGTGTACTGTGAGATACCTTCAAGGATTGTTACACATACATATATATATATATATATATATATATATATATATATAAAACATATATATACTTATTACATATATATGTAACTGTAGTTCAGAATATTTGATGAAACAGAACATATTTGAAAAATAATAGCTTAAATATATCTATGTTTGTTGAAAACAATAAACCCATAGGTCAAAGAAGCTCAATAAACTTCAAGCATAACAAACATGAAGAAAAACATACCAAATATTAAAAGTCAAATATATAGAAAAATATCTAAAAGTACTAGAGGAAATAAATTATATAGAGATGAATGAGGATAACAATGACAGTAGATTTCTACACAAAGCTAGAAAGCAATGGAGCAACATCTTCAAATCCCTATATATACCCATGCACTCAACATACACAATAGAAATCCCCACATAATTAGAACTTCTTTTTTTATTTTTATAATATTTTTTATTGTTGTTCAAGTACAGTTGTGTCCATCTTCACCCCACTCCAGCCATCCCCACCTCCCACCCTTGATCCTAACCCCTTTCGGGCAATTTAAACTCTATATGGTAGGAAAATATATATTCCCAAAAAGGGTGAACTGAAGTATTTATTTATTTATTTATCATCATTATTATTATATTTATCTTCACCCAAAGACAATCCCATTGATTTTAGAAAGAGGGCAAGAATGGAAGAGAAGGAGAGAAACATCGATTTGGGAGAGGAACATCGATTGGTTTTCTCTCATGCGTGCCCCAACTGTGGACCAAATTAGCAACTTTGGCATGTTTCCTGCCCTGGAGTCAAATTTGCGACATTTTGGTTCATGTGATGATGCGCCAGCCAAATGAGCCAAACTGGCCAGGGCTGAAGATTTTCTTTTAGACATAAAAAGCTCAAAGAATTGATTTTTAGCATTCTAAATTATAGTATTAAATAAATTATTTATTACAGACAGGAATCATATCACAAGAAAGTATGCATCTACACAAAGAATAAATAGCATTTAAAGAAGACTCTAAAAGACTTGTTGCTTTATTTTTAGTTAACCATTTAAAGCAAAAATAATAATATAGATTAAGACATATCATATTTGAAGTGAAATGTATGACAAATCCATGGAAGGAGAAAATACAAGTACTAGTGCAAGGCTATTATACTATATGTGAAATGATATAAAATTACTTGTGATACATTTAATATGTGCCATAGCTCTTAAAGCAATAACTAAAACAAAAGTGCTATAGTTTCAAAAGGCCATCGGAGGATATAAAATAGATTTTTTTATTGTTTTTCAAGTATGGTTGTCTCCATTTTCCCTCTACCATTCCCCATACTCCAGCCGTACTCCAGATTTTAAAAATAATAAATGATATATGTTCTTGCTATTATTATTTTAAAAGTATATTTATAAAAGAGAATTAAGAAAGGAGCTGGAAAAAAATGAACAAAGACCAGATACACCAAAACAAATAGGAAGTCTAGCAAGTACCCTTCAATGGAACTTTCAAAGAATCTTCACATCAGGAGCAGTCACTGAAATCAATCTAAACACATAGAATCAATTTAGTCAAAACCCTTTAATGCTTTTCTAGTTATACTGTTTGAGTGTTCAATATAATTCATTTGATAAAATTGACAAAAATGTGGAAAGAGCATGAGTCATCCTATGTACTTTGAAATAAGCACGGTAAAAAACCTTTGTGTCTATTTTAAAATACAGTGCAGCATAACTCAATGGCTTACCAAATTAGTGACTGAAGTTCTAAATTTTGGGTCCACTATTTGACATTTCTTTTTCAAAATTTTCTCAAAGTTAACTTAGTAGAAAATAAACATGTGCTTATTTATTCAAGAGTAAATATGTTTCATTTATTATTTTTAAGATATTGAATTGAATTACAGGGAGGAAAAAGAGGAGCTGATCTCTGGAATTCTTAGCTTGATTTTAGTGAAAATACTAAAAAGTGATAATAAGAGTTCTATATTATCCTTAAGGTTTTACATTTCTTTTGGTACCCATACTGCTTTGGCTTCAAATAGATTTCATTTGAAAGAAAATGAATTCTATTTTTCAATTTCATCAGGGGCATAATATGTTTTGATAAGAGAAACTATACCAGTCTTCCATAATACTTAAGAAAAAATATCTTTGTTGCCTGAGATTTGTGTCAGAAAATGAAAATAAAAGATGTTTTAGTCTATGAAGAATACCAGTCATTAACTAACTGTTATTAATAGTCACAATCAGATTTAGGAAATAGATATTGACTTCATGGACTATTAACTCTGTTTCCCTTTGTTTCTGAAGTTAGCACAATGTATCTAGGCTGTGTTATGAAATGGTTTTTATCTAGCAGTGGTAACTTAGTTATCCTATTCCATATATACAGCCTCAATCCATTGACTTGAAGGGGAGGGGTGTAGTATAGTGGTGATGAGCTTACATTTTATAAATCATTTTTTTAAAATTTTTTTTAAAGATTTTTATTTATTTATCTTCAGAGGGGAAGGGAAGGAGAGAGGGAGAGAAATATCAATGTATGGTTGCTTCCTGTGCATTCCCTGCTGGGAACTGGCCTGCAACCCAGGCATGTGCCCTGACTGGGAATCGAACCGTGATCTCTTGGTTCACAGGCCCGCGCTTAATCCACTAAGCCACACCAGCCAGGGCATGAGCTTACATTTTATAAACTACAGCAAAGGTGTGACTGGAGTTTGGCTTCTAATATCTGTGCCAACTTAGGTATAATTATGTATTTAACTTTTGTAAGACTATTTTTACTTCAGTCAAATTGATATAATATGTACTCCTAAGAGTTATTATAAAGATTAAATATAACATGACATTTGGTTTGGGTTTCAGCAGACACACAATCTGAGACAAGTACTCTCACACAAAATTTGTCTGGCTCTGATCAGTGTGGCTCAGTTGGTTGGAGTGTCCTCCCATAACCTAAAGGTTGGGGGTACAATTCACCATCAGAGCACATACCTGAGTTTTGGGTTCCATCCTCAGTCCAGGGGCATGCAATCTCAAGTCCGGGTGACTACAGGAGGCGACCGATAGATGTTTCTCTCTTTCCATTCCTCTCTCGATTCTTCTCGCTATATAAGACAATGAAAAATATGTCCTCCAGTGAGGATTTTAAAAAAGGCAATGAAAACATATACTCTGCTGAGCATAAAAAAATTGTCTGGATGTAATTGCAGAAAACTCTGGTAAGGGACAAGTGAAGTGAGGCAGTGAGGCGAAGGTAAACAATAAAGTTTGCATTACTTAGAAAATACTACTGAGGGCAGCTGGAGCTTAATCCTGTTGTACTGAACAGGGTTTTCTGAGTTATTCCATACGAGGAGTGAAGAGCTACAATGTTATTTAAGGAAAGCCACTGTGTGGGGGTCTGTGAGAGGAGGAAGGAAGAGTGCTAATTATCAGGCTATTTTGTTTCATCTGAGTGTGTTCTAAATCCAAAGAAAGTCCCGAGGCAAATAGATGTGGATGAAAGCACCTGCTGCTCATTTTACCACACAGTGCTTAACAGAACATAGGGAAGTACTCAATGCTAGCTCTTAACGTGGTTTCTGGGATTCCTTGCTAATCTCGCCAGGCATATGGAGAAAGCAGTAGGATTTAGAGATTCTCTGTAAGATTTCAATGATAGAATACATGTGTCTGGCCCACTGTTACAGGCTATTAAACTATGCTACTTATATTTCATCAATATTATTGCTTGTCTATTATTGCCAAACTCTGAATCTGAAACTTTAGCCCTACCTACAGCATGCTCCAACTGGTTTAACCTAATGAAGCAGGAAGTAATTTCACATATAAATATGTGAATGTGAATGCCAGATTTTAAGGATCAAGCCATAATGTTTTTATCATTCTGAATCTTGTCAGTATTCATGTGTTAACCACCAGTTTTGGATTTGAATCTGTATGTATAGCAAAGGGAAAGTTTTACAAAGCTTTTACCACTGGGATGACCCTATCTAGTTTCTTTGCAGGAGCTACCATTTCCAACACTTTCTAAGTACTTTAAACTGCAAAGTTGCCAAAGAAAATTCCTAAACATACTTGCCTTAGTTGGTAAATCCTGTACATATAATTTATTTTAATTAAAAAATTAAATTATTTTACATAACATATAATCTTCCCTGATTATTTGTACTTCTTTTATATCCTTGTAGTTTCTAGAAATATATTGTAATAATTCAATACACGGTTTGTAGTTTTAATCCTTTGGAATTTTATATTAAATATTTTGTAGATTGTTTTTTTCTGAAATGAAATGTCAAGCTGAATCTTTCTTCTCAGGGTTTGATGACATGAAATTAAAATCTCAGAAGCCATAAACTCATAGGCCTAGCAGAAACCTGGAGAGCTGTCCAGTGCAAACACACCACTACACCCATGAGGAAGTTCAGGTCCATAGCGGGAGCATGTGTTGGCCAAGGTTGCATGGTTCACTGGCTTATTGTACTTCACTAAGTTGCATTTGCTGATCCTTTTTTAAAACCATCATTAGCATATTCATTTCCTCTGCCTTGGAAGTTACAGGTAATTGCAAGTATTTGATGCTTACATCAAACTTATAAAGTAGGTCCTGCTACCATCATCATGTGAAGGAGATGATTACTGAGTCCTAGGGAGATTTTGTGACTTAGCCTAAAGTCATGTAGTCATCTCATGTAGTAGTCTTCCACTACAGCATTTTTGATGGTTTTGTATTATTCCATCTTAGAGATAAAGCATGCTATAAATACCTAATCCTTGCTGTGGAACACTGAAGTCATTTTCAGTGTTACTTTAATAAAAATACTACCAGTGTAAGAAATAGTACATTCCTTTTTTCAAATTTTTGATTATTAATATAGGTTAGTTTTTTTTAATTTTAATGTCAAATAGTAAAAAAATAAAATAAAGGCTGTTTGTTATACATCCCCATAGTTATGACAGAAAGTGTGTAATGGCATAAACAACAAGGGTGTTTATGGTAATTGTTAGAAGTATGGATTCTACTGTGAAGCTTCCCTGTTCAAGTCTGATCTTGCCACTTGTCTATTATGTGACCAGAGAATTTGTGGTTTAGCTACTTCTTCAGTAAAGTTGATGTAATAATAATATTTACCTCACAAGTTTTTTTGTGAGTATATAATTAATTAGTATATATAAAGGGCTCAGGAAACAACTAGCACTCAGAGTAAGTACTACAGATCTGCACACTATTATTATCATAATTATTGTTATTTAAACATAGTCTAGAGCATTATTAAATGAAGTTTTCAGGTGGTATGTTAGGCGTTAGTCAGGAATTTCATATATTTTTCATATATTTTATATATTATATATTTATAATTTCACATATATTTCATATACTTTATTTTTTGCTTGGATGAGTAAAGAGATAATATTTGTAATTTGCTGAATAGTATTTGTCATGTAATATTAAATATATATCAAGAATGATTATTACTCCCACTGGCAGTATATAGTTCATTGGCCAGAACTTGGCCTGTGGTTATGCCTAACTTTAGGTGGGTAGGAGAGTGTAAGCTTTCTGAGATCAGAAATAGAGAAGAGCCAGATATTTGTATAAACTTGTAATATGCATTACATTCTCAAACATTCAGCTTTTCAGTAAAAACATAATGATTTATGTGGCCTGGGTGAAGTGTTCCACAGCTTTGCTCTTTCACATTTCAGTTCTTTCCGCTGAGTACAGTTTCACCCCCTTTACTGCACACCCACCAAAAAATGAATGAAAGGATGGAAGGAAGGAAGAAAGGAAGAAAGAAAGGAGGAAGGGAGGAGGAAAGAAAGGAATTATTTACACTTGGAAAAATTTTACTTGAGTATAAATAATAGTGTTTTTTCAGATTATTCATAGTCAATAAAATATAAATAATAATTCTGGCATTAATGAAAATTACCTCACATGGAATAAGATCATTTATATAAATATACATATTAGTAACTTTATTTTACCTATAAAGTCCTAGGGTCTGCAGACTCTGTAAGTGATAGAGTTTTTTTTTTTTAAGTTGTATAAATCATTTTCCCTGCCCAGAGGTTCACAAAAACTGAAGGAATTTTATGCACACTGTGACCAGTGGGCCAAATGCAGCAGCCTATTGCCTGTTTTTGTAAATAAATTTTTACTGGACCACACTCACACCCATTCTTTTACAGATGATGCTCCGTGAGTGTATTTGTGGTGGAATAGCACAGTTGAATAGTTGCAGCAGACAGAGACCCTGCAGCCTGCACAGCCTGAAATGTTACTGTTATGCCTCTTTACATTCGGTTTGACTCCAGCTCTAAAGACACAGAGACCGACATGATGAAAATTAACAAACACACAAACAAAACACAAGCGTTCATCTGAAATTTGTAGGAACAACAGTCCATTGACAGGGACAGCATAGAAGAAGCGATTAACTACCTGTAGTTGCGTTTTGACAAGTCAGGTTCTTTGCAACAGTATCACCTAATTTCAATACTGTTTCTTTGGTAACTAATTCATATACGTAACTACTGAGCATTTAAATCTCTGGTAAACTCTAGAACTTTAACAAAATCTGAGGTATCACTTAAATTATAATTCAGAACTTCAGGGATTTTTTTTTCAAAAAAACATAACCTTAAATACTGTTACACTGGGATTTTCTAAAGAAAAGCCAAGTGAAGAATTAGAGTAATTATGTGGAAAATTTGGGGAAAGACACATTTCCCTCAATAACAAGCAATTTTCAAAATCACTTTACTTGATGTAATCAGGCAATTTCTGGGATTAAAGGAAAAAAATCTGGAAAATAATATCATGCTTTAAACTGGAGGGGATTTGCAATATAATGGCTGGGGTAAATCTTGATCTTTAATGTATGTTAGTATTTTGAATGTGCCAGAATTAAAAATTGAAAGTCAAGGGTGATGATGGTATCAAAATTATAAATATTTTTCCCTTTCCATTCTTATCTCCTTATGTTTTTTTATTTGACCTCTGATAATTAGTTTTATGAGGTAAGAATACAGCCTCATCTTCTGCTTCAGCATTTTGCCTTTATAGCACAGACATGAAGATAAAGGGGCCTCTGCTTGAAAGACTCTATCTATAGTCAATCCTAGAAACCATATATCTCTAAACAGTTTAGGTTTTCATCATAGTATCAAATTAATAAGTTAGACTAACTTAAAAGCTTTCAGCTAGACTGTGGTATTCAGGAATGTGTCTTAGATGTTTGCTGTTTTAATTTCTACTGAGCTTGGTATAAAAAAGGGTGTTTTTTTTTCTTTTGCATTTGTTGAAAAGTATTGGGGACCTTAATGCACCATATTGACAGAGTAATAAAAATAGCAAATTGCATTTCAGGCCTTGTGCCAACGTCATTAAACTCTCAGTCATGCTCAAAACAACAATAAGGGCAAAACAAAAGATATAGTTCTCCTCCAACTCAGATAGGATCCCTGTTGAACTGTGGTCACTAGCCCCTAACTAGGGTTCCCTTTGTTTTGAACTATTGAGTAGCCCTAGTGTATTTTAACTTCAATTGCGTAAACAGTCTGCCCTTCTTTCTTTCCAGGTATTTTGTTAAGAAAAAAGTTTCTTTGACACCTGTTCTTTGAGATGGACTACAAAATGATTGAGTGTCCCTCTTTCCTATCCAGCCTCCCCACTCTGGACATTTACATGTAAAACATTTAAATGTGCCAGAATTAATAACCCTTGCAGTTAAATCATTGACCCTCAAAAAACCCACTGTACAATTTTAATACTGCACTTGTCTGAGGCAAATTGAACAGTAGAAAGGGCCATTTGACCCACTCGCCCAAAATACAGCCCTGTAAATTATAAGAATAAATTAAAAAGTAAATTTTCAAAGTGGTCCACTACTTTTGAAGTCAGTCAGAAAAGGATAGCATTTTTGACTGCATTTATAGATTACTAAAACTTTCATTCCAGATGCCACAAAATAATACTTAACAAAACAAAATGAAAATCATAACTTTCAAAAAAGTAAGATATCTTAAAATATTTTGGTATTTAAAAACATAACTTATGCTATAACATTTCCATAGGCCTTAATTCAAACCCATATTATATGATGGCATTATTCCAGTATTTATTTAAAAAACATCAAATGTTTTCTTTTTTCCTTTTATTTTTATTCCTTTTGTATAAGAAACATATTTTACTTCTTAATTACAGAATTATTTTCAAAGAAAATAAATAAGTACCAGTGGAGATGTTGGAAGAACAAATTAGGAGAAGCATGTGATATATACTCAGGACGAAATTTGTATTTGTTACTTTTCTGTAAAGTAATTGTAATTGTGAGTGCTTAAGTATAGCTGTTCAACAACATGCCATATTCAATCGCTTCATATAATATCTCAGGAAATGGTCCAGCAGGTTTGCAGTAGTTAAAATGAGATTCATTTCCAGTATCGATTCACTTTTCTCAAGACAGCACTTCCATCTTGAAAGTCCTTAGTTGCTTTGAAATCCTCATTTTTGTTCAGTTGACTGTGAACTTCACTGCCTGTTCTTTCAAAATTGAAATATGGGTCAAGCTTTCACCAAGTTTCTTCATGAACCATTTAAACCAACCTACATTTAAAGACTTTTGGTACTACAAACTCTAAATTTCAGGTTCTTCTCTCCCCTCTAATTAAATAAAACTAATTGTGAAATAGTTCAAACATAAAGAAAAGCAAAATAAATGAGGAAATAGTCATACATCTTCTAATCAGTACATGCTTGTGTACCTAATCCAGATCTACAATTCTATTTCAACATAGGAGGTGTGTGATTACCATGTAATAAGTCCAGGATGCTAACTCAGTATTTTGTACAGTCTTATCAAAAGATCATGTTTCCATAAGCTACTTTGTCCTAGCCTAAGCAGTGAGTCAAAAATGTGCCCTAGCTACTTTTCTATAAATCAGAAAATAATTGCAAAAAACTAAGAACAAATTCTAAGAACAAATGGAAACCACAGAGGAAGATTCACCTTACTAACCTAAAAAAAGAATGAAGAGTAAAAAGAAAACCTGAAGGTCCAGGATTAAACCACAGTTTGCAGAATCAGACGAGATTGCCCATGGGTTTATTTTGAACAGAAAATGGGAATTAGGGATTAAATTAGAGCTTTTGCTTCCATTGAACTTAAATGGTTCATGTTGAGCCATAGTTAAAGGGTCAATGAGGGAAAAGTTGGAGAATCATGTTTTTAGAAAACCCAGGGCAAGATAGCACAATCATCCCTAAGAAGGGGTACTAGATTCATTGTTTAAGAAGTATATAATAGAATATATGTTGGAAAACAGTCTTCTTAAAATTGTTTAGAGAATACCCTGAAAGTATTTTTGTTAACATTAAATTTCTTTGAATGGAAAAATCCATAGATGTTGCCTGTGTGGGATGATAGTTGTAAGATACTGCAGGAACATTATCCCTCATGGGCTGGTGAGAACAAAGTATCCCCAAGGTAAATTCCAGCAAACAGAAATGTACAAACCTTGAGGACTGGACTTCTGTTGATGTGTTCTGGCATCTATTGCCCTTATTCTAGTAAGAGTTTCATTCTTTTCCTGTAGCCTAGCCATGTTGTGTATAACTATTACATATTAAAAGTATTGAATAGTTATTATGTAATATATAATTAAATTATGCATAAAAAGTAATAATTATTATACTCAAACTAACTTGTGTATAGCTCTCATTGTATACCAAGAACTGTTAACACTTTAATCCTCATTATGTTGATGCAATTATTACCTAATTTTTAACTAATGAAACAACTAAGACATAGGAAGTTTTAGTTTCTTGCTCAAGATCACTCAGATAGTTAAGTGGTGGAACCAGGATGTAAACTCAGAAAATCTAGCTTCATATTTGAACATGTGTAAGTAAGATTAGATAGATAAATAGATAGAGAGAGAGAGAGGGCCCTCCATGTTTACTAGTTACATTGTAACTTTGGGAGGGGCACTGAATATTGATTAAGTTGCTTTTTTTTCCTAACAGCTGTTTATACATGAAGAAAATTAGCTCTTTGTGATATGCAGTATTTCCCCCCAGGGGTTTCTTTTGCCTTTTGATTTGTCCTACTATTCAGATTTTGATTTTTTTCTATGTATGTTTTCATATAGTCAAGTATAGCAATCTTTAAGTCATAAAGTCTCTGAATTTTGTGTGATGTTTTTAAAAGAAGATGTTTTTCAATTTGAATTTGTGAAAAATGTCCCCGTGCTTTCATCTAGTGCTCTTATTTTTTCATTTTACTCTGAAACTTTTAGGCCATTTGGAATTTATCATTTAGTCAATTTGGAAGTTATATGTTTTATATTTTACTTATGATATTTTCGGCTAGGGTTGGGTATGCTGTTGTAGCCTTTCTTTTCACCCATCCAGTCTTCTACCCACTTATACTCATGAGTTGAATTATTGTGATACGGATGGGGCATACAAATACATTAAGGACTCAGACCCCGGGCATGTCAAAGGCTATGAACCAGTGTAGTTTCTGCTCCTTGCTTTCTATACTTCGGTGAATCCTATCTCATACTCACATTAAAAATTAAAATTTGTTAACAGTATGCTAGATAAAGTCACCAAAATTATCTAATCAGCAAAGTCTTTAAAAATATTTGACTATATTATTTAACTTGAAAGTTATCAAGCACTAAAGCAGTATTTCCCCAGACTGGTATCCATACATAATTGGTGGCAAGATCAAGGGAAAGCCTTTTTAATGGCATAATGGAAGTTCGATTACTTGGTGTAGTTTCTCTTCAATAAACTGTGGTTCTCATGAACCGTTTGACCCTCTTCATCAAAGTGAAGTTAATACTTTAATAATATCATTACCTTCTACAGGGATGGACAATCATACGAGGTTAAAGTATCACCTGAGAACTGGTGAGAAATTGTTTGTAGATCTGATGCTGTCTTGAATGAATTTGATATTCAGGCATAAGATCCTTAATTTCTATAAGGAAATTCAAACACATGAACTCCAATTTCACTCTCAATTCTAAAATGCTCTGATTCTTGTTGTGACTCATCTGGAGACACTGGTTACTGGATAGTTTAGTTCAAACAACAGAGTTTGACCTTAGCACAGATTTGTTTTGAAGACTGGCTTTCAAAAACATTGCAGTAAAGTTTCATTTTGTAATATTTTAAAATAAAATCTAAAATAATAATTATTTGAAATTGTATTCCTTGAGTTGAGGCATAAATGATTAATCTACAAAAAAGTAAATTGTATATAACATTTTATAAATAACAATAGAGAATCACAGCGTTAAAATATTATTGAATAATTTCTTAGTCACAAAAACCTATAACTCATGAAGGTTTTTGTCTCAGTCAGTGTTGAATCATTCAAAAGATTCAAAATAGCATATTCTACCACATCAATTTACGCTGTTCATAGGAGAGTAACCTTAGTGAACTTTGACCCTTCTACAGTTCCTAACCATCTGCTTCCAAAGGAAAATGATGCTTTCTTCAATGAAAGGCATAAAAACACAGAGTATATGCCTAATTGCCCAGCTGGCTGAGTTTAGAATAAAACACTGCAAAACTGATTGGTGAATTGATTTTGCCATTTGCTATGGTTTTCTGCAAGCATCTAATCAATTGTGTAGTTTGTGCTGACCCATTTTGGGGTTATTGTGTTCTCTGTGTAATATTTATCTTCAATGCCATTTTAACACTATGTATTTTTATACATATGTAAAATGAAAGCATTCTCCTTATGCTTATTCCAGAGCTTTTGTATGACAGGTCCATATAATGTACATGTATATGTAATTTAAAAAATTAAGCTAGTGATCAGCATAATAAAAAGTTCCTACGTGTGATATACTCAGAATAGAAATATTTAATTTAATTAAGCTGAGGGACAAACAATATTGAGATACAATAATTTGAATATTACATCAGTGACAAATTGACACTTTCCCCCCTGTATATATTTGATCCATTAATTCATAGATTTCAGCATTTGGAAGTAACCTTAAGTGTCCTCTAATCCAACCAGCCATCTAATGCTCAAATTCCCTCTACAACATCTCCACCATGTGGTTATTTGGCCTAAGTCACCACCAAGAACAGGAAACAGTATGTCCGGAGGAAATTGAAATTATCCATGCTCAGCCCTGACTATTGCATAGCCCCTCTTTATGTTAAACTCACACTGATCTGTCTGATACTCCTAACAATTGTTTTTAGTTTTAGCCATTGGTGAATAATACATTGAGCCTGAATCATTTTCACTGTTTACCCTTTCCATTGAAAGACCTTCTGTGTGAAGAAAGATATTGGCACTATCTAAATCCGTGTACATTTCTGACTGATTTCTTCTAAACATTCTATAATGTGTTCATATTCCTATTAAAATGTGGAACTTAAACCTGTACATTATGCACTCAGGTAGCTGATTATCAGTGTAAAGGCAAATTATTACTTCAACTGCCAACATTCTTGACATGATACTTCTGTTAATGCAACCCAAAGAGACATTGATAAAAACCACACACTACTGTGCTGTGGTCTGTAACCCCTAAATTGCTAACAGATATAGCACTTTTCTGTAATTATGCAGTTCGCTTTCGGCTTTTTACACCTAACGGAATACATTTAAGTTTGCTCAGATTAGCTATGAACATTCAACTTCCAGCCTTTCATTCAAATTAAAAGCCTAATGAATTTTATTTAAAATCTGTAATTTAATATTTAATTCCTATAATTCCATTAGTTAGTTCAGCTACATATGATGAGAAGAAATAGTAATTGTGGCTTAAACACAATTAAGTTTATTACTGTTTCATGTGTAAAAGGTCAGGAGGTCGGAGGTCCAAAGCTGCCACCGTGGGTCTGCGTTGCCCCCAGTGGCCCAGGGTGCCCTCTTCCTCTTGCACTTTTCACTGACATGGTTTTCTTCCTCCGGGTCAACTCAAGTTCCAAAAGCGGTCCCGCTATTATCTCCAAGGAGACTGTCAGGAGAATTTTAAAAAGACTGAAGAAGAAAATTAAACCCTTTTCAGCTGACCCAGTTGTATTTTTTAAAAATTATTTTTCTTAAGTCCATGGTTATACATCAGTGTAAGGAGTAAAGACAATATACTTTTATTTCACTTGACAATAGCCTGAACTAGAAATGTAGTTCCTTGTATTAAGGAGAAAAGAAAGAATCACATTCTTTCCAGGCATATGTGAAATATGAAAAGAATTGTTTATCTGTTAGGTCATTAATCAAGCCACAACAAATTCCCAAGGATTGAGGAAAAGAGAAGTTTCACCTTCACAAAAATTAAAATGCTTATAATGTCTAGCAAGGATATATCACAACGAAAAGACCATTCTGGTGGAAGTGCACACTTGTTTAACAATTCTGAAAACCATGTTGTTATTAACTAGTAACACTGAATACCTATTACTTCTAACTCAACAATTCCATTCTGAGAAGGATGTCTATTCACCAGGAGACATGTGCTAAAATATTTGTGATAGTGTAACACTAAAAAGTATGTCAACAACAGTAGAAAATATGAATATATTATTTTTATCTAGCAGTCACATCAACAAGGATAAACCTTGAAAACATAATGCATCATAAAAATATAAAAGTCCCTAAAAATATAAAATTATGAGATTATTTATATAAAGAAAACAGGCAAAGATAACCAATTTATTATTCAGTCATTCAAACCTGTACTGCATTTAAAAATTAATGAAAAGTAAATGATGACAAAATGAGTAAAAAAATAAATGTTTTGGAGGAAGGGAGAAAAGGCCAGGAAGGTAGGAGATGAGACAATAGGCGCATTACTAAGTGAGACTACATATCCAGGGTGAGTGCTCCATATAATGTAAAAATTGTACGTATATATTACACATACTCTTTTATGTATAACAAGCTTCATTGAAAAAATGGAAAAGGCAGGGAAAATATGCATATGTTCTGAGTAAAAGAAACTATATGGAATGGTGTAATAAAGTTTTGAAAAAGGGGAAGGACATTAAGATAATGCAAACTAAATATAAATAGGACTTAATTATGGAATTGCCTGACATTTACTATTTAGAGGACTTAATTAAAGGGACACATAATATAATAACACAAGGAAACATTTATAAATATTTCACAGTCCTAATTCTGTATGAAAGATATAACCTGGACAATGAAGCAAAACTATTAAAAGGCAAAGCAAGGTTTGTTCTGATATTTTATGTATTTGTTGATGTCTCTGCAATACCTAAAACAGGGCTTGTAATACTGGACATTAAAATTGCTTTGTTTAATGAACAGAGGAAATAATTTTAATGGAAAATACTTGTATATTAAAGCTGTTAAGTGTAGAAGAATTATAAGTAATTAAGAACATAATGCAGTTAAATAATTGCAGAATATGTATACATTCCTGTACATACACTTATGTGTACAAAAATACACTTCTACATATATTTGTTTTATAATCATTTGTATTGTTATTCTATTACAACCGTCCCATTTTTTCCCCTTTGCCTCCTCCACCCATCCTACACCCTGTTCCCACAATCAATTCCTGCACTGATGTCCTAGTCTGTGGGCCATTCATAAATGTTCTTTGATGTCCCGTCCCCTTTTTTGCATCATTATCCTTTTCTCCCATTCCCTCTGGTCACTGTTAGTCTGTTCCATGTTTCCATGCCTGTGGTTCTACTTTGTTCATTAATTTATTTTGTTCATTAGATTCCTCTTATAGGGGAGGTCATATAGTATTTATCTTTTACCAACTGGCTTATTTCATTTACCATAATACTTTCTGGTTCCATCCATGCTATTATGAAGGGTAAGAGTTCCTTCTTTCTTTCTGCTGCATAGTATTCCATTGTGTAAATATACCACAGTTTTTTGATCCTCTCATCTGGTAATGGGTACTTCGACTGTTTCTAGCACTTGGATATTGTGAATAATGCTGCTAGGAGCATAGGGGTGTATAAGTTCTTTTGAATTGATGATTCAGGATTCTTAGGGTATATTCCTAGTAGCAGAATTGCTAGGTCAAAAGACAGTTCATTTTTAGATTTTGGGGAGATTCCATATTGTTTTCCACAGTGGCCACACCAGTCTGCATTTCCACGAACAGTACAGTTTGGTTCCCTTTTCTCCACATTTTCACCAGCACTTGTCATTTCTTGATTTATTAATGATAACTATTCTGACAGGTGTGAGATGATATCTCATTGTAGTTTTAATTTACATCTCTCTGATTTCTAGTGATGTTGAGCATCTTTTCATACGTGTATGGGCCATCTGTATGTCTTCCTTGGAGAAGTGTCTGTTCAGGTCCTTTGCCCATTTTTAATTGGATTGTTTGTATTCCTGCTGTTGAGATATCTGAATTATTTATGTAGTTTGGAGATCAAACCCTTGTCCTAAGTATCCTTTGCAAGTATGTTCTCCCATACAGTTGGTTCCTTTTTCATTTTGATATTGTTTTCTTTGGCTGTGCAGAAGCTTTTTAATTTGATGTAGTGCCATTTGCTTATTTTTCCTTTATTTCCCTTGCCCCAAGAGATATATTGGAAAAAAGATTGCTGCATGGAATATCTATCTGATATTGCCCTGCCTATGTTTCCCTCTAGGACTTTTATGGTGTCATGACTTATATTTAAGCCTTTTATCCATTTTGAGTTTATTCTGGTGTGTGGTATAAGTTCGTAGTATAATTTCTTTTTTTTTGTATATTCCAGTCTAGTTCTCCCAACACTATTTATTGAACAAGCTGTTTTTACCCCATTGTATGTTCATACCCACCTTGTCAAATATTAATTGACTGTGGAGACTTGGGTTTATTTTTGGGTTCTCTGTTCTGTTCCATTGATCTGTGTGTCTGTTCATATTTCAGTACCAGACTATTCTGATTACAGTGGCCTTATAGTATAGTTTTATATCAGGTATTGTGATCCTTCCTATTTTGTTCTTCTTTCTCAAGATTACTGAGGCTATTTGGGGTCTTTTTTGATTCCATATAAATTTTTGAAATAATTTTTCTAGATCTTTTAAGTATGCCCTGAATATTTTAATAGGAATTGTATAGACTATAGGTTGCTTTGTCTGGACATTTTAATGATGTTAATTCTTCTAATCCATGAACATAGTTGCATCCATTTATTTATATCTTCCTTAATTTCTTTCCTCAGTGTTCCATAGGTTTCTGAGTATAGGTTTTTACCTCCTAGGTTAAATTTATTCCTAGGTACTTAATTTTCTTGTTGCTATAGTAAATGGGATATGTATCCTAATTTCTCTTTTTGATGTTTCATTGTTGGTATACAAAAATACCCTCAATATCTGAATATTGACTTTGTATCCCACTGTTTTGTCAAATTAACTGTTTAGGTTGAGTAGTTTTTTAGTGGAGACTATAGTGTTATTTATGTACCCTACCACATTGACTGCAGGTAATGACAGTTTTACTTCCTCCTTTCCAATTTGGATGCCTTTTATTTCTTTTTCTTGTCTGAGTGCTATGGCTAGAACTTCCAGTACTGTGTTGAATAAGAGTGGTGAAAGTGGACACCCTTGTCTTGTTCCTGATCTTAAGGAGAAAGTTTTCGATATTGTCCATTGAGTATAATGCTGACTACAGACTTCTTGTATAAGGCTTTCATTATGCTGATGTACGCTCCCTTTATTCCTGTGTTGCTGAGGGTTTTTATCTTAAATGTGTGCTCGATTTCATCAAATGATTTTTCAGCATCTACTAATATGATCATGTGAATTTTGTCCTTTATTTTGTTTATGTGGTGTAGTACATTTATTAACTTAAGAATATTGTACCATCCTTGCATCCCTGGGATCAATCTCACTTGATCATGAGGTATGATCTTTTTAATGTGTTGCTGAATCTGAATTGCCAATATTTTATTGAGGGTTTTAGCATATATGATCATCAGAGGTGTTGGCCTGTACTTTTCCTTCTTTGTTGTGTCTTTACCTGGTTTTGGAATTAGGATAATACTGGTCTCATAAAAAGAGTTTGGGAGTCTTCCCTCTTCTTGAATTTTTCATAGTTTGAGAAGGTTAGCAGTTGGTTCTTCCTTAAATGTTCAGTAAAATGCACCTGTGAAGCCTTCTGGTCCAGGGCTTTTGTATACTGGGAATTTTTTTTATTACTGCTTCAATTCCATTACTTGTTATTGGTGTCTTTGGGCTTTCTGCTTCTTGATTCAGTTTTAGAAGATTGTATGTTTCTAGGGATTTGTCCATTTTTCCCAGGTTGTCCAATATCTTGGCATATAGTTGTTCATTATAGTCCTTTGTATGTCTGTTATATCCGTTGTCATTTCTCCTCTTTCATTTTTATTTTATTTGTTTGTTCTCTCTTTCTTAATCAGTCTGGTTATAAGTTTGTCAATTTTGTTAATCTTTTCAAAAAACCTGTTCCTAGATTTATTGATCCTTTGGATTGTTCTTTTAGTCTCTATGCCATTTAATTCTGCTCTGATCTTGATTATTTCTTTTCTTCTACTCACTCCGGGCTTTGTGTGTTGTTTTTCCTCCAGTTCTTATAGAGGTAGGGTTAGGTTGTTTACTTGGAATTTTTCTGTCTTCTTTAGGCAGGCCTGCATTGCTTTGAACTTCGATCTCAGGACTGCCTTCTCTGTGTCTAATAGATATTGGATTGTTGTGTGTTCATTTTCATTTGTTTCCTGCTATTTTCTGATTTCTTCCTTGATCTCATTGTATACCATTTCATTATTTAATATCGTGTTGTTCAGTTTCCATGTATTTCAATGTTTTGGATTTCTCCCCAGACTTTTGTTTATAATTTCAATCCCTTATGATCTGAGCACATGCTTGATGTGATTTCAATTTTCTTGAATTTGCTGAGTCTTGTTTAGTGTCCTACCATGTAGTCTGTCTTTGAAAATGTTCCATGTGCAATTGAAAATAATTTATATTTTGCTTCTCTGGGGGGAAAGGTTCTGTACACGTTAATTAAGTCCATTGGATCTAGAGGGTCATTCAGTGCCGCATTATCTTCATTGATTGTTTGGAAGATTTATCCATTATTGACAGTGGGGTGTTAAAATCCCCTACAATGACAGTTGTTCTCAGTATATTTCTTGAAGTCCTCCAAGATTTTTTTTTATATATTTAGGTGCTCCTATGCTGGGTACATATATGTTTACAAGGGTTATATTCTTCTGTAGGACTACTCCCTTAATTATTCTGTAGTGACCTTCTTTGTCTCTTTGAATTTTTGCCCCAACTTTCTTTTCATGTCTGTGTGCTTGAAATATTTTTTCCACCCCTTCACTTTTAACCTGTGCAGATATTTTGTTCTGAGGTGTGTCTTGTAGATAGCATTTGTGTGGGGCATGTTTTCTTGTCCATTCAACTACCCTATGTTTTTTGATTGGATCATTAAATCCATTTATATTTAAAGTTATTATTGATAGGTACTTATTCATTGCCATTTTTTCTGTACTTTTGTTTCTCCCTCTCTTTTCTCTCTTTCTCCTTTTTCTTTTTTAATAGAAGTACCTTTAGCATCTCTTCCAATGTTGGCTTGTTGGAGATGTGCTCTTTTAGCTTTCTTTTTCTGCGCAGCTCTTTGCTTCACTTTTCATTTTAAATGAGATCCTTGCTGGATAGAATAGTCTTGGTTTTAAATCCTTATTTTCATACCTGGAATATTTCATGGCAATCCCTTCTGACTTGTAGTGTTTCTGCTGAGAACTCTTCTAATATGATTATGGCACTCCCTTGTATGTTACTAGTTGTTTCTTCTTTGATGCCTTTAAGATTTGCTCTCTGTCTTTAAAATTTGCCATTTTAATTATAATGTGTCTTGGAGTGGGCCTCTTTGGGTTTATCTTGATTGGGACACTCTGTGCTTTCTATAAACTTGTATGAATTTTTCTCTCACCAAGTCAGGGGAGTTTTCTATCATTATTTTTTCAAACAGATTTTCTACCCCTTGTTCCTTTTCTTCTCCTTCTGATATTCCTATGATGCCAACATTGTTACCGTTCATGTTGTCCTGAAACTCCACTCAACTATCCTCTTTCTTTTTGAGTCTTTTTTGTTTTGTTTTGTTTTGTTTTGTTTTGTTTTGTTTTGTTACTCTGACTGGGTGTTTCTTTCTACCTTGTCTTTCAGCTCACTGCTTTGGTCCTTTGCTTCATTTATCTGCTTTTAATTCCTTTTAGGGTATTTTTCATTTCAGATATTGTATTCTTCATTTCTTCCTGTTTCTTATTCATAGTTTCTATGTCTTTTTCATTCTTCTGGAGTTCCTACTAGATTCCTTGTAGTTCCCATAAAGTTCCTTGAAGTTCTCATTGACTTCCTTGAGCATCCTTATAACCATTATTTTGAATTCTATGTCTAATAGGTTGCTTGCCTCAATTTCATTTAGCTCTTTTTCTGAGGGTTCCTCCTTTAATTTGATTGGGTTTACTTTTTGTTTCCCTTTTTAAGTGACTCTTTTTTGTTTGTTTCTGCATCTCAAGTTGCTCTGCTTTGCCTTCCTGTCTTTGTGGGAGTGGAGTTATATAGTAGGAGTTCTGTTGGATTCAGTGGGGCAGTGTCTTTGATATCCTGATATGGATGCTCTAGGGTTGCCCTTCATCCAGTATATGTGGGCTCAGTGTTTGTATCTAGGCTTTAATTATTGATGGCTTATTTATTGGTGGATGAATAATTTATTGGTGGAAGCCTCTGGCTGGCTGATCGGTAGTTACAACCCCCATGATGTCTTGTATAGTGTTGTACAGGTGCTGGTTAAAAAAAGCAGCATTATCAGAAATCCAAATCCACACCAGCAAAAATACCCTCCCATCACATCAACACTATCAACAGCAATTGAGCAAAGAATAATAAAGGTGGAAAGAGATTAGGAATAATATAATATAGGGAAAGGGGAATATAAGAAGAGTGAGGGAGAGAAAAATGATTTCCAGAAGGAAGAGGGAGGAGAAATAATAAGAGTAGGGGATAGAAACGAGGTGAAAAAGGGGAGAAAACAGGATTTTAAATGTGATTAAAACAGGGAAGGGTGATGGCAAAATGGAATAAGGAAAGGTAAGAACATAATATGAAGTTTGAAATATTTTTTAATGGTGAACCAAAAGGATCAAAATTGCAGAATAACCTCAACAGGGTCAATAACAATGACAGCTGAGCAAATATTAATAAAGGTGGAAAGAGAATAAGAACATTATATGAAAGAGAAAAAAGAATATGGAAGTCTACAGTTAAGAAAAAATGATTTTAAATGATTTAAATGATAGAATGAGGAGAAATAATAAGAGTAAGGAATAGAATCCAGGCTAAGAAAGGGAAAAAATAAAATTCCAAATTCAAATAAGCAAGGGCAGGAGGAAGGGAAAATGGAGTAAGATAAGGGGAGATTAACCTTTGAGATTTGAAATTTTAAAAAGTGAATAAATAGCAGTACAATTGAAAACGAACAGCAATAACTGTAATATCCACACCACACAAGCCACAATTTATAAAGGTGGAAAGAAAATAAGACTATAGGAAGGAGAAAAGAATATGAGCTCACTAAAGGAAGGAAGAAAGATTTTGAGAGGTTAGAGGGAAGAGAAATAGGAAGAGCAAGGAATAGGAACAAGGCACAGTGTGAGGGGAAATAAAATTTACAATGAAAATAAGAAAGGCTAGGAAGAAGGCAAAATGGAGTAAGACAAGGGAAGGGTACAAGGAGAGATTTAGAATAAAAATAAAATAATTAAAAAATCTAAATAAAAATAATAAAAAATAAAAGACAAAGAATAGTGAATTAGTTGGAATACAACTGAAGCAAGAGAAGAAATATTAAAATGCTATGGAAAAGAGAAAACAATGCAAATTCTGAAGAATAACAAGATGGAATTTGTATTAGCAGAGTTTGGTGTTTGTCTTCTGTCTTTTCTTTTCTAGATCCTCCTCTGGCTTTTTATCAGCTCAAGTTCCAGGGTGCATCATCCCACTTCTGGCAGCACTGCCTGTATCATCTTCACCTGCTCTAGAGGTGGCTTCTATTGTGATCAGGAGGGTGGGATCTCTGGGTTTCCCCTGGGAGGTACTGTTCAGTTTTCTGGGATAATTTTGGGTGTGGTACCCCTGCCCCTGCACCACCTATCTTGTTCAGTCCCAGCTTATTTTCAATAATGTATAGCCCTTGATGAACTAAATGTCTATTTCAAAGGAAGGACCAGTATACGTAAGAGGGTCAGCTCTTTCCTGCTTGATGCTGTTGGCAACTCTGCGTGCAAGCCAAGGCTGTGCATGGCCTTGATTCCCCGTTGCTGCACTGATTTCTGATCTCCCTGCTTTTCTGGTCTCAGGGAATAGGGCCTAGGAACCAGTGAATTTTGTTGCCCTGAGAGAAGTCTAAAATGGGCCCTTTAGATGTTTCTCTTTGTCTTTCTCTTGTGGACATGGACCCTGCAGGGAGTCCTTGAGCCTGTCTTGCCTGTTTTGCAAGCTTCCCCACTGGGTGAAGTGAGGTAGTACTTACAGTCCTGCAGGAGGCGAGGACTGGTTGAGTCCTTCCACTTGGGAAGGGGGCTATGCCTGGCTGTAAATAATCTTGGGTGCTCAACTCTTGCCCATCTAATTCCCAGCCCACTGCTCTCACTGCAGACACAGTCCCGAAGTCTCCACTCTGTACAGCCTCTGGCCTTTTAGCTGTGCTGGTCTGGGGCCAAGAAATCCTCTTGCTTTGCACCTCTCTGATCTCTCTGTCCAGCAAAAGTCAGTGGGAGCAAACTGCATTTTCAGCCTTTTCTCTTTGCTGGCAGGGCAGCTATACATGGGGTCTGTGTCCAACACACTTTTGCTCCCCCTTTAAAAAGTCTTTCTGGTCATACCCATTACAGTACTGAATCACTGTTTGGTATTCACACACACCTTCTCTCCAAAAAAGCCAAAAGTCTATCACAGTCACAACTGGCCACGGCCAGCCTCCGCCCAACCCATGTGTAGATAGAACCCCCCCCCTCTCTGGCACTCTTCTGGTTGTCTTTGCTGCTGCAGATGTGGGTGGGCTGCTTGCTGTGTGCAAGCATTACCTGGATCTCCCCGACTTTGTGTATCCAAGTCACTCTTGCCCAGGTCTGAAGGTTCTCTGTCCCAGGAGGGTAGCGAGCTGCAAAGCTGCAATGTCTGACTAGGCTCTCCATGCCTCAGGTGCTGTGCACAGGGTATTTCCCCTTCAACCTATAAAATCTCCTTACTGCCTGTTGTGAAGCATCATCTGTACTCCTTGGCTTTCAGACTTCATAGCAGCTAAAATTTCATTGAACATTTAGTTTGTCAGAAGATCAGCTGAGTATCTATCTGACTTGGGGGCAAGAGCAAGTAGACTCAGATTTCACCTACTTGGCTGCCATCTTCTCTCTGTACATATATTTCTACATCTGATTTTAAATAGTACCAAATGTTCAGAACCATAAATATTTTAAAGGCCAAATGTTCTTATTGTAATCTAATAAAATTAAAAACAAGTACCACGGTGGTTACCAAAAACACTTATTAGTAGAAAATAAGAAAATATTATTATATACCACTGGAATTAAAAAGAAAAAAATGGTTGGTGCGGCTCAGTTGGTTAGGCATCATCCCACAAAGAGAAAAGTCGCTGGTTTGATTCCCCATCAGCGCATGTCTGCATTGCAGGTTTAGTCCCAGTCCCTGGTCAGGGTGATTATGAGAGGCAACCTTGATCAATGTTGCTCTCTCACATCAATATTTTCTTCCCTCTCTTTCTCTCTTCCCCTCTCTCTAAATAAAATAAATATTTTTTTAAAAAAATGAAAAATGAAAATGGATGTTTAAATTATCTAAAAAACAACTGCATTTCATACCAAACCTCCTATAGTGAGCAACATGGTATACCCTGGGCTGCCAGAGGGGTGAACAACATGTGGGACCTAGGGCAAATTCACCCTGAAACATACAGGAGGAAAAAATAACAAGACTATATTTATCTTACTTCCGACACATCATGAGAAGTCAAGGCTCTCTGGAAAAGACAATGCTGGGAAAAATAGGAGGCAACAGGAAAAGAGGAAGACCTAATATGAGATAGATTGACTGCATAAAAAAAAAGCCATAGGAGTGAGTGTATGGGACTGAGCATGGCTGCTGAGACAGGGCATTATGGAGGTCACTCTCCCACTCTTTTACAGACACCAGGAGTCACACCCAACTCCTCAGCATATCACACATGCATTCAGAGGAAAATGTGAAGACTTAGTTGACTTGTATGTTAGATTAAAGAAAACACTAAAACTGAAAATGTTTAATATTTTTAAGGAAAGTAGAAAGTGGAAATTTTATAAAGAGCTAGAATTGAATTAGTAGGAAAAGAAGAATAATAAATATAACTACTAGATTTCTAAAGATGGAATGCCATTTAGAAGATTTGTAAGATCATAAATCAAAGAAGAAGACAAAAATAGAAACGTAAAGGGAAAGTAAAATAGGTATAGCATACATAAAGATTAGAATAAACAACTCTATTAAAAATTGAAAATTTATAATTGAATATTTTATTAGTAAACTAAAAATACCAAGATTTATACAAGAATAATTGGAAAATGTAAAATGAAAACTTGCAAAATTGATTTAAAATCTATTAGTAAGAAATATACTAGAGTAACAATTTCACAGCTGAATTAGATATGAAATTTAAATGATATATTATTCCAAATATGGAAAAACCTGTAAAGCTACCTAGTTGTTTGATGTACCTGGATAGATTATACCAAAATATAATAAAGACAAAAAATAAAGTTATAGATGTATAAATAGCATTTAGAACTAAAAAAATACTAAAATTTATCTTAATTAATATCAGACACTAGATCAGGATTTTTACTATCGCTACTATAGTTTCTATAGCAATTGCAACAAAACACAAAATAAAATATATGTGTAAAAAATAGAAAACTATACTAAAATACAGTATTTAAACATAATAATTAAAATATAAAATGTTATTAATGATATATCTTATTAAATAAAATGATTGTTGAGAAAGTGAAATGGTGTGTTCTTGGTGACTGCATAGTATACTTTAAAATACTCATAGGGAATAAGCAACCTACTAGAATCTTTAAAGTGACTGAATAAGATGTAATACTAAATATTTAGCTGCTCCTATAAACAATAAACAGTTAAAATTGAAATGTAAAAAGAATTATATGCATAATAGCAACAAAAATAAAGCATCTTGGCAAAATTATTGAGAAAGACAAACAACCTATATAGTACATAAAACTGTAGTGATTAAAAGGCACACATCAAGATAAGAACCTATCAAAATATACAACACATTACTGAATAAAAGCTTAATGTCATAAGAATATATTTATTCAAAATCCACACACTTTAATACATTAAAAATTTAGCACACTATTTTATTTCAATAGGTATCCCATCATGGATGGTGTACTAAAAAATATATATTTGAGGACATGTTAAATAGAAATATTATAACTGGCAGTAAGACTAATTGCCTTTCTGCTTAGGACACAGAACCATGGCTACCATGACCTTGACTTATGACATAATAGCTACTCATCAAAAGGTGTTTGCAGTGTTATTGATACTAGTCAAGATTTGGAAGCAGCCCAAGTGCCCATCAGTAGATGAGTGGATAAAAAAGCTATGGTACATTTACACAATGGAATACTACTCACCTGTAAAAAAGAAGGAAGTCTTAACTTTTGTGACAGCATAGATTGATCTGGAGGGTATTATGCTAAGTGAAATAATCCAGCCAAAGACAAATACCATATGATTTAAGTTATATGTGTAACCTAGTGAGCAAATTAAGTTGGCAAATAAAATAGAAATAGACTCATAAATACAAGAAACATACTGACAGCTGTCACATGGGTGGGGTTTTGGGGGACTGGGTGAAAAAAATGAAGGGATTAAGCAAAAAAGTGAAAAACCTCATAGACAGAGATGGCAGCATGATGATTACCAGAGAGAAAGGGGGGAGGACGGGGGCAGAAGAGAGTAAGGGAGGATAATGGGTGATGGAAGGAAACTTGAATGTGGGTGGCGAACACACAACACAATATACAGATGATATATTATACAATTGTGCATCTGAAACCTATATAATTTTAACGAATGTCACCCCAATGAATTCAATAAATTTTTTAAAAAGGCATTTGAGGGAATAGAGGGAATAGTTTTGGAAAATAATGCTTTAGGAGTATTAGGCTATTTATAATATTTGAGCAGTACTAGCATTTGTAAAACAATTATTTTGAAAATAATATTATTATTTCACATATCATAATTGCAAAGAACCCTGTTCATTATTTTTATCACTCTCTTGTATGTGACAAAACAAGTAAATAGCTGGTATGCAAGTGTGAAACCTTCTAAAATCCTGTGGTTTTTTTATTTTTATTTTTTATTCTCATATGAAGACTATTATTGGAATACAATACAATTTGATATGTATGTATTTTACTTTAAGACAGCTAATGGCATGCTGACTGCTTTGATTCTTTACAGCATTATTCAGTGTTTTAAAAAATGGTCTGCCGGTACGGGAGTTCTGTAGGCTAAGGTACATCTTTATCAGCAGCTAATATGGTATCTTCTCTCTCAGAAGACGGGTGCAGAAACAATGGCGGAGCCTCCACATCTGTCTCCTCCAGGTGGCAGTTGTGCTTCCTTCCCCACTGTTTTCTTCATTAGTGCTAATTTACTCTTTGAAGAATTGGCAACTGTTTTGCAAAATCTGAGCATTTTTTTCCCCTTAGAGGAATAGATCTGAGAATTTGCAGGACTGATTAAATTAAAAAATAGTTGTGGAGTAAGTCTCTTGGCCTCACAGATATTACTCCCTGTTTCTCAATCTGAGAGTACAGTTTAATGGCATGATCTCAGCTCTGTAAAGAAACCCACATTCCAAGAAACATTATTCCATGAGGAACTTGGATAGGTAGCTTCAAAAGAAAATATTTATTTTTTTTACAATAGCAAGGAAGTCTGAATCTTATCCTAGGATGAAACACCTTCTCCATCTCCACCCCTTAAATCTTTAGAGTATGTAAAAGAGCATACAGGGTGGGACAAAAGTAGGTTTACAGTTGTTTGTATGGAAAATAATATAATAATTAACTAATAATAACACATGAATACACTCTGTGTTTCCCGTACTCACAACTGTAAACCTATTTTTTGCCTCACCCTGTACATGCAGGTGGAAAAAACTGGCAATAACACTTTGTAGTCTTTATGTTAAGAAATAAAGCTTTTAAACATATACAAATAGGAAAGGGATTTTGTATACTCCTTTTAAAAAAATAGGAAATATTCTTTTATTTTCATTTATTTATTTCCTTTGCTCATTCAGTAAATAATTGATGAGTTTCTTCTATATTCAAGGGACTGTGCTTGTTGCTATAAGGATCAAGTTCTGCTTTAAAAAAATTAGATTTTAATAGGACAGATTACATGCTTGCAATCATTTTACAGTAGTACGAAGTGAGCAACAATATCTTCATTATTGAGTAAATGTTTTTGAAAAATAATACATTAAGAGTATTAGGTTATTTCTAATATTTGAGCAGCACTACAATTTATGAAGTATTTATTTTGAAAACAGTATTATTTTTTCACATATGCTTGTTTGGCCAAAAAGTTCATTTGCTTTTTTTCATAAGATAGCTCTAATATCACTTAGTTTTCTTTAACTTCATTTGAAACAAGTTTGTTAGATTGTATTGTGACAGCTGTGATACCAGCGTGTATTTAAAAAAACTTATCAAAATTGGTAAAATTTTGTGTAGCCATTTTAATATTGAAGGTGGTAGAAAATATGCAACATATTTGGTATTTAAGCATTACTATTTCAAGAAAGGTAAAAAGGAAACTGAAACTCAAAAAAAGATTTGTTCTGTGACTGATAAAAAAAAGTAGTTTGTGAAGTTTTGTGTTGGAGATTTCTCATTGGACCATTTCCATAATCGGGTAGACCAGTTGAAGTTGATCGCAAGCAAATCAAGACATTAACTGAGAACAATCAATGTTATACTGCACGAGAGATAACCTACGTACTCAAAGTATCCAAATTTTATGGAAAAAAACTATATGGACATTTGGGCCAACCCATAGGAATTGTTCATCATCCCCATCATTCAGACTAGAAAATGAAGTGTGTTCATGAGATAATTCCCATAAGATAGACTGACTTGTTGTAGGCCCCTTCTAAAATGATTCCATTTTGGAATTATCACCTCTGTGTAATTCCTTCTCCCTTAGTGTGGGTTGGATCCCGTGACAAGCTGCAATCCAAAAGCACAGAACAAAAAATGATGGAATGTCACTTCCAACATGCAGGTATAAAAGACTCTGACTTTTATAATGCTCCTAGGTTATCTTAGGCTCTTCTCGCTTACTTGATTCTCTAAGGAACTGCAATGTTATGAGATACCCTTTGGAGAGGCCCAGATGGAAAAGAACTGAGGTCAACTTCTGGCCAATAGCCTGCAAGGAATTAAGGACCTCAGTTTATAAGAAAATGAATGTCAATGAACATGTGTATGAACTTGGGAAAATAGATCCTGTCACAGTCAAGTCTTGAGATGTGTGGACATCCTAACCAAAACCTTGAGAGAGACTCTAAGCCAAAGGTCAGAGTTGGGGCTAAATTTCTGATCCATAGAAACTATGAGGTAGTAAATGTTTGTTTTCTTAAGACACTATGTTTTGGGATATGTTGTAAGGAGCAGTAAGTAAGTAAAACAAAGCATAAGTGGTTCTAAGAGGAAGATTTTGCTAGTGAGTAATAGTCTTTAGGAAACTCCTATATGCTAGTCATGAATTACACAATAATGGACAAAACAGTTAAAGATTGTGTTTGTTGACATGATAACCTGCTAACAAAATATCCAACAATGATGCAGATAATTAATTAAGTTGTGGTAAGCTCAGTGAAAAATGTGCAATGTGCAAGGAGTTTGTAAAATAAGGGTGCCCCATCTAGGCTGAGAGGTCAGTGATGACATCCCTCAAGAAATTGTATTAAATGGGTAGGAGGGTGAAAATATTGGCTAGGATAAGGAGTAGAAAGCTTTCTTTTTTTTAAGGATTTTATTTATTTACCCTTAGAGAACGGAGAAGGGAGGGAGAAAGAGGGAGAGAAACATCAATGTGTGGTTGCCTCTCATGCGCCCCCCACACTGGGGACCTGGCCCATAACCCAGGCATGTGCCCTGACTGGAAATGGAACTGGCAACCCTTTGGTTCACAGGCCAGCACTCAATCCACTGAGCCACACCAGCCAGGAGAAACCTTTCTTTATAGAAAAGCAGAGACATGTGCAAAGCCTTGCTTGGGGCTGGAAACTGGTATGACAAAGACTTTGTCATATTGAGCTTCATAGAGCATTAAGTATTTGGGATTGTTTCCTAAGAGCAATACTAAGAAACTGAGGTTTAATAGAGGACACTACTTAATTATATTTGTAATTTTATAGGGATCTCCCTAGTTACCTTGTGGAGAAAGCATGGATATCAGAAAGCCAGTTAGAAAGCTGAGAAATAATAGAGGCTTCATTTCAGGTGGCTATGATGGCAATAAAATGTACTCACTAGAAGTAATCACTGTGGCACTACAAGAACTTACACAATATTGACATTTTACAGAGGTGCAAAATATTTACTATATATGAATGTTATTTTGTTTAATCAGTAAGAAGTACTTAATGATAATTTATAATATATAAAAATATTCTTCACATATAGAGAAATATGCATAACTGCAGAAAGGCTAAAGAGATCAATTCTACTTTGCTACAGATTACACTAGAATAATACCATTTCATTCCTCTGGAGAAAAATGATTATAATACCTTAAAAGACTTAACTTTTACCAAAAATTAAATAATGATTTTATATTTCTTTGTTCATCCTTTTCCTCTGTTTCATTTTTATCATAGCTACACAGGTTAACACCATTGAAAAAACTATTTTTCACGTTGATGTGAGGAACAGATAAGTACATGGCATATAATAGCAGAATAATTTATCTTTTCCTTTCCAACATTTTCTCCCAGAAGGATCAGAGTTCAAGTAATCAGTGATGTAAAATGATATAGTGCCACACATATTAAGAAGTAAAATCTATCAGTGGACACTTGAAGGAAAATCACCTTCTACTTTAATAGATTCCAGGAGGTAATCCCGGCTAATCACTTGAAGAAAAACTTGCTCTCCAACTTAGCTTAGTACCAAGAATAATAGTGCATATTATGGGATATTCTGTGTTATTGTTATACAAAAATATCAGTCAGATGAAATGAAACCCAGAGCATGTTTATGATGATGAGACCATATAGCAACAGTGTTGTGTTTTCTACCCTGTCGCACAGTAACGAGTCACAGGGAATTAAAAACGGCATATTTTACCAATATGATACTTAGCTTTTCATCTTAAACTTTACATCCAATAAATAAATAACAATTCTGAATTTTCTGTAGTTAGGTCCTGTGTTATAAAGATCAACTTATGAAAAAGAACACATAAAATACAGAGCCAGTACTGTGACTATTATAAAGTATTTTAAAAGATAATGTGCATCCATTCCTCACCAGAGGACTGTAAAATTATTTCCTTTCCTGATGGGCCTACTTTTCTGTAGCAAGTTATACAGAAGAATCATACATAACCAGGTCCTCCCCATATGTGAAGAGGAAGCACCTAGAAATTTGGCTTTATTTTGAGTTCAATTCAACCTTTTGCTCCAAATTCTGTGATTCTTTTAATAAAAACACATCTTGTTTTGCCAAATGTTGGTTCTTTCCCAGGAGTCTAGTTCCTTGCCTTCGTGAATGATTATGGGACATGATTGTTCAGGTTTCACTGATTAGTGTCTGTCACCTTGACAGTCATTTCCACCTCGTTCTGATAAAGGACACTCACGCTCTCATCATCTTTGGGTTATTACACTTGGTTCATATTCCATGGTTATTGACTGTGTACTACCAACTTAGATTTAAATAAAAGGCCAGTTATACCATATTAGACAACCCATGCTTATATTTTATGAAGGTCATGCTTATGTCGGGGGCTATTAAGCCGTCAACCTAGACTCCAAACATCTGTTCAGGGTTAGTGTTAAATAAATCCCTAGATATTCACAGTAGAAATACAATGAAATTGCATATGAAATACAAAGATTAAAATATACTTATTACTGTATCAAAATATTGAAGATAAAGATTTAAAAGTGTATTTGGAGAATTGTTCTGGTTTCTACAACAGAGGGTGCACAGAGATTTGGTAAATACACATTTATTGATCATCTATTGAACAGTGACATACAGAATTCTAGAAATAAGAACAAAAGCTAATGAGTGATTTTATTTTTGCTTCAGAACTTAAGGAGTTTTCATAAATAAAATTGTAATACCAATATTTAGGAACACATTTTTACAAACTTGTGATGCAGAGCACCATATTTTACCAAGTAACTCAGAGAAAGCACTTATGCAATGTTTTTCCACATGATAATATACTTCTGTACTACTGCCAAAAACAGTAAGGAAGTCAGTTAAATACTGTCTCTTTTCTCAAAGCTTGGCAGGAAATAGTGCTCTCTGTTCTTAAAGAGGAAGAGCTGCTGCTGAGACATCTGCCTTCGTCATTTACAGACAGGCCTACTACTGCAAAATGTTTCACAGCAGAGCTCTTAAGTGTAGAAAAACTAATAGAGAAAAGATAAAGCAGACCACTGTTCCTACAGCTGAGCTACCACTGAATCGCTGTTTCTTATTTTAACAAATTAATCTATTACAGTTTCCACTCATTGTTATGTTAGCCCTCAAAACAAAATTGAACCATATTTAGTTCTTTTTACAGGGAGGACAATTCAAGATTATGAGATCTCAGAAATTTACCCAGATAGTAAATGTTTAAGATAGAATTTAATTCAGGCCTATCTGGTCACTGATAATGTACCATTGGTTAAATTATTGTTTTTTTTAATTAAGTCTCTAATAAGTTCTCATTCTTAAGAAAATTGTTTTTTTTATCAAATTTCAGACACATGTCTTTATTTTTATTTTTTAAGTTTAATCTTTATTCTACTTTTTCCATTACCAAATAGAGAAAAAAATTTTATTAACCTGACAAAAAAATGGAATGAGGTATACTCTTTTATCTAAGTTTGACAAGATACAAACTTCTGGCTCATTTTTATAAGGTCATTTAAATGACATGTGGTAACCCAAACATTTTGACTTCTGTTAAAAATGTTTGTTGGGATATCTTCGTTCTAATGTTGCCAGAAATTTAAATCAATTATAGGAGATCCAAGATGGTGATGGAGTAGATGGAAACTATACTCACCTCCTCCCAGGACTAAACTGGAATTACAACTAAATTATAGACAGTCATTCTAAATAACCAACTGAAGACTAGCTGAAGAAATGTGTTATCACCAAGGATTATTGAAGAGGTCACACTGAGACTGGTAGGAAGGGCAGAGATGTGAAAAAAGCTGGCCAGTGCTCCCATGGGTGGCAGCTGAGGTTCCAGAGGGATAAATCAGCTGAGAGAGGGTTCCCTCTGAGAAACATGGGGCCTAAACACCAAACCAGTTTCCCCAGCCCAGAGCAGCAGAGTTAGGAAGTGGCATACACATAACATCTGGCTGGGAAAGGTACCAGGTTTTCTGATCATCAGGGAGAGACAGGAGTCCACTAGAGAATAGGCACCTGCTTAAAGGGCCAACACATGACATTTTGTTTCTAGTCATTCACTGTGGGCGCTGGTGAAGTGACGGTGGAGAGGATTGGAATTACTTGAAGAAAATCTGGAGTTTATGACTCTGGAGAGACCTGAAGGGATAGCACCAGGATCCCTGTGCCGAGCTGTTCTCCTACATCACAGACACCATCTTACTTTGGTAGAATACTCCCCTCTGTGTGACATCAGCCTGGTGAAAGCAATAACATTCTCTGGACTCCTTCTCACCTCACCCTGTTGAGCTTATGCCCTGCTAAGGAGTCAGATGCCTTGACCATGGTGTAGAGGTCTAGGCAGACTGATGGGGTTCAGGGACTGAATTGTGTAGCTTTTGGTGAGGGTTGTTTACTAAACCACTTTCCCATGAACCTGACTAGTGCTTCTGCATCATGGAATATCCACTAGAACAACCCTCTGGGTTTCTGGCAGACCCAAACTTCAGGCTCCAGACTGTCAGTCTGCCCAACTTCTAGGGGCTCTACACTGCCAAGATTGGGGCAAAATCCAGGACAGATTAAATTGCATGGCTCTTGGGCAGGGCTGGAGGTCCTGCATTCCCCAAAGCCTGGCCAGTATCTCCCCTTCATGGAAGATCCACTAGCCTCAACCTCCAGACTCCTGGTGGCCTCACCCTGTTGAGCCTTGTCTCCTCCCAGCAGAATCTGGGATAGCCTGAGTAGCATGGCTCTAGGATGGGGGCCATTTTTTCTTTTGCACATCAAATTGGAGCAGAGTCCTCCTTTCACATGGCCAAGTCTTGGTCTGATTAGACCTAATAAACTCTATTGGCCTCAACCTGACAACTCCCCAAGATGCCAGTCCAACACAAAGGTCTGTGGGCAAGCAGCAGGTGGCAGCTAGATTTGGTATACCTGGGGAAATTTGCTGAGTTGCCTCAGAATCAGCACTGCCACGAGATTTGAACCTGTATCAATCTGGTGAACACCATTTGCCCCTATCTGATGACACACTGTGAACCTACTTCTTGGAACTTGAGCATAGCCAGAGGCTCATTCAGTGACTGAGCCTAACAAGGAGCCAACAGGTGGAGACAGGCAAAGGAAGATCTTGAGAGCCTTGGGACATTGGCTGACCTATCCCCCAAGCCCAGTATTGCTAAAAGCCAGACTTCATGCAGAGCTTGTTTCTTCCCACATGTACCCTGCCCAGCAAAGTCAATCACAAACTATAGGTCATTTGTAGCACCAAACAGCCTGCCCAGAGCCAGTCACAGGCAGTGTCTGACATTGGTATACACCAGATTCTCTCCCAAGAGGCTCAGAAACAACACACCTAGGTTCCAGTTTCAGAAAACATAAGAGTGGTATCTAATCAATTTTATAGGCAACAAAGCCAAAAGGAGATCTGAGCTGGCACCAAACCCTACTGAGGCGAATTCCACTTCATGTGGTCAGCACCTGCAAATCAGCTTGCACTCCATGGTCAGGGTCAAGCCTCACAGTCAGACACCCTGAGGGTAAATTCCTTGTACAAATGGTTCGATAGCCATCAAGACTCAGTTACAACAGGAAGGCCCAAATAACCCACATGAGGGACATTCCTGGAACACTCAGCTCAAATGTTCAAAGAGACTGCATCACTGGACACTACAGGTCACCCACAACATAAGGCCACCCCATGAAGACTGGTAGTCATAGCAGCTCTATCTAATAAATAGAAACAAACACAAAATGCAGCAAAAATGGGGAGACAAAGAAATAGACCTCAAATGAAGAAGAGGACAAATCTCTATAAAAAGAGTTAAATGAAATGGAGACAAACAAATAATCAGATATAGAGTTCATGTAATAGTTATAAGGATGCTCAACAGCATGAAAAAGGACACAGAAATCATAAAAAAGACCTGTCAGAAATAAAGAATACAACAGTTGAAATAAAGAATACACTGAAATAAATAAAACATAGGTTGAAGAAGCAGAGGATTGAATTAGAGATTTGGGAGACAGGTAGATATAATACTCAACCAGAACAGCAGGAAGAAAAAAGAATTAAAAAGAATAGGGATAGTTTGACCTTTGGGAAAACATGAAGTGTGGGAACATCCACATAAAAGGAGTACCAGAAGAAATAAAGAGAGAACTAGGGATTGAGAACCTATTTGAAGAAATAATGACTGTTAACTTCCATAACCTGGTGAAAGAAAAAGACACACAAGTCCAGGAAGCAGAGGGAATACCAAACAAGAGGAACCCAAAGAGACCCAGAACAAGACATTCATAATTAAAATATATAAGTTTAAGACAAAGAGATGATTTTAAAGGCAGCAAGAGAAAGATAGTTATCTATGAGGAAGCTCCCATAAGACTGTCAGCTGATTTCTCAACAGAAACACTTCAAGCCAAAAGAGAATGGCATAAGATATTCAAAGTGATGAAAAGCAAAGACATACAACTAAGACTACTTTACTCTGCCGGTCTATCTTTTAAAATTGAAAGAGAAATAAGGTCTTCCCAGACAAGAAGAAACTAAAGAAGTCTGTTATCACCAAACCAGCATTACAAGAAATGTTAAAGGGCCTGCCAGAAGAAGGAGGAGGAAGGGGAGAAGGAAAGAAGAGGAAGAAGTCAAAGAATATAGTTAAAAGAGTAAAATGGTGATAAATATATACTTATCAATAATCATTTTAAATGTGAAATGACTTACATGTTCCAGTCAAAAGACATAGGGTAGCTGAATGGATAGGAAAACAAGACCCATCTCAGAACAAAAGATACACACAGAGTAAAAGTAAAGGGATAAAAAAAGATATTTCAGGCAAATGGAAATGAAAAAAAGGTGGGGTAGCTATAATTATACCTGATAAAATAGATTTTAAAATAAAAGCCATAGTAAGAGACAAAGAGAAACACTACATAATGATAAAGGGAGCAATCCAACAAGCTCTTGTAAACCTTTATGCATCCAACATAGGAGAAGCTAACTATGTAAAGAAGATCTTCCCCTTCTTTCCTCCAATATCCTCCTGCCCCCAAAAGGGACAAGTCAAGGAACATGAACAGAGGACTCCTGGGCAGACAATGGGGTGGGATTGACTGTGGGAGTCGGGAGGGAGGGGCAGGGCAGGGAAGAACAACAGGGAAAAAGGCGGGCCAACTGTAACTGAACAACAATAAAAAGAAAAAAAGATCTTAACCTAAAGGGAGACATGGACAATGATACAGTCATAGTAAGGGATTTTAACACCCTATTGCATCAAACAATAGATTTTCCAGACAGAAAATAAACAAGAAAACAGTAGCTTTAAAAGACACACCAAGTCAGAGGAATTTAATTGAAACCTTCAGAGTATTTCTTCTCAAAGGAGCAGAATACACATACTTTTCATGTGCACATGGAACATTTTCTATGATAACCACATGTTAGGATACAAAATAAATATCAACATTTTTAAGAAGGTTGAAATCATATCAAACATATTCTCTGACCAGAATGAAACTAGAAATCAATCTCAAGAGAAAGAAAAACTTGAAAAACACATGAAGACATGGAGGCTAAATAACATATTACTAAACAATGAATGGATTAACAATGAGATCAAGAAAAAAATCAAAAGAACCTTGAATCAAATGAAAATGAGGATACAACAACCCAAATTCTTTGGGACATGCAAATTTCCTAAGAGGGAAATGTAATGAACAGTATAAACAATCAAAATATAAAGAGGTTCACAGAGAACAGCGTGATAGCTGTTAGAGGTTATGGGGCTGGGTGAAAAGGTAAAGAGGTTAAACAAAAACCAAAAATCAAACACTGTGAACAGTATGGTGATTATCAAAGAGAAAGAGAGTATGGGGAGGTAGAAGAGAGTACAGTGGGGATAAATGTTGGTGGAAGAAGACTTGACTTTGGTGTTGAACACACAATACAATATACAGATGATGTATTATATAATTGTACACCTAAAACCTACATAATTTTATTAACTGAATTTACCCCAATAATTTTTTAAAAGTCAATTAAATAATTCTTATACCTTTTATGCAAGTTATGATCCTGCAGTTAAAAATATCATTAATTTCAATTATTACAAGATAGTATGCAAAACAGAGGCTAGTTACAGGCCATTAAGTGCTATACCTATGCATGAGGACATGATATACGATACAGTAATACCAAAAATCAATGGGGAATCTAGGGCTACATTTGGGAAAATTAATCTACTATCTGGAGAAAGAGAAAGAAATAGCTGGATTTCTACCTTATATTTTATAAAGATAAATGATTCAAATACTAAAGACCAAAATATGAATTACCAAACTCTAAGGCTAACTCTATAAGGACTTCTGTCAAATAAACTGCACTCTGAATAAACTTAGCAGTCACGTGACAGATTGGTAGACATTATATACAACTTTGGAAACCCACAAGGAATTAATATTCTTTGGCTCTACCTTCAAGATGTTCAGAACCCAACCACTTTTCACCATCTGTACTGTTAACATCAACTTCAAGTCGTCATCTGCTGTAGCCTGGATGTTGTAATAGCTTCCTGACTGGCCACTGTTCTTCTATACCTGCCCATTTGGCTCTCTGTTTTCAACATAGAAACTAGAATTTGTTTAAAGTCATAAGCCGGAGCTTTCATTTCTCTCTTCAACGATTGCCACTTGGTAAAATCTGTTTGTTTTCTGACTAGATCTCTTACTACCATTTCTTTTTCTTCAAGTTTCATGCTCTTTCTCAAACACTAACATTATGTGCCCAGCTTAAGTCTTTGGTCAACATTCCTGGAATGCTCCTCCCAACTATCTTCACAGATAATACCCATGACTTCTTCAAGTCTGTATTTAAATGTCACCTGCTCAAAGAGTTTGAAGCTAATCATCCTTCTCCCAATTTCTTCCCTTTTACTTTTCTTCCTTTTCCTCTCACCTGTCCACTTATCGCCTTCTAAGATACTATTTAATTTATCTTTTACAGAATTTATTATTTACTACTCACCTTCATTCTCCCCCACTGCAACATGTCAGATTTGGGTTAAAATCTTTCCTCTGTGTTGTTCACCGGTATGTTCCCAGTGTTTAAAACAATGCTTACAATGTGATAAGGGGTGACTAAAAATCTAATTAGTGGATGAATTAATGAATGGATGGATAAAAATAATAAAAATTGTAGGATAATTCTGAAAATCAACCACAAAGACTACAAATTCAGTAGAAAAAAGTGGGCATGGATATAAGCAGCGTATTTGTGGAAAGTAAAGAATAAATTCAAATGGTTAACAAATAAGAGCTATTCAAATTCACTAGACTAATAGAAATTAAAACTAATATGAAATAAAATTTTCCATGCAAGACATTGGCAAAATTAGGAAGTTCAATAACATCTTGGTTTGATGATGTGAAGAAATGATATAGCCATTTTGGGATATATTCTGGCAGTTCTTCGTTAAGTTAGTTATATTTATCACCCATGGCTCAATGATTTCCTGGCTTGATAGTCATCCCAGAAGTGTATATCTATGTGTTTGTCACAGTATTGTATGAGGTAGCAGGGGATTGGATGTAACTTAGTTACATGATTAAGGGGATGCATAAATAAAATATTTAGGTGAGGGGGTGGAGAGATTGAGCAAAAAGGAGAAAGGACTCATGGACATGGACAACAGTGCAGTGATTGCTGGGGGGAAGGTGGTATAAGGGGACTGAGGATAATGGAAAAAATAGAGATTCCATAAAAATAAAATATGCAGATACATACCACAGATTCCAGTGAGTTAGAAATCAGAAATTAGATATATATCAAGCAAATTAGAGAGGTTATAGAAATGAATGCTGAAAAAATATGAAGAGCATAACTAATACACAATTTAGTGCATTCAAATTAAAAGCACAAACTGCATAATTGAAAAAACATACATGTATGCAAGAATATAGATCAGCCATTCTGTAGTGGTTAGGGAGAGGGGAATGGTCATTATGATCAAAACCAACTCTAGCAGTATTTCTAGTAGCACAAGAGCAGGATCAGGCTACTAGACTTCATTCCTAGGGTATTATCAGCTCTTGTTGTTTGTACAAACCCCCTTCTTTAGGCTTCTGAAGTCTTCCCAACAGCTTTGCAAATAAATATCTGAATTAAATTCTTTGTATGTAATGAGCACGAGGATTTATTTTTTCCTAACTCTATGCTAAATGGTGCAATACTGTCTGTAATGACTGAACACTATGAATAATTTGATCTCCAGAGTTTAGAGAAAAGAGAGAAAGAGAAACAGAAAAGATAGGTACAGCAGGTATAGCTCCTAAATATTAAAAATGTTGAATAAAACACATTCATAAGCAAGAATGTACATAAATATCTCCTCACATTAAATTTGGGTTTGCCAATAATTTATTATAATAGTGTGTACAGACACAAACACACATATACAAATATATTGTGCAGTTTACTGTAGCACTTTTGTTTTCCCTCCACAAAATGATGTGCCACTGGGACCTAATATTTTCACATAAGAATAGAAAAACAAAATTTATGTCATTTCTTTAAAAAAACAAGAATTGCATAGAAAACTATATATATGATGGTGTAGCCCCCCAAAACTGGAATTATCTTCTGAAGGGTGGGTCCCTTGTAGGACAGGCTTCCTCTGCTAGGTAAGTGTTCTAGGAACCCATCTGTATCAGTGTACCAGCTGGCATTGTTGTGAGAGGCTGCATTTGGCTTCAGTGAATTTTTTCTGAAGATTTTTTCAACACGTTTGTCCATTTCATGATGGGTGATTTATGAGCACACCTACTTACTCCACACTGAGTTGTGTAGCAATGTATGACTGAAAACAGCATGACCTCCATCCCTCACCCTCCCTATTCAACCGATCTTGCCCCAAGCAACTTTTTCTTTGTTTGTTTCCTTGGGTGAAAGAAGTTCTCAAAGGGAAACATTTTGATGATGTGTAAGAGGAGAAATAAAAATAGCAGAAGCACTAAAAGGCATTAAAATCAATGAATTGAAAAAGTTTTGAGAAGTGAAAACAAAGTCTAGATAGGTGTATTGCATCAAATGGAGAGTGCTTTGAAGGTAACTAAAGTTTGAACCTATAAGAATAAATACACAATTTTTTGTAAATATTTTTCGGGGAGCTTTGTGTCCCCCTTGTAATTACACGGAGATGGGAGAGAGGAGCAGTGACATAATAGTGGAATATTGCACTAGTAGGGCTAAAGGGATGGTTACCCCAAGGATAGGGCATAATTTTCAGTGATGTTCTCCTTCAAGAGGAAAATTTCTGGAAGAGGGTCAGCTGTCAGGCCTGAGCAGCCAAAACCTCTGACAGCTGGAGATCAAGAGCCTTAGTCTTGATCGGGATTTGAGTAGCACACCACAGTTGCCACTGAGGTGCCAGTTTTCTGTCACACTGTCCTTTATAACAACACGAAGCCCCTCCTCTACCATCTGTGCTGACACTGAGAATGGGTACACAGGCACACAACAGCTGGAAGAGAGACACCTTATGCTCTCCGTTCTCTCCCTTTATCTCATTTTCCCTTCTTTCTCCTCCCTCTTCCCCTCCACTTTCCTATCTTCCTTTATTTCCCTTTTTGCCCCTAAACATATTCCTCTAAAAATAATTAAGGTGGGAATTGTGTTTCTCTTATTGATAGCAGATAAAGTATTTTCCTTTCTACTTATAAAGATTAAAACAATACTTCATTTTTAAATTCCTTTGTTCATCTACTCGATGCAATTTTGTTGTGTAATTACTGTGTGTTTAGTAGCTATAAAAAACCTTAATTTTACTTTTAGTTTTGATAGTATTCTTACTAAGCTAAACATTTCCTGTTTCCTTTGTATAAACTTGTATCTTGACATCAGGATAAAATAACACAATATGATGACAGAATTCCAAGAGCTGCCAAGAGGAAATGAAACGTGAGCTACACAGTATCCAAATCTTCTTTTTTCTTTACATCTAGTTTGTCATGTAAGTGAAGAGGAGCTATCTTTCAGAAAGCAATTTGTCAGCGAGGAAGTTAAAACATTTCCGTCTTTTTCCAATGAAGATGAATTATGATCTTATTCAGTGGAAATCTTAAACTCATTTTAAAAAAATAAACTCTTCTTATTAGAGAATCATAAAATGAGCATTCAGACTTCAATTATGTTAATATTGACAGACAACTGTCTCTCGACTTTGTTTTTCTATGTAATAGTATAAAGAATTAATATTTTGCTGTGAGGTATTCCTATGTTCAATCGTAGCTAGTTGATGTTGAGTAAATTACTTAACAGTTTCAATCTTCAGTTCTCTCCCTGTTAAATGGGGATAAGCATGCCTATCAGCATGTGGAAAGGATTAAGTTAGATTTATCAAGGTAAATATTTTATTTTTAATTTAAAAAAGAGAATATAAATGTTTGGAACAGTCATTTATGTAAAGTTATTAGATTAATATAGGATGAGTAAACAGCTATTGTTCTGGAATTAGGGGATCATCAAATCTGTTGTATTTAATTAAGACTGCTAACAAAGAAATATAACTTGAAGTGGGTTCATAAAGAAAATAAGTAAAACTTAATGTGTGAGGAATAAAGGTGAAAGAATATCTGTAGAGAGACAAGCATACTCGAATTAATGGAGTAAAAAGTTCACATATATTTCTTAATACTCTGTTATAGGTTGGTTTACTCTACAAGAATACTCCAAGGTAGAGATTAGAGCATGGAGCATCTGGGAGGGAATGTCTTTGGAATCAACACCTGTGGTGGGCAAGAAAAGAAGCAGGATTTGTTTGAGAAAGAGGTTGAGCTTGATTCATTCCCAATGATAGACTTAGCCAACCTTAAAGATAATTTGAACCTGGTGCAGAGCTTCGGAGTTGCCCTATGATGAAGAAGGAAAGGGACAAGATATTATTCACCTGTGTTGATCTGTCACTAGATACCATTGGCCCATGAAAAGAGGTGTGACTTTGGACAGGGAAAATATCCTCAGGGAAGACAGTACTGAAAGGGACTAACATCTGAGGGTCATTTTGTGTCATACTTGCAGGGAACAGGGACTGATAATTTTATTCCGGTAGGGGGGTTTGGCAACACACAAGAACCCACCATACTTTCTAAGGCTGTTTTTATCCTTTTGTTAATGATAACACAGACATATTTAAATAAGAAATCATGAGTCCAAATGTATGAATATATCATGGTTTGGAACAGGATGACATAGTTTATGTGGGAAATTAATGAGACAGATGCTAAATATATATGACTGCAACCAAGATTTACAGTTATAAAATCTGGGGGAGGAATTTGGATGTGATTCAAGTAGGCAATAGTTGTCCTCTTGCTTTCATGATTACATTACTATATACACCAGTGGAATCCTGGGTGAGTTGAAAAACAGAATACTGGAAACAGAGAAATCAACTCAACAACTCTAACAATAATGCAGGTGTTAGTGAATGTGAGCCTGGAATTGTTGATGTAAATAATAAAAGCAGAAAAATACTTTAAAGAAATACTTTAACAACAAAGGAAAACAGTTAAGTACAGAAAAGAGAGAAAAAATGAATAGGGTTCTTTTGTTATGTTAATAACAAGACAGATAACATTGGCACTACTAGGACATTTGTATTTTTATAGACTTTTACATTAGAAAAATGTAGTCCTGATGTTGAAAATTGCATTAGCAGGAACATGTGGAAAAATTTGCATATTTGCAAAGCTAAGGGTTTCTTAAATAGCATAATGTAGATAAAGTTCTACAATAACTGTGTATGGGTGGTGTATCAATAAATTGTTCTTACAATATACTTAGTTAGAACAGGCAAGACCTGAATTAGCTAGTTTTAGAGGAAAAGACACCAGTAGATGCTAACAACCTTTGCCTAAGCTATGTGCTTGGGGTTGTATAGTTGGTTTTGTGTTGCTGCTGAGCAGGTACAACCCTTTACCTCCTGTAAACTCCTCTTCCTATGGGCAGTGGTGCAGCCGCAGAAAGGCCAGAGGAGGTCCGCTAGTGCATGAGTCTCAGACAACGTCCCCTTTTGTTCTGATTTCCGAGCGGTGTAGGCATAACCCAACTCTGGGACAGGCGCTTCTGAAAGCGTTCCATTGATCTGAGGTGCCCTAAAGTCCCCTACTGCAATTCATGCATTCTCCTGTCCTAATCCAGTCAGGCAGTGAATCCATAAGAGTTTTCTCTATCATTAAAATGACAAAATGAACTTGTGTTGTATTGAATATATTTTTCTCATGTTGTATTTTTAGAAAGAATGACAAAACACAATTTGTGGAAAGGTTGCTACCATAGCCAAGAAAGCTTTAGGAAGCTAAATAATGCATTGAGTTCAGGTGATTATTAGTGATCAGCTAGAATTTTATGAAGAACCAGTGAAACTTGGTTTATTTTCTAATTCTCTTTATGGCTAAGAAATAATAATAATAATAATAATAATAATAATGAAAAAAGAAAAGAAAACCAAAACTAAATCAATACAAACATGACCCTCATGATTCCCTGATTTTTAGACTAAGTTGAAATCAGTGAAGACAAATGAGTGATGCTCTTGAAACAAGATGCTGATATTATATTCTCCTCCAGTATAAAAGGTGAGAGCCGGGCGCGCTTAACACACGCGTCAACAGGGAAGCAGTTTAGATGTTCCTATCCCTACAGCAGTCCTGAGACAATGACATATGAAAATGTATTGACTTGAAAGCAGAAATTAATTAAAACTGAAAAATTCATAAACGTGGATGTTGAAGCGTTCTCCAGGGCCACTGCCTTTCTGCAAAGTTTCTTCAGGTTCCCTCTCTGGGTGATGCTCCCTCTCTGACAACTTAGTGTGACTGAAATGAACGTCCCAGGCAGCTCTGGGGCTTACCTTTTCTCCCTACCTGTTCAGGTAATCAATCAGAGAACAATGTGAATGCTGTAGCCTATGTCAGTTAAATTAGGTCAAAAGTGTAACAGCTGTGGGAGAGAAAAAGAAGATCAGACCGTAAAGCAAAAGCCCAAGACACTGGAGCACCTTATGGTATGAGAAAACAATTCACTACACAATTTCTAGAGAGGATAAGTTCACAAACTGTTAAATACTGTTTTCCTTTGGGTACAATTTTAATTAAAAGAGCAGCATGGATGCAGAGTTTAGATCGTCACTATTCAAATAGCTGAGAAAGCTGTTTGCATTTTAAAATCTCAGAGTATGTCATTTTAAAGATATTTCTTGCATGTATTTAAATATGATTTGTGATCAACACTTGTAAGATCACAAGAACAAAAACAGCAATAAAATATCTGGAATAAGGTTAGCATGTGTGTGACACTCTGTGGGGAACCACTGGAGTCTGGCTCCCTTAGGTCTCGATGACATTGGCGGTTTGCTGAGAAACTGATAATGGTAAGTATTCTAAAATGGCTATAAAATAACCTAATCAAATGTCTTGTTTCTTTGTGAGTCAGTTATCAAACCAAAATAAATTGAATAATAACAAATTAAGTCATCTCAAGGATATTTTTAGGAATGAACTATGTAGATAACTGGTACTGAGGAAGAGAACATAAAACAAAATGAAAACAAACTGAATTGCTTTCATTATTGGACACTTGGAATTATTTATAAAACTAGAAATTAGAAAGTGGCTTTTGTTGAATAATATGTTTTCAAGGGACTTGAAAAAAGCATCTTAGATAGGTATAATCTCACAGTTCTACTTGGTTTTACTTTCATATAATCCTTTTGAAAATACTCCATCTAGAAATAAATCATATGACTGGCCACTAAACATAGGCTTTATTATTTTCAGTTTCCAGAAGTTTCACTATTATGCCCAGAGCAATATTTATCATTTCAAAAAAATGTATGTAAGCATTTAATTTCATGTATATATTATAGAGCTTTCCTTGTTATTTCTTTGATATCATTGCTAGCAAAAGCATTTTCTACAATGGAAAGTGTAGGTAGTCAAAAATTTATTTATATAAATTATACACATACATAAACTAGGCATATGGATTTATGTTTTTTGTGACCCTTTTAACTCTGTGTACTTGCTGTTAAGTTGTATATTTTTCCATAGGAGCACGTAACTCATGAGAAAATGACTAACATTGAAAACTCAGTTAAGTCTCAAAAATAGGCATTAGTTCTCAGACATGACTTTCCTTTTGGGAAATCAAAGTTTTTATTGCTGGATAAATTAATGCTTCACATGTATGAATACAGATGCTGTTTGCAAATTTGTCACAATCTGTCTTCCAGCAGAAGAATTTATACTGTATACAGTAATAGAAAACAGAAAACTGCATATTTCACTAAATTGCAGCTGTGTGTGGAAGATTTATGTGATTATTTTTTGTCAGTGAAACATGTCGTGAAACACCCATGTATTTCACTGGAGTGTTGTAAATGGACTGGGTATATTTGTTTTAAAAATTATTCTACATTTATTTTACACAATATATAATGCCCTTATCACTTTAAAAAGAATAAGCATATTAAGTCTGTTCAGAGTAATTTCATTATTTCAAAAGCTAGTTTATATTAAAAATATTGAACAGAATTTTGACTTTCAACTTTAGAAGAGTACCCATATGATTTTTCCATCCAAACATTTTTTAGATCTTGAAAATGTGTCAACACCCAACAAAATGAATTGTAAATGTATTCAACATGCTGTGAAGTCGATTATTGTCAGTCACTAAACCTGAACACTGCAGGCCCCAATGCAAGCATTGTATGGAGAATTATCTAAGTGTCTATGTCATCACGTGGGCACATGTGAAACTCGCCAAGTCTTTTTGCATGCATTGGTTACGTCCTGTTTATTATTATGTGGAAAAACCCTAATATTATACAATATGGTTCATGGTGCTGGGGGAATGAAAAAAATCTGCTTTTGGTTCATATCCCAAACCAAAAGAGAGTAGTTTCTTTCCAAATAAATTTGGTGATTAGCCCTCATCCAATCCCCCATAATATTAACCTGTAGTTGAAACTGATGTCACTAGATCATCGACCCAACCATGACCTGATATCCACGAAGCATTATAACTGAAGAGGCAATAACAAGGTCTTTTCCAGAGTTTGAAAGAACAAAAAAAAATAGGTCAGTATTTAAACTTTAAATCAAACTGAAGTCAAGCTTTCCAAAAATTAATTATTAATGGGCAGTTTGAGAGGAAACTTTTTTGGAAAGCTGAAAAAATAAATTAGGTCATAAATATTTCTTGCACTCATATCTAACAAAATAAATTTAAAATACCGGTAAAGAAAAGAATGCACCGGCATCGTGCATATGAATGATGGTGCCGCCTCGCGCTGTAGCACTGCGAAGCTGGCAGAGAGACGGAAAGATTGCTCGTAAGACAAGGCTCAGCTCCCACCCCAACCCCATTCTCCAGAACAGAGATTAGAGAGGCAAAAACAAAAATCCTGAAAGGTTTCATTAAGCCCATAATTTGAAAAATAGTGAATCATCAAGCTTCCTTATCTTTTTTTTTCTGTAACCTTGGGGCAGGAGGGGAGGGCCAGGTGGGAGAGGAAACTGAGCAAACAGGGATGTGAGAAATTTTGCTTTCAGTGATGAAAACATAGGACACAGAGTATCACCATGAACTGGGAAAAATAGTTCATAACTCCGAGTATTCTTTTATGGAAATGAGATAGAAAGCATAGCCAAGACTGAACAACACCATTTATTTAACTTATCCGAATCACCTCTGCCCTTCAGAAAAGGCTTTATTTGGGTTATAGAAGAGTGGCATAGGTAGAGAAATTGGTCTCAGAAGTATGTAAGGGGAGCCAAATAGATTCTGATAAATGTATCTTAACAGTTAAGCACAAGCAAGATATAGGCTTGACATGACAACTATATGCACAAAGCAAAGGAACAGCAAAAGCAAAAGTAACAAGGGCAGGATGAAGATGGAGATAAAAAGGATTTGGAAGAGAAAAAGGAGCAAAAGAATGGCCTAAAATTATATAGCACGAGAAACACAGAAAATAACCACTTTTTGAAGAAACTATGACCCAAAGTAAGAAACGATGTTTGATGAGGGCTTTATAATATAAATTGAAACAGTAAAATAATTCAATCTAACAATAACTCACAAACCACAGTATAAACAATGCAAAAAAACCTGGAATAAAAGGAAAGACTATGCAGCAAAATAAAGGAAACTAATATAAGCATAATGAAACTAATAACTATATTAGAAAAAGCTCGAGGAAATAGTATTCAAATTACTGACATCAAGGATTTGAGGTAATAGTGAATGCACATGAATATTTTTGAGCAATTAAGGTAATAAAGCAGCAATATAGATATGTGGGTAAATAACGATAACCACCTAAAGCTAGAAAAGTTAAACAGAAACAAAACTCAGTCAACTTTTTAATAAAATATATTTAGCTACAGTATAAACCCATTGAATTAGTAATGTGAAAGAGCACAAAACTTCCCAGATGTATGAGGTAGGACCACAGAAACCATTTATTGTTTTAGTCACAATGACTGAAAGGTTATTTTGAATTCTCTTGAACTAATTTTTTTGACAATAAAATTTATTTGACCTAGAGAGAGACTAAAATTTTAAAAAGTAGATGAAGAATATCCAGCCTTATCCAGATATGTAGTTTTGAAAAAGAGGGCAATAATTATGTCTGATACTGCACTAAAGCTCTACAAGAGAGACGTGTTCAAAGACCAGGTGCGATGTGAAATCACGTCAACGAACCTCTCAAGCTCTGTGACAGTGAAATCCACTGGACTGCCTTGCACTGATCCCGGGCATGATTTTGTAACACCATGCATTGATCATTTGGAAAATATTGATTTCACAGAGTTACATAGGTCTTAAAAATATTTACATTTTATTATACAATAAAAAATAAATCCATCAGCTTTACCTTGTTCTTATCAGAGATATCTATAAAAATTAGGATGTTGTCAGTTTCACAGGGGTGGATACAAAGTTTCTACAATTCTTACTTTTACTTGAAACCTGGAATTTTATCCAGAGCAATAAATATTGTCTGTTTTTTTATTTCTTTGAGTAACAACCTCTCATTCACCATTTCTGAGAAAATGTCTCCCAAATGTCTAAGCCTGAATAAGCATATTTTGTCTGTCAGTAATTCTTTCATATAAAAATATTGTTCTAAGAAAGACAAATACCATATGATTTTATTCATATGTGGAATCTTATGAACAAACTGAACCAATAAGCAAAATAGAGACAGACTCATAGATGGAGAGCAGGCTGACAGCTCTGGGGGAGGTGTTAGAGAGCAGAGGGATTGAACAAAAGGGGAAAGGACTCGTGTGGACATGGACACCAGTGTGCTGATTGCTGGGGGAGGGGAATACAAGGGGGATAAATGGTAATGGCAAAATACAATAAAAATAAGAAAAATAAATAAACATTGCTTAAAAGTTAACAAGATAAGAATTATTATAAAAATATTGTTCTGTGAAAAATAGGGCTAGTTAGTCACAACTTAAGCACAAAAATGAAAGCATCTCAAAAATGCTTTCATTGAGATAAACAGAATATTCAATATGCTCCTCTTACAAGAATATTCTGTAGTGAAGGTGGCTTTTTCTTTAAAACCACTTGTGCATAGTGGTGAAGAATACAAAGACTGTAAGTACTGTTTGGTTACAAAGCCTTAATTTGTGCTAAGGGTCAGCAGTTTTTCTGATCCTCACTTTAGCATCATCAGGGCAAAGGGTCATACAGTAGAAAAGGCAAATATTGTCTCTGTATCATAGTGTAAATTGTTTTGGCCATGCATATTCCTTAAAAAGGATTCCAGGGGATATACAGGACATTACAGACCAGACTTAAAGAACTAGTGCTTAATTTTATTTATGTACCCATTAATCTATATATAAGGGATTAAGATATATCTAAAATGATAGCCTTACAAATTTAATAGTTATTTCTGCTTGGTGAGATCAGAGGTGGCCTTTATTTTCTTCTTTGTACTTTGTTATACTACTTGAATTATGCATAATAAGTAATATTTTTTAAAAGATGGTATGTTCTGAGAATGCAGAGATTCATTGCTTAAAAATGGCTTTGAATAAGGGAAATAATGAAAATAAAGATGTAGTAATTAAGGTGAAGAAGCAGTGGGAAACGATTATTCTAAAAAAGACAAGACTAAATGGAACAAGGGCAGTTTGAATGTGCAAAACAGATACCAAACCAGAGAATTTTCTGGGGGACTGTGTACCAGGAATGACTTCTCCTTTCTTAACTGAGGAGGAACTGGAGACCAGAACTGCCTGTACATCACTTATCCCTCGGCACACAGTAACTTTACATCGTTCTCACTATGAAGTATTAGCTCAGTCATTCTAAAAAAAGTTTTTGTTGTCATTTCAAAGATTGCGGCCAAAAAACATTCTGTCAAATCATGGTGCCCACAGTGAGCGAAACAATTTGATTTTCCTTCACATAGTAGCCCCACTTTCCTCCCTCCTCTTCCCCACCCCCACATGCCATAATCACACACAGAAACTTCACAAAATTAGGTTTAAATCAATATATTTGTTTTGGTATAAAACATATAAATGTCAGCATTAGATTTCCTTTTATTTTGCAAAAAAATAGCATGTTACTTTGCTTGCAGAAAATAAATAGAAAAGATGCAGCATTCATTTTATTTGCAGCAAACAGAAAAAAAATACTATTGTAAATGGGTTTGAGTTGTCCCTAATTTACAGATAGACCCAATTTACAAACTTAGTAGATTATTTTTACATGTTGTTTCAACAGTTGCATCTCACAGAATTCTTAACAGCCCTCATGTTTTCTGGTGTCATCCTTTTAGTAACAGAGATGAAAATTGGAACCTAACATTTTCAGCTGTGAAGTACTGGATCCAATTACTCATAGCAACTAAAAGCAGAGTTTATTTTAATAGGATTTGCAGTAAAACAAGGCATATATAAATCAGATGCATAGGCAAAGACTTTTTCATCTTTAATCATTAAGCTACCAGTACAAATTGAGCCCTGGAGTTATTTCATTCCCAAAGGAGATCAGAGACATAAAGAATTCAGAGGGATTAAACATTCGTGTTTGAGTGAACATGCTAAGTGTTTTTGTGCTTGATATCATTAAAATAGTATTTTCAATACTTTATTTATAATACATTGTCCATTTTTCCCCCTGCATGCTGGCTTGTAACTCCTTTGAGGAGTTGGCATTAAGAGCTGGTAAGGTGAATGCTTTGGGTTCCAAATTTTATCTTAGGTGTATTTACAGTAGTTTAAGTTTTCTTTCCCCCAGGAGATTCTTTTTCCCTAGTCAATTCTAAGGCTCTAATTGTCCTGTTTACATTTGATCTTCTAATTTTTTTGTGTTAGTGAAGAAAAGTTAACCATGGGGGAATAGCCTCTCATTAAGCTATGGTTTTTCAGGATAACTTTTAGCCAGTGACTATATTGGAGCCTAACAACCAAATTTTAGGAAGTCACAAAGTTGGTATGATAAAACATTAGCATGTGACAGATTTTGTATGTTTAATTATATGTCATTATCTGTTTATTTTAATATCTACATAGGATACTATGTATAAATGGAAGTCTCTTTTTCATTTCCTATGTGAGGGCGTTTAGTAAACCAGATGCGTAAGTAGCATAACAGCCATTCTTATGTGTTATGGGGACTGATTCATCAGGTTTTCCATTAAAAATATAGAGAAAATGCTTTCTTTGTGTCAGGTATTATTTTAGCCATTAACTATATAATATAAACTAATTGAATATTGGTAACAATGCTATTTATAAGACAGAATATGAATGGGGAAAGTTAAAACTGAGAAAGGAAGCAAGGAGTATGGGAAAAGAAGCTAACTAGTACAGACCTACTTATGTAAAATGCAGAAGAAATGTGTTGACAAAGGAGGAAACCTGTTCTAGCTAAAAATAGCCATGTGCTGAGCACTTTGCTAGGTGCATTATAAATTTTTTTCTCATTTATTTTTACAGTTCAATATATGAGATAGTGTATCAGTTATTGTGTTCTTCTGCAAGTAACAGAAACACTAAGTCAAATTGGTTTAAATATTAAAGAAATTTAATATCTCGCAATAATTGGAATTTTAAAGATAAGGCAGGCTTTTGGTACAGTTCTGTCTGGGGCTTACTCATATTATAAAACTCAGAAACTTCCTGATCCTCAGCTCTGCTTTGTTAACCCTTCATCTGACCTCAGTCTAGTTTCTGTAATGGTACAAGGTGATTGCCAAAGGAAACTGAAGGCAAATGCCACCCTGTTCAGTTTCACTTGGAGGGGAAAGAGAAAGTCAAGCATATACTGTATCTCCTCCTGATATCACATTGCTCTCTGTCCACACTTTCAAACTGGCACCAGTGATTAATTTGAATGTTGTGGTGGGGAGGGCAAGGGCTAACATATTAGCATTAACCCAATCCCCAGGCAAGAGCATCACTTCAACCATTGTTGGCCAGATACCTGAGAGTCAAAACGGTATGCACTTGACAAACTAACTCCAACAACCCTGCAATTCAAATATATCTGGCATCCTGTTATGTTGGTGGGACATCTGCAAGAAAAGCTGAGAAAAGATGTCTGCACATACTTTATCTAATGACTATTTTAAACTTTTCAAAGCTATTTATCTTTCTAAAGAATTGTGTCACAGGCTAATTTAAAGTCTTTAGAAAGAGAATAAAATCATCCAGATACATCAGCATCTATACGTGTTCACACCCACACTGAAGCTTCACTTCCCACCCCACTTCCATCCCCATAAGTCTTTGAAGGACAGCTAGTGATCTGGAGATGGCTCAAGCTATTTCTTCCAATGAATGAGTGATAAAAACTAGATAGATGATGATGATAGATAGATAGATAGATAGATACATACATACATACATACATATATATGTACATAGATAGAATTATGACCTCTTTATTGGGAAATAAAGCCTATACTTCTCTCTTACATATTCACCTAACACACTCATTCCTTTAAAGAAAATCACAAACTAGGGGCTATTCACTGTGGAGCAGGGAGTATTAATCCATTTGTTTAGCATCTTTTAGTCCACGCATTCCTAATTTTCCAAAATTTCATATTTAACAACCTAGGTTGCATAAATAACTCTGGAACAATGCTGTTAAGTGCAATTCTAACAACTGTCTAAATCCTGGACTCCACACTAAGTAGTGATCTCCCAGCTGAGATTATTATTAAGAGGCCAAAATTTCAACCCCAACTGTCCCACTAATTAATTAAATGACCAGAGATGCAATATAGAACTCCTTTCATTGACAGCTTCCTTAACTTTGACAAAGTTATAAAATTTAGCCTATGCATTGGTTTTGTTGTTTTTAGGTTCAAATAATGTATGCATGTTGAAAATCTCTGAAAAAAGAAAGGTACAAACAAATGACAAACATCATCATCATCATCATCATCATCATCATCATCATCTCATCATCATTATCCCTCGCCATAGAATAGCATCACCTTGACCCCCTGAGAACAGTTGGATTATGGGCACAAAACCCAGAGTTGGTTGAACAATGTCATCTCTAGGATTTTTTCTCAAATGATCAAAAAAGAGATGCTTTTTTTTATCTGGGATACTGGTTACAAGAAAAATATAAGTCTAGATTTAAGTGGTCATATTAACACAATGTAGACAGAGCTTACTTAAGATTGAAGAGGAGAGCAGAGAAAACAGGAAAAGAGAGGGGGCAGCACAGATCTTTGAAGACATTCTTTGAGTGCTTTTGAAGCAGAATCCTTCTTTTGAACATCCCAGTTACATTAACAAATCAATAAATTCACTTTAGTTGCTGCTATTTAATGAGAGTTGGATTTTTTAAAATTTACTTTCCTGTGACAGTTGAGCTGAAGAGTCAGCTTTTTAAAATGAAATCTTAAGAATAAATATCCTCTTTCCTAGAGGGAGACATCAAACCTTCTGGAAGTTATGATGATTTTAGTCATGGATTCTCACACAGAATTAGAAGCTACCTCCCACTATCATGTCCCATAAAGTGGACACAAATTTAGGATGTGCCCTTGATAATTTTGTTCTCTATATATCACTGAAAAAGTATGTTACTAAAGGATTTGATATCTTTGAAGAACATGTATTCTAACACTAGAGGAATAAACAGTATGTATTCTGAAGTAAATACATCGACATGCACACATTTAGCAGAAGGCTAAAGTAATATGTCTAAATCTGTTTTGATGTTTGAGAATGTTTAGAGAAAACTTTGCTGTTCAAGGATCCTTAGATCCAGAGTGTGGATAGGGCATGCGTAGAACACAGGGAAACTGGGGCTATTCTGGGTTGACTTCGTCCGAGCCTCACAGTGACTTTTTCTCAGCATCTGACTGTATCGTAGGAAGTGGAAAAGAGCTAGGGAAGCTCAGCAGGGAAGAAACGTGACAAGGTCACTGTCACCGATCAAGACAGTGGGTGAATAATGAAGAAATGCACTGACTACAGGAAGTTCAAAACTTTCCAAATAATTTTAGAGGGCTTTGGGAAACTAGGGACATTTTCTGCTAGAGTCTTGGGGAGCAATAGGCTGAGGAGTGTGGGTCAAACTCACATCTCTTTTAACATTTATTTATGTTTAAGAGTTAAAGAATTTCTAAACATTGGCATGTTACCTTGTACAGGGGCCATGTTAATCTGCATTCATTTAAGTTTTAGTTTATGTTCTGTAAAACTGATGTCTCATTCTTTTCAAAGGTAAGGAAACTAAAACATAGTGATATCTGATAATGTAACAAATTTCTCATAGCTAGGAAGGATAAGACAAATACAAGAGAATACCCACCCCAAAATACTCACGTTGCAAAGCTGTAAAACAGTGGGTCAACTGCAAGTCTGTCCTTGGAAAATGCAAAGGAAAATATTTCCCAGCTGTTTAAACTTTTAGTGGTCTTCTTCTGGAATTTCTACTGTATTCATTCTATATGTAGAATGTATGTATATTCATTCTTAAGTGTGATGCAAGTTAAAGTTAATAGGGGCCCTGATCTATTGTCCTAAAATAGCAGAATTTATGAAAGGAAAGTTAGAAAGCACCATTTTATACACAGGAATCTAGTGGACCACGGTCTAATATGAATCAAAATGGAGTAAATTCAAATCATCAAAGCTATCTCATTTTGATAACTGGTTTATTTCAATCTTCTGCACTTTGGGGTACAGTATTCTAATTCATATCAATTAAAAGTATGAATAGCCCTGGCTGGTGTAGCTCAGTGGATTGAGCATGAGTCTGTGAACCACAGTGTCACTGGTTCGATTCCCAGTCAGGGCACATGCCTGGGTTACAGGCCAGGTCCCCAGTAGGGGATACACGGGGAAACCACACATGGATCTTTCACTCCCCTACTCTCTCTCCCTTCCTCTTTCTCTAAAACTAAATAAAAAAAATCTTTTTTCAAAAAATAGAAAAAAGGAGTTGGTAGGAGTTTGTTTCTATAAATAAAATTGTGAACAGCCAAACTGAGGCGATGGGAGCCATAATGACACTGTACTGTCAGCACTCTCATGGCATTTCCTGTAATGTACAGTGATGTGTCTTTGCCTACAGTATGCTAAAAAATTATAAATCTGGTCAAACAAAATAGGGTAAAATTTAATTAAATTAAAATATTTTAGTATTCTACATGGAAGATCCAAGATCAGCAAGTAGAAGAGAGAGAAAGCATATTGTAAACAGAAATTGTTTCTACTAACATTAAAAATTGTCCAGGATTGTTAGAAATTACATTCCCATCTCTGAGTTGAAGAGCTTTGGAAATGAAGTTTGTACATGAAATATAACATTGCATGAGTTGTCACCAGGATCCTTAACGAGCTAAGACTATTTATTTACTTATTTATTTATTTAATTTGAATTTATTGGGGATGCCTTAGTTAATAAAACTATATAGGGGTTGGGGAGGTCAGAGAGAGTGAAGGGTGGTAAGTGTTGGTGGAAGGTGATGACGGGGTGGTAAACACACAACACAACCTACAGATGATTTGTTACAGAACAAGACAATTTATTTTGTCATGTTCATTTATTTTATGAAAAATAATTCAGCCTAGAGACTCAAACTATTTATAATTTTGTACCCAATTTTAGATGCCATTGAAACCATCTGTCTATGCTGTAAACTAGTTCAGAAAATAAAAATCGCCAAAATAAATGGGACTATGTATTCTACTTGACTAAAAGAGCTGGTGGCCATTCATTGAATGAAACTTAATTGGGGTTATTAAATCTATGTGGAATGCAAAGTATACTAATACAATTATTATTAAGAATATTAAGGTTTTTCTAATTTTCTAAGAACATAGTGGTATTTCTCAGAAACAAGATAAAGAAGCATACTCATTTGATAGTTTCCATAAAATTATCATTGGGGAAATTTCAATATGAATTACTACATCGGCTTGAATGGGATTTAAATCCTGAATAATTTTACTTACCTAAAGTTATGTACATATTTATTCTTAAGAATATTTCATATATAATATTTGAACAACTTGCCATTTGGGGGAATTTCATTCAGTAGTAATGGGCCCTTGTTTCTAACTACATTTTTCAACATTCTTTCTTCTTCTGTTTTCTACTTTTAAAATTATTTCTGAAATTTAATTGACATCTTAATGAATGCGTAGTTTTTTCATGTCTTTTGAATATAAGCCAATTATAGAAGCTTTCCTTAAAGTGTTGAAGCACCAAAAATTATTATAATTTTAAAAGTTTGACAAAATAATGGTAATTTTCTCATAAAATAATACTGTTTAGAAATAGAATTTAATCACTTGACTTTCTGTTTAAGAGAGAAAAGCTTTTTAAATTATTGCTGAAATGTTGCTTTTTGAAAATGAAAAATATTAGAAATAATTGAAAGATAATATTATAGAGATATATGTGCAAAGTATATAAAAATCTTCTTTAAATAATTATATAGTTTACAGGAAACATAAGATTAGAACTCATTCCTAAAAAAAGTATAAACAATTTATAATTACACTCCAGTTTTCACATTAGTCTGAGCAGAAGCCATTTGAAATTAGTTTCCATCAGTTGACGGTACATATTTGTCTTTTATGCCTAATGGGAATACAGTACAAAAGAAATATTATTTCTTGTAACAGGTATGGCATAAAATAAATTTTATTGACAGCCAATGTAAATATTAGTTAAGCTAGAAAACACTGTTCATGTGCATTCCATAACCTAATTCAAATATCTTACTAAAACAGCAACAGGCTCTAATTTGCAATGGTTATTTCTGTTTCACAGACACACATGTGCACATGACACATACACACATGAAGGTTTAAGACAGTGTGAATGTTTCTACAGATGATGCTGATACTTTATGTAGTGTGGGAATCGGAAACCTTACCCTCTGATGTGACATGAATTGAAATTGATTGAATTCTGTTGGTTCCATAACAAACATTCAGACGGGGTGTTGGCAGGTACATTGTAACTGCTTTCTTTTGTAGAGTACCTTACAAGTTTTCAAAGTCCTATCTTATTTGCTATGAAAAAATAGTACATCGGTGAACTTAGATAACATTTTTATAGGATAATTTATTCCTAGCCAAACTGCATATTAAATATCATTCATTTTTCCCTCATTTATGAATTTGTGCAGTAAACATTTACTAGCTAGTAAGATTGGGGCCTACAAAAATGTAAAAGAAAATATATTTTCCCTTGAGGAATATGTACTCTAGTACAGAGTACAATTATATAAATAAGTGAAATAAGAGAAAGCAAAAATTTTACATTAAAAGCATAAATCCTGGAGTATTCATTTGTAAAAAGGTCAAGAAGTGTTTCAAAGAACTTACACTTCAGGTAGATCTTAAAGAATGCATAGTTGTTTACTAGTCAGGAGAGATTTAATTTAAGCAGTGATTTTTAACTCACTGAAAATTTGGGATTTCAAAAGATATTTGGCATTGTTTAGGGACCTTTTGATCGTCACAAGTGGATAAGGTTGGGGGTGCTATTCATATCTAGTGAGTAGAGGCCAAGGATGCTGCTAAATGTCCTACAATTATAAAGACAGTTCCACCCCCTTCCCTCCCACCCACCCACCTAAAATGATTACCTGTCCTAAACTGTCAATACTACCAAGGCTGAGAAAATTTGGATTTGAGGCATTATAAGCAATAGGAAAATAATACATGGGGAAAATAAATTCTACTGGTTTGTGAAAATATAAATTGCTCAATGTGCAAAGAGGGATAGGGGGAAAAAGGAGCCAGAGTGGCTACTGCATTATGGAGAGGAAGGAAGGGACTGTGTTCCCTGGAGATGTGGGTGTGGGTTAGGGCACAGCCCTATCTCTGTAATATACAGTGGTTTCTGCACAGAAGAATCTTTAATTCCTTTATTTTAAAGAAAAAAATGTTAACAGATACATAGGCAGTTCAATGAAATGGTCCCATGATCTTAAAATGTAAAGAAACGAAGTAAAAAGTAATATTATGCAGTTTATTACTTTGGTCAAAAATCAATAGGAGCATATGTGTGTGTGCATAAACATGCTTATTCAAACTTTATTTTATTAAACATATAATACAGGCTCCCACATCATAAGATTGCATCTTCTGTTCTCAATATCCAGTCGTAGAAGAAGCTGTTCACATGATTGTTATTAGGCCCCAAATAGAGGGATGGTTATAGAATATACATCATATTTTAACCTATGAAATAAAAGCAATAGATTCTGTATGTGGCATAGGTTCTTAAAAAACTACTGGTTATCTTCAATGTTGCTATTTCTTAAGCCAGTGCCTTATACAGTACCTGGTAAATACTTATTGAATGGCTGTGTATATGAATAATAAATGAATAAATAAAATAAGAGAAAGGAGAGGAAGAAGAGGAGAAAGAAGGAAGGAAGGAAGGAGGGAAGAAAGGAGGGGAGGAAGGAAGGAAGGGAGGGAGGAAGGAAGGAAAGAAGGAAGGGGCAGATGGTAATGGAAAGCTTATACCAATTAAAATCTCAGAATTAAAGTTTTGAGGGCAAGTTTTTGAGTGTTCTGACCCCTGCTGAATTCCGAATAACTAAAAGTCTGCCTGATACATATTAGAGCTCAATAAATATTTGTCAATTGAGTGAATACCCTACTTTCACCCTACTTCCTACCCTTCAGTATGCATACTAATAATAATCAGTAATTATTGTACTGATGACTGCATATTTTTGCAACAGATGTATTAATTATAAATTAGGCTACGTTGTATAGAAGTGATGCAAAATGATATGAAAATAAATAACAATTTAGTCAAGCTTGGATCTTCAGGAATAGATTACCTACCTTGGCTAAGTGTGGATTTGTGATTTCAGGGTCAGGTATTGTGTGTGTATGTGTTTGTGTGTGTACAGGGGGGTGGCGCGGTGGCAAGGAGGGAGAGAGAGAACAATTGTTCTGTTAAGATAGAAAAGACAACGTGTAAGAAGCAATAGAAAATAACTTCTTAACTAAATACATTCCATAGGTATGTTATTTTATATGGTAGTAGGGACCTTAAAAACACACATACTGGAAAGATTTTACCACAGCAATGGTTTTATTCTTTCACTTGCTCCCTACTTCATTCCCCAGCCTTGTCTTAAAGTACGAATTTCTAGAAAATTGTTTTCCCATGCAACACTATTTGTAAACATATCATACTATTTTTTTAATTGAAAAAGCAGATATGACATTTTATATAGCAAGTTAAATAATTGAAATTTTTGTATATTGATTTTAGGTTTGTTATAAAAATAGCTATTCATAGGAGAGAGTAGATCTAGAATAAACAGTATCATTCAAGGAGGCAGAACAATTAGGGAAGTATGTTTTATTTGTTTCTGGCATAAATATATAAACAGCAAGGTGCTTTGTATATTAGGTATGTTATACTTCTTCTAAAGTGTCCATTTAGCATCTAATTCTTAAGCTTGTAAAGCTCTTGGCATTGTGCTCCCCTAAAAGAAGTATTTGGGAGAAGGTTAAGAGAATTTCAGCATGGTTCTGGAGCCACAGATCTGAGACCTTCATCCCCCACCCCCACAATGGGTTCATCTGATGAATGGGATAATAATTCTGTCTCTATTAAGCTGAATGTACAACTATATTGAAAAATAATTTTAAATAGATTTTTTAAAATTTTGAATGCTTTATGGTAAAGTTTATGAGAACAGCAATATACTGTATATTAAAATAAGCCAATTTTCTATGTTAGAGTTCATTCTCTTATTTGGTAGACAGCAGTTTATTAATTTGAAAGTGCTCTATAAAATTTGATGATTTGTGGAACGCTGAGCACTTTAAATGATTTTTTAATTGAGAAGATTTTTGTTTTTGGCTATAATTCCCCTTTGTGGGAGAATTTCTACTATATTAAAAGTAGGATTCTGAAAGTTTGAAACTCATTCAGCAAAAAAGCGAGATAGATGATCAGTATAATTTTTCTTCAAAGCTCTTAAAATTTATATGAGAGGTCACTCCTGAAAGCATGTCATGTTTTTCTGATAGTTTGCTACATCTGCATTATTTCAAGAGTAAATTATTAACATGAGCACTAATTTGAAATCCCATACCCCTTAAAATTATGGTTAAGAATGATAGTTTTATTTACTTCAGTGCCCCCTCTTTTTTCCAGCATGGAGTTTACTAACGGGAGATAATAAGTCCATTTGCTATTTCCTTTTGTTTGGTTGTCACTACAATGTCTATTGGGAAGAAATGTTTAGGAGTGATTTTGGCTTTGAAGTCTTATAAACATTAACAAATGCTATTTGATTCACTTACAAATTATATGAGAAGAGCCATGAAATTTTCCTAACCTTTTCTGTAGCTCAATAAATCACAAACAGACAAGAAAGTTAAGCACTACTTCAGTGGAAAGTCAGCAGACAGATGTAGCACACATTCCTCTCAAAATAATTCAGAACCTGTTTCAATTTATCAAATGCCTCCTTTATCTGTCAAAACAATGTCCTTTCTCAAATAAAGGGCATTGTTTCTGCAGCAAGAAAAAGGTTCTGATGTATTGTTATCTGCAAATGGATGGCGGAATAATGGAACAACAGGCAGTGTTTTAAACCAAGAGATCAAAGGGCAGAATGCATTACAAATCTTGTTAAAATAAACGAGGGTAAGAGCATAATTCTAATAAAGACATTTATAGTCTTAAACAATCTCTCTCTCTTTTTAAAAGAGATCTTTAAAAATGAACCCAAATCCTCTCACAAATACCAAAAGCTTTTTGCTGCTTCTCTCAAGGAAGTTCAATTCTCAGAGAAATACAGATTTGTAGAACTCACTCATACAGCCAGATATCAGTACCTTTTTTATGTGCTGACATTGTAGGATTTACTGATGCTACTAATCTTTCTATTTGTCACATTTATCCATGCACATAGTACTCAAGGAGCAAAACACTTGTTTATAATATATTCAAATATAAAACATACATTATTATGAAAACAATTAACCAAATGTGCTTATTTTGTAAAATTAAGCTAAAAATAATCTCCCTTATTGTAAGCAATTTTTCTTCTTGAGTGATCTTAGTCTTTGAGTATATAGCATCTAAAATAAAACTGCTAATTAGAATTTAAGATGAAATCTTTCCTTCTTTAACAGTATCAAAGAAAATTCAAATAAAATTATGGCAACCACAGAAATTACAGTCACGACCTGTGTCTATACAATCCGTTAAGCTGTTATTTCCTAGCCAGTGTCACCCTCAAACATTTGCTTTAACCTAAACCTGTCAGATATTTAGGATGATTGCTGCAGCCGAGTTGATCCGGAGCTGAAATATGACAATGTAGCCTGATGCATCTGTCTCCTGTGTGATTGCAGGTTGCTGTCTTTAAAAAGAAATTCTAGCTCTTTGTTTTGTTTAGATTTGTTTTTAAATGCAACCATGACCTTTGTCAGTTGCCGGAGTATCTTCCTCAAGCAAATCTATGGCAATTTTGTCTTGAAAAGAAATTCTAAATTCGGTAATAATCTTTGGAATTGATGACTATAAAATGCATTAATTCTTGATCATGAAATGATAAAACAAGAATTTGTGACCATATAGATGAACGCAAACCTATAGCTGAGTAGACTTTTAAAGCTACTGGGTAGTTATTACAGCCACATTGACCACATCAGTTATCTGAGAACAATTTCTGGAGATGAAAAATATTTTGTTTAACATAATATAATATAGGCTGTGATGTTTACTGCTGACAACTAAGGTTGTAAGATAGTGTGAGTAAACATGATTTTTCCATCCAAAACATAGTTTCCTCACGTATACCAGTACATATTTGAATTAAACAACATATATTTGAAACAAATGTGAATTAGGCGATCAGGAAATGGCTGGCATTAAGTTAAAATTGTTACTTCTCTAACAAACACTTCTGTATTCACCAAAATCCTTGGTGAAGAGGATTTCATGAACACAGCTTCTGCTCACACTTTAATACAGCCTATAAAAAGAATGTCCCTTTGGAATATTTAGCTCAAAATTATCTAGTTGGTCATAGAGTTGTTTCAAAGTATTTCAATAGACAACATAACCACCAATCCAAGCCAGTGAAAAGATCCCCTGATTTCCCGTCACTCGCCTTTGACTGTGCTGGGCACTGGCGACAGAAAGAATGTCACGACTTCCTCCTGCACCAGGAAGATCACAAGCACTTACTAAAAGAACAGCTGCAATCTTTCAATAACTTTGTTTACCATCTCGTACATGCCAGTCATAGACTTATGTACTATGAATTGAAACTAAAACACCAAGCTTCAAAGATTTTTAAAAACAATTTGTTACTCTGAAAGATGTTTTATTCATGCTATAGTTTATTTCAGAAATATATTCATACTCATATACCTACATGCTATATATCCACAATCCCATTTATATATTCATATACTCAAGAAATGTGTATATGTAGGTGTGTACAGACATACACATACCTATAGCCACCTATTTATCCTACAACCCATCCACTTACCCATCCATCTTGTGTCATTAAAAGCTTGAGTCAGATTTGAATTCAAATTTTGTCTCAAGAGCTATATGACTTTGAACAAGTTAGAGGAATTCTCTATTATAACTTTTCCTCATAACACTATTCACTGACTTGAGGCACTGAGGGGATGGGGCACAGGTCCTGTTTTCTTTTTCAGTAAATATAAGTTCTGGGCGGAGAGATATTTCACAGGAACCTTGTAAAATGTATTGGTTTATTGCAATATATGAAACTTTGCATCTGGAAGACTTCCATACACAAATCACACGATGCACTCATCGTTTCCAATTGCATGGTCAGTGTTGGAGAACTCTTCATCTCTGAGTGGGTTGACCAAGAGTGTCCAAGAATGTGCCTCTATGAATAGAATAATATATTTGAAAGAAACACAGGGGCTTACTCATTATCATAAACACAATCTTCAAAGATATGTTTAAGATATGTTATTTAAAGTCAAAGTACCTGAGTATGGGATCTGGCAAATGCTTATCCTTAGAATTTACCTTGATTCTGTATTAATATAAGAATGGGTTAGAAAGCAAATATGTTCCTATTTCAAATGATGTAGTGATCCATTATAAATAGTTATACTTAGAAACACAGAGGCAAGTTTATTGAATTAATAAAATAAATTCTGAGGGAACTCTCTGTCAATGCAAGTTAGGGAAAATCAGCCAGAGGCAGAACTGAAATCCTGCTGTGGACGACGAGCAGTAGGGAAGACCTCACAGAAAGTGCAGCGTGGAGACACGGAAAAGGAAGGCGAGAAGAAGGGATTATTCAGGGAATGACTTTTGTCTCTGACAAAACAGTGTTATCAATCCATGCCTACAAACTAAACCGGCAACATGTGGGTTGCATTTGAGGCCTACACAATTCAGATAAACAATGGCTGCCTTGGTGAATTGGATTATTTGATTAATTTAGAGAACCCGATGAGGGGAGAAACTTCATCATGCATGTTTGAAGCATTTGGCAGTGCAAATTACTCATTGCTTCTTCAAAATTTTAATTTTTAACAAATAGTTACAGAAGATAACTTACAAAATTGATTTATTTCCAACAATGTGCAATATTGTTTAAAATGGTGCATTTCATGATGTAAACTGAAATAGATAAGTCATATAGAGACTATTATAATACTGCTTATCTCTACCAGTATGACACATCTTTTAAAAAGCTCAGTCATGTGTTTGATCACTTTATTATTTATTTTTAAAATCTATAAACAAAATTAAAAGTAGTATTAAATAATAAAATAGAGGTTAAAAGCATTAAGAAACGGTTTCTAACAAACTGTAGGAAAATATTAGACTTTATTAACTATAAGGACATTTGACAGTAAAGAAATATGCTCTCCAAGCTTTCGATTAAGATGAAGAAAACATTAACAGACTAAAGCAACAGTGATAATGCAACAATTTAAAACAACAAAAATGCCTCTATGAATCTTAAGTCAATAACTTCCTTCTGAAATACAAAATGCACTTGGCATAGAAAATTAATGTGATTTCTTGCATGTAAATTATCATATTTTAAACAAAAGATATCCTCAAAAACCATTTTAATCTTTGCTATATTTTACATACGGTACTTTCAAATTCATATTTCAGTGTTGACATATTTCAAATAAAGAAAATGGACTGTTGTAATCCTTTGCATGGTGTTTTCATTCAATTAGCTCTATCTTTCTTTTTCTAAGCAAACAAGATGGCAATTTACTCAAAGTCAACCCATAATAACATATATCAGCTGGAGTCGAACAAACACAGTGCTGCTCACGCTACACGTTTTAAAATCAAACAATTTTAAATAAAAGCAAACATGAACATAAATAGTGTTTCCCTGTGGAATTTGACTGTTGACAGAAAAAAGATAAAAACAAAAATGGTTTGAATTTGTAAGGAAGTTAAATAATTCAGGAAATGTTTTATTAACTGATAGCAGGGAGAACAGGACTTCGGTCTTTGCATTATGCAGTAATGAAAGAATAAAATATATGATATGTGGCTTATTAAAAAAAAAAACCTCTTCCTAACCATATTAAAATCACACAAGGTAGTTGAAAACCACATTCTTATCAAGCACTCACAAAAATACAATTCTGTTTAAATATCTGTTTTTTTTCTTAAATGTTAGTTGCAACATTTCAAAGGTGAAAGAAAAAGTTGTTTATCAGTATAGAGTTTTAAAAATACTTGTGGTCTATATTTTCAACATATTACAACAGAAATTCAGAGGAAGCAGAATCTTAAACCAAAGATAAATACTTTTATTTCTTTTAGTGTTTTCTGCTTGGGATCTTGGACTATTAGCTTCATAGAAATATTACCCTTGTATGATGAAAACAGGAGTTTATGACCTCTAAAATATCATTGCTAAAATATTTATTTATATGAAATAAAAATGGTATACATATGAAAATCTGTAAATGTTTATAATTGGAATTTTTTTCTTTTTTAACATTTATTATTTTTTATTGTCATTCAAGTACAGTTGTCTCCATTTTCCCACCACCATTTTCTCCCCCCCAACCACCCCCACATCCCATCCTCAATCTGGAGAGAATCATGCTACATAAAATAAACCATGTGGTAGTTGCATATTTTTCCAAATTGTAAGATCAAAAGTGGAATTCATTTTTTATTGTTGTTCAAGTACAGTTGTATCCATTTTCACCCCACCATGCCCCCCGCCCCACCCATCAACGCCTCCCACCCTCAAACATACCCCTTTGGCTGTGTCTGTGTGTCCTTTATACATGTTCCTTGATGGCCCTTCCCCTATTATCCTTCTCCCCCCTCCTCTATGGTTACTGTCAGTTTTTTCTATATTTCAATGCCTCGGGTTGTATTTTGCTTGGTTGTTTGTTCTGTTGATTAGGTTGCACTTATAGGTGAGATCATATGGCATTTGTCCCTCACCATCTGGCTTATTTCACTTAGCATAATGCTTCCCAGTTCCATCCATGCTGTCATGAAAGGTAGGAGCTCTTTCTTTCTTTCTGCTGCATAGAATTCCATTGTGTAAATGTACCATAGTGTTTTTTATCCATTCGTTTACTGATGGGCACTTAGGTTGCTTCCAGCACTTGGCTATTATAATTGTTCTACTGTGAACATTGGGGTGCATAGGTTCTTTGGAATTGGTGTTTCAGGATCCTTAGGGTATAATCCCAACAGTGGAATTGCTGGGTCAAAAGGCAGTTCCATTTTTAGTTTTCTAAGGTAGTTCCATATGTTTTCCACAGTGGCTGCACCAGTCTGCATTCCCACCAACAGTGTAGTAAGGTTCCCTTTCTCTCCAACCTCTCCAACATATGGAACAACATATTGTTGTTCGTTGACTTGTTTATGATGGCCATTCTGACCGGTGTGAAGTGGTATCTCACTGTGGTTTTAATTTGCATCTCTCTGATGGCTAGTGATGCTGAGTATCTTTTCATATGTCTCTGGACCCTCTGTATGTCCTCCTAGGAGAAGTTTCTTTTCAAGTCCTTTGCCTATTTTTGAATTGGGTTTTTTGTCTTCCTGGAGTGGAATTCTTTATATATTTTGGAGATCAAACCCTTGCCCAAGGTAATATTTGCAAATATGTCTTCCCATATGTTTGGTTCTCTTTTCATTTTAATGCTCCTTATAAAGTTAATTTATTTGATAGAATTATGTGCCAAATCAATGACTAAGCAAATGTATTTAAATTTTTTTAAAGTTATATATTTACCACCTACACTCATACAGTTTAAGTTACATATTGCTATAACAGAGGTGTGAAATTATTCATTACTGGTCTGGGATTCTAGCCTCTATTTACTAGCTATATGAAATTTGACATATTACTATTTTTTATTCCAAATTTCTGTGTCAAAAAATCGACATCATAAAGTGGTTACAATGACAGTGAAATATTAAATGCATTTAGCATAAAAGATGCTTTTTTAGTATGTCAGCCTTTATTACTCACTTTAGTTTTCCTGCATTCTGCAGAGTGCTTGCTCACAATAGTCCTCAATGCATAGTCCCTTAAAAAACAAATAAAGGCAGGAAAAGGGTTAACTTGATGACAATTTTAGTAAAATGTATGTTTTTCCTGTGGTGTTTTAGGAATCTTAATGAAAATAAGACCTGAATTGTCCATGTATTTGTGGAACTTTATATTTGAACTTGCTAAATGTTTGATTTTGAAAGTAGAAGTGCTGAAAGGAGTACTCTTGTGTAAAGCTAGTAGCATTGTTACTTGGTACAACTTGTTTAGTCTGTGGAACTTTGTACAAATGTTTTGTAAAATATATGCACAATATAAAATCAGAGCCAAGACACATTTATAACTTTCGACATGGTAATTCTACTTCGGGTACTTCAATCTCAAAATATAATAGAGAAAATGTAAAATAACACAAGCATAATGTTGTCACCATAGCATTATTTAATATGAGGAATAACTGAAAATAATCCTTACATCAGTTACAACATAGAGACTCTTAGTGTGATGTGTGGCCTATGATTAATGATTAATAAATATTAAGACAAAGAGAAAATACTAAGTCTGCAACTATAAACAGTTCTCTGTATTATTCCCTCGATGGGGTATTATGCACACCATGATGAATGCAGTTACATGAACAAAGGCTCCTGGCATAATATTAAATGGATATAGAAAGGCTTAAAAGCACATTAATATAACACCTAGCATAAAAAATAACATAGGAAAATTTTAAATAGCCTAGTTAGATTTGTAGATGTTTAGTTTTTTCTCTTGCATTTGTGTTTTTATTGATTATTATAGTTAAAAAAAGAAAGAGAAAGCATTTATAAAATAAATCAAGAATTGTGGTTTCACTGTACTATTCATTTTAATTAATTAGGAGAAAAGAACATGTAAAAAGTTTGCTGTTGTACTAGTCCACATATCTACCTACCTCAAGTGCCAGTCTTACAACTACTCTATCTTCTTGTCACTTTTTTGCTTCCCATCTTGAGGAATTAATTTATAGCCACTGATACAGAAAAAAAATTGTTATAAAGAAGTAAAGTATAAGAATTCTTATCACTCAGTATCAGTATTCAGAGTGGTAGAATATATATGCAGAAGAGACCACAACATTGTTTAAATGGGTTCACCTGAGACCGTGTTTAACTGTGTGCGAACATCGATGATGTTAATGGTCAATGGATTTAATGATCATTTACCTACACAGGACCATTTGTGTGAGCATGACCTCTATAAGTTTTGCTAGTAGACAGTACACTCACCCAACACATTTTGAAAAACACACCTTATGCTTGCTATAGAGAAATCTTAGCAAACACATTGTTTTATCATAAGCATGCAAGCTTTTATATTCGTAAGGGTATCTCAAGAAACTTTCACCAAAATCTTGGTAGGTCTTCAGGAAAACTGTCATTTAAATCTTCTTTTTTAGTGTTGTTTTATTTCTCAAGTGCACCTTTAAAACTAATATTCTTAAATTATTTTGTAAATGCTTTTATATTTCCATATATAAGTCAAAATATAAAATGATGCCAGTTCTGTAACTAGCCCATGTACTATGGACAAATATTTAATTTATCTGTATATATGCATGTGTATGAGTATATTCTTAAATTCAAAACAAGTAATTCACACATAGAATCACATAAGGATAATTAGCTATAAATAAATATACTTCATTTTTTTAAGAATGTGAACCATCCTCTTTACTCTTACCCCAGTTATCCCCTCCATGGCTGCCTTGTCCATACACAAACCAAAGCAAGAAGTTAGAAAAGTCAGTTAGAAATGAGTTTTATCATGCAGAGTATTATTGTTTGATTAATGTGTCTTAGTATAATATTGGGCAGAATTTCTCCTTGAATGTTGTCTGCCTGCCAAATTTGACACTGTTTAGGGTCTACTTCCAAGTAGTATATCTTGAAATCCTAGAAAATAAATACCTGAAGTAACATAAAATTATTCTTTAATTAATTTCCCAAAATAAAGTTTTTGAGATATACCTAGGAAAATTGCAAACAAATATGTATAGGAATGATAATGAGCAATTATTAAATATAGCTCAAAGAGCAAAGGATGATAATATCTATGAGGGCTCAACAATTTCCAGGCACAGTGACAAATTCATTCACAAATAGCTTTTTATTTTGAATTTGTAACAAATAAAGTATTTAGAGATTTTTTTTCTGGTAATTTTTCAGATGAGACAAAAGGCTCATAAGATTTTAAAACTTAGAGATTTCTCAGAATTGAAAAATCTTTTTTTTTCTTTTTAAGACAGGGAATACATTATTCAAACCCATCAGAGAAATAAACAGGTTAGGTCTATAACAAAGAACTGTGTTTTAAAGATCAAAACATAGGCTAGTAATTGTATATGAGAGTAGACATTGCTACATACAAATGAAGTGATTAGACCAGAACGTTTCAAGGTTTAAAACAGAATAGGCTGTCCTGTAAAAGGAGCACTGCTGTGATATTTTACCTTTAGTTTCTTCTCCTTCAACAGAATCCACACCAACCTCCTCATACTTCTTCTCAAGGGCAGCCATGTCCTCATGGGCCTCAGGAAACTCTCCTTCCTCCATGCCCTCACCCAGTGGACAAAGGCATGCTTGGCATACCTCAGGGCACACTTGTGGTCTGGTGAGCCCAGGCCAAAGCAATAGCTGTGGTGTTGCTCAGCATGCATGCACACACAGCTCACTAACTCTGCTTTGGCCAGGTGTCCATCAGGTACCACAGTGGGAGTCTGGTAGTTAATGCCAACTTTGAAGCCAGGGGACACCAGTTCACAAACTGGATGGTACATTTTTATCTCTGTGGCAAGGACAGCAATGCCATCTTTGGGAACCACATCATCATGGTACAACAGTAGAAAGCCATGTATTTCACCATAGTGAGGGTCACATTTCACCATCTGGTTGACTAACTCCAAGTACTCATTGATGATCTCTGCTACAAAAGCTGTTCAGGGAAGGCTTTGCAAAACAGAGATGGCAGGGGTATAGGTGACCTGATGGAAGTAGATGTGGGGATAGGATACCAGGTTGGTCTGGAATTTAGTCAGAGCACTATTTAGGGCTCCAACAAATAGGAGGGCAGCAGTGATGATGGAGGGCTCAATTTGACCTAGCAACTTACTCAGGTCAATATCAGCTATGCTCTCAATATAGAGGTTTCTACAACAGATGCCACAGATGGCTTCTTTGTCAACCATGACGGCACAATAAGAGGGATCCAGGGCCGTGTGGGTAGTGAGGGTGGAGATGTAGGGCTCAACAGCTGTGGAAACCTCTGGGGCTGAGTAGATGGAGAACTCCAGCATGGGCTTCTTCCCATAATTGAAAGAGATGTTCCATCAGCAGGGAAGTGAACCCAGAAATGGTTTGCCCACCAACGCTGTGGAAAACAAAAAAGCGCTGAAGACCTGTGGCCTGGTCAGTCAGTTTCTGAATTCGGTCCAACACGAGGTCAGTGATCTCCTTGCCAATGGTGTAGTGCCTGTGGGCATAGGCACCAGCAACGTCTTCCTTGCCCGCAATGAACTGCTCAGGGTGGATGAGTTGGCAGTAAGTACCAGTGCAAACTTTAACTTTATCGATAACTGCAGCTTCCAGGTCTATAAACACTGCCCTGGGCACATGCTTGCCAGCACCTGTCTTACTGAAGGGGTGTTGAAGGAGTCATCTTCCTGACCCTCAGCAATGGTCTTGTCACTTGGCATCTGGCCATCAGGATGGGTGCTGAGTTCCAGGCAGTGAGCTCTCAGCAGGCACTGCCAGTCTGGACGCTGGCCTGGCCAATGTAGATGGAGATGCTCTCACACACGTTGCTGCCGTGTGGCTGACCAGAAGATGGTGGAGAGTTCAGAATTAAAAATCTTGATAGAGTAATACCTGTTATACAATTCAAACAGCACTTTTAAAGCCACAAAATGTGAGTGATCAGGAAATATCATTCTAGTATATGTGAAAAGTGCACATTGTTTGTGGGTGGCACTGGAATGCCAAAGCTACATACAAATAAAGAAAAGCAGAATGAAGATGAAAATATGTTTTATCAAAATTGGAAGAACTAAAATATAACAAAAACAGAAAAGAATTTGCAAAAAAAGAAAAAGGAATGACTGTAGATCAATTAAAATAACTAGTATTTTGAAACTTTTCAGATATATTTTATCTGCCAAACCTTCAGGATGTAAGTGATGCTATATAAGCACAAAACACATGATAAGTAACATCAGATTTTTTTTAAAAAAATTAGAGAACCATGTTTTATTTAGTGGACCCAGATTTTTACCCCAAAGTTCAGAAAATACTGAGTCTATGATTCTTGGAAGAGTTTGCACAGGCAACTGTATATCTTTCAGGCAATGCTAACCATGACATTAACTACTTTAGTATTTGGAAAGGTATACAATAAAAGTAATTGCTAAATGACAACTTTAAAATGAAAAATTTCTAGTCTAATTAAAAGTGATAATTAATGTTATCTATATTGAACTCTTCTGGAGTTCCTACCCACTTTGAGTTACAAATCACAATCTAGGAATGTGCAATGCTTCTGTGGGGGTCTTCAAGACTAGAGACAGTGAGCTATGATTTATTTAACTACATCTTACCTAAAATTCTTGTCATTATTTTGGGATTATGGGACACATAGTGTTGTATCTGTGATAACTGAAGCCACCTCCAGATATAGCCGATGGCCCAGGCCCCAAAATTTAATGATGCTATTGCTGTCTTGACCATTAAATATTGACTAGGTACTTGGTGAGATAATCAGCTTTGTTAAGAGAGCTACTTCTGACAGATAATATTAAAGTAAAATCAGCAAACAGACACCCTTGACCTCACACACATGAAAACAAAGTTTACAGACTTACCATCATAAGGTATATGGTATATGCCATCATAAGGTAAAGCTTCCCAATTTCACACACACTTCTGAGTATTTATGGCCCTGTCTGACTGACACTCTGCTTAAAGATTTTTTTTTAAATTTCACTTCATATCTTTTTATCAAGTCATTACATAGCATTAATTCAAGTCACCAGAGGCATGGGGGAGAGGATGTTGGTAATGCCTGGAGTAAGGCACATCACAGTACACGTGTGACTGTACAGATACAGAAAATGGTGCTAGGGCACGGGCTCAGTCCACGGAAATCAACTGCAGCACGGAAAAAGAAGGGCTTTCAGAGATTTTTTTTAAATTTTTTATTTTAGATTATTCAGTACAGTTTCTATCCTTTATTCCCATTCCAGCCCACGCACCCATCCCTCCCATTTCCAACCCCCCTAGTTTTGTCCGTGTGTCCTCTATATTTGTTCCTGTAAACCCTT
>CM052548.1:23814059-23946629 GCA_028533065.1 Trachops cirrhosus
AAAGAGGACCTAACCAAAGAGGTAAAAGACCTGTATTCAGAAAAGTACATAACACTGAAGAAAGAAATCAAGGAGGACACAAATAAATAGAAACATATACCGTGTTCATGGATCGGAAGAATTAACATCATCAAAATGTCCATACTACCCAAAGCAATCTACACATTCAATGCAATACCTATTAAAGTACCAATGGCATATTTCACAGACATAGAACAAACACTTCAAAAATTTATATGGAATTATAAATGACCCTGAATAGTGGCTTTCAGAGCTTTAAAGAGTGTTCAGAATTCTGGGGGTCTAAGCATTCACCATGGAACTTGGATATTCCAGCTGCTAAGAGAAAGAAGCTTTTAGTCTTCTGATTTGCTTTGTATTGCCTGCTAGTTGTGTGCAACTATGAGCATTAAATTGTTGACTGTAAGTAGATGAAAAATGTGGATTAATCTTTGCTTAAGCAAGGCAGAGCAAAGGTGACGAGATCACAACTTAGGTCTGGGATGGGGGCTACCTTACTACTGTAGTTTTTCACGCAAGCACAGTAATAGGTCTAGGGGGAAAGGTTCCCCAAATTGATAAACTAATATGCCTTTTAAATGGAAAAATTTATTTCATCACCTAATTTCTTTTAAAAGAAGGAATTTTGAGTAAAAATGTATTTATATATTATTAATATTTAAAATTAAAACTGAATCTTCTGGAATATATAACAGTAAATAACAATGCAAAGTGCTTATTAGCACAAATGTACTTGGCAAAAGCAAATATGTATTTTATATTGGAAAGAGCACATGTAGTTTTGTAAAAATTTGTCTAAGACCATGGAGAGAATATTACTGTTTCTGTGCTGTTACAGAAAAACTATATTTAGAATAGAGTGGGAAAAGGAAAGACATGTGACAGACATCCTGTTATCTGTGCCCAAGACTTTTCATTTCATAGAAAACTCAGAGATCATAAATGGTCTATAACACCTCAACATGTTTTTAAATACTTTTATTTATTTTTTCACAAATGTCCATTAATATAGGACAACTCTCCTTTGTGTTTATTCCAGAAGCTTAGACCAGAGATAGAAGCGAATTTAACTTGGTTTTTAAACACTTAGTAATAATAGTTATATATAGCAGACAGGTAAGAAGTTCTGCATGAAAAATGAAAAGGTTTCTGTGAGTCCTTTCTTTCTTTCTCTCTCTTTCTTTCTTTCTTTCTTCTTTCTTTCTTTCTTTCTTTCTTTCTCTCTCTCTCTCTCTCTCTCTCTCTCTCTCTCTCTCTCTCTCTCTCTCTCTCTCTCTCTCATCAATGACTTGTTACTTCTAAAACTTAGTAAAGTCTTTTAGCTTTGGTTTGATTGCTATGTCATTCCAACTAGCCTTCACAAATTTATTTATGGTCTACTCAAATTAAGCTACCTCTCTTTCTCTCAAACATGGTTGTATTTTTCTTGTTAGTGTGATTTTATTGTACTTACATCTCAAAAAACATATATAAAATGCATACCTGTTATTATTATATACCATATCTTATCTTCTTTAGCAAAAGAGAGAGCTGTGTCTTTTTTCATCTTTGTGTTTCTTGCCTTACATGAGACATTCTGCTAAAAAATGTAGACTCTACCCTGGCTGGTGTGGCTCAGTGGACTGAGTGCTGCCCTGTGAACAAAAGGGCTGCCGGTTCAATCCCCAGTGTAGAGCATGTGGCTGGGTTGTAGCCAAGTCCCCCAGTAGAGGGCGTGTGAGAGGCAACTACACATTGATGTTTCTCTCCTTCTCTTTCTTCCTCCCTTCCCCTCTCCAAAAATAAATAAGTAAAATCTTTTTTAAAAAAAGTGGACTGTGAATTAATGTACTTTTAACTAAATTGCCAAATAGATGCCTAAATTTTTATTAGAAAAAATGAATATTTGATTAAAATTAATTAAATAAATCTAAGATATTTTGTGTAAATTTGGGAAGTTGTACCATATATTAACTATGAAGATCATCTTTTTTCACAAGTGTGAGGGGGAACCAAAAAAGTGAAATTTATTTATTAAAAATTGTGTATTTTTTGTGCATGTTTAAACCTCTGCCTCTTTCAAGGTCTTCTCCATTTGATACAGTATGCCTATAGAAGTGGTTTTTCCACTGCTAAGAATAGTTTTTGTACTTGTCAGTTTGATGCCTTTTAGTGTTTACCCCATTTTTTTCTTTCACCTCTCCCACATAAGCAAAAATGGTTCCCTTGGAGGACTTTTTTCATCAGGGAAAACAATCAAATAGAAAGATGCTCAGAGTGAGAACCAGGGAATAGGGAGGGGTCATGCCATTTTTGGTCAAAAACTGCTGAACAATCAGCGTGGTGTGGGCAAGTGTGCTTGCGAATCCCCCATCACGAAATGGGCAAACACGTTGAAAGAGTCTTCAAAAAATATTCCCTGAGGACAAACACAGCCTCTCACAAAGGTGCCAGCTGGTACACTGATACAAATGGGTTCCTAAAACACTCATCCAGCTGGAGAAGCCTGTGCTACAAGGGGCCCATCCTCTACAAGATAATTCTGTGTTTTTGGGTCCCCCCTTCTATTATATATCAAAGAAAAAACTGTTGAAAGTATATTATACCAATAAAACAATGCAGGGAGTTCATGAGCTTGAGTGAGCATTTAAGTTTTAAAAAGAGAGCCCTGGCTGGGTGGCTCAGTTGTTTGGGGTGTTGTCCCATATACTGCAAGTCTGTGGGTTCGATTCTGGTCAGGGCACATACTTAGATTGCAGCTTTGATCCCAGGTCAGGCTGTGTATGGGAGACAAATGATGGATGTTTCTCTCTCATGTTGATCTCTCTGTCTGTCTCTCTCTCTCCAGCTGCCTCTCTCTCTTCTCTCTCTAAAATCAATAAATATATCCTTGGGTGAAGATGAAAAAATAATAATAATGAAAACAGAGTGCAAAGCAGAATTAATTACTGACATATGATTTTTTAATTTATATATTCTATAGTATTATAATGAAATTGAAAATCTTGAGAGTAATCTAAAGAAAAAAAACTGGCCATTAAATAGCTTACCATACGGCATAAACCAGGTAGTTATCTAGTCATTCAGTACTTACAATTTTATAAGTTCTCTTACATGTCATAAGGAGATACCACTTTATTTTTTTTATTTCCACTTCTAGGCTCCAGCTAGCTCTCAGAAAACAAAAGTGGAAATTGACAATTTTTTGAGCCCACCATTGCTCAAAACTACTCTATTTTAACACTTACATATAGAATTCTGAAAGTAAATGTTTGTCCTGGCAATCATTGTTATCGAAAGGAGAAAAGTAATTATTGCAATCTTTGCAAAATGAGGATTAAAATCTGAATTTCTACTTTCCTACATCTTGTACTGATTGAGAATGTGAATTTATATATGTGAGGTTGTTCAGGACCACAGAATTGAAGGCTGAAACTGACAACAGTCTACACACAGATTTACCTCATCCCCCTATTGTGGAGGCGGTTTCTTTGTATTCCACCCATGATATCTGAAGAGCTATTTCCTATTTCCTTACATTTTTTAAATTTGCTTAAAATAGACACTTTCTTGGGGAGTATCTTCTAATCATTAGTAGAGGCTCCACTTAAACAGATCTTTACTTAGATTTTTCCCATTATTAAATAGGTACCTTCGGACAAATGCCATAGCCATTCCAAGCTCTGATTTCCTCATCTGGGAGATGGGACAACACTTGCATCTGCTTAAGAAGAATTTTGTAAGGATTAAAGCAGAACCTGGATGTAAATGACTTTGAAAGTTCCGGATAGTGCCTCATAGACACACTCACATTAAATTGCAGAAAAGGGGAAACAGCCCAGAAGCCTAATGCATTTAAAGGAGACTGGAAGCCCTAAAAATGGGGAAGCACTTCTTTATAAAGAGTTACATCTGATAAAATAGAGCAAAAATGGAATATACCAAGAAATGGGAAGAATACTCTCCTGTCTAATTGATGAGAAAAGCTTTTACTATCACATTCTGAGGAGAGCAGTTACTAACACACTGGTGCCTTTTCCCAAGATTTGTAGAGATAATTATTCACAGTTAAAACTGAATAGGTGGCACAGTGTTCCTTGTCTATTTTATTTTCAGCAAGATTTTTAAAAATTCTGATCAGATATAGACTAGAGGCAGCTGAAGATTCCAAAGCAGGCACAACCAGGTAGGAGCAGACTAGTGTTCTGCGTTTCCATGCTGGTGCCTTATCAGCTGGGTAGATGGGGGGCATTGATATCACAATTTTGTTTTACACTTGAGAAGTGGAAATATACATTTCAAAATCATTTTAAGATTAGCATCTTAAGATGAATCAGATACCCACATAGGGAAATGTGTAAAGAAAATAAAATAATAGAACATGTTGTGTATGTTTTAGGATTGAAAGAATAAGATTTCTTAAATGTTCAAATATTTATCTATTTTTAATAAATGGGGATACAAAGTTAAAAATATTCAAATTTAGTTTTTTTTGGCCATATACTCAGAAATTACCACATGTGTTGCAGAAGACTGGCCTAGACTTTAAAACTTTAATTGTATGTGGTATTATTGGAAATTATGGCACTGAATACCTACTTTGTTTACTACTGCTGCATTCAAATTGCCCAGGTGTCTGAACTGGAACAATTAATTTTGTTAATATTCCTTGCCAATATGTATTTTTCTTTATTTTCACTGGCTAATAAACTCTTATAACTCCTATGATTTGGAAGCTGAAATGAAATTTTATGAGCATATCATCTCTTCAAGTCTACTCTTTATATAAATAAATAAACTGGGATCAAGGACAGTTAGTGACATGGCAAAAGTTGCACTACAGTTGAAAGACCAAATGAGGATAACATATGGTGCAGTAAAAGGGAGGAGGACCAGAAGATTCTAAAAGTGTCTATACACTTTCTATGTGTGACTTGTTTCTTCTGATAATTGTGTCTACTGATTTCATGGATAGCTGTTTACTATGCTAGACATAACAACTAGATGAAAGAAGAAAGACTGATTACTTATGTTCAGATTCATGACTGGAGAAAGGAGGAAGCTTAGAGGTTTCTTATAGATAGTATACAGATAGTCTTTGTGGCCTCTCTATCTGAGCACCCATCTCTAGTGCCTTGAGATAGGCTGCTCTCACACTTCTGAATGCATCCCATGAAAATTTGTCTTCATGGAGGTGCTCTTTTTATCCAGTGCAAGATGAAGTTGAGATGCTTTTAACAAAGGCTTCAAATAGGAGTGAGTTAAGGCATAACTCCATTTCTCTATATTTAAGTAAAATAGGAAAGGAGAGAAATGTAGGACCAAAATGTGTAGACAAAAGAAGGTGAAATACTTCAAACAACTGGAAGGATTGGTTTCTATAAGAAATAAAGAGTTGAGCCATCATAAGAGGAGAAAAGAACTTATAGCAAGTGGTCTGGGAATTCTGGTGGTGGAACCATAACACAACCAATTCATAGGACTGTTTCATTGATTCATACCCTTATTTTTTAAAAAAACAAGTTTGAGACAGGATTATTAGTGGAGCAGGGACTTGGTTGTGTACATACATGGAAGTACAGGGCTAACAGTGGAGATCATACCATGGCCGGGTGGCTCGGTAGGTTGGAGCGTCGTCCTGTGCACTGTAAGGTTATGGGTTTGATCCCCCCTTCAGGGCACACACACAAGACAACTGATTGATGCTTCTTTCTCACATTGATATTTCTCCCTCGCCTTTCCTCCCTCCTTCCCTTTGTAACTCCCTCCCTCCCTCCCTTCCTCCGTTTCTATCCCTTTCTCTCTCTCTAAAATCAATAAACATATCTATAGGGGATTGCTCTGCATAGCAGTGGGAAATATAGCCCAGCTCCCACTCGGAAAAGCCAGTGGGGAGCAAGGTCCAGCACACAGGACCCACGCCCAGGGATAGGTTCTCCCATGGGTAATCAGGCCTGCATTGTACCTAGGCCGCCATGAGGCTTGCTTTTGCTAAAACTCCCTCACTCTGAATCGAGGCAGCAAATGCTTACTACATATCTTTAAAGTAACTTACTAAAATCTGAGCTAAACCTCCCAAGTATGTAGTATAACTAGTTCAACCACTTTTCACTTTACATTTGCAAATATCCTTCTTCTTTGATACAATTAGCAACATCCTCTTCTTTGTTATCTGTAAAAGGTAACCACCTAAATCGAACCTGTGCATAGTAAATGAGGACTACCCTCCATGTAATGTGCCCAGAAAAACAATAAAAGCCTGCCCAGGCCAGAGGTCGGGCCCTCTCTCTCTCACTTAGAGAGCGGCTGTGCCGTCCCTTTTCTCTACAGGATTTCTGTAGTCCATGTGAATTTGTCTATTTGCAGGCCACAACACATGGATCCTGCTGGCCAGGGTCTGCATCACATATCCTCATTCTCAGGTGAGGATCTGAAAAAAAAAGTGGAGACTTCATGACAACATAAAAAGTACATACGCTACAGAGGCCAATGAAGAAATAGTGGGCACGGTCTAGCATTCTGAATGTAGGTATGTACTGGAAGGTTGTCAGAGTCTGCAGAAAGAAAAGTTATGTGAATAAAATGGTAGTTGTAGTTAGGTGTTTTTACACCAAGCCATGACTGTTTATCTGTTTATTTCCCCCACTATCAAACTGTCAGAGCTTATTGCAAATCTGTATTCTTAGCATCTTATGCAGATCACATAGATAAAAACGTTGTTGAATGAATGAATGGGGTATGCTAGTGAAAGTATGGAATTATCATATTTTGTCATGTCCTTATTTATGTTCAAAGATAATGCACTGTTAAATACAGTTTTCTGTGTGTTACCTACTAACATAATTTCAGAGCATGGTCCCTGAAGCTCATAGAATATGCAAAAAAACCCCTCTTATGTAGAGATTCTATTTTGGTTTAGATTCAACACTGTCATTGCTCAGAAAGAACAATCAGATTTCTGACTTCCCCAGGGCACTATGATTTCTATATGGTAGTACCTTTCTGAGAATTCTAAAACATTGCTTATAATCGGCCACACTGTTTCATTCTAATCCGAACCTTTAACATAGCAGTAATTTTTTTATTCTTGGCAGGCTGTATCATTCAGGTGTATGGCGTATTCTTAAAAGAAAAAAAATCTAAATACAAGGCCTAGGAATTCTAGTAAATGGCAATAAAATCCTTCACAAAATAGAAAATTGAATAGTTGTATTGATTACTTCAGTACCAGAGATGTTCCATGGTTGCAGGTTTGGCACCTTTTGAAGTTCCATTTATTCTTTTGGGCTGTTAAGGCACTATTTAATGAATCAGTTTAGTCATTTAGTCAATAAGAGTATCCTTGTCTCCTAAAAGAGTTAATATACCTTTTTCAGTGATGTTTTACTTATGAAAATGGGATAGTTAAAACAATTGACAAATCAGACTTAATATTAGTTAAAATTCACATTTTTCAAAAGAATGGATTTTCTCCTACCAATCATATACATATTACTTGTGAACAAACTCATAGACCCACAGAGCAAGAAGCTTTTTGTGTTTAGAAATGTCAATGGAATGAAACACTGTCATAGAATAATGATCTCTTGTTTCCACATAAATGCCTAGGGAAAACTAAGGTATTCATTTTCAAAGCAGGAAGCATTGATCCACTGGGTATGTCCTATTTAAATGACTTTATTTTATTCCATCAAAGAGCTGATGGAAATTCAGTCATTTAGCCTGATAGATATGGGTTCCAGAAAAATGACATTTGTGTGCTACAGTACTACTAAACAGATGAAAATCATTGCATTTGGCTCTGCTTTATTTGTCAGCAAAACAGAATTAAGTTTGTTCCTGAACACTCTAAGGTTTAATATTGGCAATTTAGAAATGGTATATACTGATTTTATTTTCCTTTGATTTCTTTTAAGTAAACCTTTTCAGACCTAATGGTCATTCAGTTACATAATTCTGAATTAGATGCATTCTATTGAGAATTCTGTATATTGTTATATATCACAAAGTTGACATTCTAACATAACATCTGAAGATTTGTGGCCAATGACTGTTCAAATGAAGGTAAATGTTATGGTAATAAAAAAAATGATGGAGAATCATGCCTGGTTTTGATAGTATTTTAATCTGAACAGCCAAAAGAAAAGATGGCCAAAGCTCCAGGGGAAAAAAGGCAAAGCACAGAGGTTTTTAAGTTCAAATAATATGTACATACATATAAGTCTGTGCACAGATTATCTGTAGGTGATACATTTTACATGATGAATAATAGTTGCATAATCCCTTAAAGCAGTTTTGTACCTGCCGTATGGTGTGGTACACTAGCATATGCTGTGTCTTATTGGAAGTTCACAATAGAAATTGTGCTACAAGTTAATAGTAGCACATAATGAACCAATAATGAACTATCACAAAAGAGAAATTAAGAAAACAATCATATTTACTATTTTCAACAATAAAAGGTACAAATTAAGCCAAGGAGGTAAAAGACCTGTATTCAGAAAATTATAAGGTACTGAAGAAAGAAACTGAGGAACATATAGATGAGTGGAAGCAAATACCATGTTTATGAATAGAAAAATTAACATTATTAAAATATCTATACTACCCAAAGTGACCTATAGATTCAATGCAATTCCTATTAAAATATCAATGGCATGTCTCACAGATCTAAAGCAAATATTCCAAAATTTATGTGAAACCACAAAAGACCCTGAATAGCCACAGCAATCTTGAGAAAGAAGAACCACGTTGTAGTCACAATACATGATATCAAACAATACTACAAGGCCATAGTCATAAAAGCAGCATGGGCCTGGCACAGACCAGACATATAGATCAATGCAACAGAATAGAGAGCCCAGAAATAAAACCACCCCTTATGGTCAATTAATATTTGACAATAGAGTAAAGACTGTGTATTCAATAAATGGTGTTGGGAAAATTGGACAGATACATGCAAAACATAAAACTACCATATTTTGCTGTGTATAATGTGCACTTTTTTGCCAAATGTTTGAGGGAAAAAAGGATGCACATTATACATGAAATACCTCATATCTGTTCTTGTGTTTTGTAATTCTTTGTTATATAAAATTTCTTGTACCACAATATGTTCAAAAATGAATGATAGAATCCCTTTATAATACAAAAAAAGTATCTAAATATAAATAAATAAAATTGATGAAAAAATTAAAATGAAAGATTTGTTTCCTGAAAGTTTGGACCAAAAACTTGGATGCACATTATACACAGCAAAATACCACAGATCAGCTTATTACACTATACACAAAATAAACTCAAAATGGATTAAAGGCTTAATTATAAGGCAGGAAGCCATACAAATCCTAGAAGAAATCAGAGGCATTAAAATTTCAGTCATGTTTTGTAGCAATATTTTTGCTGATATATGTCCTTGGGCAAGGGACCCAAAGGGAAAAAGTAAACAAATGGGACTACATTAAACTAAAAAGCTTTTGCACAGCAAAAGAAATCATCAACAAAATGAAAGGAGAACCCACTGAATGGAACACATATTTGTCAATAATACATTTGGTAAGGGGTTAATTTATAAAATATATAAAAGACTTGTACAACTCAATACCAAAAAGACAAACAACCCAATTAAGAAATGGGAAAAAGACCTGTGTAGACACTTCTCCAAAAGAAGACATACGGATGGTCAATAGAAATATGAAAAAATGCTCAACGTCACTAATCATCAGAAAGATGTAAATTAAAACTACAATAAGATATCACTTCACACATGGCAAAATGGCCATCATCAATAAATCAACAAACAACAAGTTTAGAGAGGATGTGAAGAAAGGGGAACCCTAGTGCACTGTTGGGAATGCAGACTGGTGCAGCCACTGTGGAAAATAGATTGGGGTTTCCTCAAAAAATTAAAAATGGAACTTAAAACTGAGAATCCTATTTTGGGGAATATATCCAAAGAAACCTGAAGCACTATTTTGAATAAATGTATGCACTTCGATGTTCACTGCCATGTTATTTGCAATAACCAAGTGATGCGGATGCCGGCCCACAGGGTCTGTGTGTTGTGGCTGCAATGAACAAATTCACACAGACTACAGAAGTCCTGTGGAGAAAGGGACAGCATGACTGCTCTGTAAGTGAGAGGGAGGGTCCCAACCCCTGCCTGGACAGGCTTTTATTGTTTTTCTGGGCACATTACATGGAGGACAGTCCTCATTTACTATGCACAGGTTCACCGTAGGTGATTACCTTTTATAGATAACAAAGGAAAGAATGTTGCTAATTACTTCACAAAGAAGGATGTTTCAGATCAAGAGGAAAGTGGTCAAACTGGTTATACTCCATACTTGGGAGGTTTAGCACAGATTTTAGGATCTCACTCTAAAGATATGTAGTAAGCATTTGGTGCCTCAATTCAGGGTGAGGGTGTTTTAGCAAAAGCAAGCCTCATAGCAGCCTAGGTACAATGCAGGCCTGATTCCCCATGGGAGAACCTGTCTGTGAGCATGGGTCCTATGTGCTGGACCTTGCTTCCCACTGGTCTTTCCAAGTTGGGGGCTGGTCTACATTCCCCATACGACGCAGACAGGTTCCCTATAACCAAGATCTGGAAACAGCCCATGTGCTCATTGGTAAATGAGTAGGTAAAAAAGCTGTGGTACAATTATGCAATGGAATACTACATGGACATACAAAAGAAGAAAATCCTATCATTTGTAGCAACATGAATGGAACTGGAGATTTTATGCTATGTGAAATAGCCAGTCAGAAATAAACAAATACTATATGATTTCACTCAATCAATTGCTATGTGATCTGACTTATAAGTGGAATCTCAAGAACAAAAAAAATGATGAACAAAATAGAAACATAGCATGGACACATGGAACAGACTGACAGTTGTTAGAGGGGAGATGGTTTGGAAGGCTGGATAAAAGATGACAAAAGTCTAAGCAAAAAAAAATTGTGTTTGTGTATATATATATATATATATATATATATATATATATATATATATGAATGAGATTTGTCCAGAAAAAGTATAGCCATTGTTAATATAGTGAGAATGGTTTGCATGACATCAGTGTAACCTAGCAGCCAAGGAGATGGACTGGAATGCACACGTGTGAACAATGACAACTTCACTGTACTAGTCAGTGGGGGTGGTAGATACCTCTGAGTGAATATGTGTACTGTGTGGCCATGGCATTCAAAATGACCAAGCAAGTGGAGCAATGAGTCTGCATCAAATTTTTTGTTAATCTTGAATATTCCTCCAGGAAAACTATTCAGATGATTCAGAAGGCTGCAGCTATGGGCAATTGGTAGCTTCATCATGACCTTGTGCCTGCTCATGTATCATGTCTTCTGCAGAGTTTTTTGGTGAAACATGAAATCACCCAGGAGACATAGCCCCCCTACAACCCAGATTTGATGCCCTGTGACTTCTGGTTTTTCCCAAAACTAAAATCACCTTTGAAAGGGATGAGATTTCAGACTGTTGATGAGATTCAGGAAAATATGATTGGGCAGCTGATGATGACTGGGAGAACTGTGTGAGGTCCCAAGCTACCTATTTTGAAGGGGACTGAGGCATCTTTGTCCTATGTACAATATTTCTTGTATCTTGTATCTTCTTCAATAAGTATTTCTATTTTTCATATTACATGGCTGGATACCTTCTGGACAAAATATCTTTCTCTCTGTATCACAAGTGGCAAACATAAGGCCTATGGGCCAAATCCGGCCCTCCACCTTGTTTGATCCAGCCTGGCACCTTGTTTCTACCTCGTGGCAGCGCTGAGCTCTTGCTTAGCTGTTAAGGAGTAGTTACGTTTACACAGTCCTAAAGTTACATTCGGCCCTTTGAAGGCAACCGCAAGGTTGATGTGGCCCCCCAGTGAAAATAAGTTTGACAGCCCTGCATATATATATACACACATAGACACAGAAAACAGTATCTATATCTATATATCTATATCTATAAATATGTATCTATATATCTATATAGATATATCTATGTATATAGATATATAGATATATACACACACATACACATAGACACAGAAAAAAATGTGATGATAGCCAGTGGGAAAGGGGGTGGGGGTAGGTGAAGGTGGACAAAGAGAGGGAAAATGGGGATGGAAAGAGCCTTTCCTGGGGAGGCAATGGACACACAACCTAGTGTACAGGCGATGTTTTGTTGAGTTGTACACTTGAAACCTGCATGGTTTCGTGAACCAGTGTCACCCCAATAAATTCAATAAAATAACAAAATAAAGTATCAATTTTAAAAAATAGATAAAAGTCATAGAACAATGAAAATTATCTTTTATTGGAACTATGTGCAGTTCCTCTCCAAATGAGATCACTATATAGCATTTCTGTAAGGAAAAACTTTATTTTTTTGAAGAGAACAGTTTTTTTTAAGATTTTAATTTATTTTTAGAGAGAGGAGAAGAGAAGGAGAGAGAGAGGGAGAGAAACATCAATGTGTGGTTGCCTCTCATGTGCACCCATACTGGGGACCTGGTCTCCAACCCAGACATATGCCCTGACTGGGAATCGAACTGGTGACCCTTTGGTTCCTAGGTCCATGCTTAGTCCACTGAGCTGTCCCAGCCAGGGCTATAATGAAAAACTTTAAATGATAGTTATCATCTTTAAGATGAAAGCCATATGAAATATTGTAAGAAATGTAGATTTATCTCAGAGTTTGAAACATTGTTTAAAGATAAGTTTCCATTTCTTGCCAATGCCTTTTTAAGACAAGATGGGTCTCATCACATTTACCGTGTAGTACCTCTCACTTTAGCCACTAATTCTAAACTCATTTTTTTTTCTTTTTGTACCTGTAACTATCAACTCTACTTTTCTATTAGTTCTTCTATCTTTTTTCTAAATTGCTTTTGCTTTCTGTTCAGGTAGTGTTACTCATATAGCCATAGCCTGAGGAGAGACACATGCTATTTAACTTAACACCACACATCCATGAGCTGTCAGGCAAGGAAGATCTTGTACCGTGGAACCTGGAGGCTTACAGACACTGTAAACATTCACTGGAAAGGGCAGATATGAAGACTTGCCATAGGAAATACTAATCAAGCCCTTGATTATTGCAGTTGGGGGAAAATAAAACAAATAAATCCCTGGCCTTGGCCAGTTGCTCAGTTGGGTGAAGCCTCTCTCTGATAGGCCCAGGCTGCGAATTCCATCCCCAGTCAGGGCACACACAAGAAGCAGCCAATGAAAGTATAAATAGGTGGAAAACCAAATCAACGTTTCTCTTTTCTTTCCTCTTCTCCTCCCTTCTTATCGCTCTCGTTCCCTCCCTCTCTTTCTCTCTGAAAACCAATGAATAAGAATTTAAAAATAAAGCCTTACTATACATTGAGCTAGAGTTCACGTGACCTCAGACTAATGGTTCCTCCTGCCTAAGGGAAGAGCACTATGGGCGCAGTGTTCCAGCCGGCATAGTGAGACGACCTGTGCACAATGAGTGGCCCTTGCTTCGCAGAAGTCGCTGATGGGGCAGGCAGTCGAATATACATGTACAAGTTACCTTCGTGTGTTCCTATGTGGCCAGTCACCATTAGTGATGCAATTTTCCCACCACACAATCCACTCCTTTATGGTACACACCTGCCAAGCCCAAGATGAGTCACAGGTGCCATTCACAAGCACGGATTGAGAAAAGCAACATAGTCAAGACTGTTACCTTGTTTCACCCTGTTTTGACACAAACTGCATATTTTCTCATTTTTCCTACTCATCTGACTCTTGAGATTTTGACATGCTATACTTTTTTCCTAAGTACACTTTGACTCAAAATAAATAAAATAAACAAGTAATAACAAAAACCCCTTCGTCTCTGTCAGGTGCCCTGTGCCATACTCTACCCTTCTGTTCTTTGTATTTGCACTACCTACAGTTGGCTCAGAAAATTTAAAATCCAGGGATTTTTCCTCATTAACTATATTATTTTAGAAAACTTACCAAATTATATGGTACAATTGATTAACCAAAGATTTACTTACAATTTATTTAAAGTCAGAATAGAATATGTAGTTTATTTTTATTTTTTTATTTATTGATTTGAGAGTGAGATAAACACTGATTTGTTGTTCCACTTACATGCTTTTATTGGTTGCTTCTCGTATGTGCCCTGATCAGGGACTGAACCCATAGTCTTGCTCCATCAGGATGACGCCCTACCAACGGAGCTACCTGGCCAGGGCTTAGAATATGCATTTTGTTTTCATACTTGACAATTCAAGAATTATTCAAGAAACACTTTATGTTTCTCTGCCCACTTATATTTTTACATATTCAACCAAGTGTTATTTTCTACAAATTATTCCACTATCTTAGATACATAACAGAAGACAAATTTCCTGTCAAATCTATTTTAGTACTTTTTTGCTTTATAGACAAAAATCAATTAGTATATACTTAAATACTCTAATTTAGCACCAAAGTTATAATTAGTAGAACTCACATTTTCTTGGTTATATATCTAAATGAAAAGTGAAAGGAGATATATATTGCCACATTTAAATGGATAAATCAATACAATTCCAAATCATTATGCTTTATTTTAAAGTGCTTTTGTTTAAAAAAACCTATAGTGACTAATTTATGAACTCCTAGAACCATTTAATGACCTTGCTTAACCTTTGGAATGTTTTATAACTTTTAAAAGCCCAGTGAATGGTGCAATCTGAGAATTACTAACTTCCTTTCAAGTAGTGGAAAATATACAAATGGGCCTAGACCCTCTTTAAATTCACTAAATACACTTCCTCATATGATTCCACATCTCCATTATTTCTGCTATTATTAGTCAAAAAGCCTGTTATGTTTATAAATGCTGAGAAAAAAGTGAATTTGTTAGCAGCTTGCATACTTAGAGTAAATGAAGGGTGTATTGTCGAGGGTCAGGAAAATTTCAGGGCAACACTGAGGCAGAAGTGTGTTTGCTTGATACATACCATTCATGAGGTGTGAGTCTGTTTCCTAGTATACACCAGAAATGATATGATCAGAATACTGAAAATACCGAGAGACAGGTGAATTACCACATCCAAGGTGGATGAGTTTTGTTTTTCTTTTACCAAGATACTTCCTTAGTTCTCTATTGCCTTTTTGAAGTATGTGCAGTTACATGTGAGTTTGTGTGTGTAAAACTCTTGGGAACCACAAACATTTATTAAGTGAGCATTTAAACTTTAATAATCACACAAAGAAAGCAAAATATATGATATATTTCCTGGTCACAAACATAGAATCTTCGTGAAGAAAACAGTCAAAAAACATAAAATGATAGAAAACTATAAAAAGAGATAATGTTTTATGACCTGTTTTATGACCTAACAGTGTACTTAGAAACTAAGAGGACAAGGAGGAAATTGGACAAAAGTCAGAAACAAGGTAAATGGCAGTATTAGCTTTTTACTTTGCACTGGCAAGCAAATAGAAGGGACAGGCTAAAAGGATAGGGAGGGCTTCCCCGATTATGAAAAGCAAAATGATCATAAATTCAGAGGTGTCTTGCATCATAGCCTGAACTGGTTGTTCTTACTTGGAGTGATTTTATAGCCAAGAGACATTTGGCAATAGTGGGGGACCATTCTGATTGTCACAACTGAGCTGAAGGTGTGGGTGTTGGGGAATTTGGGAGGGGAACAAATGGCTATGGCTTGGATGTATTAGATAAAGGCCAGGGGTGCTGCTAAACATTCTACAATGGACAGGATAGTTCCATCAAAACAACAAAAAGTGATCTTGTCCAAAATGTCAATAGTGCCAAGGTTAAAAGTCTCTGGCCCTAAGAACGTGGGTTTGCCAAGTGGGTTTCTTGTATCCTGTGCCTCCCATCCAGTTGTAGTGGGCTGAAGCAAAGCCTTTACTGCATTCACCCAGGCACACAAATGATGCCACATGACACTTAGATCCCAGTGAAACAAAATAGTTCATTAATTTGCTTCACTAAAACATGTCAAATTCAGCCCTGGCTGGGTAGGTCAGTTGGTTAGAGCATCATTCTGATACACGAAGGTTGCGGGTTCGATCCCTGATCGAATCTACCAAAGAATCTACCAATGTACAAGAATCTACCAATGAATGTATAAATAAGTGGAACAACAAATCAATGTTTCTTCCTCTGTGTCTCTACCTTAAATAAGTAAGTAAATAATTAAACAAACGTGTCAAATGCCAATGAGCACTTCATAGCATATAGCACAGTATCTACCATAGGGACATTGGGGTGTACTTCCATTTCTTTAGGCCTTCTTTAATTTCTTTCAGCAATGTTTCACAATTTTCTTTATCTGTGTATTGCACTTAAATTTATTCTTCATTATTTTATTATTTTAATGCTATTGTAAATTGAATGGTTTTCTTAATTTCAATTTTTCAATATCCATTCCTAGTGTATAAAAAAGAATTGACTTTTAAAAGAAAACACTTTATTGGATATTATTGACATATGAAAAGCTGTACACTTTTATTTACTCGATGAATTTGGAGATAAGTATACACCTGGGAAACCATCACCACAATTTGTATAATCAATACCATAAATTTATTCGTCACTTCCAAAAGTTTCCTCAAGCCCTCTTTATTTTTTTGTGAGAGATAAGGATAGAACAGATAATGTACCCTCTTAGTACATTTTTAAGCACACAAAACACTATTGTTAATTATGAGCACTATAATGTATACTAGATCATTTTTTATTTGTTTTTCTGTGACTTATCTATTTTACTTAGTATAGTGTTCTCCTGGTATATCCATGTTGACACAGATAACACAAATTCCTTCTTTGGAAAGTATGAATGATATTTCCATTGTATGTAAAATCATATTTTGTGTCTATTTATCCATCAGTATACATTTATGTTGCTTCAATGTATATATAATGCTGCAATGAACATAGGGATGCAGATATCTCTTTGAGATACTGATTTCAATTCCTTGGTTAAGTACCCAGAAATGAGATTCCTGGATCATATGGTAGTTCAACTTTTAATTTATGGAGGGATATTCCAAAACCTTTTCTATGTTGACAGTACCAATTTACACTACCACCAACAAACAATTTATAAGAGTTCACTTTTCTTTACATCTTTGCTAACACCTTTTATCTTTTTTTTGTTTTTTGGTAATAGTCATTCTAACAGGTGTGAAGTGATATCTCATTGTGATTTTGACTTGCATATCCCTGATGATTCATGATGTTGAGCATTATTTTTCATGTACCTGTTGGTCATTTGTACATCTTCTTTGGAGAAATGGCTAATTAAGGCCTTTGCCCATTGTTTTTAATTCTCCCTTGAGGATATGTTTATTGACTTTAGAGAGAGAGGAAGGGAGAGAGAGATCAATGTGTGAAAGAAACATCTATCAGTTGCCTTCCCTGTGCTCCCTGACTGGTGATCGAACCTGCAAACTACGTCTGTGCCCCGACCAGGAATCAAACCCACAACCTCTTTGGTATACAGGGTGATGCTCCAACTGAGCCACTTGGCCAGGGCTGCCCGTTTTTTAAAAAAAGATTTTATTTATTTATTTTTTTTAGAGAGAGAAAAGGAGGGAGAAAGAGAGGGAGAGAAACATCAATGTCTGTGGTTGCCTCTCATGTGGCCCCCAACACAGGCATGTGCCCTAGACTAGGAATCAAACAGGTGACCCTTTGGTTCGTAGCCCATGCTCAATCCACTGAGCTACATGAACGAGGGCTCCTTTTTTTCCGTTTTTTAATTATAGTATTTGGTTTTTGTTTTGTTCTTGTTTGGGGTTTTTTGGTTTTGTTTTTCTTTTGTTTTGAATTGTAATAGGGGTTTCTTAAATTATTGGGTGTTAACCCTTTATCAGATATATGGTTTGGAAATATTTTCTCTTATTCCATAGGTTGTCTTTTAACTTTATGAATTTTTCATCACAGTTATTGCACTTTTGAGGTCTCAAATTTCTAGTTGGTTCTTTTATAAAATTTCTATAGTTTAATAATATTTTCTACATGAGATATTGTTGTTATATATTCCTTAATTCTTTGAGAATCATCTCTTTAATTTTTGAAGTTATTTATAAACATATGATAATACTACTTTGCAGTCTTCTCTCCTAAATGTAACATCTGGACCACTTCCAAAGCCATTTTTATTACCTATTTTTCTATTTCCTTTTGGGAGGGTCATATCTCAAAATTTGTATTCTAAATTGGACATTTTCAGAAATATATTGTAGCAACTCTATGTATTGTTCTCCTCACTAGGGTGTTGATATGCTGTTGGTGCTAATTAATTAATTAATTAATTTAGTAACATGGTTGAAATCTATTTCCACTCCAGTATGTAGCCTCTGCTATCTCTGCTCAGATATTTTTATTCTTTTTTTTAATGGTTTGCTGGGCATGCCCCCAGGTCAGTATAATCCACTTATTGGACAAAAGTTATTCTTAAACCTCATTGGCCTGATAGATTGCTACCATTCACCATTGGATGCTGCTATTGCTGTTCAAGTAGCTTTCATTTTTGCCACTTGTTTAACCAAGGACTAGTAGCTTGAATTTTCTCTCTCTCATCACTCCCCAAAGGGTGCAGTTTTAGGCTTGCTCATAAGTTTCCAGACATCTATGGATTTATATGATTGTTTTTTTTAAAGCAAGGTTTCTAAAACATTGCTCCTGGGTCGGTGTTGCTTATTTCCAGTTCATGTTTGCTCAGAGGTTGTACATAAGCCCCTAGCTTCAGGGGCTTAAGAAAGTGAGGATTCCACTGTGTTGATTGATTTATATGTAGTTTGTACAGTGGTTTTGAGTATTCCCTCATGCCCTACTCTGAATGCTCCTGAATGCATGTTGCCTAGCACTTATGTACAGAGTTCACAATCCTAGAGAGTGACTATAATCTCAGGATGGTTTTTCTTGGCTTACTCTTTTCTTAGATCTTTTTGTTAAACTTCTTATTGTTCTGCCTTCCCACTTGTAACTATAGTGTCAAAGAGCTAAAACTGCCTCTGTAGTCCTCTCCATGATTTTGAACAGTGTGTTAAGGCACAGGACTCTTCATACTCTATTTTATGTGAAGTCCATCCCATAGCTCAAGTAGAGCTATGACCTGTCTTTCTGGCAGAACCTCTGCACCACTTCATAAGAGCTATGGGTAAGGATTGCAGCCCCTTTCTCCTGGAGTGACATACCTACTCTATGACCTGGACCTAGGTGAGTGGCCCCTAGTCTTCTTGTTTTGCCTCTTTTGCTTGGAAAATCTGCCTTGAATGCTAGTTGTATTGTAAGTGTTCAGGGCCCAGGGTTTCCACCTACCACCTCTTAAGTAGAAGTTGTACCCATCAAGTTAGGGCTTTGTCGGGGAAGACTGCCCTAGTCATCTCAGTGGTGTCTGCCCAGCGCAGAGCTGCTGCAACAGGGGCCTGGGAGAAATCAAGGTCATCAGTGTCTTGTCCCATCTGAGGTGAAAATGTAGCCCAAGACTGGGACCTGAATGCAGAGGATGTCCTGTTTTTGCCTGGAATACGAGACTGGAGACAGTTTCCTGTCATGGATCAAGTTTTATCAGGAAGTTACTCATAACTACACCACCTCAGACTCTTACTTCTTGCTTATATTTAGTAAATATTTTTTGAATGACTATTACCCCACTCACTCTATACTTCTAGACAATTTTTAGAGACTTTAAATTCTTGGGCTTTTTAAATTTTTTTTTCCAGATAAAGGCTGTTTATTAGGCTGAGGGTCTGCCTTGTTTCTTACTTGGCTGTTCCAGAAGTTTGTCCTATAACATATTTATGTGTGTGTGACTACTGACTGCCTTTCAAACCCTAGTAATATTAATTTTTTCTGTGGTTACATGGACAACTGATCCTAGAGTCTGAATAGATTATTTAAAAAGGGAAGAAGAAAGGAAGACTAGCATCACACTCTCTCTGTAACAACTCAAAAGTTGTGTGTGTGGTAGGGGCAGGAATGTAGTGGAAAAGTGAGTCAGTGTATTCCTGTATGTTGGGCAAAACAGAGCAATATCCCCAAATCTACTGCTGAAAGAGACAAAATTTTTAAAAATGAGGCAAAGGATATTTCCAATTACTACTTTAAAATATCTACTTCATTCACAATATTAAACTTATAAATAAAATTATGTATACATATTTAATATAAATATGCCTGTTAAAACAATTACCCAAATCTCTTGAGCACTATTAAACCCTTTATAAAATTCAGGGTAATCATGCTTTAAGTAGCAAATGATCTTGAGATTTAAACTGTGTTTCTCATAGCTTCAGAGAAGTATAAACTTCCTCTGACCTTACTCTTTGTGCATATTAAACACGGGTTAAGAATATTCCTTTGTTGATAGTTTGTTCTTTCTGAAGCATTGCTTCTAAAGAAATTCCTAATGACAACTACTCCTCTAAGCATTTTATTACAACTGCTTATCAATTAATTAATGAACAGAGGGATATCTTTAATGAAGCTTCTCACCTTTTTGGGAAGGCCAAATTAAAATCAGAAATCCCCTCTAGTGTGAAATAACAATTTCCCATCTTAAGCTAAATGATGTTATTAAAACCAAAGTACCAACTGGTATATTTGCCTTTACTGGCCACTTTTCCAGCATTTCCTGTTTCTGAAATAACAGCCCCACGTGTATACCATTGGTCTAAAAGCCCTCCATATAACTCATTAAAGGTAAACAGGAAGCATAGACAGCATGGTTCTCTATGTCTGCCATTGTTGGATCGAAACAGAAAAATGTCTCTCAGTATAAAGAGCTTCAACTCACAGCTGTATAACTACTTAAAAATTTTGACAGGTAAGGAGTTATCAAGATGGCATAAAAGAGAAATTGATAGAGAAGTTTCTGTTCTAAAATGGAATAATCTTTCTAATAGAATGTGTCTTCTGGCTTTCTATAAAAAAATGATTACTTGCCTGATTATTATATCTTTATCTACCCAGGATATTCATTAGTCAATGAATTTAATCAATATAAATTATGGGTAATTTAGGGTTCAAAAACACTCTTTAGTCATGTGCCAAGGCAAAATACAGAATAAACTTCCAAGTATCTTACTTGAATAGACAAAGTAGTATTGTTCTCAATAGTATGGTGTTTAACATTTATTCAAGTGTAATTTATTTTTAAAGGTATATCCATTTTTAAGAGCTTCCTCTGTATCTCTGAGTAAGTATAACATTCTTTTAAAAGTGTACATTCAAGTCATTTGTATAGTGCTTACTATATGTTAGGCACAATTCTGTTTACTTCCCCAACATTAATTCATTTCATCTGTCTAACAATGCTGGAAGATAGGTATTATTATTTATCAGAGGAATACACGCGAACTAGCTGTGACTAGAGAGGATAGTCCCTTACCGGGAGTCACAATGAAAGTAAATGGCAAAGCCGGAGTCACGATTTTAAATTCAGATTACGCGCTCCTATCCACCATGCTATGCTGCCTATTTTTGAACAAAAGAGCTTTAAAGCTTTTCATATATATTTTTAAATGACATATTTTATTGTCATTATCATCAAAGAAGTGGCAAGTGCTGTGCAATGTTACACATAAAATTAGTTACATAATCTTTCTGAAAGGTTCCAGTCAAGCATGGTCATGGATTATCTGAATGTAACATACATTATAGCAACCCGAACTGTATTATTTTGGATATATTGTGTTAATCTGGCGATAACTTCCTTTCCCACTGTTGAGAGAAAATTGTGTCATTTAGGACTTACCCTGATACATTTCTTTCCTACAGCTATAAGGACATTTTTATCTCTCTCCTTTTTATATTCTTTTGTCTCTAAATATTAAGTGTGTTTTCTAATGAAAGATTGAAGATCCTCAAGTGTCACATGTGAGGGTTCAGAGGGTATTCAGAGGAAATTTGGAGTCATCGACTATTTTAAAAATCATAGTGATGTAAAATAGTCTGTACATATATTCTTTTTGCAAATCTTAAATGTAAGAAAATATATTTGAAATCAAATGTGGAACTATTGTTTTGGGATATATTTTTAAATAAGTGAAAGTCCAAAAGTAATTAATATACTAAATATATGTATAATCTGACTTACTGCACTTACAACTTTGTTCTGGTTAGAGATATCCCTTTCTTGTTTGATTTCTTGATTACATCTCAATAAAATATGCATATAATAACAATAAACTGTTTTCTGTATGAAATATTTTCTGTACATGGCATCATTTTATTGGCTAATATTTGCATGTGTGTTAAAAAGACTGGAAACATTATCATAGTTACATTTATTTGAAATAATTGGAAATTCTATTAGTAAATCAAAGGAAGAAATTAGATATAAAGAGGATTGAACTTCAGGTTTCAGAAAACTGTTTATCAAAAAAATCATTTTTTTTCAAATTCTATGTCTTTATTCCAGATTCTGACAAGATAATTTTGTTATTCAGTCTTTAGCTAAACTCAATATCACTACTATATTTTAATCCTATTATTTAACCTCTTAAATAATACATTTTGCTCAAGTTAGCCACACTGTTTTTCTGTTTTTTTCTTTCTCAGAAATAATTGAAAGTTGTTACTTAAGATACATTTTATTATTTTGTTTTTCCCCTCATTTTATTTAGACAATAATTTTTAATACTGCACAATTTTCCCATCATAACCTTTTGTGGTTCCAAATTAATTCAATGCAATTTTATAGACCTTTGTATGTTAAGGTGATGTAAGCACAGTGCAAGGAAAAAACAAATGTCTTTCTTATCTAGTGTACCTGAATTTTGCTCATACTTGTTTGGCTGTGCTTTTGTTTCATTCCTTTCTTGGACTCAGTTTCCTCATTTTAAAATAAGTTTCAACACTTCAGGGATTAGTTAGAAAAATTACATAAAGGTCATATACATTCATAAAAGTGTGTGTATATATCATCTTTAGCCCACTAGGTAAATTAGAGTTACAATTTAGTAAATTTTTATTTCCATGATATCTTATAATTATTTGTTTAATAATTAATTTATTCATATATGCATTATATATACATACATATGTATATATATTTATATATACATTTACCTATTCAACCACTTCATCAAAGGTTTACTATGTTTTCATGCTGTATACTTTTGGAATATTCAGATAAATAAGACAGTTTTGCTCCCAGAGTATTACAAACAATTAGAAAGCTGTGAAGATAAATAAATATAGTAAGTAATTGTGATAAATGCTCTAGAAAAGGTTTGTTCAGAGAGGTACGTATTTTGATAATCATGTGCTTTGTTTTAAAATTCTATTTTTCACATTTTATTTTCACAAGGTCACATACAAGTTATACATTTATTAATAAAGTATGTTCCTAACTCTTTAATTTTTTATTTTTAAACATAGTTTTCTGATTTTAAGTGACATATAGCAAAAGATGTACATTACAATTTGGATTTAGGATATGCAAACTTGCTTTTGACTTTTTCCTTCAAAGGTAGCATTTAAATACAGTATTTGGATGGTTCTATTGGTAGTATTTGAAATTTTCCCATTGAAATCAATGGTGTCTGGTTGGCAACAAATGCTCCTTTGAAATTAACGGATTTTAGTAGCGACTCATCTCTACTGGAATGAATGGCATGTGTGTAGCTTATAGATTATACGGTTAGAGAAGGAAGAGACCTAATAGATCAGTAAGTCTAGGTTGCCTTCATGGTTGTTAGCATACAGTCCTGAAACAGAGGACAGAACATTTGATCTTAACCAAAAGGCCATGAACAAAAGCTATTTTAATTTATGGCAATTAAAATGAATGGGATTCAATCTAACACATTTATGAGGATGCGATAACTATCGAATCACATTCATTTCAGTGGGGTGTGTTAGTCATCCAATTCTATTCATTTCCATGGGGATCCATTATTTATTGAATCACATTTATTTAAATGGGGATTCATTAGCTAAAAAATCTAATTAGTTTCCATGTGCATGCATTAGCTATCATGTCATCGTTCCTTTCAAAGACAATTCTCTAGTTATCAAATCCAATGCATTTATGTTTGGATTGGATTCTAGAGTTTGAAAAAGCTGTTACTCTTAATTAAATGGTTGCAATAAACTGTTATCATTATTATACTGTTGGATATATAAGAGTATTTTCTAAATATCCCAAGATTTAGTCACCCCAGTTTTCAATAGCTAAATGAAATGATCTCTCAAACAATAAAACATTTGATTTAGCAGGTGTCCAAAGGACCAATAATGATTTTTAAATTATGAGGATTATATTACCCTTCTAGGTCAGCTGTTTAATTTTTTTCATGAAACCTAGCCACAACTTTTCATGTTCAAAGAGATTTTGAAAATTAGAGGGAAAATGCCAACCTGCAAAAGTCATATGACTAGATGCTCAGATTTATGAGTTATGAACAATATGCTAAAGCACTAATATACATGTCATTGGAATCATAATTGGATAGGTTTCATTGTTATTTCTTGTCCACAATTCCAATTCTTCAATTATTAAAAATATTCTATGTTTTGGACAAATCGGAGCTTTCTTACATCAGGTATAAAAAAAGTTAAATGGATAGCTAGGAACTATCATTGTTGAGGTAGACTGAGCAACGGATTTTTTAGTTTAGATCAACACACACCTTTCTCAAATTATCTTCATACATCCCCAGTCTATGCAGATACATGTAGCTTTTTGTAGCTTTGAAAGAAATTGTCTTTGATGTAATAAAGTGATTTCAGTCACTTTAGTTTGTTAAAACTTTAGGGACATAGAGTAATGTGAACATATTATATTAGTGATATCTTAAGGCTGTACTGGGTCAAAGGGCCTTTTGGATATCTTTGAGTTTTATACATAGAGGTGGTCATTAAGTTATTTGGCTCTTATTCAACCTTATTACTACAGTTCACTGGTTGGATAGCTATAATAAGCATACCTGATTTACTCTAAACTTAATAGTAACATTTTTTTTTTACTAACTGAGTTATTTTGAGAAAAATGCACAAAAAGGTAGACTTTGTATATCATCAGTACTTCTTTACAAAAGCAAAAATAAAATTCTATGTGCTAGCTGCTTATAATTTTACACTGCTTTTCCCATTTCATTTCTTAAGAAAAATGTAATCTCTTGTATTTCTTTAATACTTGAATTTTGTATAAAATATTAGATATTAAAATGTTTTTTAAAATATATAAATTTATAATAATATGGAGAAAAGTCCTAATGCCTTGGATGGAATCCCACTTTTGCCATATGTTAGCACTGAGACCTCAGTAAACCAATTTAAATTTCTGGTGCCTACATATCTTCATCTATAATATGCAGGATAAAATTAAAACTGACTAATCAATTGTTGTGAGATTACATAATGTAAACCTTCTAAACTATTTACTATGGTACCTACATGCATGGTCACTGTAATATCTATACACATCTGTAGCACCCCTAAGACTATACTTTATGTTCAATGCATGGCTATTTTGTTATTACTAAGTTCTTAACAAGACCAGAAAAATAATTAGTAATAAATCCAAGGTGTCCTCCTTCCTTTTTTCCTGTTGTGGAAATAATTAAGATCAACTATATTTAAAATTTTAATGCCATTATAGACCGGAAAAAATATTTTATCCATATTATCACTGTTTTATATATACAGTTATTTGGACAAAATTCCTATTTATAACCAGGACAAAGAGTTCAAGATTTACTTGTAAGTTGCATGATACACTTGTTTTGGAACTTAAAATTTGTTTTCCCAGAGATATAAAGTTCACTTGGGAGCTAGAGCCTTCATCTCAGTCAAACCTGGGACTGATATGAGGGGGCTTGGTGGCTGGGGATCACAGGTAGGGGTGTGAGTGTGTCCAAGAGATGCTGGGTTTTCTCCTGCCTTTTAAGAGGAGCAATTTTCAATCACTGTGCCACAAGGATTGTTAAACATGCAACACCTGACTATTTTAGTCAGGAGGCATTGACCTGTTTTTCCTAAGGTTGTCAAATAAAAAAAAGATAACAGCTAATACAACATTAGTCCTGCAATTTGAATGAATCAAAATTATACCTATTATTTTGTCAGATTAGCAAAAAATAAATTTTTCAGTGTGCTGCAGAATTTTAGTAACTAGGTTATGTGTGCCCTGAGATGAAAAACATTGAAAATCACTGTTATAAGGGAACGTGAATGTGCATTTAGACAATCAATTTTAAAAAAAGCCTGACATTGAAATGAAATGACCTTTTACTCAGGAATTTCAATGCCGAAGTAAAATGACCAGTGACTTGGTCTAAGGCAGTGGGTATAATAAACATACTTCCCAAAGCTCTAGTTTTTTGCATCCATGGTCAGCTGGTGATTCTAGGAGCAACCCATGCCAAGACTAATGTGCCACACCTCTTATCACCCATCTGTGTAATGTGTACTCAGACCTTCCGTCCGGCAGAAAGAAGACACAGGATTCTGAAAGAATCCGAAAGACTCAATTTTCCAAGCACCTGAATATCTAACTAGATGTTTCAAGTATGGGATCCAATGGATATGATCAGCTTCAACCCTCTGATCTCCCCTGCCATCATGCTTGTGAAGTATAAGATCAATTATGGCAAATTACAAAAGCTTCATTTTCTTTGCACATTTCATACTTGTATAATTAATTTTGTAACCCTATCATTCTTACTTAATATGTTCCCTACACATTATTTTAGTAGATGTGCATTCCAGATGCATCAGCTTTTCATGTCGTACACCCTTTAAATTCGCATTCCATATAAGTGGTAGTAGTTGAATATTTTATTAGATTTCTTTCCCCAGATATTTATGGGAATCCACAGTTTGGAGAGTTTGGCATCAATGTAGCTTTTCTCCTCACAGCTCCTCTAAAAAAATAGATTATCTGTTTTCATACTGTAATTACTTCCCTCAGACCTTTTATCTCTTTTATACCAATTTTCCCCAAATATTGATATTAAACTCTCCTGTGAGTTCCCAATGATAACTACAACCATATTATAATCTCTAACAGGGTTTTGTCAAGTGTTTTAGGATAATAGACAGGAATTTAATGTAGTGTTATTGAAAATAGAAAATTACATACAGCTGTTCTTAGATTTCACACAGCTTGACCACTACTTAGATATCTCCTACAAAATAATCTTAACTCCCCACTTTCCTTCCAGTAGTGACAGGAAGTTTCTTGCTGTATTAGGAGGACCCTTGGGCATTTCTCCCTGATCTGAAATCCAGGTGTCAATTTTTTGACTCAAGTTAAAAACAAAAACACTAGTTTCCTTCTTGCCTTTTACTTCAGGTAACAAACAGATTACTCATTTTCTGCCCTAATATGGGCACTTGTCATGCCATCTTCTAAGGATGACTGACAATGGAATATCATTTCATCTCTAGGAACAGGCTTTCTCACAGAGCTCCCACCACGCATTCTTAAGGGTTTCAGTAAACAGCAAGATGAATAAAGAGAGAAGGAGAATATTTGGAATTTGCTTTTGGGCAAATGTAAATTTTGTAATTCTGGAACAGATTTTCATTCTTTTAATCTATATATTTTGTTATAATATGTCAAAGATCATGTTTGCATTTATATGTTAATACTCATATTTTAGCTTATGTCATAAGAGTAGTGAGAATTCATGGCATGATGAAGTTATGGAGTTATAAGATCTGGGTTCTAGACCATCTTCTTTCAAGTAGCTTTAAGAGATTGGCGAATCCAGTACCTACCTCCCTGAAGCTTTCAATATTCTCAGTTATAAATTGAGGATGTAAACATAGATAAATTGGAGTTAGTATATATTTTAAAAATATTAAAATGTTACATTTCAATAATTTTCCTTAATGGTTATTATTTGGACATCCTTTCCCCAGCTGATAAGATTCTTTAAATTCTAGTCTCAACTTATCTCCCTAAATTTATCAACAGGCTTTTCCTAATCCTGATATCTATTCATGCTGGGTTTTGCATGAGGGTCTCACATGCCAGGGCCTTTTCTATTCCCTAGAATGGAATTCTCTAACATCCTTTTGCATGACGCAACTCTAGTTCTTGACAAAACTCAACTACTTTCTAGTCTTTTAATCATACCTGATCACTGTGTTCCAGGTAAATGCCAGTGGCTGCCTCTTTGGTCTACATGTGTTTGGTTCAAATATCTATAAAAATACTCTATATAACAAAGCTAAGGTTGTGACCTCATGAAAAGAACTAAACATTGCAGTCAGAGAAAACTAATTCCCAGATCTCAGCACTGTCCCATGGAGTTATACCTACAAAGAACATTTATTTAATCTCTCTAAATCTTAGTTTTTAGCATTTAAAAAAGGGATATAAATTCCTGCTTTAGATGTGCTCATGAAGTGGCAGTATTTATAGTGGTTCTAACACAAACTAAATGCCTAATAAATGATGGTTTTCCTCCACTCATCCTTCATATTAGCATATTCAAAATGTCTGTCAATAGAAGGAAAAGTGTTTATCTTATTCATGACCTACAATTTCAGTAAACAAAACTGTCTTGTTATGTTTGAAGGGACAGAAACTACTCTTATACTTTTATTATTGTGGACTAACTAGAGTTCTTAATGTCACACCATATCTGCCAGAAATACTGGAATTATAATCTCCTCAGGAATTTACCATTTAGTTTTTGTAGGTCTCTACTGTGAGCTCTGATAAAACCTCCTTCATGCTTGCTATTCCAACACTTGGGCTGTGAGTATCATTATTACTATTTGTATTTCCAAAAGTGACAGCCTTCACTCTGCCCTGGGGTTTCTTTTATCAGTAGAATGGGCTCATTAGGCAAAATTAGAATGCAGAGTTGTAATAACAAGAATCCCCAGAAATTATCATGGAACCTTGAATTGGTAAGGAATCCATTATCTTTTACCTGAAAACCACTAGCTAAATACATTGATGTTCTACTATGGAATAAAGGATTCAGAACAATGGTGAGAAAAAAGTGCAATACAGAGACCCAAAGTTAAACTATTTGTAGAGAAAAGTCTTGAGACATCAGTTAGTTGCAGAAGTAATTTGTCATTGGCAAGATGAGTATGTGCAACCTATATTTTAAGATAGTGTGAAAGAAAGAGAGAAAGAAAGAGAGAAAGAAAGAAAGAAAGAAAGAAAGAAAGAAAGAAAGAAAGAAAGAAAGAAAGAAAGAAAGAAAGAAAGAAAGAAAGAAAGAAAAGAAAGAGAGAGAAAGAGAGAGAAAGAGAGAAAGGAAGGAAGGAAAGAAGGAAGGAAGGAAGGAAGGAAGGAAGGAAGGAAGGAAGGAAGGAAGGAAGGAAGGAAGAAAGAAAGAAAAGAAAGAAAGAAAGAAAGAAAGAAAGAAAGAAAGAAAGAAAGAAAGAAAGAAAGAAAGAAAGGGAAAAAGACTAATCTGTTGATGTTTTTTGGTTATGAACCAGTAACAGATTTCATTAATCTGTTATTGTAGAAGGGATATAGATATTAGAACTAGGAAGGAAGAATCTCTTTAATATATCTGTTGACATATAGTGCTGGTAGGGGAGGCTTTCATTTTTAGGAAAAAATGTGTAACTTACTTATCAATAAACAGTAATTGCCTGCTAAATGTAATATAGTAAATAGCTTTGGCATGGGCAAGGAATAATAAAAGCACCTGTAATACAGGATTATTTCTTATAGACAGTGTTAAAATATATATACATAACTATAAAAATCAACAGATATGATATTGTAATTTTATTACACATGCATTTTATGTAACAATATTTTTATAATAGACTTGCGACTCTTATGAATGCAGTAACAAAGGAGAATGCAAACATAGATCTTAATTTCAGGGTCAGACTATTCCTGGCTTCTATTGGTATCTTTTAGGGATTTTCAAAAGAACCATAGCCTACATCTAAATTCTCAAAGACAGAACCATATGAAATATAATTTTATATGTTTTTAATTAGCAATTTTTAATACCTCATACTGCAATGATGACTTTTTTATGTTAGAATACCCCCTCCTTCTTTCCTCCAATGAAGGTGGGCCACATATCATATGGCTGATTCTTGGCACTTTAATTTCAACCACCCTGGCTTGCGAAAAGCACCCCGCACACCTCACGGTTTCTGTTTGTTACCGCTGTACCAGCTTTCTGAGATATGCAGCAGTGCATACTATGCATTTTAGATTAGAATCTGCCCCCCATACACACTTTTAATCATTTATGTTTTGGGGGTCTTCATAGAAAAAAAGACATTTAAACATTTGTGCAATCGTGGTACTTGCAGCCTGACCCATATGCTAGCTCTGGCATAGGGTCATTTGGTCATTTGCACTATGGTGCCTTCTTTGTTGTACTCTTGTCTATTCTTTAAATTAGAGAGATTATATTTTCATCTAATACAGTGGTAAAATAAATCACATATTTTGGGGTCAAATTACCTGGACTCAGTCATCTCAAAAATACTTTCCACTAGATAGGTGTACTACTGAGTGTCTGGGTCTAACAACGCACTCAGAAAGTCTGTTCTGTGATGTGAATTGGTGACACTAATGTTACTGGAAATCAACACTGGGAGATTATGGAAGCAGATGGAAAAATTGTCTTGAATTTTACATTTTTTAAATATGAGTAGATTCTCACCTTTGTCATTTTTTACAGTGACAAATATAATCAATAAATTATACCAACATTTTATACTAGTCATTTCAATATTTTTCATTATTTTTAACTCAAAATAACAATAGGATTCAAAATAGTAATAACTGCCCCATAAAATCCTTTGTAAAAATAACTCCCTGTGTAACCACACACACCCTTAGGAAATATCTCAATATAGATAAAGCATCTATCAGTTAATATTTTTCCTTTACATAGTTGGGAACATAGTGTTTAAAACTACACATGATACACAATATCTAATTTTAATCTTATGTTTTTATTCAACTGGTAACTGTTGTAATCAATTAGAAAAAAACACTTGAAGGTTTTGCCTTTCAAACATTATTTACCAAAAATGCAAAGTAGTTTCCCAAAACTGTCAAATCATCACCTCTTCATTGCAATAGTAATGAAGTTATTTTGGAACATTTTATCTTGCAGATTTATTCAAAGAAAATTATAAATTGAAATAAAAACCAATTATGGCCCTAGCCAGGTCTCTCAGTTGGTTGGAGTGTCCTCCTGTACACCAAAAGTTTTCCGGGGCCGATCCCGGTTAGGGCCCGTACCTGGGTTGCAGGTATGATTCCCAGTCAGGTCACTCACAGGAGGCAACCGATGGATGTTTTTCTCTCACACAGCTGTTCCTCTCCTCCCTGCTCCCTTTTCCTGTATCTCTCTAAAAATCAATAAATGTATCCTTGGATGAGGGTTTAAAAATACAAAACCATTTGTAGCCAATAGACAATTTAGAAATTGTGCCAAATCTTAGAAGTTTTCAAATACTCTGTACGTTTCCCTGAAACTATTAGCCTCATGGCCTTCTTTCAGGATAATGCTGAAACTTAATGTTTATTATTGATTTAATTTTCTATGATTTAATATAATTATAAACACATGGGGCTGATAGTATGAAAGCCACAATTTGTTATATCAGAAAAGACTTTCACCATAAGAGGGCAGAAAACCAAGAAAAAATTTAGGGAACGGTACCTTAGTCTGTAGTGCTGGGTTGGTGAAAATAGATTCTTTTAGGAAAAATACTTGATTGTGGCTTGTTGTGGAATGATGAGATAGAAAATAAAGGCCCAAATTAGGAACTATGGCAACAGGAAAATAACATTGTTCATTTGTTTCCAACAGAGCAGAACCTAGTCTTCAAAGACTCCAATGTCCAGCCTTTAAATAATAAGTAGTTTTTATTGAGGAGACATGCAGGATATCCAATATAATTAGATAGTAGGCCCTGGAGGATTTACGAGATTTAGGATTTTTTAGAGTCAAAGAGCTAAGTAAGCCAGTATTAAAAGACCTACCCCTGATACAACTAAATCCCACATCTGTAAGTTGTTTTGGAATGTTGCTTTGAACCTTGTGAGTTTCATCCACATCCATCCTTATATTGAGCAGTGTTGTGTTCTCTCTGTCTCTCTCTCTCTCAACATGTCTGTTTCACTCTTTAGGTGCATGCTTCTCTCCAAATCATTTAAATTAAGTGTTAAAATATTTTCAATTCCAAAAGATTATTTCCAGATTTTAAATGTTTCATAAGAGAAACATTTTGCACTGCTGTTTTATTTCTCATGATTTAAAATGAAAATATATTTCCTCCACACAATTGCACTCTCAACATAGGCATAATTTTCCAAAGTATTAACAATGCACTCTTAATGTAGAAAGGAAAAAAAATGAAACACTATGATCCAACATGTGATAGGGAATTTTTTAGAGAGGAAATTCAATAGCTGACCAAAATATGTCTTGTGCTCCGATAGCCAGTCTGAGGCATTGTTTAGATTTATTATATTTCTCTCCAGTTCAATTTCTTCTTGTAGCTTTCCTGTCTCCCATGGGCCCGTTTCTCTTGGTTTGCTTTGTCTTCAGGGTCTAAATGTGGAAATCTCCTTTCTTTACTTTTTCCCATTCTTTTCTTATAAAAGGTTTTTAGATGTAAGTGCTTTCTAGTCATTTAAATTTTTAAACAAATAAAAGAGAGCTGCATGCATGTATTAATCCAGCTTTATTAGCCACTACTAAAAGACAGGGCATTTGCCTGGTATTGTTTTGAATTGCTATTATCTTAAAAGAGTTTCATTTTTATCAATAACTATTGTGACCTTCAGTGCAAATGACAAAGACTCCCATGCTGGGAAAACTGAAGAAACCCTTCAGTTCACTGAATAAAGGACTGAGACTGGCTGAGGAGAATTTTTAAAAATATTTTTGTTCATATTCTATTGATGCTATAGTTCCTCTTAAATAATTTCCATGTACTATTAAGAGAACATGGTATTTAGTATACAGATAACTTTTTCACACAGCTGACTCTAAAGTTACATAAGATTTAGTACATTGCTGCCATCTATGGACAGAAAATGAATATTGATTCTAACATTAAATGTACGACTGACATTTTCATTTATATGTACATAACATTCTATAAAACTCCAGGGAATACACGTATACTTATTTAAACATGGAAAGAGAGACTATCTAACATCTTAAAACTCTGAGAAGTATCAGACTGAGTAACATGGAGTCAATAGCACGGGTACCATGATTATAGTGCCGGGGAGCTACAGTGTGGAGGTTGACAAAATATCTCCATACATTTCTTTCAAGGTTATAGGTAGAGAAAATGCAATTATATTGCTAGCCACATTATACAATTGAGGAAACCGAGGCTAAAAGAGTATTTATGATTTGCCCAAGTTGCAGAGCTGATGGGGAAGAGTTCGATTTCACTTGGATGGACATCTACAGATTCCCATCTCTGGGGTCTCTATCCAGTACTTTGCAGAACCAGGACTTTCAGAACCCTTGCTCCTAACTCTTGTTCAAATTAACTGTTAAGTATGAACAGCTGCTACCTAATGAAAACTCTGCCCCTTCATTCTTTAAAGAAATAGTTGAGGGCCTAGTTGGCCAAGAACTAAGAAGTGAGAAACTTCCGGGATTTAAAAAAAGAAAAGGACAGATTCTTGAACTCTTTAAACTCACATTCTTGTGCAGAGAGACACAGCCAAGCCATGAACATAAACAGGTGGACAAGATCTATTCAGAGAATGACTAAGACCAGTGAAAATAATAAAATGGTAGCCCTGGCGGTGTAACCTGCAAACCAAAGGGTTGCCAGTTTGATTCCCAGTCTGGGATACATGCCTGGGTTGCGGGCCAGGTCCCCAGTAGGGGGTGCATGAGAGACAACCACACATGTATGTTTTTCTCCTCTTTCTCCTTCCCCTTCCTGCTCACTGAAAATAAATAAGTAAAGTTAAAAAAAGAAAATAATAAAATTGTGTGATGTGACAGCATCAGGTCACTGCTAACTCTTATGAAAATGTAAAAGAAGTGAAAGTACAATAAATTCTTTCAAGGAAAGGCAACCTAGTTCAGAAGATAAAACAAATGATGTTATAAATAACTATATGGCACAATGAGGTAAACATCCAGAAATAGTAATCAAAAACAAAATGCACGTAACTGTGTAGCTCCCCCATTACTACCTGGGCTTTATAGATACATAATTAGTAAGAGTGGGTGTTAACCAGAATGATGAAGGATGGCTTCACAAACAATAGAAGTCTTAGCGAAGTCTTAGCAAAGTCTTAGCAAAGTCTAAAAGAGAGCATTTGATTTTTATAGAGACAGTACTGAGGCAGAGAAAACGTTTTTGCAAAAACACAAATTTGAGAATAATGAAGAATGAATTTTGTAGGGGCAAGGTAGCACAGGTTAGGGGCTGGAGGATTCTAGAGAAAAGGAAAAAGAACTCATGGACATGGACAATAGCATGGTAATTGCTGTGGAGAGGGAGTATAAAGGGACCAAATGGGAATGGGAAAAATTACAATAAGATTAAATCAAAAGAAAGAAGAAAAAGAGCCCTGACTGGTATAGCTCAGTGGATTGAGCATGGGCTGAGAACAAAAGGGTCGCTGGTTTGATTCCCAGTCAGGGCACATGCCTGGGTTGGGGGCCAGGTCCCCAGTGGAGGCCATGTGAGAAGCAACCACACATTGATATTTTTTTCTCTCTCTCTCCCTCCCTTCCCCTCTCTAAAATAAATAAGTAAATAAGATCTTTCAAAAATAAATCAAAAAAAGAAAAGAAAAAGATAGCACAGGAGCATATCCCCCACACCAACAGACATTTAGCACCACCTCAGGTTTTGATAGATACTGCATTTCTAAACCCTTGCTGGTTTTTTGTCCTTAGCTATGGTGTCCAGAATGGCATTCTTAAAATAATTTCTTAAATCACATGTGGTTTCTTTACAAATATTGCCATTATCTTGATCATTCATTAGCATTTATCTGATTCACATTGTAAAATCTTTAATAAGTATTTATTGAAAACACTTAGCATCTAAACAGAAAAATATCACAAGAAAATAATTGTTAAATGGTATTCCCTGTATGAAGTGAGAAGTTCTTATTGAAATTATTTTATTCTCAAAACTATTCTATCTGGATCTAACTTTCTAGGATATATCATGAAACAGACATTTTGATCAATTAATTAAACTTAAATTCTCATAAGAATAATTGATTACTTAGAAATATGTACAGTGGTTCTGTGTTCTTTAAGCAGTATGAGAAGCAATTAGGCTGTATAAGAAATCAGATATTCTTGGCATATAGAAAATGCAGTTCTGTTCCTTGTTGTTAAGGGTGCCTCCTTCCAGTTCCAAAGGGCATCCTCAAGGGATACAGCACCTACTGAACTGTGAGTATCTCAGATCAAGCATCCATAAGAAAACTACATGGTAACTTTCTTTTACTGTTATGTTAGTTGTGAAGGTAAGGACATAGAAGTTTGAGACAGCAGGAAATATTACATAATTTGTTGGTATTTCTAGGTTATGTCCACAGTGTTAGAGATTAACCTCTGAAGTGGTTAATTTGATAAATGTAAATAATCTATCCTTAATCTAAAATCCAAATTGGTTCTTTGGGTATGTAATTGAACCATGAATTGACAAATCGTCATTTCACCTCTCTATGCAATTTGGCTACATTTGAGTCTTTATATAAAGGCAATGATACTAATTAAAAGCACAAGTACATTTTAGTCGTTATTCAGACAAGACACATAGTGATAAACCAATTTTTTTAGTTTTATTCATCTATCATGAATAATGTTATTACCATAAAATGCATTATGCAAGCTATATTTTATTTTCTCCAAATTACATGAAATGAAATCTGAACCAGATATTTTTATAGCATGCATTATAAGAAGCATTTTTGACTCCCACCTTTCAGGGTTTTTTAGATCTGCTCTCAAAACTTGACTCCTTTTTATTTTTAATACCTTTACTAACTTAAAATTATTGGCATAGTTCAGAAAAAGGCTATAATATACTGCATCTGAACTTGTTTTCATTTAAGTGTTACGGTAAATAATCCTGAGCATGCCAGTGGAGCATGAATAACACCTCCTTCAATTCTGTTTCTAATTTGTAAGAGCAAAACCTGGAGATGCTCTGCATTTGTCCCTCCATCATAACTTTGCAACTATGTTTTCCAATATTTGTAGATTTCTAATCCTCTTGCATTTCTGCATATGTCTAATGTCCTATAACATTTTATTATAGTTTTAGATAGATAGATAGGTAATAGATAATAGAAAACCTATAGAGAGTTCACTTAAATCAATTGAACAGTAAAGGGTAATCAGGGATAGTTTTTGTTTAATAAACTGAGGATAAGGGTATAGGAAGAAGAATGGAGAAGGAGAGCATTCCAGAAAGATAATTTTGAAAGAGAAATGTGTGAAAATACCAAGGCATAGGCAAGCTTGAATTCTTCTAATAGTATCACTTATTTTTTCTGAAGCTTAATATACATGAAGGAACAAGAAGGTCATTGTATACCATACTAAGGAGTATAGAGTTTCATAACTGTGTAATAGGTGGAGGAAAGAGAGGGAAGAGAGTGCTTTCAAATTCTGATGTGATTAGATTCTACTTTTAAAAAATCATTTGATTGGAGTGTGAATAATGGATTGGGCAGTCAGAAAAATTACTTTAATAATCCAGGTTATTGATGACCTAAAGCAGTAGTTTTTGGTATAAAAAGTAGGAGATAGAAATATGGAATACTTAAGTAGCACAGTCATGAAGGCTTACAGACCAGATACATGTGAGAGCTGAAAAAGAAAAATGAATTAGGAGGACTATGTGTTTTTTGGCTTGAGCAATTAAAGGAATGTTGATATTTTTTTCTAAGAAAATTTTATTTATTTATTTTTAGAGACAGGAGAAGGGAAGGAGAAAGAGAGGGAGAGAAACATCAATGTGTGATTGCCTCTCATGTGTGTGCCCCCTACTGGGAACCTGGCCTGCAACCCAGGCATGTGCCCTGACTGGGAATTGATCCGGTGACCCTTTGGTTTGCAGGCCAACACTCAATCCACTGAGTTTCACAAGCCAGATCAAATGTTGATGTCTTCAACTCTAATAAATAATAAGAAAAAGAAGCAGGTTTGGAGAAAAAAAAGTGTTTCATTCAATTTTAATTATGTTGAATATCCTGAATAGAGAAGATATATACTGTTATTTTTATTTTCTAGAAAATATAAGAATTATAATGTGCACAAAATTTGTTTTCAGATGTAAAATATATAAGTACTAGGAGAAAGATCCTGTGAGTGGGGGACAAGCGACATGAAAAAGAGGCTTGCAGTTTCTAACACATTTTCAGTGCCTAATAGAAATTTGTTTGATGCATGAACAAATTTTGTGCCAGGTATTAGTCTGTGTGATAAGAACATAATGGTGACAGACACAGAGAATGTTCTCAAAATTTTCTTGGAAGAGTGTATAATGAATTTAGGAAAACTTCTAACAAGTGTTTCATCTAAGAATTAAAGGATAAATAGGTGCAGGAAAGGGAAACTTTCTGCAGTTTGAGGAATGGATTGAAAGTGACCAGGAGAATCCAAACATTTCTCTTGGCTTGATCAAATCCTAGATGTATTTGGGTGCATTTCTTTCTGCCTATAGGCCCCCACCACACTTGTCTTAGAGCATATACTTTAAATTGTTTTATTTTAGAAAAAAAAATAAAATTTTGGAAAACATGATTATAAATTCTTCATTTTTTTGAGTTGTAATTCTTCTACAATATAAGAATGTCTTTCTCAAGGACCTGGAGACATTACTATGAAATGTCATCATTAAAATGTTGTTCTTCTGTTCCCAGTCTCTGTGGGTTGGGGTAGGAGCCCAACGTCAATAGGCTCTAATTAGAAAACATAGATGGCCTAAACACGGTGACCATGTTGACCAGCCTCCCCACTAACTACCTGCCCTACCTTTCTACTAGCTTGACCCAGCACTTAAAAACACCTTTTTTTTAAAAAAAACAAAATTGCCTTCACTGTCTCCACTCTATTGCAATACCCTCTCTCTCTCCTCACACAGATGTTGTTCAGATTTCCCCAGTTTTAATTGTACTCATTTGAGATTGTGTGTGTATATGTGTGTGAAATTGGTTCTGTGTGTTAGGGTCAATAGTTAGCTAGTCATTAATAAAGGAAGGGAGCCAATGGAATCAGACTTTAACCCTAAAACCTGGGAAGCTGAGTTGAACTTTAAGCCTTATTCATTAGGAAGCCACAGTATGCATAGGCTCCCTAGGGGGCAGCCACTTCCTCTGCTGAGGGGACCTATTCCCTGAAGCAGGCAGGAATAATTGGTTACCAGTCCTTAGCCAGTATTACCAAGGGAGGAATAAAAACAGCAGGGGGGTGTTTTCTTTGCTAGGCACATGCTCAGTAGAAGCCAAGATAGCATGGGGGAGGCACATCTGTAGTAGAACCAGATGATGCAGCAGAACTCCAAGGCATGTGCAACAGGAACCAATATGGCAAGAGTAAAGGGGAGGTCTCTAGGCCAGGCAAAAAGAACACATTGGATAGGGGAGGTCTCAGCACAAGCCCATGAAGAATTGGGAAGCAAATCAGTTAGTTTGAAAGAGCACCTGGTGTCTCCCAAGACTGACGTAATATAATCCAAGCCTAACGAAGGCTTCTCTTGGTACCAAGCATTAGTTTGTGTGCTTGCCCATTTGTTCAAGTGCATTTCCTCTCTATAGCAGCCATGTGACTTCCAGCACAGGTCTTACACCCATGGAGGCCTGGCTGCTGTGTGGACCTACACTTGCGTAGACACCAAGCATGGGCCTGGGTGCAGCAGCACGATGCTGGCCGAGGTGCAGCTAGGACCAGAGACTAAACTAGTCAATTGAGGACAGAGACTTAGCGGGACTAAGCTTTGACATGGACTGAGTTGAACTATGAAAGCTTTCAGTGTCCTGCCATGTTGGGCCAATGCCTCAGAATTTCTGAACCCTGGCCCTTCTTTGGGCTTGGTGGAAACAAGGCTTGACTTCTTCCTTAGAGTGATAGAGCTGAGCCACCTGGCCGTGGATGAGACACTATACACATGGGGGCAATCCTTTATTTCTGCTCCAACAAATCTTAACACTACACCTCATCCTCCCATTCTTAAGTGCCCAGAATGCTTTTCTTGTGATCTGTGGAAGGACCCCATTTTAATGGCAACATGTGTGATTTTGTCATGTGTAGACTCTTTCATCTGTCTGACAGTAAATGTAGAGAACAGCTCCATGAGCATGAGGACCCCTCCCATTGCCCTTTTCCAATCACACTAACTTCCTGTTTTGTCTGTTTTCTTCTTCCTGCTAGGTCCTTGACTTTTGGCAGCCATTGTTCTCTTTTCTAATTCTACAATTTCATTATTAAAACAATGATGCAGTACTACTATATAAATGAATTCACACAGTAAATATTCTTTTAGGATTGGCAATACTCCCTCAGCATGATTCTCTGTATTTTTATCCAACTTGTTACATGTATCAGTTTATTCCACTTTATTTTCAAATAGTATTCGAATGTCTGGCTGTAGAGCAGTTTGTTTAACCATCCACCCATTGAAAGGCATCGAGGTTGTTTCTAGGTTTTGGCTATTATGAGTAAAGCTGCTATAAACACTCATGTACAGGTTTTTGTGTGACCATAACTCTTTATTTCTCTGGGATAAATGCCAAGGAGTGCAATAATTGGGTTGGTTCTGTGGTAGTTGCACATTTAGTCTTTTAATTAACCACCAAACTGGTCCAAGTGGGTGAACCATTTTACATACCCACCACCAAAACATGAGTGATTTATTTTTATGCATCTTCATTGGCATTTTAAGTTTTTATAGTCTTTTCATTTAGTCATTTGATAGGATTTCATGGTATCTCACTGCGGTTATTACAGTTTCCTAATGATAAATGATATAACAACTCTTCCTATGTGTGGGGACACACACAGAATTAATTTTCTCCCACCTTTGTATGTACATGTGGGAATTTTATAAGAACATAAGACCAGGATGCACTGGGCCCTTGAATCTTATATGCCTTTCTGGACTAAGGAGAACTGGGACAAGGGTCTTGGAATTCAAAGAGGAAGTGGGCAATTCACAGGTATAGGAGGAAGGGTAAACATGTGCTAAAAAGATACTTGCTGGGCCACCCAGAAACAATGGGACAAGGAGGAAAGTCCAACAAACAGGCTTTGCTAGATTTCTCCCTGTCTGCCATACTTAGTTCACATATGCTAAGGAGAATGAGCTAAGGTGAACATTCTAAGGCTCCCTGCCTGAAGCCGGTTTTTCTATATGAATACCTTTAGGCAACTAAATGGGGGTAAGGGTAAAAGGCTTTTTTCTGAGTCTTTTGTTTCTTAAAAAATAACTAGCTTAAAATCAATAGCCCAAAAGGCATACTTTGAGGTGTCAAAACTATGGGCTCCCTCATTGCTTATTTACCATCTGGTTATGCTCTTCATTAAAATATCTGTTCATGTCTGAAAATGTCTTTCATGTTTGAAAGTCTGTTCATGTCTGTTTCATGTCTGAAATTGTCTATAGACAATTAAGCTATTACAGTAAGTCACAGTGAAGAAGACAGGAGCCCATACCAGAACAGTATAATGGGCATGGAAGAAAATGGAATCAGTTTTAAGTGATCTTTAAGCGATGGTTATCTGGATATAAGGATGTGGAAATGAGTAAATTCATGGCTGACACGCAAGTTTCTGAATAACTCATTATAAATTGAATGGTCAACTCAAATTCAGGAAAAGGTAGACGAAAAAGAATAAACTAATTGAAAATATTTCTGAAGAACTTTGAGGTAGTTGTGTATCTATATGTGAGTTCCTTTTTATCATTTTATGTAAGAGATCTAAAAAGCATTTGAGTATGTGATTACATTTGTTCTTTTTTATTTTTTTCATTTCAACTTGTCAGTAAACTGTGATAACCTAGGAATAGGTTGTGTTTTTCTGGAAAGGTGATTTGAGATGGAAAAATGAATGACTTAGTAACAGTCAAAAACAGGCAACCCATATAGAGATGTTTGAAAATATATTACATAATAAACTCTTTAATCTCTTTTGGTCAAGGAATAGAGCTTGCTAGCTAGCTAATCTGCTAATTGATACAGACTCTCCTTGTGCATTACATGGATTATTATATAATTATAAAACCCTTGTTCAAACAAACACACACATATACACAAACTCACACATACACACATAAAATACATAAACATATTCCCACATGTAAAAGATATAGAAAATAAAGAGTATTTCTTTAGAACTTTATCTGTGTATTTCAAATTAGTATGGAATTTGGGGGTACATTGCCTAGGAATGTAAGCAACAGAGAAATTATTGTCTTCTGTACAAGGAAAACATTTTCGTGAAATTCACTGTTTAAGAAGACATAGGTTTTGGTTGATTCATAGGCAAATGAACTGAAGGTGAAGAGATTGTAGACTGTAAACACCAAATAAATACCTCTTATGGGTAAACCTTTTCACAAAGTCTGCTATGTGATTATAGTTCAGTGGATGTTAACTTGATACCACCCAGTAAATGACTGTGCTCCAGAGGAGCTGGATTCAGTTTAAAGGTTAATGGCTGCTTGCATAAGTGTGTACACTGTATTTACATAAGCATCAATTCCCTTTATAAAATACTGTTCCAATGAGAGTAGCAATTTCTAGTCACCAATCTCCAACCCTTATAGAGGAAAACAAGGAGGACAGGATACCGTAGAGAATATTACTACCACATTGTCTGTATTAATGTTGATGACTTTTTACTTTGTCTTAAACATAGATCAGAGTGAAAACAAAATTAATGGAGCTCTCAAAAATGTGAAAGTTTTAAATCCTCAAATCCTCAACAGGGGAGGTGATGTTAGGGAGGGTTGATAGAAGGTAGTACAGTGAAACATACAGCCAGGCTTTAGGAACCAGTGTGTTCCTCATACTTGAGAGTAACTTAAATATGTTAATTAGTTTTAGAATAGTGGTATTTTTCTGTGAATATAATGAAAATAACTATCAAAATATGCAAACAAAGCAAAAATGTAAAAGACAAAATTTGAACAAAGTGAAAAGAAAATCCAGGTACTATCATCCATTAATGATAACCATTATTTATATTTGCTGAATATTTAATTTTTAAAAGTTGCTATATAAATATTCCCATTAAAATGCATTACTATTGTGCATACTTTATAAAAAAGTTTTTAAAAAGTTTTGGAAGATTTTATATTTCATAAAACAATTTACAGCAGAGAAATGTTTCGACAATTTTCATCAATGATTGCTTTAAGTTTATTTTATATTGTTTTCAACATATATGATCTGTGGATTGTGAAAATGTTAAGTGTTCAGCACTCCTGATTCTAGTTATATAAGCCCACCCCCAACCGAAAGTTTAGCTAATGACTTTAGAATGGTTGTGCTTATTTGCATGAAGATATTAATATGCCAAGTATACCTCAGATACTGATCTGTCAGTCATACCCTTTATCTTGAATATAATGTCTAACATCCACAGTATGGGAAGCTGTCCATTTATCTAAGACAATCCCAGGTAGGCATGAATATGCTGTCTTGGACTACATTCTTTCCTTAATATATAACTCACGTCTCTTGAATTGTCAGGTAATTTGAAAGAAGTATCACTGTACATCTTTCTCATTCAAATTGCATTGTCCATCTTCCTCCTTCTAACCCTTACCCGGCCCGTATCTCTGGGAACCTTTTCGGCATACAAAATTAACTAAGCAAAAAATATGAAAGTTACCTATACCAGTTATTAAAATATGAACCTAAATTTTCTGTCCAATTTCTTTTCATTGCCTGGCATTTTATAAAATTACACAAGCATTTTGAGTAGCCATTATTGATTATCCAGGGAGATGGAGATTAATAAGAGAAACACTCAGATTTCTGCCTCAATGAAGCAGAGGGCAGAGCAGAAGGAAAGCTTTTGCTTTGGTTACTGAAAAAGCAGAATTTCAGTCAAATGGCGGTGAGGGTAGGTGGGCTTGGAGCCTAAGGCTTGTGTCTGGTCTGTAGTGAGCGAGAAGCAAATGCTCATAAAAGCCAAGTTAGAATACTCTGTTCTATTATGAAATGTGCTTTCATAAATGCATCATGGGCAAAGGTTGAGGGGTGTGTGTGTGGTGTGTGTGTGTGTACTACATACATTTTTAAATTACGTTTTTTATTGAAGGGTTGTTGAGAAAGTGAAAGAGGGCATAAGTGAGTTGGAAATTCATCTTGCAGGTAATTAAGGAAGTTTTAGATTGAAATTTTTACTTTCTTTGTGATATCAGGTTCTTTGGAAAATTCTGAGCGGGAGTTTTTCTAGAGGAAGAGTATCTGTGGTGTGATAGGTCTGTGAGGCCATGGTAACTTAATAATCACTGAGTTAGTATAGATAAGACAGATTAAATTATTTTGGACATTTTCTTTGGACATTCCATTACCTAAGAGAATCCAGAAAAGTCACACACCCAGGCAATGTAAGTTTGGGGTTAGGACAAAGGGGATCATTTTCTATTCACTGGCTGTTGGAGTTAGGTCTCAGGCAGTTCTGGAGTTACAAGCAGAGCAGCAATGCCATGCACTCATTTGAGAAATGTGAGGAAACAACAATAAAATGATCGAGAAAAGGACTTATGATGATCTATATGTAAATATTTTTCTCATGTAGTTCTAAATATTTTTACTTGCAATCAAATATTTCTTGAAAGTGACAAAGTATTTCTTTGGAATTTTGGAATGGGAGAGGAAGTATAAGTTTTTTCTGACGTAAAATAAGCAATTAAAAATCTCTTTAACAGCCATTGGTCTAGGTAATGTTTTTTGTTTGTTTTTAGAAACAAGACATTTAAATTATATACAATTACTATTTAAAAAGATTAGCTTTTAAACAAGTACAATAGAAAAAATTTCAAGTAATTATATATTGGAGAACCCTTTAGTACTTTTTTTATTAAATTGATCAAGCTTGGAGAATATTTACAAATGAACAATTTAACATGTTTGGTAAACATGGTATAATGTGTTTAATTAATACATTTATTTGTCAGATCGATATTTGTGCAGATTGTTCTGTAAGATCTTATGCTTACAGAAGAACATTCTAGGTCTTGGGATATTTTTATTCTTAAATATCAATATATTTTTAGGATATGGTATTTTTCAGCCCTGGCTAGGGTGGCTCAGTGGATGGAGTGGTGGCCTGCAGACCAAAGGGTCGCCAGTCAGGCAACATGCCTGGGCTGTAGGCCAGGTCCCCAGTAAGGGACACGGAAGAGGCAACCACACATTGACGTTTCTCCCACTCTCTCCTCCCCTTCCTTGCTCTCTAAAAATAAATAAATAAAATGTTAAAAAAAGAGAATATAGTATTTTTCGGAGAGCACCATCTATACCAGTTAGCAAAATGATATGAAAAGAAGTAGCAAAGGGAAGGAAGAAAAAAGGGACTAATATATAAACTGAACCTTGGAATCCATGTAAAGAGCAACAATGAGCTCTAGTGGCAAGATGTTATAATGTCAAGCAAGGGTGAAACTCTGCAGTGATCGGCATTCTTCCCTTTGTACAGTCAGTAAAGATTTCTCACTCTTCAAAATGAAGATTAATTTGTGGAAATGAGCATTTCTTTAATTTGCAATCTCATTAACTTCCACAGAATATTAACTACCTGGGTAGGGTAGTATATCCATAATTTATATATTGCATATAATTTATCTATCATCGGTCTTAAAAAACAACATCAACAAGATTTTTTTATTAACAACATATTTTATGGTGGAGATGACATAACTTATACTGCATCTGGTCAAGTCATTCTTAAGTTAAACTTGGATTTTAAAAGAGTATTGATTTATGTGCTGTGCACTTGATAATATATGTGAGCCATCTCGTCCCTCTGCTCTACCATCTGCTTCCTTCACACGCACAGACACGCTTTTTAAATAGGAAGAATGCTTATTTCCCCCAAGTCTGACAAAACTATATTTTAATTCTCTAGTTCAGTGTAACAGCCATGTATGAGTGTAATTTATTCAAAAATATACCAGACCTCAAGTCAAAAATGTTTTTTGGTTTTTATCTATTTTCACAACTTTGGACAGAAGGAGGATTAATTATTTTATGCTGTGCATTTTTTTTTCAGATTATTTTAATTCCTAGTAATGAATCAGAATAGCAACTAACATTGGTAACCTCATATAGAATTTGTTCAACTTTTTATTCATTGAATATTTATTGAGTAATCCAAAATGTGCCATGAACTGAGATAGGAGTTAGATCATGTTTATTCAAAGGCTTTATTGAATTTTCTCCAAACAGCAGTGATAATTTAATTATTCAATTTTTTATTGATTGATTTATTTTTAGTTTGATATTATTATGTACACTTTCCTAAAGAGAGCACTAAAGCTTAGAGAGCGTAAGTGAAACAGAAAGCTAATACACTTCAGATCTGGGATTTGAATTCATTATCGGACGCTCTTTCTCCCGCACCTTACTGCCACTTACTGCCACTGTCTTGCTTCCTTTTTAGAAAAATTCATCACAATGGCTATAGAAGTGCAACCACTATAGATGCCATACTTTATACTGTAGCAAACTTTACTATTTATATTCTTTTCTCACATGTTAGTATACTTAATCCTTCTAGAATAACTCCTGGATGTTAAGTGGGAATTTTTATTCCACTCACAAAGTTTTCTTGGAATATGTTCACTGCTCTTGAATAGCTTTAAAAAATGAGAAATGTTTTATTTGTTCTCAACTCACAAATGAAGGAAAATTATCATGGCCTTAATTCTGAAACAGAACCTAGCTACACACAAACACCTAAACTAGAGAAAGGTGGAGGGAAAATCTTTAATTTAGTTATGATATTTTGTTCATATTTCTTTACAACACTTTCAACTGCAAGTGCAAAATAGGTGGGAGGTGGGGGTAGTTGGGGTGGAGGGGAGTGGTAGGGGGAGAATGGAGACAATTGTACTTGAAAAACAATTAAAAAATGTGAAAAATAAAAAATTAACAAAAAACAAATAGAAAGAATCTTGAAATTGGGCAGTTCTGCCATATGGGATCACAGCATGGGGCACATGACAGCCTCTCCCCACTGGACAAGAACGTAGGGAGCTGTTTAATACATGCTAAATACATCAATTAAAAATCTTTACTCCTTGTAAAAAGTGCCATTTAAAAATCACGTTATTTAGCAGCTGTTATACTACTTTCCCTGCAGAATTCTAGCACCACAAACCCCATTCCAGTCAATTCTAGAGAGATTACCTGTCATGTTTTAACTAACAGGCATACTGTATCTCAAAAACCTTCTGGGCCACATTTGTACACTAGCCTCCAGTTAGCTCTTAAATCAACATGCTTATATAACTGAAAAAAATCAAATGTTGGATAAAATAAACAAAGAGGAATAATAGTTGAACTGATAGTTCGGTTAGCTGGTGGGGTTTGATACTTGTATTTCGATCTCAAGCTTCTGAGTTCTTTGTTTTATATTCAGTATGCATATATCATGATTACTACAATACAGTTAGTGATCACATCCATCATTTCCCATAGTTATGTATGTGTGTGTGGTGAAAATATTTACCCACTCTCTTAGCAGATTTCAAATATAAAATATAGTATTGTTAACTACAGTCACCATGCTGAATATCCGGTATTGGCCTTTTTTGTTTTATAACTGAATGTTTGCACTCCGCGGACAACATTTCCCCATTTCTCCCACTTCCTAAGCCTTGGCAATCAATCACTGTCCTCTCTGCTTCTAGAAGTTTGACTCTTTTAGATTCCACATCGAAGAGAGATCACACAGTATCGGTCTTTCTCTGACTTATTTCATTTAATATAATACCCACAAGATTTACCCCTGTGTCACAAATAGCAGAATTTCCTTCTTTTTAATAGATAAATAATATTCCATTACACACACAGACACATGTTCACAGGTGTTTTTGTATATTCACTCATTGATAGACACAGGTTATTTCTAGGTCTTGGCTAGTATGCGTAAAACTGCAATACAATGGGGGTGCAAATAGCTCTTTGATCTTGCCTTGAGAGCTTTATGATACACGGCCATAAGTAGGATTGCTGGGTCACATGAATATCAATTACCATAATACACCACATTAACAGAGTAAAGGATAAAAACCACATGATAAATCAGTAGATGCAGAAAAAAAACAGTTTATAAAATTCAACTGCTGTATTCAACCTTTTTATGATAAAAAATACTCTCAATAAGCCTAGACAAGGTAGATCAGCTGGTTAGAGCATCAACCTGATACACCAAGGTTGCCAGTTCAATCCCAGGTCAGGACACATACAAGAATTAACCAAAAACTGAATAAATAAATCAACATTAAAATGGGTCAGAGCACATACAGGAAGCAACCAGTGAATGCATAAATAAGTGGAACAAAAAATCCATGTCTCTCTTTGTCTCTCTCTCTCTCATTCACTCCCTTACTCTCCCTCTAAAAATCAATAGATAATAAAATACTCTCAAAAATTGGGTTTAGAGGGAGCATTCCTCAACATAACACAGGTATACAGGATGAACCCACAGCTAACATCACACTCAATGGTAGAAAGCTGAAAGCTTTCCCTCTATGATCTGGAGCAAGACAATGTGACCACTCTTCAACACTTTATTCAACATATTTTTATATTTTAATTGTTGTTCAAGTACAGTTTTCTGCCCTTTACCCCCATCTCAGCCCACCCCCCAGTCCTCCCCACCTCCCTCCCTTTTCCACCTCCCCCTTGTTATTGTCCATGTGTCCTTTATACTTGTTCCTGCAAACCCTATTAATGTAAGTCCTAGATGAGCAATTAGGCAAGAAAAATACAAGACACAGTTTAAAAAGGAACAAGTAAAACTGTTTCTATTTGCAGATGACATTCTGTTATGTATAGGGAATGCTAAAGACTCTACCAAACATTTTAAAATATTTTTAAAATCTTCACTCAAAAATATGTTTATTGATTTTTTAGAGAGAGAGGAAGAGTGACAAAGAGAGAGACATCAGTGTGAGAATGAAGCACTAATTGGTTGCTTTTCTGTACGTGCCCCTACCAGGATCGAACCTGCCCCCTAGCTATATGACCTCACCAAGGATTGAACACACAGCCTTTCGGTGTACAGGATGACACTGCAACCGAACCACCTGACCAGAGCTCACCAAACTTTTTAAGAACTAATAAAGAAATTTAGTAATATTTCAGAATATAAAATCGACATACAAAAATCATTTGTGTTCCTACACATTAACAATAAACTATCTGAAAAAGAAATGAAGAGAACTGGCCCACTCAATACATCAAAAAGAATAAAATACTTACAAGTAAATCAATCAAGCAGTTCAAAGATCTATACCTGAAAACCATAAGACTGATGAATGAAAATGAAGAAGACACAAATAAATGAAAAAGATATCCCATGATCATTAAGTGCATGAATTAGAATTGTTAAAATAGCCATACTACCCAGCAAACTGTAAATCCAATGCAATCCTTATCAAAATTCCAAAGGCATTTTTCGAAAAGGTGGAAAAAATAACCCTAAAATTTGTATGGAATCACAAAAGACCCCAGTCAAAGCCATCTTAAGAAGGAAGAACCCTCTGAATTCTTACTTAAGAGCTCTCATTTAAAAGTAAGTGTGCCTTTGCACTAACAAAATTAAGGCAGTGACTTTTAAACTCAGCAAGAAAGATTCTTTATATGGAATCAGTTCCTAATCACCAGCTTGCTTTTCCTTGATCACCATCACAAACGTGAACAACTGTGTGCAACACACTGTCCTGAATTGGAAAGGCAGCCCGGTGTTCTTTCCCTCCACATTCTCCGCAGCTCCCTGAGAAACGCAGAGTCTATGTGGGAGAACAGCCAAACAGAAGTACTGAAGGCCAGTCAGTATGGCAAAGTTTTAATCATTTTACTGTCAGATGTTCCAAATAAGCTTAAATGAATCATTTGTCACTGCACAAATCTATAAATCAGGGTTTACTTAGAGGTAAATCACCTTTATTTATTTGTTTTCAGTCTGAAAATACTCAAGCCATCTTTGTTGTTTATTATCACCATTATTTCTTAACATACAGTTTCTTTAGCTCTGAAAAATTACTTAGTTATCAATATAATGAAATTTCAGGAAAAATTGGGACATTTTTGTTTGTTTGTGACTGGATCACAAATAAATGTATTTCATACATTTCTCTCACTCTCTTCCTCTCACTCTTTCATTCATTCATTTCTGTTACATTCTAGCCTTCTCATATTAGGATATTAGGGAGTATCTACAGTTCAATACACTCTTTTATAGTAAATTATTTTGATTTGCCAGATACTATTTTAAATGTTTTTATATTTTATTTGTTCCAAAGATAATTAATATTAGAGATAACCAAGTATGACTTCCCAATCATGTGACTTCATCAATTTCCCCACTAGGTTCTACAGTGTTATTTCAGCATATTAAAAATCTACTCCTATTGAGAGAGACAGAGTATAACTTTCTAAGGCTTGACAGAGTCTTTTCCCTAAATTTTTAACCACCAGACTGCTATGCTTACCTTGAGTATCTCTCAGAGCTCATGCCCTATGTGAAAGCATGGATGGAACTGGAAAGCATTATGCTAAGCAAAATAAGCCAGGCGGTGAAAGACAAATACCATATGATTTCACCTTTCACAGGAATCTAATCAACAAAACAAACAAACAAGCAAAATATAGGCAAAGACAATGAAATAGAGGACAGGCTGACAGTGACCAGAGGGGAAAGGGGAGGGAATTTCAGGGGAAGGGGGAAGGGTTTGAAGGAACTAGTAAAAGGACACATGGGCAATAACAAGGGGAGGTGGAGATGGGAGGGAGGTGGGGAGGGCTTGGGGGTGGGCTGGGATGGGGTAAAGGGCAGAAAACTGTACTTGAAAAACAATTAAAATAAAAAAATAAAATAAATAAAAAATGTCTTTTGCTTGTCAAGAGCAGAAACATACTGACATTTCAAAGACCAAAAATTTATATAGTGAAAATCAATATTTTTATAGTACATTGCAAATGTGTTAGTGAGAATATTTTAAAAATAGACATTAGAGTCCTACTGTTTTACCACAGAATTATTAAAATTGAATGAAGCACACAGCAATAAATCATCACAAGGAGACAATACAAACAGTTTTATTTAGATAGTAATACAAGTGTGTTGTTGACAAGTGTGTGAAAGAAAACTCCACAAGTTTTCTTTCACTTGTGTCACCCTACCATAAATCAATTTATTCTCACAAAATAAAATCAAGGTTAAAAAAACCAGTTACTATGAACTGACCACAGTGTTCCTCTCTCATTAGCTAACACAGTGTTTTCATCAGAAATGTGATGGGTCCCACCGTTCTGGTACACTGATTGATTTTGGAATGCTAGGATGAACCCCTTCACCTCCTTCCATTGTGAGGGGTGAACTGTTGTTTCCTTCTTTCCTTTGGAATTCAAAAAGTCCTTCAAGTCGATGTGTGCATAGGCTAGTTGATTTTAGAGGAGAGGTTTCTGGAATTTTTATTCTGAATTATCTACTCTAAGAGACATGTTACTGCAGTGACTCAATACAATTATGAGAGCTCATTGACCCATAATCTTTAATATCAATTAAAGAGCCTAAGTATTACCTTATAATTTATAAATGAAAACAGGATCTCGAAATAGGCATGACATTGTAGCTGTACCCAGGACATATTATCATATGTCTTGAAACTTTTCTGTAAATCTAGATGGAAATAATTGACGCAAGTCCCAGGGCACTGCACTATTAATAATTCAATAGAACTGATTGTGCGTGCAGCGACATATAGAGCCGTAAAAATGTAGCAATCATATTAATTGATATCCTCTAACAAGCTGCTCCAGGGCACATCTAGTAGTTTGTGCCACCTTCCAGCCAGACCACTTACTTGAGAGCAGTGAGATTTAATAGTAAAAGTTTGAATATGTTTTTCCTTTGATCTCATATAAGATCAATGAAGATTCATTCTCAGGAAGAAAAGAAACCATTAATCTATTTAATACTTACCATAGGTACATAGCTGTAATTAGAGAAGTTGAATTTCAGATTAAATCAGGAGCAGGGTCTTAAAGACATTGTTTCCTAAAATCAAAATGTGTTTCTTTGAAAGTGTTCCACATGCTTCATGAATTTCAATGACAAATAGGACTCCTTGCTGTCAGATTACCCTTATCACCCCTACTCCGTTTTTAAGGCAATTGGCATTTACAAAATTAATTTAAGATGAAGAGACAAAGCTTCTTCCCAAAGAGCTAAACTGAAGGGTTCCTAGACTTCAAGTATTGAGTGTATCACAGGAACATGAGATTGCCGTCGGAAGGAACAATGTGTGTTCACTAGAACATGTAAGCCCTACAGCTAGTTTTTTTAAATATTAAAACTGTAAAATTGCTTTGCTTTCTCAAGTATCTATACGTCAGTCACCAGCTTCACTCGATTTGACATTTCCATTTTCAGAAGTGCCCCACTCTGAAATCATATGCAGTTCCCAACGTGATCCCATAGACCTGGAGGGGTGGGTTGCAAGGAGACATCTTATATAACTCCCAGGAAATCTGACCCAGCACCGTCTGAGTATGTCAGTGGCAGATGGCTCACGGAGTTTGCCTGAGCTATTGTTCCCGCAGGCTTTAAGACAGGTGTCTGGTCGTAAGTATTGAACAACAAAAACACCCACGCTGCGTATGTAGTACCACAATTAAGGTTTAGGTTTAGAAAGTAATTCTCAAACAGAATTATGACTAGTTTATGCTACAGATCACTATAAATATTTGCTATCTTTTTAATGAAAGGAACAAAGATAAATAGTTCTGAATTTCCTGACTCTTGAAAATACCAATATTTTCATCATTGAAGAGTAAAATATCTCTTGTAGCTGTCACAGCTTTTAGTAGAATGTATAAGTTGATGTCTCAGGAATGGCTCTGGAGAACAGTTGGAAAAAACAGAATTTGGAAGTAATAGAGAAGGCCTTCATGATTACTTTTCATCACTCACAAATTATTTGTCTTGGGGCCATTTACTTAACTTGTATATTTTTCTTGGCATTTTAATTTGTAAATTAGAGAAATAGTAGGTCTGTGGGAGATGGTATTAGAATGAAAGGAAAAAAGTATGTGGAAACACTTAGAAGAATATTTATCATATTGGTAACCAATAAATGTTAGGTTAATTTCAAAAGTATTATTGTTGTTTTATATTTCCAAAAAAATTGAAGTGGCTATTTAGTGTTAAGATAAAAAGTTTTACTCCTTTTCTATCCCACATAAGATTTAAGGCTCTTATTATATCATAAGTCTATAATATTTATCAAATTATTATGAAAGTTGGATACATGGAATTTAGAGGAGAAAAAGTTAAGACAGATAAGAATGTCATATAGGTGTTTACACCCTCTGACCCTGCACAACACTGGAGTCGTGTCTGAAGTCTGACTTGAAGTCTTTCATAGCCAAAGAAAGGAGAAATATATTTTCACAACAATAAGAACATTCATAAAAAACAAACAAAAGTATGTTTAAAACAAATGCTAGTTCTTTTATTGCTGACTTTTCATAAAGACCACTGAGTAAATAGTAAAAAGTCCTTGAAAACACTTCTACCATAAATACAGTAAATGAATTTGTGTAACTCTTCCTTGGGTTCCTTTAAAGCAAGCAGATATTATGGCAAAGGTGACTCTTTGAGGCTTTACATACTGTAATATTTTATTGTCTGTGTTTGGCAAACATCACTGCTCATTGACCCTGTCTCATGACATGTACTGCTGCAGTCTCTAATAACAATGGTGAGTGGAAAAGATAGTTTCATCTGGTTTCTGTTTAAACTTTTTGTGGAATGAGATGGAAGCTAAAACACAGAGTAAAAAAATGTAATAACGAATTGAATTTTGATTAAGCTGGGAGCACATCAGAGGTATGAATAGAATGTGAAGACAGCCATAGATGAAGTAGAACTGGATTGTCTGTGTGTTTGGCAGCTCCTTTCACTAGGATGGTTAAAAAAGTTGTTACAATCAGGCAAGATCTAATGTAAGACCCAAGTGATTAGTAGAAGCAATAAAGGTAAGTACAGAGAGAGGGGCTTTTAGGAGTTAAAAATGGAAAGTTCAAAGTCCAAAAGACAGACAGGAGATTGTTCTAGGGACAAGGGAGGCCAGAGCAGAGCAGATCAGATGAAAGCAGAAGGGCAGTGGGAGGTGAGTTGAAGTCAACAGAAATTAGGCCATCCACAGGCTTTTAAGCCAGGTAACATATTTAAATTCTTCGATGTAATTTGTAATGAGTACTTATTGGAGGCTTCCAAGAATAGTGGCAGGTCATGAGTTTAGTCTAATAAAAAGTTTTTAAATTAAAATACAAAACTTAAGAAAATTGCATTGGCTCATTATGTATTCCACATGTTATTTCTTTCAACTTCCTCTTAGTTAAACTAATGAGAATGTATAATCTTAAATTTATAATATAGTAAATATTTGAAGAGTAGGGATATTTTCTTGGTAATGAAAGTGCATTTTCAATTCACAAATTGCACGTTGTGGCAAGATACTAGTTGCAAATCATACAGTCCATTACCCTCTGTCATGGTACACCAAGAGCATACTATAACATCCAAAGGAAGAGAGTGTTTGGGAAGTAAATATATTGCACACATTTAGAAGGAGAATAATATTAGTAGGTCTGAAATATTCTAGGAAATGTCTTTGTATAGGTAAGTCCAAAGTGATACCATGTCTACTTCCAGTAAGCAAGGAAGAAACTAAGCAATCCCTGCTTTTATAATTGATCATATAAGATATCCCATGAACTCTTACAGAGCTTACTAAGTTGTTTTCTAAATTGGGCTACCTGTGTTTTCACATACCTGCTTTTGTACTATGGTCAATAACAATTCTATTAATAAAGGGGGTAATACAATTATTTTGAAAATATATTTACAAACTCTGAAATGATATATGAACATGATAATGAAAATATATTTACATGTATATGTTATACATGTATACACACACATATGCTACGTTGTGATCATATGAAAATTTACCCAGTTTATATGGATAGATAGGCCCTGATAAATAAGAAACACTGATCTGTGGTATCTTTATGATTTTCAGTGTTGAGATTTTTTGAGTGCAAATCTATTTAAATATAAAGAGATATGTCCTAACAAGGCTTTTGATTTGTGTGTATGTTATTTAAATCTCTTAATATCATCTGTCCCCTCCCTAAATACCCCTCTTACCTCACCTCAATTTACTCTTCTGCTCTTTTCTTACAATTCAGCAATATGGGCCTTTTTTCTATTATTTGTTGTTATTCTTTATGTTTGTTTTTAAAAGTCAAGTTGTGCCTTTGTAACTGTCCCTAACTTAAATGTTACCTGCTCATAAAGTCTTTTACTAACTACAACACTCCTTCAGCCTTGTTATTCTCCATTACATACACCCCAACCTTATTTTTATTATAAAATGTCACTTGATCACTTTATCGATGTGTAGGTTTTCGCATTTATCGTCTGACTCCCTCTCCATTCTCCACCTGTAAATGTAAGCATGTGAGACCGCTGACAAAACTGTTTTTCAGGTTCTGGAACAGTGCCTGGGTCTTGGCAGTATTCAGTAAATATGGCTCAATAAAAGGTACTGTAAATGGAAAAAGAGTTCCTATAACCCAGGTTCACATCTATACATTTTCTTCTCTTAAGTAAAAAGGGAAAAAAAAGGCCCTGAATGTCCTTACAAAGATATATTTAAGTCCTACAATAATGAGTCCTTACTACCTTAATACAGAATGAAAATCGCTTAGCCTATTAACCCAAGGAAGCAAACTAATGTCCAAGGCTGTAACAGGTCCCGTTGTAGCCATTTTAAGCATTGAGTGTGCTCAAATGCTAGATTAGGGGTCATAGCCTTGCTCACTTTTGGAAAGATATAATTATACCGTTTCATTCTTTTTTTTTATCAGTGCCTCGTCCTATTGACAGATTATGTTTTAGGAAATTAAATTAAAGAGACATAAGATGAATAGGGCTTTATCAAACAGACTTCAGTGACCTACAGATAATCTAAATAATATTTAATGAAACCATAGTATAAGAATATGTATCTATACACATTATGGATTCATCTTTACTGTTACAATCAACTTCATTCACAAATCAAACTCCAACTAAATTCAGAGGAAGTCATGTGCATGTGAATCAGTCACATTAGGGGGACCCTATAGCTTATCACTTATGCACTTGGACTTTGGAATAAAGTCGTGGGCTTGAATCCAGTTCTGTCAGTAGTCTGTGACCTTGCACAAATTATTTCATTTCCCTGAGACACAGTCTTCTCATGTATGAACTGCTTATATTATGATTTTTGCTAAGAGGTTATTGGGAGGATTACCAGAGATCATGCATGCACAGTGCCTGATATATTGTTCCGCACACAATGTGTTCCATAAACAATAACTGTTTGTCATCCTTATCATCCTAAGAAAAATTTTGACAATTTTAAAATTTCAGTGTGATCATTGCAGCAAAAGATAAAAAAATAAATGGAAGCATAAATTATAATAACTAAAAATATTAAAATTTATAGATAATCTAAAAATAATGGCCCCAGCAGAATAGAGTTTTCAGTCTAAATTAAGGAAATGTACTAGGTAGTAAACTTTGCATAATTTTACATCAACATGTGCATTGTCAATAACACAGACCATGCTATTTAGAGAAAAAAAAGTTATTCTCCAAATCATCCCTGGCTGGTGTGGCTCAGTGGATTGAGCACTGGCCTACAAACCAAAGGGTTGATGGTTCGATTCCCAGTCAGGGCACATGCCTGGGTTGCGGGCCAGGTCCCCAGTTGGGAGCATATGAGAGGCAACCACACATTGTTGTTTCTCTCCCTCTCTTTCTCCTTCCTTTCCCCACTCTCTAAAAATAAATAGACAAAATCTTTAAAACAATTATTCTCCAAATCACATGCCATGAAGTAATGCCTTCTCAAGTTGAATGTTTCTATATCAATATGGTTTGACTTAATAATATACCATATGACAATCACTTCCAACACAATTTTTAAGATAGCATTGCTAAAAAAGAAATATTAAATTGAATGTAAAATGAATTTTAAAAATGGTATTCAGTACAATGTCTGAAACTTTGTTATTTTTTATTCTGCTGTCAAAAGAAAAATGACATATAGCCATTGGTCTTTGCTATTTAATTAATCTATTCTATTTCCTTTTTTGTGTTTTTAAGTACCTCTTTAATACAAAAAATGCATGGCACAAAAACATTAAAATCTAAAACTTAAAAAATAAATTTGATTTTGTCTCTTTCTGTATATATGTACTTCCTTCAGCCAATGGGTGTTTACACCACTAATAAATTATAATCCAATCAAGTCAGTATTCTCTTTTCAACTGTGTTCTTTGTTTGTTTTATAATTGATCAGATCTTCTGTAAAGTCATGTGAAATGGTTGTAAGAAATATTATAACTCAATTACTTGGAAATATTTTATCCTCCAGCTTGAACCTGCTATATTAGAATGACCAGGTGAGCAACTAAAAATATGATTTGGTTGAAACGTATGAAGAACTGTAACAGGTTTGACCATGAATTTTCAACATCAAGACACGTCACAGTGAGTTTTATAGTCATCTTAATTGACAAAGTCCTTTGAGGCAGACACCGGCCCACAGTGTCTGTGTCATTACCGATGAAATGAGACATTCACACAGGCTACTGAGTCCGGTGGAGGAAAAGAGACAGCATGGCTTTTCTCTCAAGGGGAGCAAAAGCCATGGCCTCCACCATGACAGGCCTTTATTTCCATCTCTGGGCACATTACACGATGGTCCTCATTTACTATGCACAGGTTTGCTTTAGGTGGTTACCTTTTACGGACAACAAAGGAGCCAATGCCACTCATCACATCACAGAAGAGGGATATTTACAAATGAAAAGACAAAAATGGTTGAACCAGTTACACTCCTCCTTGGAAGGTTTAGCATGGATTTTAGGAAGTTACTTTGCAGTAAATGTCCTCAATTCAGGGTAAGGGAATTTTTTAGCAAGAGCAAGACTCAAATGGGCCTAGGCACATTGCAGCCTGATTCCCTGGGGAGAACCTATCCATGGGTGTGGGTCCTGTGCATCTCCGAGTGGGAGCTGGGCCCACGCCATGCAGAATGGTCTCCTACAGTCCTTAAAAGCAAACACAGCGGCAATGCTTTATTTTGCTGTGTAAATATAAGTGTAGACTTGGCAGTAGCTGATTAATGCATCTTTTTGACTCACATAGAGAGAAATCTAGCCTTTCCTTTGCTCAGCTTATTAATTTTAGACCAAGTGAGTCTTCAGGGCTTTCATCTCTATACAACTAGAATAAGCATTAAACAATCGGCTGCACTGTTGACTCCATTAAGACTGAGAACAACATGATCTAGATTCAGGAACAACTTTTAAACTCTGGCTGCAAACATTTTGTCACTTTTATAATGATTATCTTAGCAGAAAAATAAAATATAGCTGTCTAGGCAGAAATCCTCTTACAAAGTACACAGACCTCATGTACCCAGTGACAATATAGATGATAAATATGAAACAGACCCAGGAGAAAAATACCCCAGCTTCCCTGTACCCTTGTATACATTATGCTGGCATATAAAAAGGCCATGTGCTCTGGAAAATAAAATCTAAATGATCCATTCTTCATTGTGCACTCCATCTTTCATAGGTAATATGAAAATTATTCTACCAAGAAAATGTGAAGTTCTGAATATACATTTAAAAATTCATTTTGTCCTGGCTGGTGTGGTTCAGTGGATTGAGTGCTGGCCTGCAAACCAAAGGGTGGCTGGTTCGATTCCCAGTCAGGGCACATTCCTGGCTTGTGAGCCAGGTCCCCAGTAAAGGAAGCACTAGAGGCAACCACACATTAATGTTTCTCTCTTTCTTTCTCCCTCCTTTCCTCTCTCTCTAAAAATAAATAAATAAAGTGCTTAAAAAATTCAATTTGGCACTTATTAAAGATAGACTATATGAAAAGAAATAGGTCTGGCATTAAAAGTTACACAAATAAAGACTGGTTTTTAAAGATGTGTTAAAAATTATCAAACTATAAATAAGGATAAATATTATATTTGTAATTATATTTTTGGTTAATCAGAAAAAATATACTTCAGCCTTAGTTTTGGGCCAAAATTCTTGAAATTTGAAGACCAATAAACTTGTCAATATGCAAATCCTTTACCATAAAAAATTACATACATAATATAATATATTATATAGCATATATAATGGTATATATAATGCATATGCTATATATTATGCATGATATATGTATATGTTTGTGTATATATATGACTTGGTCAATTTCATTGAAGATACATAGGAAACAGTGTTTGGAAATAGCAATGTTAATACTTTGTCTTAATTCATGTGTGTGAAATAATACTCTATATATTGAAATTACAATCCTTTCATGATAAATTCATCTTATTGTGAATTTTTATTTCTAAATAGCCATTTTTATTTAGAAAATTCTTTTTTCTAATGTCTTTATCTCGTCTAAATGAAATAAAGCATTGGGACTTCAAAGATAGTCATAAATATAAATAATGTATAACACTTGGCAAAAGATAAAGTTAAGTTGTATAGCATGTACTAATTTGCTATGGCAAAAATACATAGCCTAGAAATACATTTTACATATAGTGTGATATTTTATTGAGAAATAATTATGCAACGTCTTCACCTTTGAGCTATATCATATTTTCTTGACCTTGCTGTCTCAAAGCTGTTATGAATTTGTGATTCCTTCAATTTTCTAATACATTATAATTTCTGAATCTCAAAGATTTCTATCAAAAATTTATTTGGGCCCTGGCTGAAGAACTCATTTGGTTGGAGTGTCATCCTTTAAGGCCAAGGCTGTGTTTTCGATCTATGGTCAGGGCACATGGAAGCAAAAAACAACATATAAATAAGTAAAACAACAAATTGATGTCTGTCTCCCTCTCAAAATATATACATTAAAAAATTTTTTCTTAGAAGTTGAAAATAATTTAGAAAAAAATTAATGCTATAGAACTTTTTATTCTATAAGTTTAAGTTAAGAGGAATCATTATAGGAGAGGAAACTCTGGCTTAACTGGTAGACATAAATCTTAATGTTATCATTAGTCTTTTCTGTGACTTAGGCAAACCATTTAATGTTTGACATACTAAGCTTTTAAATTTCAATTTGAATGTTATCTAGGAACATATTAGAATTTGTCTATAGAAATCCTGAAATAATCACAGTCTATGAAAAGGAAATAAATTCAGGAAGGTGCAATCTGCTCAAATCTCACTCTAAGAAAACAATTCATTAAAAGTGTCCCACTTATGAAATAAGTTAAAGAGAAAAAGTCAAGAAACATATGATTTCACTCATATGTGGAATATAAAACTGAAAGCATCAGATGAACAAGAAAAAAATATCTCATAGACACAAACCATAGTATGGTTGTTACCAGAGAGAAGGGGGTTGTAAACAGTAAAGGAGGTGAAGTATGTGGTGATGAAAACAGATTTGACTTTGGGTGGTGAGCACAAAATGCAATATACAGATGATTATTTTATTATCTGCTATTACTTTATTATTTTATTAATCTGATATTATTTTATTAACTGATGTCAACCCAATAAATTTAATTAAAAACAAAAATAAGGATGTTCTATAAAACCCCAGAGGTTTCTGAGACATTTTCAGGGATCCCTACGGTCAACACTTATCTTATAGTATGCCAAAATACCATTTGTCACCTCCACTGAATTATATTTTCATTCATGGTATGAAAACAAGCATGGTTAAAACTGACAATGCCTTAGCATGAATTAAGCCATAAAACCAAATCTAACTAGTTGTCATTGTATCTTCATCAGAGTATCATCATATCATATCATCCAGAAGAAAGCAAATTTCTTTTTAAAATGCTTTAATGAAACAGCAAAGAATATTTATTTTTAAAAGTCTCAACTTTTGAATACGAGTCTATTTAGTATTCTATGTAAAGAAATGGGTTGTACAAATAAAGCACTTTTTTGCATACACAATTTCAAATGACTGTCTTGAGCAAAAAGTATCTGGATGATTGTGTAAGTTTACATTGAACTAGCTATTTTCTTCATGAAAAGTCATTTTTACATTAACAAAATTGATAAGCAATGATTAGTTAAATAAATATTTGGCACATTTCTTAAAAATTAATGACACTTCAAGGAAAAGAAGAGACTGCTTTTGCCAATGAAAAAATTCAAACTTTCAAGTAAATATTAGCATTTTGGAAAAACAGTATCCTCTCATGTGAGCTTGACATCTTCCTCACACTAATGATATTTTTTCTTGAGACCTGTGGCGGAACGAACAAATGTGATTAAAAAAAATTATATACTGAGGGTTTCTGGCCAAAATAGAGGCATAGAAGATACATTTTTCTTCCTCACATAACCAAAAGAAGGACAGCAACAATTTAAAGACAAAAAGCAAACAGAACCGCCGGAAAATCAAACTGTATGGAGTCCAACAACCAAGGAGTTAAAGAAGAAATATTCAGTAGGAGGGGTGGAGATGGGCAGCCAGCGTGAAGAGGACACACAGAAGGTGGGGCCTGGTAGACCAGGGATCACATTTGCATATGAATAAGCCTGGAGGAAGAACTGAGGGGTGAGACAGACTGCACAACCCTGGGTTCCAGGGCAGGAAAACAAAGCCTCAAATCCACTGGCTGTAAAAACCTGTGGAGGTTGCACCATTGGATGAAACTCCAAGTCTACAGAATGTCTGTTGGAGGGGCCACTGGATCCTAGAATGCACACAAGCCCACCCACCCAGGAATCGGCACCAGGGCAGCACCTGAAAGGGCACAATCTACTTGTGGGAAGAGGGGTAGGGAGTGAGTGACTGAAAGCTGGATGAGAGCTGAACAAACAGCATTATTCCCTCTCTGACTCCTCCCTGACAGAAAGGTGAAGGGGGCTACCCACCATGTAAGTATGTAAGGCTCCAGCTCTTACTATGTAACAAGTGTGCCCAGACAAAGAAATATAGTCCAAATGAAAGAACAGATCAATCTTCAGTAAAAGAACTAAGTGATGAGTAGATATAATCAGTATGCTCAAAGAAATGATTGAGTATAGTCACAAAATAAAGGGAAACATGAAGGCTATGCAAAGTGAAATAAAGAAAAATATACAGGGAAATTACAGTGAAGAGAATGAAGCCAGGACTCAAATCAACCGTTTGGAACATAAGGAAGAAATAAACATTCAACTAGAACAGAATGAAGAAACAAGAATTCAGAAAAATGAGGAGAGGCTTAAAAACCCCTGGGATAACTTTAAACATTCCAACATCCAAATCATAGGGGTACCAGAAAGAGAAGAGGAAGAGCAAGAAATTGAAAACTTATTGAAAACATAATGAAGGAGAACTTCCCCGATCTGGCAAAGGAAATAGACTTTTAGGAAGTCCAGGAAGCTCAGAGAAGCAGGAAGCTCAAAGAAATTGGATCCAATGAGGAACACACTAAGGCACATCATAATTAAATTACTCAGGATTAAAGATAAGGAGAGAATGTTAGAAGCAGTAAGAGAAAAGGAGAGTTACCTACAAAGGAGTTCCCAGAAGACTGTCGGCTGATTTCTCAAAAGAAACCTTGCCAGCAAGAAGGGGCTGGAAAAAAGTATTCAATGTCATGAAAGGCAAAGACCTACATCCAAGATTACTCTATCCAGCAAAGCTATCATTTAGAATGGAAGAACAGATAAAATGCTTCCCAGCTAAGTCAAGTTAAAGGAGTTCATCATCACCAAGCCCTTATTATATGAAATGTTAAAAGGACTTATCTAAGAAAAAGAAGATGATCAAAAATATGAACAATAAAATGACAACAAATAACTATCAACAACTGAACCTAAAAAAAAACAAAACAAAAAGAATAACAAAGCACACAAGTAAAACAGGAACAGAATCACAGAAATGGAGATCACATGGAAGATTATCATCAGGGAGGAAGAGGGGAGAGAATGGTGAAAAGGTAGAGGGAATAAGAAGCATAATTGGTGGGTACAAAATAGACGGAGGTTAGGAACTGGAGAAGCCAGAGAACTTATATGGACAACCTATTTACATGAACTAAGGGTGGGGGTGATGCTGGAGGGAGGGGAAGTGCAGGGCAGAGGGGGATTAAGGGAAGAAGAAAATGGGAAAACTATAATAGCATGATCAACAAAATATACTTAACAATAAAAATTATATATTGCAATGTGTCAATATTAATAGGTATATATAACTCTGTGAACCAGTATTTTATGCAAAATTGCATAATATTTTGAAACCATGTATAATATTTTGAAATCACAATAAGTAAAAGATGCATTCAAAGGGCAAGGTAGAATATTGCATAAATGGAATAGAATACAAAACATCTTTAGTATAATGTAAGATTACATACTGCAATTTGTATTTAAGGAACTTCCACCTGTCCATTTAGAGGAACATCAAAGAAAAATATCCCTATAACAAAATTAACTAAAAGGCATTTGAATTTTCTTTTTATTTTCAAAAAGATATTTGCATTCAGACAGATTTAGTTTATATAAATTGAAACGCGAATTACAGCAAATTTAATGCAGAACCAAATATTAAAATCCAGTTGCCTTCTAATAAGTCAAACAGTAAAGAAATTTGTGAAAATGATTCCACTCTTTTCAATATTATTTTTTTAAGCTGGTTATATTGTCTTAAAATGTTATTTTTGTTAACATCAAATAAAGTTATTAATGTTTTTAATAAATGAACTAAAATATATTTAAAATTTTCAGTTTTAATTTTTAATTCTTTTAATAGAAAAACCCAAGTAAATAAATGTTGTTTCAGGTCCTCAGTGATTTTTGAGAGTTTAAAATACCCTGGAACAAACATGTTTAAGATGCACTCTTTCTAAGGGGCAAAATTTCCCCTTTTAGCTTGCGTGCTTTCTTACATGACCACTCTGATTCCAGTACTACTAGACAATATCTTTAGCAAGAAGACCGGTGTACATAAAGGGGTAGAGAAATAGACAAGGATGGCCGGGGGCTTGTTTACAATACTATGGTCTGCATAGAAGGCTACAGAGGTCCCCAGATTTGGGATATCAGGTTACATTTTGGAGAGGTGAGCCCATAACATTAATATGTAATCCACAGGTGGCCAACACAAGGCCTGCAGGCGGAATCCGGCCCTCCACCTGATTTTATCTGGCCTGGCACGTTGTTTCTCCCTGGTGGCAGCGCCAAGCTCTCACTTAACTGTTAAGGAGTAGTTGCATTTATGCGGTCCTAAAGTTACAGTCGGCCCTTTGAAGGCAACCACAAGGCTGATGTGACCTCCAGTGAAAAGGAGTTTGATACCCCTGAACTGTAATCAGTGTGATCTGCAGAATAGGGTAGATCATTTATCAAAAAAACAGAAGAATCTCAAGTTTTTAATTAAGGCCTATTGGAAACTAAAATGTTTGTATGTAAATCTATGTTATTAACACATCTTCAAGAAGAAATGCCTTAAAAAGAAGTGGGAGTCTTGAGTCTATGAGTTGCCATTGTTTATGAAATGTTACTGCTGTGGCTAGCTAACACGGGAAGGCTTCCTCAGTCCTAGGTTCTTCTGTTATGTATTTTGCACATGTTATATCAACCAAGACTTCCTCCAACACACGAGCATAGAAAGTATAATTCCTGCTGTTCTACAAAGAGGAAATTGAAGCATGAATATCTAGATTAAGTAGCTTCCCCTGGATTATGCAACAAGTGAAGTCAGAAACTATTTTTTATTTGTTTGACTCCAGAGACAGTGCTCTTATTCCTGTACCCTCCACGCAAAAGGGGTTTATATTGTCTCAGACAAGGAGATGTTGTCAGCCTTCAAGTGCCCAGTTAAAACTCGCCTCCAGAATAAATTTCTTTGCTTAGATTCAATAGCCATCTGATAAGCAATCAATTGATTCTTTTAAAAAATTGCCTATCACAATTCAGTTCATAAAACAACTATCTTAATGTAGCAGTGGACTTCAGTGATCTTCAATGATCTCAACTGAGGGCCATTTTGGGGAAAAGCCCTGGGGAGGCAGGAAGACTTTCTGGCCCATGCCATTCCCTCTCACAGCACCTCCGGTCTGCCGTTCAATACCTGTGGGTAGCATAGCAAGATAGTTACAACTTCAATTTTGCATAGTTCTTTGATATTTTTACAGAAATCTATGAGAAATACAATGGTATCTCATAGAAATATGAAATAATCTTGGTAATTCTTATGAAGAGACTGGTAAACCCAGAAGTGACCCCAGACTGGGAATGGGGTCTGATCTTCAGATGGTCGAAGACCACGCTCTCCTCCACCCCAGCTGCCACTATCAGCTGCTCTAATCTTATCAGCCTGCTTCTCATCTGCTGCAGACAAGTTGAGGAAGTGGATATTGGATGAGTTCATATTAAGCTCTGATATCTATATCCTGAGCTGAGAAAAGCAAATTCCTTTTGGTAATACATAAATAGGTATTGGAGCAAAGTTCCATACAAGCTTGGATTTTAAAGAATGTTCAGGAAATATATTCTAAGTATTCTAAGTAGATTAAGGAGAAGAAAAGTGCTTGACTTTTATATGAATTTCCTCTCATCCAATGATTTTCCTAGTGATTATTAACTATTTATGTATAGAGCTATATACAGACTCTCATGTGCTTTCTACATTTTCATTATTCCAAAATTCATTCTTAAAATAGTCCTTGATGTTGTTATGAATGTCACTGATAAGCTTCCTTTCCTGCAAAAAGCATTCTCTTGTACTTTTCACCTTATAATAATGACATATATTACAGCTTATCATAAAAGAGTGGAATTTCATGAAATAGAGTAGTCTATGAAGCACAGGCTTGAAGGCATAAAAACTGTGTTTTAAATTTGAATCCACTATGTCATGCTGAACAAACTATATCACTTTCATTACATTCATCTTTAAAAATAAAAAGAAAAAATGAGAAAATTGATCATAGGGCAATAAGCACAGTGTCTAGCAAATAGCAAAGTTCAATACATGTTAAATGTAATAATGATATTAATTTTATGGAGGAATAATTAAAAAATTATGCATTATAGCATTTTTATGCACTTTACATGTACAACTTCCAGAAGTCAAAGTCAATTTTAGGATCTTACTTTCGGAAGATGACTCCATCCTCTAAGATGGAGGTTAGCATGCTGAAATGGAATGGGGGAATTAATAAGGTTTCTTGCTTTTATTTTTCATGGTAGTACTAACAGAAAAAGTTTTATATACTCCAAATTAATAGGAAGTTCCCTTAGTAATATCGATGTTTCAGATTTTCTTCTACTATCATTCTACTTACAAATATACAATTACTTTTAGGAAACTTGGAAATCAACTCTTCATCTCTTCATCAATTAAGAGCAATACTTTAGAAAAAAGAGGTATTATTCTATAAAATACAGAAATAAGTGAAATTATTGGTGGGCTTAGGTTTGAAATTTAAAACATATTATTATCATCAAATATATAAAGACCTCACATTTTGACTGGAAAGTTTCCTTTAATTTAATACAAAATAGATTATAAAAACATAAAATTAGGGTAATTAAAATCGTGTGTGTGTGTGTATGCCAAAAGAATGTATAATGTATATTCCAAAATCCCAAAAGAATATACATATCCCAAAAGAATGATCTCTGGAAAAGAATCTAACTAACTCTCAATGGAGACAAGAAAATTTGTACAAAGATAAAATCTGTTAAGTTGTACAGAATATAAAAATACTTACTAGATTCTGAAGATGATAAATTGGGAGTACTTATTATCACTAGTATTTACCTACATACAGTATGAAATGCTGTGTAAGGCAGAATTTTAATGAACACGTCATGAACTAACAGAAATTACAATTTGTGTTGGTATCAATACTGACTCAGAGGTATGCTGTTTGTTTTGATTTGTTTTTCTCATGTTTTTACTTACGGGTTTCCCTGCTGTGACTTTGAATCTAACTAATTTATTTGTGTTCATATTTTTTACATATGCATTTTAATATTTTAAAACACTCTAGGACAGTGTGAGATGTGTAAAAATAGTATTGTCAGCTCGATTAATTAACTCCTTTTAACATCCCCATGAGACTCACAGGTTTCTATCACTTCTACACTGAATATTAGATTTGTGCTAGCAGGAAGGATTTTATTTCTTCAAAGATGTCAAGATCTGGAGGTTAATCTATGATTTTTTCTATTGCCGCATTTTACACACCCAGATTGTCTTCATAAATAGGTTTTGAGCTTTTCTAAGGCATCAGCCACAGTGTGTAGTTTTCATATACTCAAACCACTCCTGGCACAGAGTTTGTTAATTCAGAGATCCTGTGCTCTGTGGGATACACCTGCAAGCTTTATGCTAAGTACTAAGTAAACAGAGATGAAAGACAGAGATCGCTGCCCTTAGAAATTCATAGTCTAGTGGGTAGTAAAAAATCAACATGTGATTAAAATGTAATCAGACCAGTGCTCTGATGGTACAACACAGCAATTTGAAGGAAGCAGGCAATCCTCTAGATAAAATACATACTTTTTATTTTTTTCTTCTAAATGTTTAAAAAATGTTTTCAAATGTGGAAAATACTGAAAAAGAACATTTTCATTCTCAAAGTTTCTGGTCCATGGAATTATGAGTTAGGATGGTAGGTAAGAAATTTGAAACTGGCAGGATGTGGTGGAATGGTCAGGGGTAAATGCAGACAACTGTAATTGAACAAGAAAATAGTTTGTAAAAAGGAAAGAAAGAAGGAAAAAACAAAGTCAAAATTTGGCATTGACTTACTCAGAGCTGAGGTTTCAAGGAAATATCCAGAGAACTACTAAGGCCAAATAATGAAGTGAGTTAAAAGGATGATCCAGTAGCTCTCTTTGCAAAATTATGATTCAAGTTAGGGGCAGACAACCCAGTTCCACGAGTTTGTCCAGTGCATGTCTACTGACCTGTTACTGTACTTTCCACATACGCATAGCAGTGTCAGACCCTTGGGTAGGGGTGATGCAGAAGGAAGGGAGTCATCAAACTGAATAGTAAGTGGTCCCTGATTTGTGTATGGGAGCAAGACAGGTGAACTGGCAAGTGCCATGTAAGTCATAATACACACTGTAAAATGAGTATGTGCAACCTATAGAAATTAAAATAAAAAGCTACTTTACTTTTTTCTAGATGATTAGTGAAACTTATTGGGTAGAATTTTATTAGAGGCATAATTTGTGAGACAGGTAGGTATTAGTAGTTTGAAATGTGTGCAACCAAATTATCTGTGTAAATATGATGAAATTAACTGATAAGTAAACAAATGATATTTTAAAGCTTGGGGCCTTTAGAGGTTTTCCAACTCAAGCTCCTTGATTGTGACAGATGAGAAAATAGACCCAAAGAAACAAAGTGACTTACTTAAGAAAACCCAGTTAATAAATAGGAGTCATAGGACCATTACTTATAGTCCCAATTGCCAATCTTGAGCTTTTTTTCTGTTATTTTCTTTCTTTAGTTGACTCTGCTGATGAATTCACAAATATGCAATTTTTCATGAACAGCCATTCAATATTATGTACCTCCAAGGTGTTTTCATAGGTTATGAAAACTCATAACTTACAACTGATAAAATAAAATATTCATAAAATATTAAGACTGCAGACTCAATGTTTAAAAATATACTGTACTCCAGAGTCATATAACACAGTCTTAACGATTTTGAACTATACTACACGGTGGCCACTATTAGCTTCAATTTATAAAGAGGATTTGATTCTTCCCAAGGCAATGAGAGTAAATCCCCACACAATTTCTTCGTCTATTTTGTTCCAACCAATTTCAAGTTGTGGATTAGTCAATGAAATATAGCATTCTTGGGTGGCATTTTGCCACGTACATTGAATGGAAAGAAATAGACTTAATTTGCTGTGGAATACATATTATTAAGCATCTGAGAGTTTTGTTTCACCATAGAAAAATAAGTAGAGAAAATAAGCACTTAGGACAAATAATTTAATCATCATGACGTATTTCATCTTCTTGAGCCCTCTTGGATAAAATCGTTTTTGCTGATTTGCTTGTTTTCTAGACAGATTGCCAATACCATTTAAGGGTGTTGATCACAGTGATGCAGGCAAACTATAACCAGTAGGGGTTAACTCATAATGTGTTGTTTTAATGTATGAATGCTTTCGATTAGACAAACATACCTTAAACTCAAAATGGCAAAATAATCCTTGAGGACCCCTGGATTTAAACAATTTTATCTAAATCATTTAAATAACTGCAAACCGTGGTGTCTGCCCTGCCTGGTTTCAGGAGCCGTAACCCCCCGTGGCTAAAGCTGAGTGAGAAATCTCCCAGAACTGGGAGGCCTAAGGAGACAAAACTTATTTCCCTGAACACGGGCACTGCCTGCTCTGCTATTCCCTTCAGCTTGATCGGATAGTCAAAGACGGGCAACCATTTTCTGGAGAGAATGGACCTGAGACAGACACGATCACGTGGGAATAAGCCATCAGGGAAGAGACTCAAGGGGCTGTGGAAGTGAGGGAGTGATCGATATCACCCCTGCCCCCTCGGCTTTGCAAATAGCCTGAGTCCTTGTTCTGGATGTGAGAAATCCAAGTCTCCTGACTGCCTTTGTCTCCTCCGCCCAACTCAGGGCCTGCGGAAATAGCAGGGGCGGTGAGGCTCAGACTAGAGTCAGGGACACCTGGGGTAAATTGGACCTGAGGCATAAGGTATGTAAAATCCTGTGAGACCTGCTTGCTAGGATGCTCTTGATGTGTAGGCTCTGGCAGGAAACTAGACCAATCATGTACCTGTTAGGTGATACCAGCCCCAAAACCCAGCGTGAGACTTTTGAACCCTATATAAATTATCTACCTGTTTGATCTTTTCTGCTAGACAATGAATCCACATTCTGTATCTGTTCACCTACCCAATACTACCTAATAAAAACCTATTGAGGCAGCAGCTCGGGGCGCTCTCCTTTGAGAGAGTGGCCAGGCCACTCGGAGGCACCCTCCCCTTGAGAGGGTAGCCATGCTGTCCCTATTCCTCCACAGGACTCAGTAGTCCGTGTGTATGTTTCTCTCGCCACTCGCAAGCCATCTACAATGTCTGCGGTCACCGCTGGATGGTGGACTGCAACAGCAAACAAAGACACAGAAACAGTTCAAAAATAAAGATTATTTTTAAATAATAAGGATATAGTCACTGAAGTTATTTTAAACACTATGTATATGTGAATCTGCCAGCACATGAACAAGACATTGTGTGACCCAGTGTTGTACTTACTTCTTTAATTATTTGAAAATAATGAGAAAATAAAAAAAGTGGATGTATTACATTAATGGTAATTTCAATTTCTTTTTTTTTTTGGAGAGGGCCTCAGAAAAGGTGTGGAATGATAGTGAATTATTCAAATAATTTTGACGTGTTTGTATAGAAATGGTAAACTTTTAGGAACCTTTGCTAATAGTGACTAATATCATTCTCATACTGAAAGACTTTTTTTAAAAAATTATTTTATTGTGCAATTACAGTTGTCTGCATTTCCCTGCCATGACGGCTCCCCCACCCCAGCCAAACCCACCGACCCCCTTGCTTCCATCCTCCCCCTTGGTTTTGTCCATGTGTCCTTTATAGTAGTTCCTGAAAACGCTTCTCTCCACTGTCCTCTCCCCCCTCCCCTCTGGTTACTTTTAGATTGTTCTTCTGGTTCGATTCCCAGTCAGGGCACATGCCTGGGTTGTGTGGGCCAAGTCCAGCAGGCGACGTACGGGAGGCAACCACACACTGATGGTCTCTCCCTCTCTCTATCCCTTCTCTTCCCTTTAAAAATAAATAAGTAAAATCTTTTTTAAAAAGCCTTCTTAATTTTATTTATTTGGTGCTATGTTATTTATGGCACTACATTATCAAGCACTGACATTTGGAATAAGGGATCTTCCTAAAATAAATTGAAAAATTAAAAACGTATTAATTTTGTAATATGATATATAACAAATATTTAGTTTTACATTTTTATTATAAATGTTGCCTTTGAAACATACAAAATTTTTAAGTTCTACTTTGAATTTTAAGATATATGATTTGTTTTATTTTAAAACTTCTAATACATAATGCAATAAGCAATAAAAACAAATAAAAAATGTTATTTATTTACTTATGTTTTCCCTTTCCTAGGATAGTGGTTTACCAAAATTCATAGAGGTTGGTATATGTTTAACTTTAAGCAAAAATACAAAACAAAGAAAGAGAAAGGTAGAAAGAAAGAAAAAGAAGAAAGAGAGAAAGAAAGAAAGAAAGAAAGAAAGAAAGAAAGAAAGAAAAGAAAGGAAAGGAAGGAAAGAAAGGAAGGAAAGGAAAGAAAAAAAAGAAAGAAAGAAAGAAAGAAAGACAGAAAGAAAGAAAGAAAGAAAGAAAGAAAGAAAGAAAGAAAGAAAGAAAAGAAAGGAAAGGAAGGAAAGAAAGGAAGGAAAGGAAAGAAAGAAAGGAAAGAAAAGAAAGAAAGAAAGAAAGAAAGAAAGAAAGAAAGAAAGAAAGAAAGAAAGAAAGAAAGAAAGAAAGAAGAAAGAAAGAAAGAAAGACAGAAAGAAAGAAAGAAAGAGAGAAAGACAGAAAGAAAGAAAGAAAGAAAGAGAGAAAGAAAGAGTGAGCCCTGGGTGGTGTAGCACAGTGGATTGAACATGGGCTGAGAATCAAAGAGTCACTGGTTCAATTCCTAGTCAGGGCACATGCCTGGGCTGCGGGCCAGATCTGCAATGGAGGCCATGTGAGAGGCAACCACACATTGATGTTTCTCTCCCTCTCTTTCTCCTTCCCTTCCATTCTCTCTAAAAATAAATAAATAAAATAAAATAAAATAACTTTATAAAAAAAGAAAGAAAAGAAAGTAGATTAAGGAAGACTAACAAAAGAACTGTGCCTGTCCTTCTGGTCTAGCAATGATTATACATGAATAAGCAATTTGGCTCTATGATTACTAAAAGCTAGCATGGAAAGAAAAACCTTCAGGTACCCCAGAATTGTATCTATGAGATAAGCAAACAAATAAACAATAAAAAACCCTACTTGCTTAAGAAAATTAAAGCTGTTCCTTGTGCTTTCCACCAGAGGGAAATTAATCTCAAGATTCTCTAATTGGAGTGGGGATTAAGGGTGGAGAGAAAAGATACTGTGTAGATGAATGAGAAATATTCTCATCATCTTTACAGTGAATTTTGTAGGACCGTTTCTTAGAGCAGACTTCAATATAAACCGATGATTTCAAATCAAAGTGCAAATTAGTAAAAGTAGTTTTATGAGAATCCAATACAGTCTAATCAAATGTAGGCTTGAGGTTCCAGAAGATTGTTCTGGTCAGAAAAGCTGTGTGAGATGTATAAACATTAACCAGCTGGTCTTAGTTGATAAAACTAAGAGAACTTGATTTTCCAGGAATCAGTCAGAATCTAAGCCTCCCAAATCACTTCCCTTAGATGCTTCCATCAGGTAATATTGTTGCAGAATCTCTCTGAGCCAAAAGTAGGTCCTTCCAGAAAAGGATAAATTATTCTTGGTCAAAGCCACACTGGCACCAGTGAACCGGGTTATCCGATCTGTGGAAAGTTTACTTGGTGAGTGAGACACCAGGGGAGGAAGAGTGGGGATGATACTGGAACCAGATAGGTTAGGTTGCAAATGGCTTCTCGCCTGACTGTGATGGAGAGTTATTTACAATACTGCGATTGCCACAATGTTTTCCTTCCTCTCTAAAGTTCATTTGCTGTTAAAACTTTGTCAGAGTGATATTTAAGTGTAGAAGTTTCTCTTTAATGAATTCCTACCATGGAATCCCACAGGAAGTTTTAGAGAAGGAACTGTCAGAATTCTGAGCAGTGATTCCCAAATCTTGTAGCAATGCAGTGCTCAGCTGTTCGGGGTTCAGAGCTACATGAACATGAGTCAGATATCAGGCAGGGGATTTTTGAAAGCCCACCATGAGGGTTAGAGTCTGGCACATGGGTTTTGTGGTTTTGTGGTTTATTGGTATTACTTTATGTTGCATATTTAAAACTCATTATTTGACAATCCTTCAAGTACTAAAAAGGTACTAAGTTTTTTTACTTTATCAGACATCCAAAAACCTAAGGTCACTTCATGTTTCTGTAATTGTCTACATTCTGTAAATGTTTTAAATTCATGGATTGAATCGTTGAATACTAGAAATTATAAACTCTGATTCTTACTATGAACTGCTTTCATTATGAACATAACCTCATACACTTTTACTAGCAAGTATATGTGCACTTCTGCATGACTGACTATCCCTAGGAGTGGAATTTCAGGCTCATGTGGTATATGCATTCTCAGCCTAAATGTATAACACGTAACTGGTTTAAAAAAGATGTAGCAATAATATTTCCACCAGCAAAATATGAAATGTCCTGTTGCTTTAGATTCTCTCCAAAGCTTCACATTGCCCAGCTTAATTATGGTGATTCTGGTACATGTGTAGTATTAACTCATTGTAATGTATGTATTTTCCAGAAATATAATTGAAATATTTTCTTATATAAAAGTACCATATAAAACTATTTAAAAATAGAAATGTGGGGTTTCTTAATTTTTATAATTTTATCACAGAAATGTCACAGAAAAAGTTTTTCTTGTGAACAAAGATATTAATCAGTATTTGGCTGTGTTTATTGTTAGTATATGCAGTACAAAACTCATTCTTGAGTCCTTTAATGGGGAAATATTTGTATTTTCATACATGGTTAGAATGGTTTCCATAACTTTAAAATACATATTTATGATAATTATTTTCAATGTTATAGAATTCTTGCATTTAAACATTATTGTATTTTCCTATAGTAGTTTCCTACTATTGTGCTTCTGTTCAATTCCATTATCAATGTTAGTTAATATTAATATTAGTGGAGAAAGCAAATTAAACACTATTAAGTCATTTTCATAAAGTTTTAAATGAGAGAACAATTTGTATAACAATCAAAACTCTAAATTATTTGCAGTGTAGTTAGTTCAGGTCATTGCTTCATTTTCAGGAGCTAATTTCTATGTGGACATTAGTCTAAAATGTTCTTGCCAAATAAGTTTCCCAAAGATACAATTTCCCTGGGACTGAACAAATCACATCAAACCTTTACTTGACTACCTGTGGAAGCCCTTTAATAAACAAGTTGCAAGGTCAAACAAAGAACAGATTTTTCCTTGCAGGAAGTGAAATAGTCAGTTTCCTTCATCAGTTTCAGAAACCAGTTTAGAGCCATGCCACTTGTCTTGTTGCCCCGTTGTCCTTGATGTAGCACCACTGACTCTCATGTCGTGCCTGCATTTGACCTGGGAAAGCATTGAACTTTCAGCTTCTCAATGCATTAAGTGAAAAAGAAACAAATAAACAACAACAACAAAAAGCACTTGCCCAGCCATGTTTACCTTTTGATAGTAGTGTGGTGTGTTGACCAGATTCCGCTCTTCAGAAAGAAAGAAATTGTTCTGGTCGCTGGGGCTGTTAAATGGCTGGAGCCTCTCTGCTGTGGTCTCCCCTTGTGGTTGACCTTAACGGAAGAGAACTGCCTGGCCGGAACCTGTCTCAGTTCCTGGAGCAGCCTGAATCGGAGGATTGTTTAGTGTGGAGTACACAAGTCCAGATCCCGTGCACTAACTTAGAGTGACTTTGCACCCCGTGACCCTGACTGAAACTCTTAGTATAACTTCATTACGATGCAACTCCTCTCTTCCAAATTTCATTTCCTTCATTTTTACAGGTATTTTTTTCCTAAAATTCCCCAGTAACTTCCTGCTTGAATCCTTTGATCAGAATCTGCCTCCCAGGAATCTTAACCTATTAGAGTTAGTGCAGGGCCAGGAGAGGTACACAAAGGCAGTTATTTGGAGGTAGGTCATTCTTGATCCTTTGGCTATGAGAACCACATCACTAGTTGTAGGTGTGCTGTGTTCATAGTCCCCATGGCATGGGAGCAGTGCAATTGTTCATGTTTTCCCTAAACTGAGCTGGCATAATGGTAGCAGGAAAGGTGCTAGCTGAGGCAACATATCAGGCATCTGAGGTGCATTTGGGGTATTAGAAATCTAAGCTAACAGTTGCTTTCTTTTATTGTTTATGTACATCATTGTTTTTGTAATTGTTTTGGTTGAGAAGTATATTAGTCAAGATAGACTACATTATGTGTCCATGATAATCCTCTTCTTCAACACTTAAAACAGTTTCTCACTCACAGTACACACATCATTTGGCTTCATATCATTTTTAATCAAGAATCCAAGCTGAATCTCCAGACTCCTGATTGTCCCTGATGGCTGTCAAAAGGAAGAAGGTGTGTGTGTGTGTGTGGACACATTGTCTATATCAGGACGGCTCATTCAAATTGCCAAGCCTGCCTACGCCAGGCGCGGAGAGTTCATTTTGTGTACCGTTATCTAGGGACAGACATTTCAAGCCATTCCTTGATAATGCACTGCAGAGTGGGAGAGTTTAAATTTTCTGGAAAAAAGATTTAAAAAGTACAACATTAATATATAGTTCTAAACATTGTTCTTTAAACTCCCTTTTACCAGTAGTTTCTTAATTTGCTTGTAAACTTCATATCACATAGCATTTTTCATATACTTGAGAAGTAACATTTATTTGTTGAGTAAAAAGAAAGTAAACTCCTTGTTTTTCTCATTTAGAATTTTAATTTTCCCCTTTTCTTGATTCTAAGTTGTGTCCAGAGTTAATTTTCTATAATTGTTTATAGAATTTATTTGTAGTGTTATCTGTAGAGTTTATTTAACCTAGAATAAAATAAATGACTAAATATAACTGGAAAACTACCTAAGGTTCCCTTACTTTTATCTCACTATTTATTTATGCCCTATCGACATTTTTAAACAACTGTGGTAGTAGGTCGTTATTTAATAAACATTGGGCTTCTTCTGCAATAATATGTTGTTCTTTAATAAACATTCAGATCCTTGGCATTTTACTGCTTGCTTACATAATACCAACCCTTCTCTGCCTGGTGTTTTCATAGTCATGTTTTCTTACACAGACACTGAAACCCGATTTCATCATTTCTATCTTTCTTGTTTGTTAACATTTCACATACGTTCTAAACCACTTCTGAAGGTACATCTTCCAAAACCTAGTGTTTGTGGAGTTTAACTGATACTAAGGAAAGTATTTACTCCTTTATTAGGTCACTAATTAAAACATTAAATAATAGTTTATGATCATTCTTGCTGGGTTTTTAGTTATTTTTTTTCCTCTTCAGTTTGACCCTGATTAACAACAATGTAAAAAGGGAATATAATATGCTGTGGTATGTAGAACAGAATGAAAAATTATGGTATTGATTTTGTTATAATCACAAATATTTTTCACACAATGAGAGGTTTACTTAATATAATTACCAATAGTAGTATATTCAAATAAAATGATTTATTTACATTAGTGTTGCTTTGGCACAATGCAATTACTCAAAGTGTAATCCATACATAAATCAAATTAATTAATACCATAAAACAATAGCCACAACAATTGTAATTTTTCCAGCAATCTTAATCAATAATATGAAAATGAGAAAATAAATGAAAGTACAAAACCAGCCTCTGTCAAAAGTAAGCAAGCGCAAGCAATCCAGAAAAATCAATTACCATATAAACTTGATTTATTCAGTAGGTGACATTTCATTATTATATTTGCTTAACTACATAAAATTAATAGTAATTGTAAGCAGAGTGATTGAACTTAGGGAGAAGGAAAGAAAACTCACCCAGGCCTTTAACTTAATTCTTAACCTTTACTGAAACTATGTTTCAAGTCTAACTATTTTATACCTGTATTTTTTAAGATTTCTTTAGATAATATTAACTATTTACCAGTATGGTCCATTTCATATAAACATATCTGCATTACTTAACAAAATACTAATAATTTCCAAAATTAAGAAGCGATATGAAATCTTGCTAAGTAGACCTGTCCATTTTGAATCATAGTTCTACTTGCTTGGTATGCAAGGGTGAATCTTGACTGAGTTTTTTGGTTTCAAATTTAGTCCATAAAATGTTTATTTCCAAATCATAAAATTGTCATCAATACAAGGTATTGTTGGCATATAATAATCAATTCCTCCCCTATTCATAAATGGAGACACCCTGCTTGCCAGGTTCTTCCCATTCTCATCCAATCTGAGGTACTTTTAATAGCAAAAGTGATGTTTCACCCTAATAAAATTGCTTAATATTTGCAGTGAATGTCTCTTACTGTGTCCTTTATTTTATCTGTATTATTTGAGCAATTATTTTGATTTTTATAGATGGAATATATCCTAGAATGAAAAGGCACTAACTTTGAATAACTTGTTTCAGTAAAAATGAAAGAACTGGAACCGTATTACTGGTGCTAAACAATGAGAATGTGCACTCAAACTATGTTTTATATCTCTGCAATTATTAAGAATGGGTTGAATTTGTCAAAAATTGTACTAGAGGGAATTCAAGCATCTGATTAGTGGTGTCTGTGGGTATCTGACCTCAGGTACATTTAAGTACTCTCTGAGAACTACTAGTTTATATCCAAATATTTGATCTGATGCCTATGTGCAAAGTACTCTGAGAGAGACAGTGAAATGTAAGATCTGGGCTTGAGTATAAAGGAATGAATAAGTTATGTGGAAAGATAAAATATTTTTGTTTAAAATTTATATATATATAATCTTGATTTAAAGCACCTTAAAAATTTATGAATGATAGTTCTAAAAATAATGGTTATAGATTTTTGAATTAAATAGATCATGTTTCTAGCCGGGGTACTCAGTAAAAGTTTCAAAGGAGAAAAATCTGAGTTTTTCAAGGAGTAATTGGCTCAGACCTGCCCTAGTTTTCTGACTAATATTTTACTTGCTGTAGTTCTTTTGCCTTTTTATATTCACTTTAGAATAATCTGGTATAGAGTTACAAAACTTTTGCTGAGATTTTGACAGGAGTTGGTTAAACGTATAAATCAGTTTGGAGAAATACACATCCTTATTATGTTAACTCTTCTAATAAGTACAACTCTATGTCTGTTCATTTATTTAGATCATCTTTGATTTCTTTATCAGTGTTGTACAGTTTCCAACATACAAATCTTGCATATGTTTGTTGGAGATGTGTGTTCCACCTACATATTTTATTTATTGAGTGATTTCAAGTAATAATGCATATTATACTTCAACACCTGCATGTTCATTGATATCATAAAGAAATATAATTTATGTTTTACTTTTTCAAAGATTTTATTTATTTATTTTTAGAGAGAGGAGAAGGGAGGGAGATAGAGAGATAGAGAAACATCAATGTATGGTTGCCTCTGGTGCACCCCCTACTGGGGATCTGGCCCGCAACCCAGGCATGTGCCCTGACTGGGAACTGAACTAGCAACACTTTGGTTTGCAGGCTGGCACTCAATCCACTGAACCACACCAGCCAGAGCATAATTTATTTTAATTTTTATTGTATATCATAAAATTTGCCCTGTTTACCACATTTAAGTATTGAATTCAGTGACATTAATTTATTTAATAATATTTTATAACCATCCCTACTAGTTATTTGCAAAAGATTTCACCACCACAGACAGAAACCCTATAACCATTGAGAAATAATTTCCACCTCTCCACCTCTTCAGCCCCTGATAATCCCACTTACTTTCTGTCTCTGTAAATGTGCCTAATCTGTGTATTTCACATAAGTGAAATCAAGCAATATGAAGATACTCTTAATTAAGTTGAGGATGTTCCCCTCTTTTATGATTTTTCTGAGAGTTCTTTTGTAAAAAAAAAAATCAAGATGGACATTGAATCTTGAAAACAAATGTTCTTCTGCATCAAGTGGTATGATCATGCAGTTTTTCTCTTTAGACTGTTAATATGGTGAATTATATGGTTTGACTTCCAAATGTTGAACATGACTTGGAGCACTGGCATAAGCCCTACTTGGTCATGATGTGTAATTCTTTTTGTATAATACTGAATTCTATTAATAAATTTATTCAGAATTTTGTGTCTATATTCATGTACTTATCTACAGTTTCATTTTTGTATACTATCTTGTTTGATTTGGCATCAAGGTAATACTGGTTTCATAAAAGAAATTTTGAAGTCTTTTTTCTTCTATGGTCCAGAAAGATTGTCTATAACTGGTGTTAATTCTTCTTCAACCCCATCTGGCTCTAGAGACTTTTTGTGCAGGGGAAGGAGTAGGCCAAGTTATTTAATTTAATTGTTATAAACTATTTAATTATCTATTCTTTATTAGGTGAGTTGTGGACATTTTTGTTTTTCAAGGAATTGGTTTATTTCATCTAAGTTGATAAATGTAACTGTGTAGATTTGTTTATAGTTTACCTTATCATCCTTTTGATATCTGCAGGATCTGTATGGGTAACTCCCACTTCATTTAGTTCATTCAGCTTGTCCCTGTACTGGTTTCCTGTCATTTAAGCAAGAGAGAAGTTCCCTTGCCTTGCCCAGCATGCTGGCTTCAATAGTTCTAAGTCTGAGATACTGAGGCAAAAGAAAGTCCCAGAATTCACCATCATATCGCTCCTCAATTCTCAAGATTCTTAGCTGGTTTCTCTTCTCTTTACCTTTTAGAATCTTCTTATTTATGTGTCATACATAATGTCCAGGTTTTTTAGTTGTACATCACGGTAATAATTGGAAAAATTGCATCTACTCCATCTTCCTGCTAATGGAAGTACCATAAAGTTTTGTTTATAAGATAAAATTTGACAGGGTAACACTGGTTCACAAAACCAACAGGTTTCAAGTGTACAACTCAAAACATCACCTGCAGAATGTATCGTGCACCCATCACCCCAAGCAAACTTTCTTCCCTTCCCTATTTCTGGTCCCCTCCCACTTGCACACCTCCACCCACCCCCATCCTATTTTCCCTCTGGTTATCACCATCCTGTTGTCTGTGTTTATGTCTTATGTATATGTTCTTTTTTCTTAATTCCTTCCTTCTTTCATCCCCATAAAGTTTTTGATCAGTATTTTAGTTGAATCTACCCAAGATTATGCCCTTAGATAGAGAGTACTTGAGTAAAGAGTCATTTTATTTTTTGTTTTTTATAAAGCCTTAATCACAATCCAGATCCTTAGTTTATAAATGACCTTTGATAAATTATCTCCTACTATAATACTCAGTGTCTTTATCCATAAACTGGAATAATATGTCCACTCCCTTCAAAAGATCCATGTGAAGATTGATGTTGCATTTAAAAAGCATCATTTATGATAAAATCTCCTTATATGATTTAAAAAAAATAAATTTCTCTAAATTTATAGGTAACAGACATTCACTGTAAAAAATGTAGAAAAGTCATAAGAGCAGAAAAATTAAAAAAATCAACTTTTTCCTCAAAATCCAAAACAATTCATACCTAATATTTTTATGTTTTCTTTCAATCTTCTCAAAATGCTTAATGCTATTTTATGTTGTAAAATGCACTTCTGTAACAGACTATTTGAACATTTAGATAATTCAAATGGATGTATCTGTTAGGTCTGCATTAAACCTTTCACTATCTCTATCTTTGTTTTGACATAGATTCTTAGTAGCATTGTGTTTAAAAAACATAAGCTACCTACAAGTACTGGATGTAAAGGGTATTCATAGTTTGTATCAGAAAGGTTTTCTGTCCTGTAGTAATAACTGAAATTTGCATTTCTTAATTGCTTATGAGTGCCAGATGCAGTGCCAAGTGCTTTATCTTCATTATCTCATGAAGTGCATAATGTTATCATCATGGAAAACATATGAGGAAATGTAAGATCAAAGAGACCACATTTTTGTTCAGAGTCGCCTGTCTAAAAAGGGAGGATTGTGCCAAACAGATTCAACCTTCATTGAAACATGGGTTTTTGTGCAAAGATTGGACAGACTAGGGAAGTAAGTGAGGAGAAAAACAAGGTACAACAAGGAAGGCTCCAGTGAGGATTTCGGGCATCTTTGGTACAGAAACAGGTGATTCACAGGAGCTCACTAGGAAGCCACTTAAGATGTCATGCCTTCTGGCCACCTGTCATTTACAGCTGCTGCCAGAAAGCTCCTTCTTTTCAGGAATTCATATCTTAACTCGTTTTTCTTTTCTTACTTGCTATGTTGACAACGGACAAGCAGACTCCTGAGCTCACTTTTGGCTGCTACTACAATATTGTGACCAGCAATTCCATGTCTTTGTCAGATAGAATCTGGTTTAAATCTCAGGCCTATGTCAATTTAGAGACACCAAACCTCTCGAGTGGACTGAAAGCTGAACTATAAGGAAGGACTTTGACACGTTGCCATAAATATGTACCACAGTTCTCCCTCTCTGCCTTTTCCAAAATTATGTGCCACTGTGTACCCGAGTGGGCATATTCTGAGGAAGGGGAAATTTCTACACCCTTCAGAGATTACTGGAAACCAGCTGCAAGGGGTCACAATATGCCACTGAGGTTCAACACTAAGAGTGAGGACACATAGGGGTCAGGTGAGACTAGTATATGGTATACTAACCTGTCTTTTGGCAATTTATTTAGCCCCCAGTTGTTTGTTAGAGTGGATTCATTTGCCCTCATTGGCACAGTGACATGTAGGCGTAGGCTGAAAATATTCTTGTAATTGTACTTTCAGTATTTCAGAAGTAAATAGCATTTTATTTGTATGAATAAAGTTAAATATACAATAACAATTGTTACAGTTGTTTACTGAGCAGCTAATAAGTGACAAAGCCTTTACATGTAACTACAAATTCTTTATACAAGAGTAGTTAATTCTAAAAATATTAACATAATGAGTTTTTTTCTTGTTTCAATAAACAAAAATTTTAAATAGTTTTTTCTTATCATTATGATATCTCAAAAACAGAAAATGTTCTATACAATTTAAGCTACAGTATACACCTTTAATCAGGTTGCTTCCCTAGACTTCCCTTTTGGATTTTGTTCACTCCCTCTGCTTATTCCCTGAAGTCCTCCCTGAAGTCCTCTCTGGATCCTGCTTCAGCCTCATTGTATTTCCTTTGAACTTCCCATGCAGTCTGACAATTTGTCCCTAGTCCCAGGAAGACCTTCCTCCTGCATCCTGGTCAGGATGCATCTTCAGTTGCCTCCGTACCCTTGTCATTCAGTGCTGCATCTCTGCCTCTCCAACACAGGTATTCAGGGATCATCTCTTCCAGTGAAAAACACATACATTGTCAAATGAAGGAAACCAAACAGAACAGTAATCAGCATACATGCTCTAAAACAACTGCTGGAGAATGTGCTTCAGATGGAGTGAAAATTATTCTAGAAGAAATCTTGAAATATCAGAAATGAAGGAGGAGCAGCAGAATGGTGAATATCTATGCAAATGTAATAGACTTTTCTCCTCAGAGCTATTTAAACTATGCATTACAGCTACAATCAACAATTATAACATTATCTGATGGGTCTTTCCATGGACGTAAGTATGTAAAATACTATAGTGTGAATGGAGTGAAAAAGGAATCTCTATTGCAGTAAATTTTCTAAATTCTAAACTGAAGTTGCAAAATACAGATTTTAAGTAGAAATTCAAAGTTAAGCATGTATTTTAGTCACTAGAAAAACCACAGAAATATATAAAAGAGGCTATGTCTTGATATATCATGATAGATAAGTTATCATGATAGATAAATTAACAGGACATTATAAAAAGGTTAAAAAACTGAGAAGATGGCAGAGAAGCAGAGATAGGAGAACACAACACACACACACACACACACACACACACACACACACACACACACAGAAATGTATAAGGAAATGGGAGACCTGTATCCAAAGAGAATATTCATTATATTAAATAAGGTGATCTAAACATAATATTTTTTTGGATTAGATTTTTTTAAAATGACCTAACTATATGTTATCTATAAGAAACTCTGTTCAAATACAATGATAACAATAAGTTAAAAGTAAAAAGATGGAAAAAGATATATTGAGTGCTAATTAAAAGAAAAATTATGTCTATATTTATTTCACATAAAGTGGACTTCAGAATAAAAAAAGCACTAAGGGGTAAAGAACATCACAGAATGATAATGTGATCCATTCAAGAAGATATGACCTGTGTGTGCACCTGGTAACTGAGCTTCACAATGCACGGAGCATATGCTGAGAGAACTAGAAGAAAAATAGTAGAGAAATCTACGAGTATACTTTGAGACTAAAATAATATTCTCTTGGTAATAAATAGACTATTAAATATTATCAAGATAAAAGAACTAAATTCCAGCAGCCAATAAAATCTAATTGATATTTAAAGAATAATTCATACAAAAATAGCAAAATAGCAAAAGAGTTGTCATTATTGCCCCATGCACCTTTCACCTGAATGCCTGTTTCATGGGTCATAAGACAAGCCTTAAGGAATGTTCAAGAACTGAAATTCTTTAAAGTATGTTTGCTAACAATAATGAAATTAAACTGGAAATTAATAACAAAGATAACAAAAACAAGAATTTTGGGATATCAAACTATACATCACTAAATAACCTATGAGTGAAGGATATTTCCAAAGGAAATTAGAAAATGTTATTTACTAACATAAAATAAAAGCTCTAAATATCAAAATTAGAGAGGCCCAGGTAAAGCAGTGTTAAAAAATTTATGAGAGTAAGTGCTTATATTATAAAAAAAAACAAAGTCTAAACTAAAATCAATCACCTAAGCATTCAACTTAAGAACTTGCAAAAAGAAAAGCAAAATAAATCCAAATCAAGGTCAAGGAAACAAATCATTAATATAAGAAATGAAATAAATCAATATCAAAAAATCAGTTGAGAAAATAAATAAAAGCAAAAGCTGATTTTTAAAAACATCAATAAAATTGAGAAACCTCTAGCAAGACTGACAAAGGAACATGAATTACCAATACAAAGAATAAGAAGGTTCTCTACAAGCCCACTGTCATTGCAAGGGTAGTTGAATGAATAATGTGAAAACCTCTATACACATAAATTCAACAACTTGGATGAAGTAGGAGCAATAATTTTAAAAGCACACAAAACCAAGACTAACCCCAGATGACATAGATAACCTGAATAACTCCAAAACTGTTAAAGAAATTGAGTTCACAGGAAGGATCTCTAAGGGGGGAACATACCCTCTAGGTATAGAAGGTTTCAATGGTAGATTATACAAACATTTAAGGAAGCAATAATACCAAGTCTACCCAATCTCTTCCAGAAACTGGGAAAGGAGGGGACATTTCCCAACACATTTTATGAGACCACTATTACCCTGAAATCAAAATGTGACAAAGAAAGTACATTACAGACTAATCTTGGTTAACATAGACCCCAACATCCTCCACAAAATGTTTGCAAATAAAATCCAAAAACATATAAAAAGGATACTCCACAGCCAAGTGGAATTTTTGCAGTTATGTAAGGCTGGTTAGTTTTCAGAAATTAATCAATGTGATCAACTATGTTAGCAATTTAAGGTAGAAAAACAAAAAATCATATCAAGAGATGCAGAAAAAGCATTTGATAAGATTCAACATCAATTCATGCTTAACAAAAAGACTCGGCATCTAGGTTTAGAAGAAGGTTTCTTCAACCCTATATGTGTAGGGTCATTTACACATGTTCAAAAAATCATACGTAATGATTAAAGACTGATGCTTTCCCCACAAGATCAGGAACAGGACAAGAATATCCAGTCTCACCACTCCGAAGTCTTAGCCAGGCCAATAGACACGAAAAAAAATAAATTAAAAGCATAGAGATTGGAAGGGTAGAAATAAAACTGCTCTTATTTACAAATGACATGATTTTCCAAGTAGAAAATTCCAGAATATATGAAAACCTTCCTAGAATGAATAAAGGCACTTAAGTAAGTAAGTTAAGGATATAAAATACAATGCAAACACATAAAAATTAATTATATTTCCATATCAAAGAACTAGAAATAAAAAATTTATATATATTTCACACACAACTAAAAATTAAAACTGAGTATTTCAAATATCATGGAAGACCTATATAAACAAAGAATAATACCATTGACAACTGATCAGAGCAAAGATGTCAGTTCTCTAACTGATCTTCAGACTTCATGCGATACATATGCAAATCTCAGCAGGATTTTTTTTTCTGGTAATAGAAACAGAATCTGAAGTTTATATGGAAAAACAAAGGAACTACACTTACAATAATAACTTTGAAACAGAATAATATTTGATAAGACACACTATCCAATTTTAATGGAGGCAATTGTAGTTGAACAATAACAAAAGGAATATTTCAGAATAAAGCTGCAATAATAAAAAAAATAATGTGGTATTGACAATTGGATAATCATAGCGATGAATGGAACAGAATAGAGTCCAGAAATAGACTATCACAATTATGACCATTTGTTCTTTGACAGAAGTTCAAGTTTGGGACAGCCTTAGAACACTTGGCATAGCACTCCATTTGCTCTCACAGCACTGGGATATGAAGCAGGCCTTTGTGGTTGTCCAGCTTGTCCCTGGTCAGATTGTCATTGGCACGTCTCTAGGTGATGTCTCTAGAGATGGTGTTGAGTAGTGATTCTCAGGTTTCAATAGGCTGCAATCACTTCAATTGATCCAGAAGTTTCTGTGTTCCCCATAAAGGCAACCCAGAACTACAAAGAGAATTTTCTTTGAAATAGCCTAGAATTGACATAATAAGGATCAATTAGGAAACCTCATACATGAAGGCTCCATCGTGTGATGGATTTCAGTTACAGCTGCAAACCCAGTGCCCCTGTGTCAGCAGGGTCTGCCTAACCTGTTTAGTGCCACCGCAGGTCGCCGGCTGAGGTGTATGTGGCATGCAGCATACCCTGGCAGAGGCCAGGGAAGACCCAGGGAAGAACAAGAGAAGCTGGATTATCCATGTCTCTTCCCACTCTCTCTGTGAACCTACATAAATATTCTCCTGAATTCATGTTACCTTGGGAAGCAGGGAAATGGGGAGAAAGGAGTAGAACTGATGAAGGAAAAAAAGACACTGATAAGTTTGAAGTGTGGATTGATATACTTGCAACCTGTTTCAATCTGTTATACTTTCAATCTGTTTCCTTAGAATTGTGAGGAATCAAATAATAAGCTAATAATTCTTCTCAAGTAATAGTTGTTATAAACAATGTATTAGCAGTAGATTTTGATAAGTTGAAAGTAATATTTTCTTAGGATTATATTTGAATGTATATATATTTAGCTGATAGTTTATTTTATTCATTTTTACAACTATCATAATGGAAAAAATCAAAGCAAATTATTTTCATTTAAGAGTGTACTGTTGTTTTAATGGACAAATTATCAAACTATACAGCATTTTTAAACTTATTAATGCATTAATTTATGTGAAGTAACTTCCTGGACATTTTTTGACAATCTAAAAGCCATTTTTTTCAGCTTTAATATATTTTATTGATTATGCTATTACAGTTGTCCTATTATCTCCCCTTCATTCCCCTCCACCCTGCACACCCTCTCCCACCCACATTCCCCCTCTTTAGTTCATGTCCATGTGTCATAAGTTCTTTAACTTCTACATTTCCCCTACTATTCCTGCCCTTCCCCTGTCTATTTTCTACCTACCATCTAAAAGCCATTTTTTAAGCCAAATTATATTATAGTAAATTAACCAGAAAGAAAATTTCTTAAGCATATTTCTGTTAGTTTCTTATTTGGGTCATACCAAATATTGCCACCAGATGGGAGTAGAAGATTGACTAATGTAAAATACCAGCTGTACACTCTGCTGTGCTTCACTTTGTTTTAATATTTGGCTCTTTTCAGAGCCTTTTCATGCCCAAATATTTTAAATAATTTTCAAATTCTGTGTAAGTACCAATTTATTAAAAAAATATAGGACTGAAGTTATTGGAACCTTAAGATTATTAAAGTGATACAACAATAATAGAAGGATTAATTCTTAGCCATTTAAAAAATTTAAAATATCATATGCAAACATTTACAAGGAGCTTTAAAAGTTAGGCAATAATTTGCTAAGTATTATCAAAATGTTTCAGAAAAATATGCTATGTATTTATAAAGACTATATATATTTTTTATACTATGTATAACACAATTGTTCATAAGAGAAAAAAAGCTATTTAGTGGAAGTAACAAGTATGCACAGATAAGAAGCTTCAATGATTTTAATGTTACATCAATGACTCAATATGCAGCATCACATGAATAATTGAGCGGTATTTCCAGTCATGAAAGGGCTTTGCGGCCGTTTCACACTGGGCGCAGTGCACACTCATGGCCTCGCCGGGAACCCGGGGACCACACTTCAGGGAAAAGGGGATGAGGGTCCGGCTGACAGTTCTGTGGTAGGCCACTGTATGAACTAAGTAGGAATTTCATATTTTCTGACTCTTCCACTTTTTGTTATTCCTCCCTTTGTTTGACATATGACCTTATACTTCATAATTAACTCACGCCATATTAAATTTTAATTGTCTTCACAGATGTGCTCATATAAAATTTCAGATGATTACAATTTTTGTACAATGTAAAATCTGAGGCTCTTATGAGGAATTCTTTTTTATTTTCAAATAATTTTCTTGATCTCTTCATTGATATTATTCTCAAGAATAAAAGAAAAATCTGTTAAGTGTTTTGTCCCCTTTTTCTTTTATTACACATTTTCACAAAACAGCATAGTTTAAATTTTCAAAAATCATTTTTTCTGTTGTCAAAAAACAAGCATATTAACAAATCTGTTAAATTCAGTCAATGGTCACCTAACAAAGAAGTTTTGGCATGAGGTGATAAAAAGTCTGGTATATTTCAGGGTTTAGCATTTCATGTTGTAACAAAAAGGAATCATTGACCTAATTATTATACTTCCTTGATATTTTCTCTCTGGTTTCAATAAGAATGTGATTAATTATATTTTAGTTTAAATTCACAGGTGAAAAAAAACATGTTTTTATCACTAACAAAGGATATGAACTTCGACCTGCATTTCTGGTAAAACCTTCAAGAAAACAATAGGTGTTAAAAATATTATTTTATTTCAAATATGTATGTTTAATTAGCTAGTTCACTGAGGGCTTGACAAAAATATAACACACAGCAACCCATTAAAAATGAGACAGGCCTAAATTTAAGCCAGTTTTATCCCAAAAATGCACTGAAATTTTTCTCGGGCAGTACCCACCTAACTCTTCTTTTATTTCTATTTTATTTTTGTCTTTCTCCCATCAGTTACCCTCGGACGCTTCCAAAGCAGAGCAAGGTTTGAGCCCCATACTTCAGTCTGCAGCCATGTCCCACTGACATTTCCCAACTTGAATCAGCGGCTGGTGATGCTGTCCATTGGCCATGGGGCTTATTTCAGACCATCTTGTAAATACGAAGATGAAAGTAATGTAATAATTCTTATTTGGTATTTTCGTATAAAAGGTTATTTACAACACATGCCGAGTCGGATTCCTGCATGGCAGCCATCTGCCTAGAGCCGAGTGGTAGCTGCTCTGGGCAGATGAGTATGTGTGTCTGGTTCGCCAAACGTCCTCTAACCACCTGTGGGTTCCTGAATGCTCCTAAATGTCAGCTATCGTTTATTATCACAGTAGTGTTGTTACCCTTTCCTGCAGCAGTGAATTCTTTCTCAGTCCTTATGTCTCTGTCAAAAATGGAAACAAAAGATCAAGAAAACACAATGGCAAATATAATGAGAAACAGCTTCCTAATTTATTTGTGCGAACGGTATTCCTGTACACTTAATATTAGCTTACCTTTCAGGCCCCAGTGGGAACAGAAATCTGTGACTCCTATTAAAACCTATCCCTTAGGGTACCAAGCTTTAAAGTTTGCCTGTTCCAGGGAACACTGTAAAGTCTATGTTTTCATTTAAAAATATAATTTGAATTACACAATTTGAATATAGTTAAACTGTTACTTGAAAACTCAGGTGTTATAAGAATACTTCTGTGGATACCCAGGCATTCTTGGACTATTTGTAGGCAACTGCGAGGTATATTTTCTCCTTCATATTTCAAGTTAACACACATGAATTTAAACAGTTGCTTTTTGAGTAGCTTGTGGTTAGGTAACTTTCTAAAGTCACAACTATAATAGAAGATTTCAGATACAAAGCAGTCCCATGAGCTGCTTTGCTTAAAAACAAAACAAACAAAATATGACTTTTATTGCAGTAAGACACTCAAACCAACCTGGAGTAACACAGGAATTCTTTATCCCCTGGTCCTAGTGTATCCCTTGAAATTTTGAAGAGCTACTGCCCTTCTGCACTCTGAGCTCTAACCACAGAAAACTACTAAAAGTCCCCAGTCACGTCACAGACAATCACATCTCCAGAATTTTCTTTACTTGTTGTCTTATCGTTGGCATCAGAAATACTTCCTCTGAACTTCAACTAACCCTTCAAAATCTAGTTCGACGGTTATGTTTTCTCAAAACTTGTTCGTGCTTCATTTCCAAAACTCAGTTGTTTTTTCCTATGTGTGTTCATAGAAGTTTCTACCTAATTCTAATTATTACAGATTTCTGGTATATAATGACTTGTTTAGCGTCCATCGCACATTTCACACTGTGAAATTCAAGAGCTTCAGAAATTAAAGAGAAAGAGTTTAAATATCACCTGGAAAGATAATAAGATCGTGGACATCTTAGCTGATAGAAAAAGCCGATAGGAAAAGTTACAGGCCTTATATTTTTGAGTGCTACCCAGTACTTTCTAGTCATGGTCTAAGGGAGTTTAAGTGATACCCAAATTCATAGAGTTAATTAATTGCAAACCCAAAACCTGGACTCAGATCCCTTGATGACGCATTGGCTCATGGGTATCATGATTCTTCGAACAGGCAGCTCATAAATAAACACCATGCTATGCTTTCCTAGGGTTTAGACACAATGCAAGAGAATCAGATAAAATCTACTTATCTTTATTAGTGAATTGATTTTATTGTTGTTTTGGTTACATTTGCAAGCCAATACTATCAATACCTAGAGAAAGAAAAGCTTCCTACCCTTCCTTCCCTCAGCACCTGATGTTTATTTACACAGCCCTCAGGGGAAGGCCGGTTCAGCACACTGACTTCCCAGAGAAGAGCGGCTCACCCTAGGACTTCGCGCCTTTGGAGCCCCTGTATCTCACTGATCAGAGTTCAGCACTAGATTCTCCAGTAACCTGGGTTCAAGGCTTTTGTGATCCAGAGAGATATACATTACATGAGTGCTGCTTCTGTGAGGCAGGGAAACAAAAGCCTTGTCGCTGGGCTTTTGCTGACCTTTTGATCCTGAACTTGCACGGATGAGCCCTCAGATGGGAGCTGGTCTTCCAAATTGCCATTGCAATGGGCCCAGTGAACTTTTAATATTTCACTTGGACTTTTTTGCTAACTAGTGTTTATATGCATCACTCAGGGGGTGAGAATAATTTTAGGAATGATTTTTATGAAGGGGCATATAAAAATGTTTCTCTAACTTTAGTGTTTGTTTTTTCAGATTTTTTTCCCCTTGGGGTTAATAATACTTTAAATTCTACTTGTAAGACAGAAGGGGGTTATATGCTTGAATAAAGACAATGTTTCTGAGATAAAAGTTCACAAATAGCTAATCTTCATTTATTGATATAAAATATTAGAGCCCTTATTTTTAAGCATAAAAATGGAAACAGAACCACAGGATTCCAGTTAAGATCATTTGAGGTTTATTTGATTTAAAGAAAAATGTGGTAAAAAATGTATCCTCAGGAAGCTGCCACCATTATCAATTTTTTAATCATTAAAACCAAAGTCCTCCAAGTCCTTTCTCAACACTTTTATCAGAACATGGTCATCACTGACAAATGGAATGAGGGCTAAAAGTCACATTCCCATGGATTAAAATTATTAGAGAAAGTATGTATTATCAAAGCGTTAAAAGGATTTTTGACATTAAAGTGCAAACACCATGAAAAACAATTTAAACTTTGATAAGGTCATTTGTTGTCATTCTCTACTGTGACTGAGTGGTCACACCCCTATCCAGGCTCTAAGGCCCTTGGAGTCGAGACTGTAATAACTTCTTTAAAAATTGGATGAAAGGCATATGTTTCTGTAATACAATTATGAGGAATTATTTACTGTTTTTTATATTGAATACATTATTTATCCCTCAAAAATAATCCATATTATATAATATGTATAATATTGCACTATGAATCTTCAAATGAACAATGCAAATTAGAATAGGTATATACCCCCATGTCCCAAAATAAACTATTAATGCAGTTAAATTCAGGGAATTTTGTTTGATGAATCCAGGAGAAATTATTACAAAAAGCATTTTTTTTTATTTCCTTCTAAATTGATTTTTCAAAAATTTAATGAAGTCCGATTTTAAGGAATGCAGATAAAACAATAACAGGAATCTGGAAACTTTTCCTGATTTTTCTCATTGATTATGTCAAGATTTTTTTGAGTAAATAATTGAAATACAATGTTTTTCATTGATACAATTCAATTTAATGAGCTTAAGTAATGTAAACACTATCATTTGCTATGTCGAAAATCATTTATTCTTTCACTTCCACTTCCGTTAATTTACTCAGCACCTGTACCTCGGATGGTGACTCTTTCTCTAGAACAGTGCCACGCCCTGATGAGACATAAAAAAATCAGGTTGTCAAGGTCTCTTTTTTTCATGCAGCGAATGATAAAAAAGTGAGAGCAAAACCAAAATCAACAGCAAGTACCTGGCAGTGTAACATACGATAATGAAATTCAGGAGCACTGTAGAAGACTGTAAGCAGAAGGACAGCTGTGAATCACGACAGGCATCCAGGCTGACACCGGAAGGATTCCGAGGATGTCAGAGGGTCAGGGAGTGGGAAGAGTGTTTCAGGTAGGAACACCAAAAACCAAAAACCAATTACCAAAAACAGTAAATGGGAAGAAACACATACATGATAAATATGGCCTGCCTGGGCTTTTATGGAAGGCGTGTGAAGGCAAAGAGTAAAGGCTAGATCGCAATTGTTTTAGACAGACTTTAATCTAAGGCAGGGAAGATTAATATGCAGGAGTTTAAGAGAGTAAGTCTTTCACTCAGATATCAGATATACTCGAAAGCTGGCTGGTGTTTATGGCCCCACTTACTACACATGACATTTACATATTAAATTGGGATTGAAAAACACACAACTGTCCATCATTCTGAGTTGCCAGGTGGAAAAAAGACTACCTTCAGGAGTTTGGTTCTAGGATAATGTTTGAAAGCTGAACGTTATATTTAGAGTTGCTAAATATAGAGTTGCTATATTTAGAGTGAGGAAGAAAGATGGAAACAATAAACTAAAACTATTTTTTAAAAAGCTCAGCATGCTGACATTCACATCAATAAGTATTGTTTATATTTTTTGATATTACTTTTTTTTCTGCAAATAGAAGAACAATCAGCAAAGACATCTATTTTACCTCCTGGATTCTGTGTGTTTTCTCTGTGTATCTTTGGCTATTCCTGACTTTATATAATGTATATATTGTATATGTAAAATTATATACATATATAAAGAGATATATGCAGCATTTTATAGATATACATAGATTTCAGAAAGGGAAAACTGTCATTTGAATTAACTGATAGAAAATAATAAGTATCAAATGTATTTCATCATGTTTTAGGAAAGAAAATATTACAATTTCAAACTTACTGGTTTAGGAGCTGTAAAATACATTTTTTCAAAATTGATATACACTGATATACCAGGTCTTAGTGACAGTCAGTGCAGATACATTCAGAAGGCTGTTATGCAGTTTTTAACGTTTTTCACTTTACAACTTACAGCTATCTATTAGGGCTGGTGTCAGGCATTTTTAGTTTCACCTATAGCTGTTTGTAACCTCTGTTATCAAGACTAATGGAATTAGACAATTAACAACATTAGTGTAGTTGATGGTCTTGTCTGTAAGAATGGTAATAGGCTTCAGAAGATTAATAGCATGAGTACAGTTTTATAATGGAACATCTGCAGAATAACCATTAAGCATATTTGTCATACTAATTTATTGGTGGAACCTTATAACAGATTTCTGAGTAACCAGCTAAATCTTTATACTGACTAAACATGTGTTTGAAAACTTTGTTTCCCCTTAGATATGTGCTATAGGATGGGGACATTCATATTTGGATTATGAATAATTCAAAAAGGACATCATTGACTGTTAGAGTAGTAACACTACTATTTCAATTCAACTGCATTGTGCCTTGAATTAAATATTAATAGAGACCAAAAAGATTAACTTGCTACTAAATATCATTCATCAGTAAGAACATTATAAAAAACATTAATTCACTATAAATATTAATTGAACCAATATTTTTAAAAAAATATAATTTAACAAAGTATACTTTCAAGGTCAATTATTCTTTCATTTAAAATTAGGGATATGTATGATAGACACATTAATTATAAAGATTCCTGCATCTTATATGATTCTTTCAAGTTCAATGGGGTACAGGAATGCATGCTATCAGACTACCCAGGATAGAAAAGTCACCATTTCCATGTATCCCGAGTAATCTCTGATAAATCCAGTGCATATATACATCTTTTCATGAAAGTCTGCCTCCACTTGAATCAATTTTTTCCATTTTATTTTCATAGTAGACACTTATTTTAAACCAGCAGAGATAATCACCATGTGTGAACAGAAAGCCTCATCTATGAATATAAATACAAATTTCTTGACTCTGATCTTGCCTTGGGTTTATATCCATGGCTTCCCCTGAAGGAATGTGTGCCATTTTCCAACACTTCCTTAATATTCCTGGTGGAGTCACAGAATGCATTATCTGGAAAGAGATATTTGAGCTGGGTCAGGCTCTGCAATGGTAGATCCATAATCACGAAGTACTAAGGGAATTTGCGGAGATGGTGAGAGGTTCCGCTTGGTGGGGTAATCCTGTGAATGGCAAATTAAAGTGAGGATATCATATATCAAAAATTTATGATAAAGAGGTGGGCTGAGTTTAGGTTATGAACATTACAGTTTGCCTCGTTAATGGGGTTTGATATTAACTCCGGGAAAGTAGGAATGATTTTAAGGTAAGGTATTAACCATGCTAATAGCTGCATGGAGAATGGCCTGGCTGGGAAAGAATTAGTTACCAAGAAAAACTTTAGGGAGTTGCTGACCAGTACAAGACTGTAAATAGGAGATGATGAGGGCTTAAGAAGGTAATAAATAAGAATTAAAGTGATAATGAAAGATTAAAAGATTCTGAAGCTCTTACTGAGGTTGATTAGATAGAATTTGATAATGGACAATGGAAAATATCAGCGAGCAAATGGAGAATCTCAGAGGCTGCCAGTGTCCTGCTGTAGGTGAGAATAGGCTGATCACTCCATTAGTAACTGAAATTATAAGGGGAAGAAACTGTGTGAGAGAAAAATACATTTACTTTTGGATTTCATTTTGAGATCCCTTATAGAACATTTAAGGGATGTTCTATAGGAATGGTTAATTCTATATGGAAATGAAATTTGAGATGAAGATCAAGATCTCGATACAATTTAAGCACAACGATGGAATGAATCACATCATCCAAGGAGAACTGAGGGTGAAAACGGAGTGGGGGATTCCACTGTAAAAGGTGGGCAAAAGAAAATGAGCGGAAGGAGAGGCCATGGTAGAATGGGCAGAAATATTGAAGAAGTAAAGGGGTACTGAGGACAAAAGAGAGTAGAAAAAAGATATTTAGAGATAGGGTTAGTCAATATTGCTAGAGGCTTTTAAGTCCTTTATGATAATTAAGTAAAAGATAATATTACCCTTTGGTTATAGCAATTAGCAGGCAATTATCAACATTACTAAGAACATTTTCAGTAAAGTAGTGATGGTCATTCAGAATTTATCTGACTTGAGAACTTTTAACTACTTTTGTGTCAAAAAAAAATAAATTTCTTTTTCAAATAGCCACTCCCCCCACCCAAACAGATACATGGTAAATCTAACAGCTCAAATAAACTGAAGTATTTGGGATAGTTTAGATTGACACTTGAATAATTCTTACCCTATAAAAGTATTTATTTTGTTTAAATTTACCTATCACAGTCTTGGACAATACAAATTATTTAAATAATAATTCAACCTTTTATGTATTAAAGCTGACCTGATATTCATGGAATAGGAATGGTAGGAGGTATAAATAGATCATTCCTTATATCCTTATAATATGGCAGAGCTGAGCAATCCGTGTCTGTATTATATATATATATTGCATTTATCCTTGCAAAATTATTTAGCACCTTTATCAAGCTAACAAATGCAAAAACTCTCTCTAGTATAAGCAAGGTTTTAGAATAAAAACACAGAATGTCAAAGAATAAAGGAAACCTGCAAAATCAACTTCACCAATCTTCTAAGTATTAGTCCCAGAGGATTTAATTTACTTATGAAAGGAATATATTTAATTATGAGAAAGTTAGACCTAGAACACACATTACTATCCTTCATATATTCTTATTCTTTTTAAAGAAAAATGCAAATTTTGGTGTCCTGATTAAAGAGTTAATATGACCAAATGATTATTTGCCACTGATTTGCACAAATGTGTATTATTTATGTCTTAAAATTTTATGTTAATTCTCTCAATGTACTTGCACTTTTAAAAAAGTGCCCTAATAGCAAGTGTTGTGATTTTCAACAAATTTAAATCAAATTATTAATCAGTACTAAAATATTATCATTGGGTAAAATTTACAAAAACCTATATAAGAAGTACAGGCTTAGTGCTGCTATAATCTTTAAATATGGAGCTGGAAAGTTTATCCAAAAAGTTTAAGGTGCAAATATCATAACACCTGAGTCACCTGCTTCCAAAAAATATCAAGATAATGCACAATCTCCCCACTGTCTATACTAATCTTCTGCTATGAACTGAATTCCCACAGTACTTATTAATGTCTTCAAGAAAATATTAATCCAGCTCAATTCTATCTTAATATAAGTTATAGTGGAGTCGAATTAACTACTTAAAAAAAAGAGGTTGGCCACAGTAAATCATCCCCAAACCAGGAATTGTCTCACACTGTCCCTGTTTCAGTATAGTCATGGATTGTCTCCACTGTGGTCCTGACTCTTTGAGGGTGGAATTCCTACTCACCATCGGAATACTAGCTGGATGAGATCTGAGTCCAACTAGCCCTGCTACCATAAACTAAAGGGAAAGGAGGCCAGTATCATTTGAATTTCATCTCTGTCAGTTCCCTTTATCATAACATAAGCATGAGACAACAGGAATTCGGTTTTGTCAAGTCTGTTAAACTAAGCATCAACATTGTAGACAGAACCCAAGGTGGTTCACGAGTATCAGAGTGTGACCAGTAGAAGACTTTAGGCTTCTTGAGCTGGGAGGATATTAATGAAGGTAGAGCAAATGGCTGAGGCCCAATCCTTCACAAATTACCATGTTAGCATGGTTACAATGGATAATTAGAACTGTGAAAATGTGAAAAATAGTTCACGTATGTATTAATAATTTAGAATGCCTTGTGTAGTAACAACTTCTTTAGTCCCAATCTTCCAAATTTGACATAAAGAGAACTCATTAAGGTTAAAAATGACTAGAAAGTAGCATGGAGAATTTTAGTCTTTGTGATCTCTGCTTTCTCTTGGAATCGGCAGTATGAGTGTATGCATTCACTTGCACAGAGAATCTGGCTGTATTCTTTGGGGAAAACAATATGTGAATATTGGAGAAATTTTGAGACTGAACGCTTGCAAGCTTTTTCAGGGTCCTGATACTCAGAAGTCTTAGTTTCTGTTGGGTAAATATTGAAATCATTCCAGCTATTTTTGCATCAGAATTTAAAATGTAAGTGTGATGAATAAAAATGAATTTTTGTGATTAATATAGCACTGAAATGATACAAACTTGTACTAAAAATAGCTAATATTATAGTAAAAATAGGGGAAAAGATGACATGAAATCTGTAGGGTATGACAGATTTTTTATAAGCAATACTGACCAAAAATATTGCAAAAAGAAATGATTTATAATAATCATTACAAGCTCCAGATTATCAAAGCCAGTGGTTTCAATATAGAAATGTATATAAATTGTTAAAATGACTAAATATACACAAGGATATTAACCAAGGTTATAAAATTTGCCTCCTCAATTCAAAAGCCATTATGCTTTTTAATTTTTTGGTTAATGTTTACTTTGAAATCATACTAAAGAAATATAACTTCCAGGGACTTCCGGCCAAGATGGAGGTATAGGTAGACACACTGTGCCTCCTCGCACAATGAAAATAAGGTCAGCAACAAGTTAGAAACAAGATAACAACCAGATCTGACAGAAAATTGAACTGTATGGAAGTTGGACAACCAAGGAGTTAAAATATACACATTCATCCAGACCAGTAGGAGGGGCAGAGTCGGGCAGCCAGGCGGAGAGGGGTCGAGGCACAAAAAGTGGTGGCACCAGGCGCCCAACGTATCCCCAGCGTGTGAGGCATCCCCAGCGCCAGACCGCAGTGGGTGGACCCTGGGCGCACAGAGGGCTGGCAGACCCAGTCAGGCAGTGACTGTGAAGCGAGGCACTGCGCGCTAGGTGCCTGGCTGTCTGGGCCACAATCCCGCACAGATAAACCAGGCAATGTTGGGCAGTGGGACAGACCTCCCAGCCCAGGGTCCCAGCGCCAGGAAATAGAACCTTGGGACACCGATTGAAAACACCTGCAGGGGGTTGAGGTGCAGGGACAGACTCCCAGCCTCACAGGAGAGTGTGTGGGAAAGACCCACGGGGTTCTAGAATGTACACAAGCCCACCCACCTGGGAATTAGCACCAGAAAGGCCCAGTTAGTTTGATGGAAGCAGCGAAAGGGACTGAAATCTGAGGGAGAGAGGAGCAAGCGCCATTGTTTCCTCTCAGATCCTGCCCCCACATACAACGTCACAACCCAGCCACTGGGTTGCCCCGCCCTGGAGAACACCTAAGGCTCTGCCCCTCACTACATAACAGGCCTTACTGGATCAAAAAAAAAAAAAAAAAAAAAAACTCAAACGGAAGTACAAATCAAAGCTTCAGAGCCAATACTTTCAAGTGACCAAGAGATAGCCAACCTATCAGATGCACAGTGCAAAGCACTGGTGTTCAGGAAGCTCACAGAATTGGTTGAATTTGGTCGCAAAGTAGATGAACCAATGAAGGCTATGATAAGAGAAATGAAGGAAAATGCACAGGGAACCAGTAGTGGTGGAAAGGAAACTGGGACTCAAATCAATAGAGTGGACCAGAAGGACGAAAGAAAAAAAACAAACAGAAAAGAATGGAGAAATAAGAATTTAAAAAAATGAGAAGCTTAGGAACCTCCAAGACATCTTAAATGTTTCAACATCCGAATTATAGGGGTACCAGAAAGGGAAGAGGACGAGCAACAAGTGGAAAAGTTATTTAAACAAATAATAAAGGAGAACTTCCCCAATCTGGCAAAGGAAATAGACTTCCAGGAAGTCCAGGAAGCTCAGAGAGTCCCAAAGAAGATGGACCCAAGGAAGAACACACCAAAGCACATCATAATTACATTAGCCAAGGTAAAAATGAAGGAGAGAATCCTAGAAGCAGCAAGAGATAAGGGGACAGTAACCTACAAAGGAGTTCCCATCAGACTGTCAGTTGATTTCTCAAAAGAGACCTTGCAGGCAAGAAGGGGCTGGAAAGAAGTATTCCAAATCATGAAAGACAAAGACCTACATCCCAGATGACTCTATCCGGCAAAGTTTCATTTAGAATGGAAGGACAGATAAAGTGCTTCTCAGATAAGGTCAAGTTAAAGGAGTTCATCATCACCAAGCCCTTATTTTATAAAATGTTAAAGTGACTTATCTAAGAAAAAGAAGATAAAAAATATGCACACTAAAATGACAACAAACTCACAGTTATTAACAACCACACCTAAAACAAAAACAAAAGCAAACTAAGCACACAAGTAGAACAGGAACAGAATCACAGAAATGGAGATCACATGGAGGGTTAGCAACAGGGGAGTGGGATGAGAGAGCGGGGAAACGTACAGAGAATAAGTAGCATAGATAGTAGATAGAAAATAGACGGGGGGAGGGCAAGAATAGTATGGGGAATGTAGAAACTAAAGAACTTATGACACATGGACATGAACTGAAGCAGGGGAATGTGTGAGAGAAAGGGTGTGCAGGGTTGAGGGGACTGTAGGGGGGGAATGGGACAACTGTAATAGCATAATCAATAAAACATATTTTAAAAAAAGAAAGAAATATAACTTCCAAATCATTATAATAAAAATGAGATGGTTATCCCCAGCATCTTGATAAGAGGTTAGAAATCATATTAAACCTGTGTTAGAATGTAAAATTGTATAAATGTTAATATTATATTTTTGTTGATTTTTACATTAAAAATGAAATCGTTAAGTTTAAGCAAGTAACTTTTGAAATGAAAATAGAGCACTTCCGGGACCCTTCAGGGATTCAGCCTGCTCATATCATCAAAGTTAGATGTGGCCATGCTATTCACTTGACCTATAAGTATAGGTGGAGTCGACATCTGTTTTTTCTCCCTGGAAGCACTTCACAGCTGGTGTGCAGTTCTCCACTTTCCTCGCAGCAGTGATCCTCGATCGGCAACGTGGAGTGCAGGTTCCTTGGAGAATCAGGAGACCCTTGGTAGACTTTATGTGAGGATGAAATAATCATTTAATATGATAAACAAATAACATAAAGGATGTTTTTGTAACTATAGCACAAAGTAGCTTAGCTGTATTTATACAAGGTTAACTGTTTAATATTTTATAAAACATTTTGATGTCAAATTATATAAGTATAATGATGAAGATTCATGAGATAATATATAACAGTACCTGGACTATAGTAAATGTTAAGAAATGCTAAGTACTTTCCTCCTGTATGTATTGATGTATGTTGGATAGAGGTTTAATTCAGGGACAGTTTAAATCTTTTTAATAAGAGGGGAGACTCAAAAAAATGAAATTATCTTGTGGAGGGGGCCCCTTGTAGTACAGTCTTCCCTCTCTAGGTGAGAGTTCTAGGAACCCATCTGCATCAGTGCATGCTCTGGGGGTTGTGTTCTACTCATAGTATAATAAATGTTTCTTGACAAATAAAAGTGAGGAACAAAGTTTGTCATTTGAATACTTTTTCAGTTCATGCACTAAAGCTTGTTGCATGCATTTCCAAATGCCTAAGCTGTGACAAGAATTTACTAATGTTCACTGATTCTCAAGTATCTATTACAATCTCAAGACAATTTTTTTAAAAACCTCTAGAACTTAGTTTATTAGATACATGAGGAAGCAAAAGAAAATTCAGATTGCAACTTTGCATTGTATTGCTGCCCACTTCTTTTTGCTAATGAAGGACTCTGCTCCTAAAAGCCAGGTAGTACTGACCTAAATGGTCAAAGAAGCTGGTTCAAGGACCAAACTAGTATGGTGTGCTTTCCCATGCTGCATACTTCTTCACCCTCAGTTTTTCCTCATCTTCCTCCATACAGACTTCTTTTAAATTTTACATGATGGCACCACATTCCCATGGTTACGGTATCTTTGCCAAGTACAAGCAAATGTTTTTAAGCACTGAGATGGGAAACAGTCTCCATTGTCCTCCACAGTTTTCCTATTCTTTGTCATTATCTTGGGTAAATCTTATGGTGTTTGTACTGACCTTTTTTTCATAGAGTCTTGCAAATATCTATTCTCCATTTAACAAAAACTTCAAATAAAAAATACGAGTTTTGAAAGCACTGAATAAAGAAATGAGTTAAATACTGTAACTACTGGCAAGGATGACATAGACTTCTTGGGGTAGTGAGGTCAAGTAAATCAGTTACAATGGGATATGACAAGTCCCATTATGAAGATACATATAAGATGATTATTTACCATAGAGGAAAAACACCTAAGTCTGGGCAGTGAATAAATATTCCCCAGATGAGACAGTATACTTTCTGAGTCCTGAAAATCAAGTAGATATTAATCACTTAGAGGAATGCATGGTTGGAGGAATCAGATGGACTAAAAAGACGAAAGAAGAGCTTGCTCTTTAGAGAGCAGTATTATGTAAAGGTTTTTGACATGAAGGAAGACAATGTTTAGGTAACTCCAAAGAGCAGTCCAGCAAGATAAGCGAATGACGGTCAGGTCCTTGGCAGGAGAGCAAGCTGGAGTGGTAGGCAAACTTTAGGTTACCAACAATATTGTGTGTCATGAAAAGGTACTCAAACTCTCACCCCATGATATATGTAAAATGTTTGCATATAATAAATGTTGTAAAACTGTAAATTTTAATAATAATTTGTTGGATTAAATACATATATATGTCCATATGGATAAATTGAATTTAATCTATTAGTCACTCATTGTGAGATATTCTTCAATCAGTATCTCTTAAATATTTTTGTTGAAAAGAAATATAGCCTGGTTCAATGAGTTTGAATAGTTGAGAACTTTCCAATCAACTTCATTTTACCCATGGAAAATCCATTATATATCATCAGGTTGGTGGTGGTATCTTAAATGGTTACTTTTCTTGCCATAGATGAAAATGAAAATCAGTGTGCTAATAAAGCAGCATGGTTGTTTTTCTGTCAACCATGAAATATGATTATTAGGAAAGTCAGAAAGATAAACTAAAATATCAGTTCCTTAAAAAAATAGCTGAGCAAATTTTAAATTCATGAGCTCCCATGGATATTATGTTGCTTGGAAATATTTATGTGAATATTATGGTGTCCAAGTCTCATGATAAGTGGTTACTAAGAAGCTGAGTTGCACCACTAGCCAGTTTTGGGCATGTGACTACATTAATCTTGAATGCCGGACTGTATTAATCCTTCTTACACTCTTCTCAGCAAAAATAAGAAATGTGTCATCCTCAAAATAAGCCTCTAAACAGGTTGGCATGAATTTGAAAGCATATTGGCGTAAATAAGGAAGAGCAGGAGAAAAATGAGTCCCTGCAGAACACACAGATTTATTGCACCAGGAGAAGTTCAGGCAGCTGGAGGGATGAGTTGCTTGTTGCCTGTTGGTGCAAGTAAAACATTTTTATACAAAATTTATTCTGTAGAGTTGATAAAAGGTTAGAAATTAGTACTTCATGTCAAGGCCAACTCTAGGGAATTTTTATCTTTACAATAAATTTTATGTACTTTTTCTCACTTAAAAATCTGGATAAACTTTAATGAAATGCATAAATCTTAACAGCATTCAGTGTCATATTAAAAACTAATCTTTGAATATGAGAAAATGAATATTAAACTTTAAAAGAGTCACTAGTTAATTAAGCTAATACTGAGATAAGTACATTAATGAACTTTAGAACATTTCTGGACAATCTGTATATGTCATTGTGACACATTATTTTAGAATAATTGTCTGCCTAACCTGTTGAACATGGATAACTTTTGTTTTTGTTTCCTTTACTCTGAAATTTCAACTTTTAAGATATTACAGATGTTATTTAAATTTAGACTTGCTGTTTCTAGTAGCTGTATTATACTAAAAATTAATACACCAAAGCTTATTAGAAGCTTGTTTTTGGAGTTACAGAATAATTTCTTTAAATCATTCCAAAAATATTTATTGAGTATGGGGAGCACTATATAGCAAACAGTCTTCTAATTTATGGATGCACAATTTTGGAAAATAGAAAGGGTCATTATTTTTATAGTGCATTTTTTATATTAGAGAAATTATATTATGACCAATTAATACATAATATTCGACATGCCAGGTGGCAAAGTTTTATATAGAGAAATAAAACATTTATGGTGTTAGGAGAAAATTCACTAATCAAGTTATGTTTCAACAGAGACAGTAAATGCTGTCAAAGTATTTTAACAAAAAAGTTAAAAAACAGGACTCATGAAACATATAACATCTGTCAATTACTTATTCAACTCATTAATTAGTGGGGGGGAACAGGAAGATGGTAAAGTTGGTTCCAAAGTTATTCTGAGAATGACTTCTATAAACATTTTGAAAACGAGGAATGTTAGACCAGAGCTCCCAGGCCAGAAAACAGCACTGGCTGACGTCCTGTGGGGCAGCAAAGCACGGCTACTGGGCTTAGTTTTCTTCTGAAAAGAGCCTGCCGGTTAATGCGCAATAAAGCAGTCTTGGCTGTAATCAAACAGAGAATAAGACTCAAACAGAAAACTTCTAGAAAACAGGTGATTTTTACGTGGGCTTGTTAAACAAGAATGCCCAGACATGACATTGACATGGCATGCAGGGCTTGCTATTTGATTTCCAGGTTTTAAATATTTTTTTAAGTATCAAAGCTCTGCGAATATTTTACTTGCTACCCTGAAGTTTCCCTTAGATAAGGACCTATGACATTTTTTGGCTGATAAGATCTGAGTTGGAATTATAATAACCCACTTTTATGCTGCGTTAGTATAAAGCTCACTCGCTGTTCTTTAGTATCATTTCCCCCAGCTATGCCATCTGAGGAAGATACGTGTTCTATACTATGTGGCTGTAAGCTGTTGGTTCCTCCAGGAGCCTTCCCTTTGGAGTGGCTGTGTGTATTAGAAACACTGCTTCCCCCTTTAGGTTCTCATCCCCAAGTAACAACATGTAAAATAAATGGGATGTAGTATGTCTTTGTGGTATTACTTTAGTGAGATCTGAGTGTTATAACAGCATAAGTAGTCTATATTGACCAACACAGAAATCATTACCAACAGAATGGTAGCATTTTAGTAGTTAGCTGTAGTTATTGAAGAACCTAATATAAGAGCCTGGAAAGAGGACGGTTTATGTTTTATAGTGCAAAAAAATATTTATTAAAACTCTACTAAATTTTCTTGGTTGGGAAGCAGGCAGATCAGGGGAAAGGGGTTGGAAAATAGAATATTAGTAGTAATGTTGCTCGCTGTAAAGAACAGAACAGTGTTCCTCTAAAATTCCTATTTTGAAGCCCTAAACACTAATGCAAGTGTATTTAGAGATAGGATTTCAAAGAAGTAATTAAGATTAAGTGAGGTCATAAGGGTGGGGTCCTAATCTAATCTGTACTTAAAGGCCGAGAGACACCAGGAGAAAGCGCAGTGTGAGGATGCAGAGAGAAAGCATCAACTTCAAGGTAAGCAGAAAAGCCACATGAGAAATTAGATCTGTTGACACCTTCCCTGACCTTAAACTCGCTACCTTACAAAACTATGAGAAAGTAAATTTATATTGTTTAAGCCACTCAGTCTGTATCATTTTGTATGGCAGCCACATAAACTAAGGCAGTTGTTGTTAAACTGCTATTAGCCCCAAATTATAAGAAAGAGATTATTAGTGAAGAAGAAAGAAATGCCTGGTTTGCCCCCTTCGGGCTTCAGTTTTTCTAAGGCAGAGAGAGATCTGAGAAGATTGCTTGCCTCCCACTGAAAGCCTGTTCCCCAAGCACATGTTGGATATGGCCAAAGGGGGAAAATGGAAAAGGAGGAAGCTATAAGAGGCCACAGTTAATAGTGGAAAAGATAGTTTTTCCAAGGAGCAAATCAATGCCTAATCAAGAAACATTTCTTATCCCTAGGTAAGGGGCTCTTACAGTTGCTAGAGTAATTGCTGATTATCTCCCATTCTTCCCTTTCTCATTTTTTTCTTTTTTCTTTTGTATTATATGTCACCACTTGTCTTCTGCATTAATTGGAGTGGGAGAAAGAGAAAACCTTTTCTTCAGTGCAAAGGCAGTCAAAGGGTACTAGATTGTAGAGAATACCATAAACCACACTGAGATCCTGGCCTTCAGCATGGATTCAGTGTTTGCCTGCACTTTCAGCTTAACTACTCTGGGTCTAACTTGACTGTTCTAAATGTGAGAGAAAAGAAATAGTGGGATATTTGGTCAGCAAACAAGAGGACTGTGAATAAATAGCAATTTGGATGAATTAATTGTCCTATATATGTATTCGTATATAAATCCAAATCCTTGTTGAACTTAGATGAGACTATCTGAGAAGTACTAGGAATGAAAAAAATTAGATATGTCAAGTATCATCAGTGAACCAAAGCATTAAAATTTGTGTGTTCATTTTTACCACAGCATAGCTTCATCAGTCCTGACCAATAAAACTAGAGACAAAAATGAAGTTATGATTAGGTCATACAAATAAGTGAGAAAATAATGTTTCACACAGAGGAAACTGAGTTTGCACAGTCTGTGACTTACGAGTACGATCGGCTGTTAGAGCACATTTCTATCTCTGCATGCCGTGCATTTGCATCGTGAATAATACTGCCAATATTATATCCTCACTTACCAGTCTACCCTAGCACAGGCCAAGCTTTTATGTCATTATCGAACAGGTTTTCAGATAAATACATAAGTAGGTAGAATAACTTGAAACTTTTGGAATTATTAACTATTCTATATCCAACCACACTGAACATTAAGTCATAATCAACATATATATCTGAAGATATGTTCTTAATTCCAGTCTGTTTTCAATATTATAATGTTACCAGCTATTTCTTTTTAAATATCATGTGTTATTTTCCCCATTTTTAATCATAGTCTCTTAGCTTTGCCTAGATTCCTTTGCAAAAACATAAACTTCAGTTTGGTACTCTGATCCCACCAATTCTACCATTTAGAGATTTTTTTCTTATACCTATATGTCAAATAGAAAAAATAGAATTAATATATTTAAATGTTTTATAAGGAACATAGGCACATTATATACATTACTACTATTATGTCTATAAAGTGAAAAAACATAAAAATATGTTATTGATATTTTAAGTGATTTTTCTTACCAGTTAGAACGAGTTATCTTCTTACTTTGGTTTTATTTAATCTCATGCTTCCAAATGGCTATTTAATTTCTTAGCTGGGTAGTTGATTTGTATGAAATTCTTGTTTATGTCTCTAATGCCCTCATGTCATTAGGGGTGAAAGACTTGAAATACAAACAAATTAGAAATATTTCTCAAGAGGTCTTTACTCCTGATGAAGATAAAACTATTAAAAATATTGAGACAATTTATAAATTATAAATATTATGATAATTCTGAAAATTTAATTCATTACAAAACCACTTGAATTCATTTTCTATCTTATAAGTATTCCAAAAAATTAAAAAGTCATTACCATACATAGTATGTTCATCAGCCTGGAAAGTCCTCTAATTCGAAAGTTAATTACAGTAGGATATCAATGTAGATAGGTTTATATTATTATTTCATGCATTATTATTGAGGAAATCAGCTTTTTCAATAGATGTTTATTATAACAACAAAATGATCACATTTGTAGCTGATATGTAATGTATATATAGTTGGTATATATAATGGGTTTTATAAATCTCCCACACTTTTATTTCCCCCTCCCCATGTGTGTGTATTGCAAATCTTATTTACAGTGACTTTATGAGATAGGTATTATTATCAACGTACATATTACAGTTAAGAAAACTGATGCACTGAGAGAATAAATAACCATCTATTTTTTTGTTGTTTTCTATTTCTGTATAAAATCTCTCCCCAAACTTAGTGGCTTAAAACAAACATTTTATTTTCCTCGTGAATTCGTGGACCAGGAATTTGGAAATGTGTTGGGTGGGCAATTCTCTCATCGCCCAGGAGTGAGCAGACAACTGGGGCTGGAGAACCCACCTCCAACCCAGGGCGGCCTCTTCCCTTACATGCCTCTTGCCTGGCTGCTTCTTTGTTCTTTTTTCTCTCCAGAATCCCTTCCAGCAGAGCCTCTCCATGCAGCATGGTGAACTCATTAATAAAAGTAGACAATGAGAGTCAATGAAGCCTGCAATTACCATCAATCAAGGAAGTCAAGGGTACCACTCCCAGGAAAGTTTCAGATAATGTGGGAACACATGAACATTTATAAGTTTCCCAAGCTTGTAATTTTTTACCTCTGTGTGCTTTCTATAGTGACTAGCAAAATAAATTTCAAATAGAAATTTCAATAGAAGTTTATTGTAAGGCTATAAAAGTAGGGGTGTATTAAGACAGACTATGTTTCACTGCATAAACTTTTTTGAAGGAAAGTGTATAAAAGACAATAGCTTTAAGGGAAAGAAAAAAAACTATATTTATTGGATCTGTGGGGAGGTAAAAAAGATTACAAAATGAGGATCCCTGCAGTGTTTCTAAGAAAATTTTGGGTGTTAATGCAAATTTCCCATGTACACAATGGAAAATATGAATCACTCTTAATCTTAGGAAAAAATTATAGACTCTTTTTATAGTATCTCATATCTTTTATTACTTTGTAAGGGAAAAGAAAGATCATAAAGTACATGTGAAATGATTGATTTTAGTTTTTTTTAAGTATATAATTTGGTACATCAGTTATTACCCATGTGACAACAATTATCACCTTAGAAGCTTGGAAGATAAATTTTGATCAGGGGATACTGCTGTGCTGATAAAATACTTCAATAGTGGGGTCAGGTCTCCTACAGAAGAATATTCTCTGTATTAATAAAGAAAGAGAGGGAACTATACTAAGGCTGGAGTTCAGTAAGAGAGACTTGAATGAAGCAGCTCTACTGGGAAGTTTTAAGGAAATGCTAAGACCGGTGTCATGTCATCCTGTCTAGACACCACTGGCTCTTTCCCCGCCCCACTGATTGTGTAACAGAATCACAGAGTTATAATCTTCTTGGTGTAATTGGATTTACTGTGGAAGCTCAATCAGCAATGTGTTGGCATCAACCTTGGTACTGGACTGAAAGGCTGTCAACCTGAGAAAATTACACCTGGGTTACATCTGCTTCAACGTGCAACACAGAGACTATGGAAGAGTTCTAATCAATAAATTACATTGACATGATACCACATAGTTCTTCTCAACTTTCATTTTGCAAGGATCTATTTTAATTTTTAATGTATTGAAAATACATTATAATAATGTTAAAATATGAAACATGTAGGGTTAGTAAAATTTGTGCATTATAATTTCTATTTCCTTCTTAACAGAAAAATGTATTTTCTAAAATGATGAGGACAGAGAGACCCTTGAAATAAACATCATCAGATTATCTTTATTTAAGATGCAGTTCTGTTGCATATCACAGAAGCTCCTCCTTCCATAAGTGGCTTTTTTAGAGTCTTTCCTGTTAACAGAGCTGGGGTAGATAATCCAGGGCTAGAATGGTGGAATTGTGGGTTTGTAATCATAATGCTACCAAGTTTCCTTTATTTATTTATTTATCTATTTATTTATTTATTTTTACATTTTAGACAGAGGAATTGAGGAGCAGGTATAGCTGTATGGAGTAGCCGTACACATTTAAAACAGGCTGCCTGGAAATTTCATACAAAACTACTGCTTATATTTTATTAGTGATACTTTTGTCATTGATCATATTTATTCTGGAAGGCAGCATTCTGTTTTTGGAAAGAAGGGGAGAATGAATTTGGGGACAGGCAGCTGTTAGCTTCCATCCCATACATTTTGTGAGCATTCGGAAATGGATAAAACACTCCTCACTGCCCGCTGATGGAGGAAATATTCCGGGCTCTGGAGCAGTCAGGACAGAGCTGAGGGAGGCCTGAGGTGAGAGGAGCCCTGATGCACTGGGAAACCAGCATGGCCTTTGAGCCAGAGCTGGTAGAACAACCACGGCAGAGCAGAGAGGGCCTTGGCCATAAGCCTGCTGAAGGGTCTTTTGGGTGTTGCTTCTGCACAATATAACAGCATCTGGGGCACTTGCAGAAGTCTTCATTTGCCTGTGAGGGAATTTCATACAAACCCCTGGAACAGGAACATTAAGACTGTCTTTACCTACTGTCAAGTAGCCCTCTGGAAATCCTTCCACTTCATACCACATTCATCTGATCATCTCTCCTTTTATACAACATTTACATGTGGGGTATAAAACTGAAAGCAACCAATGAACAACAAGGAAAACAAACAAAATCTCATAGACACAGACAACAGTATGGTAGTTACCAGGGGAAATGGGGTGCAGTAAAGTGTAAAGGGGTCACACATATGGTGACGGGAGATTTGACTTTGGGTGATGGGCACACAATGCAATATAGAGGTCATGTACCATAAAATTGAACACTTCAACACTATATAATCTTATAAACCAATGTCACCCCAATAAGTTTAATTAATAAATAAAATTTTAAAAATAAATAACAAAAAAATGAGGGTGTGTGGCACTGGGCTGGTGCCATAACCTCTGGCTGTTAAATGGGGTGGGTCAGGGCTGGGCTCACCAGAGCCTCATTGAGGGGACAGGTGTTGCCTGCTTACCTGTATGTTCTGCCAGGCCAGCCTCACCCAGTCTGCACCTTCTGCCATGTTTCCAGCTCTCAACACAAACACCAGTTTTTACATTCTTAGAGTCTCAAACCATAGTCACCCAACATCCAACACTATGACACCCAGGTAGGGGCTGTGCAGGCAGCTATGTGACTGAAGGTGGTACACTAAGGTAGCTCAGGTGAGGAATCTTGTCTGGGAGGTCTCTCCCCTTGCCTCTTGTTCTCAGCTGCTTCCACTTGCAGGAGCAAAGTAAAACAACCAAACAAATGCAAAGTTAATCAAACAAGGTCATCTCCTGAGGCACATCTTATACTCCAAGAGTGTGGCTGGATGAGAAAGGGCAGATTTGCTGCTGTATTCCAGGCCAGTAGCCTGAGGCATCCAATCCAAAGAGGTCTAGTCTCTTCTCTCCTCCTAAAAACTGCAGTAATATACTTAACTGTAATATACGTAATTGTATATATACTTCACTATTCTATCTAGTGTGTGCATATTGCAAATAGTAATCAATTTCAGAATTAAAGGTGAAGGCATCACCAAAATACTGAGTGACTTGTCCTTCAGTACAGGGTCTGGATGAGCCAGGGTCATGCTCACAGGACAGGACAGATCAAAACCCATTCACATTGTATTATAAGTATTTAGATTTCAACTATAACTGTTGTCTTCGGCACCCAGAGCAACAACACAGACTGTGACTACAAATGCTTAATGGACAGAGGCTATGGGACATGGTGCTAGCCTGGGAGAGGAGGGGAGGGCAGTGAAGGGGAGGGGAAAGAAATGGAGAGAGAGAGACAGACAGATATAGAGAAAGAGAGAGAGAGACGAGAGATTTGTATCAGTAAGTCAATAGCCAAGGCAGGCAGCTCTGTGTCCCTAATTTTCCCAGGGATGATTACATTGAAATGCAGGTTTAGCTGGGGGTAGCAGATGAAGGGAAACTCCAAAGGGGCAGTGAGATAATTGTAGCTCAGTCTCATTCAACCTTACCTCCACTCTCCTACAACCACCTGAAGGAGGATCTCCAGGAAAACTGTATTTGTTTGTTTGTTGTGGACAAATTAGAGCATGGTGGTAGTTTCAGATCCAGTGGGGCAGAATATATAGAGAGAGGCAGAAGTAGGTTTACAGTTGTGAGTACGTGAAACAGAAGTTATCTTTATGTTACTATTTATTAATTATAATATTATTTGCCATTCAAACAACAGTAAACCTACTTTTGCCCCACCCTGTATAAATATTATACTTGGGGAGAATGTACAAATCCCCTTTTGCCCCCACATCCCTGGATTATAACTTTTTGATTTTTTAAGATTCGTATCAGGTATTATCTTTTCCAAGAAACTCTTTTGAATGCTCAGGAAGTATTAAAGTTTTATTTCTTTCCATAGGACCCTGAGAACATTTTATTGCAGTACTTGTCTATCTGTCTTATAATATTAAAAGAACATCAAAATTCATATTAATATTATATAGTATGCAAAGCATAATATATATGGTAATATTCAATAAAACTATGTATTTTCATTTGAATTTTCAAAGAGGAAAGGTGAAATTGAAATAATTAAAATTTTATTTTTGATTGATTTTAGAGAGAGGAAGGGAAAGACAGAGAGAGAGGGAAACATCAGTTTGCTGTCCCACCTGCCCATGCTTTCATTGGTTGGTTCTTGGATGTGCCCTGACCAGGGTCTGAACCCCAAACTCTGGAGCATGGGGATGATGCTCTAACCAACTCAGCAGTGCTTAGGGCAGAAACAAATTTTAAAATATTTTAATAAGAGAAATGTAGTAAAACTATAGTTTTATAATACAAAGATTTTAAATTATACTTATTCAGCTGTACATTTAAAAGTCAGACATGTTAATGTTAGCATTAAAAACTGAAAAATTAGTATAATCATTTCCTTCAAACTTCCTTCTCTGTATCCAAGTTTTAAAATGTAATATTGTAATCAAGGTATATTGTTTGAATTGCATATTTATTGTTATTTATAAGGTTTATGGTATTTATTATAATTTCATAAATTGGGTAGTTTTCCTTTTACAATTAAATAAATACACTGTTATAATCTGTGTAAGATTATAACACTGTTCTTTGTAAGAAAGCTTCTCAATTGCTCAGTTCTTTTAGTCATCTTTTGGTTAGCTCAATATCTTTACTTAATAATATTTAAGGTTTACTTTTAATTTCAACATAAGCCAAAATATACTTTATTATTTATATTCTTGGAACATATCTGCTTCTGTCCTTTTAATTACAGGATAACTTCATTGATACACAGTTATTTATCAGACATTAATTTTCCAAAAATTTGTAGACATTACACCAGTATTTCCTGCCAGTGTATTGCTATGGAAAAGTCTGATGTCAAGCTGTATTCTTTCCCCATTAATGACTTTCCTCTTTTGAATTTCAAATATTTTCTGCCTTTTTTTATGGGATTACATATTTTTAAAACTTTGAATCATTTTCTTTAAAGCACGATTTCCTCTTTCAATTGCCAAATAAAAGTATTGTTGTATGTCCAAATCATCTGTATCTTTGATTTGCAAAAATATATTGCATGTACTGTTTATATTTTATTAGAAATGTTCATTATTCATATGAAGTCTGTCCAGAAAAGCCCAGCAATGTTAATATAACAAGAATGGTTTGCATGACATTCATGTAGCCTGGCAGCCAAGGAGAGTAGACTGGAATGCACATGTGTGAACAATAATGATTTCACTGTACTAGTCAGTGGGGGTGGTAGACACCATTGAATGAGTATGTGTACTGTGTGGCCATCACATATCAAAATGACCGAGCAAGTAGAGCAACAAATCTGCATCAAATTTTGCGTTAAGCTTGAACACTCCTCTGTGGAAATTATTAAAATGGTTCAGAGGGCTTTTGGGGATAATGCATTGAGTACAGCACAAATAAAAGTGTGGTACAAATGCTTCAAAGATGGTTGAGAATCTATTGAAAGTGATCCATGTTTTCGAAGGCCTGCAACAAGCAGAACACCAGAGAATGTTGAAAATGTACTGGCTGCAATAAACAAATACTGGCAACCGATAGTGTGAAAACTAGAAGCTGATTTAGGGATTCCAAGAACTACTGTGTTTGAGGTTTTGATGCTGGATCTTGGCATGAAATGTGACATGGAAAAATTCATTCCATGGCTTCTGCTACCAGAGCAGAAGGGAACATCATGCTACAGTTGGTAATGAGTTGATTCATACTGCTGCCAATGAACCAGATTTCCTCAAGAAGATCATAACCAGAGATGAATCCTGGGTCTACAGCTATAACCCAGAAATGAAGGTGCAGTCATCCCAATGGAAGTTGCCTGGATCTTCACACCCATAGAAGGCACAGCAAAGTTGCAGCAAGACCAAGACCATGTTAACTGTGTTTTTTGACTGGGAAGTTGTTGTCTACCACGAGTACACCTGTTTAGACCAAACAGTTAATAAGGAGTACTACCTCATTGTTCTTCATTGGTTGAAAGATGCAATGTGAGGAAAATGGTGATAGCTATGGGCAACTGGTGATTTGCAGCTTCATCATGACAGTGTGCCTGCTCGTGCATCATGTCTCATGTAGAGTTTTTGGTGAAACATCATATTATCCAGGTGACTCAGCCCCTCTACAGCCCAGATTTGGTGCCCTGCAACTTCTGCCTTTTCCCAAAATTAAAATCATCTTTGAAAGGAAGAGATTTCAGAGCATTATTGAGATTCAGGAAAATATGATGGGGCAGCTGATAGTGATCCCAATAAAGGATTTTGCATAGTGTTTTGAAGCGTGGAAAAGATTCTGGGAGAACTGTGTGAGGTCCCAAGGTAACTACTTTGAAGGGAACTGAGGTGTCATTGTCCTATGTACAATGTTTCTTGTATATTGTACCTTCAATAAATATTTTTATCTTTCACAGTGCCTGGCTGGATACTTCCTGTACAGACCTTGTGGATCAGTCTCATAGTGTTTTAATATACTGTTGGTCTGCTCTTATTCTATGCTTGTTTTTGTTTTTTAGTTTTTTTTAACCAAAATTTAATCACCAATGTGATACTTTCCTCTTAATAGCCTTTTCACACTTACATCACTTTAATTGAAGATATTTTAATAGATTTTAGAGCATTGTGGGACTTAATATTAGACAGAATTGTTTTCTGATAAAGGTATAAGAAGTTATATGAGGGCTTTTACATGTTTGTTTTTTTTTTTCCCATTTTGGTCTAGATTTCACTGTACAGTAATAAAAAAATATACACTAGAGTTTTGTGTTCTTGCTTGGGAATTGAGGCTATTTCTTTGTTTTATTGAAGAAAGAGTTGTTTCTCTTTTCACTTTTATGTTGCTTGGGAATTGAGGTTATTTCAATGTTCCTTTACAGCTGTGGTTGCTTCTCTTAATTTTTTTTGTTTTTGTCTGGAAATGAAGTTAAAATATGTTTACTTGGCATTAATTGGGATTTTCTCAGTAACGTGTTATTTGAATGAACTTAGTAATATGACACAAAAGAAAAAATAAATCAAGATTCCTTAACAGTTAGATAAAAACTCCATTATGTATTTTCCTCATTCTAAGGTTATTGTCCTAAACAAAATATATTAATATATTCTCAAAAGAGATCTTAGAATCATCTTCTCCTACTCTATAATTCTACAGACTAGGAAATTGAGTTAAAATTGCATCTCTTAGTTATGTATCCAACAACCCTGGAGCCACTGAGTTTTATTTAGTCTTTATCTCCTTTGTTTTTTAAGCGGGGGAGGGGGAAAAGAAACCGGCCAGAGGAATTAATGTGTGTGGCTGAAATGTACCTCTGTGCTTCTGGGCACTGTCCCTTGACTGGCAAAAGCTATGGATGCCCCTAACAAAGAAATATTCCTATTTTATTAGCTTTTGCACTCAGCAATTTTGCTTATTTTCCTTCTTCAGTAAAAAGGGAAGTAACAAGGAATTTTCTTAATACATACTATTACAAATGCTTTCTTATAATCAGAAAGCAAGCTATTTTCACTGTTTTTTTTTCTGGTGCTCTCTCTACATTCATACTTTGCTCTTTTAATCCAAGGTATTTAATATAATTAAAATGCAGGTGAAAAAAAGGATATATGATGGAGAAATAAGAAGTTAATCACTGACCACAACATTCTTGAAAAGAAAAACTTGAAACACCTTGAAAAATTAGTTATTTGAGATAAGCATGCAATCAGTTTTGGACAGATAGTCAATGCGAATTTCACAAAAGTGACAACAACTAAACCAGAGTTAATTACAAATCTGGATTCCTTAGCCTAGCATAAATGGTCTTCTTTTCTTAAGTCTGAAATTAGTTCAGAATGGACATGAGCTGATTCCCAGGCTATTTCTTTCTCGTGTTCTTTTACTGTTCAATTGTAAAACTCAGACCAAGAAACCTAGATAACATCTTATAATGTGAAATACTACCGTTTTATGGGTTTCTTTTTTTTATATAAAAAAATCTTAAATTGGGTTAAGTGTAAGCGACTGATTATGTCTTGGTATATTCGTTATGGAATAGCTCGTGATGTGGAACATTTCAGTTTGAATCAGATTATATTTACCAGTATTAGGTATGGGAAGAGAAATAACTACGAGGTATGGAGGAAAACGGAAACTTTCTGTCCTGTATCGGTTCAGTTCACTCTCCATCTGCTGTTGCATTGATATACACACAGGGGAAAAGAAGGCAACACCTAACTTCCGTCAAAACTGAGATAGGCGATACATGCTCTCATCTCTTTACTTCCTTGAACTGAACTTTCCATGGGCCTACAATACATAAAAACTTGTTTTTGAGCTGAATAGTGCCTATAAGTGCCCTAGATTTATGCAACAGGAAACAGGACTTTAAGTGGCCAACTGGATACACTTGGATGCCATGGAAAATGACAACATTTCTTACTAAGTTGCTGTATAAGAGTATTTTTAGCTGTTGGTGACTGAAAATCCAAATAATAATGTCTTATATAAGATGTAATTTTATTTCACTTCCATGTAAGTAAAACACCAAGATGTATGTTGTCCAGGTGTAATATGTTGGACTGTGGTATCAGAAAATTTGTTCCTATTTTATGCTCCACTGTTCTCAGGTTGTAACTTCACATGAAATTATTAATCCAGCGCTAGCCCTCATGACCTCAGCTCAGATGAACAGGAATGAGGTGGGGGAAAGAAAGGGAAGACACCTAAAGTCTCCAGAAAGAGCACACTCTACTTATTCATATATCCCATCAGTTACATGTAGCTAGTGGGTAGCCTAAGAAATGCAGATGTCACTTTGAGTGCCCACAATCCAGGTAAAAAATAGTCATGTTATGATAAAACAAGGAGGAAGTGGATTTTGACAGACAGGGAGGAATCAGTTCCACTGTTACATCTCATTGTGTTTTTTGTCTCATTATTAAATATATTTTAATATGTAAAATAGACTGTAAGCTCCATGAGAGTCTGGATTTCTATTGTGTTGATATTATATGCCCAACATGTAACAGGGTATCTGTCACATCATAGGTACATAACAAAATTTTTTTGTATGAATGCATGTCCTATGAAGTGCCACATGCTCAGAAACTATGAAGTTTGGATTTGTGTTTAGGTCTTAGATGTGTTCCTTGCCTGAATCAGTGACAACTGCTTAATTTTTTAGGGTTTTATTTTCCTTTTTTTACAGTTCATCAGATTATCTCTAGAGCACTTTTTATGTACAATTCATGACATGGACTGTGCAGTTGAAAAAACCAAGTCAGGAATGCTGTAATTCGCTGTGAAGAGGTTATTTTGAAATACATATTTCATTGAAATATATCATGCTTACAAAAAAGTACATATATTATGAGTTAATGGCTTAAAATTTTACAAATTATACTTTAATCAGAAGCCAGATCAAGACAAATAATATTTATTTCCAATGCTCCCAAAGCCCTCCTATTGTCCCATTTAGTCACTGCACCACAAGGTTAAATATCATGATGAATTTTGTCACCATAAATTGATTTTTTAATATGTCTGGCTTAACGTGATGTCTCTAACAGTCATCTTTTTTCGTATATAATGTTATCTTATTTATTCTTATTGATATATGGTATTCATTGAACATTATCCATTTCTTTATACCTACATACTACTAAAAGATACATAATGATAAGTAATTTATGTATATATATTTATATATAAATGTATTGATCCTTTCTAGTGCTAATGGACATGTAGGTGGTTTCTAGCTTTGGCTGTTATGAAGAATGCTGCTAGATTATTTTCATATAAGTTTGCTGGTGAATATGCAACACTTCTGCTAAGAATGAGTTCTGGATAGTATAATATTTAAAGTCCAACAGGTAGATACTGCCAAATTGTTTCCCCCAAAAGTTATTCCACTGTATAGTCAAATGAAATCCATCAGATGTAAATCAAAACTAAGTGAAATATCACCTCATACCTGTTAGGATGGCTCATAACAAAAAGTCAAAAGATAAGTGTTGATGAAATGTGAAGGAAAAGGAACCTTTATTTACTAACCAAGGGAATGTAAATCAGTGCAGCCATATGGAAAACAGTATGGTAGTTCCTCAAAACTAAAAATAGAGATACCATGAAATCCAGCAATCTCACTTCTGGATATGTATTCAAATAAGGTAAATTTGCTCTCTCAAAGAGACACCTGCACCTCAATTTTCACTGCAGCATTATTTATAAAAACCAAGACTTGGAAACAATCTAAGTGTCAACAAATGGATGGATAAAGAAAACATGGTGTATATATACACAATGCAGCCTTAGCAAAAGAGCAAATCCTACTATTCGCAACAGCATGGATGAGCCTGGAGGACATTATGCTAAGTGGAGTAAGCCAGATACAGAAAGACAAATACTGCATGACCTCACTTACACGTAAAGTTTAAAAAAGTCAAAGTCTTGAGAAGTCAAAATCTAAAATAGCAATAGAGAATAGAAAAGTGATAATCATGGCTTAGAGGTGGAGGAAATGGAGAGATGTTGTCAAAGAGAACAAACTTTTTGTTACAAGATGATTAATTTCTGAGGAGCTAATGTACAGCATGGTGACTGTAGTTAATAGTAATGTGTTGTATACTTGAAACTTGCTAAGAGAGTAGATTTCAAGTGTTCTCAACCTACCCACACACAAAATGGTAACTATGTGAGGTTATGGATATATTAACTAGCTTGATTTTGGTAACATTTCCCAATGTATACGTATACCGAAACATCATGGTACATCCCTGAAATATATACAGTTTTTTACTATCATGCTTCAGTAACATTGGAAAACAGTAGACTTGTATGATAGTTTTAGTTGATCCACATGATTTTAAAACATAATACCTCTGACTTTAAATATTATAGCTTCTCAATAAAACCAGATTTCATTGTGGTTTTAATTTGAATTTCCCTGATCAATAATGCTGCTGAAGCAATTTTTATGTTTGTTAGGCATTTGATTTTTCTCTTTTGTAAAATGTGTATTCGAGTCTTCAACCATTTTTGCTTTAATAATTGATATTTAGATATTCCTTATTGAAACTGATCATGTATTATAAATATCTGGTCCCATTGTATGGTTGTCTTTTTATTCTTATTGGGGTACTTGATTAAATTAAATCTACTGAAACTAGTCCAATTTATTTATTTTTCTTTTATGGTTAGTGGTTTTTGAAAAATCTTTGTCTAATGGGGTCATGGTAATGTGTTCTTCTTGCCCTCTTAAAAGCTTTGTCATTTTGTCTCTCTCCATTAGATTTTTACTCCATTTGGAATACATAGTTTGTATGCTAGAAGGGAGGGTTTAGGATTCATTTGGTTACATATGGTTAGCCAACTGACTCAGGGCATTTATTCAGCAGACTGTCCTAATTCAGTAAAGAGGCACTTTTTTTTTTATGTGTTTAGATGGATTTAGGTAGGTCTGCTTTTGGGCTTCTAATTAGTCTATTTATTCTTGCGCTAAGGTACCCTGCTTTTATTACTACATATAAAAATAAGTTTTGATATCTATTAGTTGAGTTTTATGAATGTTTTTCTTCTTATTGCCCTAGCTATTCTTGGTTCTTTACATTTCCATATAAATTTAAGAAACCACCTGCCAATCTTCATATGAGATGATTAATAATAATAATTACTATTATGAATAATTACTGCTATAATTACTAGTACAAACCTTTGGGGCTTTTTTCTAGATTTCATTGAAACTATATTTCAATTTGGCATAATTGACACCTTTAAAAATAATGAGTTTTCCAGTTCAAGAATATGTGTTCTTAATTCCCCTCAATAATACTCAATTATATTTGTGTATAATTCTTGCACACATTTCACTTTCATTATATTTGTCTTAAGATATGTACTTTTTTCTTGAGGATTTTAACCATTCAAATTCTGGTTAATTCTGTCTTAACAGTATAAAACTATATTTTTTCTCTCCCAGTTTTGAAAATCTGTTTAATATTTATTTTATTATAAAAATACTACTGAGATTTAGAAAATAGTACACAAACACTTGTTTCTAATAGGTGCTACCATTTTCTGTCTTTATTCTATGTATATTTTTAATTAAATTTGTTGGGTAGACATTGGTTAAAAAATATATAGATTCCAGTGTAGACTTCGATCACACATTGTCTGTATATTTTAATATGTGCCTACCACCCGACGTTAAAACATTTTCTCTCACTGTATGTTGTGCATTCAACCTGGCATCCTGTTTTTTAATTTTATACCTTATAAACAGTGTTTCATGTTTCATATTCCTTGCTAACAAAATTTTAAAGGCTATGTAACATTTTCTCTAGATATTGCATAAGATACACATCCTCTATGAATAAATGTAGAGCTGAGTCCATTTTTTAATCAAAGAAAACCCAAAACATTTTGTATAGAAAGAATTCCTGTTTCTAATCAATGTAAGGGCATGTTTCCAGAAGTGCAATTATCTGGTCAAAAAGAATGAGAACTTTGATACAGCATTTGCTATCCAATGGCTTTTATTCACAGGACCAATAGTAGGATGCAAGACAATAATCGTTTCTGTATTTTCACCATCCATATGAAACACCATTCAAACAGCTTAACAATTAACTTACAAGACACATAATACATCCTAGATAATGCCTTACTTTGCTTATGTTCTATTGAATATTCAAGGAAAAGGTTTACTTACTAATTTTATTTCCTCTCTTGTAAAACAACTTTTGTGCTTGTGGGCAGTCTCACCACCTTGGAGGAACCACGAGGCTTTATGTCGAGCACTGTGTGTGGGTGGCCGCTGAAGTGCAGTGAAGAAACAAAGTCTAATTTGGATTTTTTGACTTTGCAAACCAGCTACCAGAACGCCACTATAATTGTTTCAAGAACAATTAAAGAAGATACACCAGGGCTTCCCCCAGCACTTAAACTTCTCTCTAGAGCAGAGATCCCATCATTGTCTGTAGGAGTGAGGTGCTTGGGACCCCACAAACTACAGAGTAGAGGGGGTCTGGGAACCTGATTTGAGTAATATTCGCTGTGGTAAGTCTTCCTCCATGCCAAATTTCCTTCTATCCTTCTTGGTATGGTTGGTGTCATCAATACCCACTTGTTACCATACAGTAGCATATAGATACTTCCTTCATTTTCATAAACCACATCATAACCCAAGAGAATTCCTAATTATAATGCACTTTGTTTTGAAATGTCACCTCTGGAGGGCTAATGATCCACATGTGCCCTCCCTATGGCATGAACTCTTCACATCTTGTTTTATGTTCATTCCATAATAAGTACTGTGTCTCTCATCTCTCGATGTAAGTATTCCGAAGGCAGGTACTCTCATGTATACTCTTTCCATGTTACATGCCAAGTTTATATGCATCTCCTCCATATGTGTATTCTCTTTTGTGTTTAGACACAGTTAGGAAGACTCATGAGGCACTGTGGTTTTGGAACACAGAACTGTCCTCTGAGAAAGACAGAGCTGAAATGCTATCAACTCATTTCTTTGCTTAGAAAAGAATAAGTCATTTTTTCCCTAAGGGAGATATTGTATTTTTTTCTAATTCTCATATTTATCATCTCTCTATCTATCATGTTGACTATCTCTCTTGAAGCCATAGTGGATAATGGTCTAATATAAACCTGAGTGCTGTATTTAGTGCCCAAAACTTGGCCATGGGTGGGATCCAGCATAGCTCCAGGGAAATGAACCGGAATCATCACTAAGCCACAGCATCAATCCATATTCCTGATTGGGCAGCCTTGGAGAAGCAGAAGCTTCCTAGGTCCTGGAGTGCTTACTTCTCTTATAAGTCAGTATTATAAATTTGTCGAACTTGCTATCAGGAGGCTCATTTGTCCGGAAAAAGAAAGGAGTAAGAGTACTGGCTCTTTAATCTTGGGTCTTTCCTAGGAGGATGGAGACAAAGGAAGAAAAGAAGAAAGAAAAGGAAAAAGGAAAGAAAGAAGAAAGGAAGGAAGGAAGGGAGGGAGGAAAGGAGGAAGGGAGGAGGGAAGACACTTCTGTTAAAATAATTACACATTTTCCCTATCCTTTCAGCTGCTTCCCATTCTTTACCAGCATTTGACAGAAAGGCAAGCAAAGGTTTTTGGACTTCAAAGGACCATAGCATGTAACATGGATCACCCAGAGAGAAAAACCCATGTCACCAGGAGTATTGTGAAATCACTCCCGAATCTGAAGTTACTTAAAATTGCCCAACCTAAAGCATACTACTATTTTGTTTTAAAGTGGAAATAATTTATTTTCTAATTATCATAGTCAGAAATGCCCCTTGTAAAAACTTATACAATATTAAAAATATAAAGGAAGTTAAAAATAACCCATTTTGGTTTGAAAATAAATGCTATTAACATTTCAGAATACATCATTTCTGGTTTACATGTATACATGTATGTACACAAAACTATAGATAACTATACATGTTACATATACACATATATCTGTATGTACCTGTATATACACATGTATATACACATAAACAAAGTATAGTCTTTTGTAATTTATATTTTTCACCTAGTAAAATGTAGATATTTCTCCATGTCAGTAAATATCAATTTGCATCTCTGTTTTTAGTGAGCTGGTATATAGAATTCACTGTATAGACATTTATACTTTATTTAACCAGTCTTCCACTTGATGGAAATGGGGGTAGGCAAACATATCCTAATGCAAAGGCAGGCCCCAGGTCCGGGTGACCTACCATGTCATTGGTGAAAGGGATGATCTGCTTCATTTTCAAGTTGATTTCATTGGGAGAAAACATACACATTAAGCAGAGTGAAGAAAACAAACACAACAGTAGCGCAGGTTTAGTTTCTCTTGTGCTGTAATGAGGCTTTGGAAAACAGTTATCACCAGCAGAGCTTACGTCTAAGTAACTTTGAACCTTACCAGCCATCCCCACTGTTTCCATCTGTCACGCACTGTGTTCGTGTGCATTGCTCTGTAAGAAAGCTGAGCGCCAACCCACAAACACCCCTCTCTCCCCCTGCTGCTTCCTATAACACAGCGCTGTTTCTTTTACTAACCCATGAAATCTTGCTCATCCTGCGCTTTACAGAAACTGAAGAAGCATCACAAAAGGATATGGAGGTGGCACCTGCTCCCTGTTTCTTTCTCATCAAGTATTTTTATATTGTAGAAAGGTTTTTTAGCCCTGTTCCTGTTTTATTTTGTAAAAATAGTTTTGCTTTTTTCTTTACCTTTAAACATTTGTACATTTTTAAATTAAATTTATTGAGGTGATAATGCTTAATAACACTATCTAGGTTTCAAGTGTACAATTCTATGATACATCATCTGTATATTGCATTGTGTCAATTTTATTTTTAAATAAATGTAAAAATGTGCACAGATTTTAGATTTCGGGAAAAAGTTGCAAAGAGAGCACAGAGAGCTCCTATACACCTTTGATACATTTACCTTTTTCCTGTAATGTTATCATCTTACATTAAGACAGTGTATTTGTCAAAGGTAAAAATTAATATTGGTACATTACTGTTAAACTCCAGACTACTTGGATTTTACGAGTTTTCCATTGATGTCCTTTTTCTGTTCTAATTACTTCAAGCACTGTATTTAGAGAATTTTGTTCAGACTTCCTCATTGTTTCTGGTGAAGATATAAAATGTGCCAATTTGCTCCCTTGCCCAGACACTGCACACACACAGCGACACACACACACACAGCTTTGATTCAGTGGGTTTGTACGGCTGTCTTTGGTCCACTCTCTCATCATTGCTCTTCCTAAAACAAGTGTTTTGAAATACTGTTTCTATATTTTGTCATAAATGAGGCTTCTTGACTTCATTAAGCTGCCAAAAAATGGAAATACATTATTGATATCAATTGTGTTTCAAACATATTAGATATATTTTCTTTCCCTGGTACTTCATGAATTTCTGTTATGTATACCATTCCTGCCCTTTCTATTATATCAAACTTCTCTCTACTGGCCTTACTTTCTCTCTTCAAACTCACACAAAATAGGGCTTTCTCAAAATTGTCTCAGTGAGTCATCTTTTGGACCCTAGAGGAAGAAGGATTTGACTCAGTGACGCTGAGAGATGTGACAAAATAGGTAGTATTCCCAAAATGTGCTCTGTACAATCCATTTCTAAGGGTGACTAAATCACAGTTCAGAATCAAACTAACATAAGAGATTTCAATAAAATATTATGACATTAGAATAGATTTTAGTTTTAAATATTAGCACACCTAATTGTTAATAACTGAACGGTGCTAATGTTCCACAGGGACCAGGTCAGAATAGTAGGGTTGGAAAACCATGAGCATGTCTATAAGTATGTTCAAATGTGTGAACTTTTAAACCAAAGATAATTTCAAATGCATAAAAAAATAATAGTGAGTCAAGACAATTTGCAAGTTAATAGAGGTTTCCCTCAAAAAAATTAGTGTGAAAGACATGAACGTGCTCTGAAGCATTCAACAAGAATGCCGCAATTTCTTAAGTAAATAAATAAAACTCTAAGCTTGTATTTGTCAGGCAGAGTAGCAGATAATTCAGTTGCAAACTTTGGGAAACAGACATAGTGATAGTGGCAATTTTCTTTTTATTGGAGTTACATCAGGTCCGTAAAGACTAAGCCATCTCTAATATTTGGGAAGAGCTCTCCAGTTTTAATATATATTGATCAATAGTTCAATGTTTGAGGTGATTTGAGGGAAGTGAACCATTTATTTCCAGCCATGCTGGGATAAGGGGAAATTTATTCAAGGCTTCTAGTCATAATCTCTAGGATCTTATTTTACTTCAGCACATCGGGTAGAAATCCTTCCTTCTCAGGTACTCTTCCCTCACACACGTACCAAAGTAGCAGAGCTATATGCAGAGTCAACATCTCCATTACCCTTGTGAACTTTAAACCTTACAAGGTAACATCATGTCCAGTTCTCAGGGAAGCCCACTTTTTTCCTAGAGTGTTTGCTGATTTATGCCTCCTCTGGATGTCTGAGTTCTTCTCTCACTTGAATAAGCTATCCTTTCCCACCAAAACTAGAGAAAGATCGAATGTTTGTCTCAGTGGTGTAGGACAAGGTTTGTTTCCATGTTGCAAAACAGAATCTGCTAATGCCATCCTCAGGCAATACAATTTAGATTTACAATTCAAAGTGACAGATTCCATTTGTTGGGAGAAAAACAGGGAAAATACCTTTGATTTATCCAAGATTATCCAGCCCTGGATATTAAAAAATGAAACAAAACAAAACAAAACAAAAATAAAACCTGTTAATTACTCAGGGAATTGTCCTGACAAACAAAACCGAGACTGAGAAGCATTTACTGATAGACACTATGACAGAACTGCATTAAGGAAGAGTATTCTGAAGAGGTGGGATATCATACTAAGAAAAGTAGAAAGTGTGGCCCACTTTAGAATCAAATCCTCCTCCCCCAGCCAGAGAGTCATAGTTCTTAACTGTTCTTTTTATTTAAAGATGTCTATTGTTAGTATAATTATTAAGAAACTAGCATTGGCAGGGCAATATTCTATGAGCAAGGGTTATAGAAGTGTACAAAATCATGGAAAAATCTCTCTATTTAGAAAATATACATTCCACTGAGGGAAGGTGTTGGGCAATGATTTCATGAGATTCAGTGTGTACCAGTGGTCAGTGAGGAGCGAGTGTGTTGGAAAAAGGAAGAAAGTCATTTCCATTTAAGGGTTTGATATAGTGTGAAGATATTGCCAGATGATGTTATTGCTACAAATGTATAATTTATAACTTGTGTACATATACATAATTTATTGACACTAAATATATTTAATTAATACTGGGTAATTAACTTTAAATCATCTCTAATAAGATTTTTAATGTCTTCCAACAGTAAAATTTCCAGGTCATACAATGATGTAGCAAACCAGGCCAGCCCACCTTTATTTGATGTTGAGATTCTAAAGCCAGGAGAGACTGAATTGTCACTACCTCTTATAAAATAATGTCTGAATTTACCTTGGTCATTTTTGGATGAATTTCCTCTTTCATAATAAATTGAAATATGTTAATAAGTATTAAACCATAAAAATGAAATTATTCTAAATCTAAAATTTAAATTTCAAGTGCTCCAGAGCTTTGTATCATAAAGTAGTTTACAAATACTATCTCCATAAAATATAAACTTTCTTCAAAAATCATATTGCTTGAGTGGTCAATTCTGAATAAATTATGCCAAATATGATCTATCTGTGTGAGAAGAGTTATGGCTAAGTGTATTATGTGAATAAGTTAGGATCTGCAAATGAAATTTAGTGATCTGTGGATAATTGGAATTCACAGTTTAATAGTTATCTGTTCTAAGTTCCTATTGCTTTAGTTATTCAGCCTTACCATTTATCCCACAACCTGGTGATTTAAGGACGTTTTACACTCCTATGGAGAACACAGACGGTCAGCATCTCTTCCATTGCTAAGGGGAATGCCCATCACTGTCTGTTTCAGACCTTGCTCTTCAGTATTATTTATTCAACGAATACTCAGTGAGCACCTGCATCAATTCACACTCTGTTCTCTCTGTTTTGGGTAGGATGGCAAATGAAGCACGTCTTAGACTCCTCAAGGAATTCACCATAGTGGGAGATTCAGGAAAGCCAATTCAAATATTGAATTTGCAATGTGAACCATGTCCTATGGAAGGGTAGAGATGGGAAAGGCTGGTAATATATAAGGGAACAAGAATACTGGCACAGAAAAGCTGATATTTGACTTGCATCTCAAAGCACGAGTAAGGCTCATGGGGAGGATATGAGTGAGGAAACTGCCCTGGTCCTGGCAGAGATAACAATGTGAGCAATAGTAAATGTCTTTACAATTAGGATGTAAAAGGAACAGGAGAGGAAGAAATAAATGTGATATTGAAGATTTCCGTAACAACAGGATTGGGATATCTGGCACTGAGATGTACACAATTTCTCAATGAGCATCTGTGTTCATGGGTGAAAACTGAATGATTGCACTTGAAATTTTAACATCTCAGATGGAATTGGTCTTTCTTATTTTTCTTCATGATTTTATTGGGATTTCCTAACACTTTTTCATTAATTTGTAGTACTGATCATTCCCTTATTTCTCTCTTACTATAATTTCTTCTTTTACATTAGTCCCTCATTTTACTCACAAATCTGCTACTATTTTATGCCTATTCTTTAACTAATGTGTATAAGCTTTACATTTCTCTCTTTCAACTTTTTAATTCTTCATCTTTGTCTGCAAATGATCTCCCTTAGCAGACTTCATTTCAAAGGCTTCAAATATTGACAAAGATCCTTATTTTGACCATATTTTGTCAGGTTACTTTGAGCTGTCTTGTCAACTAGACCTCCACCCTGGCCTGCCTCCCTGCCCTTTGCCCTAGTCTTAGCAAAGAATCCTACCGAATTTAGAAAGACTCCACCTAGCCTTGATATCCAGTCAAGTTCTTACTAATTTTCTATCCACTGAATCACTCACTCTGCTCATTGGCTATAAATTCCCAACTACATTCACTGTATTCAGAATTGAGTTCAATCTCTCTCCCATATTGCGACAGTCTTGAATAAAGTCTGTCTTACTGTTTTCAACAACTGTCAGAATAATATTTTTCACCTCCATGTGAATTGCTACCAAGTCACTATCCCAAACCTACATTATTACCTGCTTTCTTTCTCATATATATCATCTCAGCCAGTCATCAAATGTTTCTGCAAGCATACCTGGATCCCTCAATGAACTCTATTTGTTAGAGACATCATCCTTTTATTATTCTAGGCTTGGAGTTTCAATATAATTCTGAGCAACATTATTTCAGCATCCTCTCCCATCATATTCCAGTCCAGATTTATGTGCATTTTTATTATCCATGGCTTCTGCATCCATTCAGCCTTTTCATTCTGCCTGATACCTTTCTAAGTCCGGGTTTCATCAATACATGTTGGAATCCTTCGTTAGCCTCCTTATTGGCAGCCTTTTCCTATTCTTCCTTTTAATTATCCTATAAAATACCATCAACTTATTTTTCACAAAATAAAACTTTAATCCTATCACATCTTCCTCAGATATTTCTATTGCCATGCAGTGCCTAATAATGTATTTCCCAAAAGGCTTATGCAAACTCCAGATGACATTTAAATAATGACTTAGTAGATGAGCACATACTTTTAGATACATTAACATAATGTTAATTATTCTTTATATTTTAGTATGACAACTACAAAATATAATAAAACAATGCTCTATTTTGTGCACATCCTCACACCTTTTTTCTTAGTAATTTATCAATTTATTACTTCTAGTACTTGACACTACTTTAGTATACAGGGCAGAAATTATAATAGAGTATGTGAAAACATCAATATCTGACTTTGAACCCAAGTTATGCCTCATTTGTCCCTATACTCTTTGCTCAATTATTTAATATCTTTATACTTCAAAATGGGATTTATAAAATGAAAATAATTATTGAACCTACCTGCGACACTTGTTATAAAGTATGATTGAGATAATGTTTGTAGGTTATTACACTGCCTACCAACTTAATGTTCAGTTAACATTAGTGTCAGTTATTAGTATTGCTATTATTAATAAGAATCCATAATTTTGAATTTGAATATGGATTGTGATGTTTTTATTTTCTTGTTTTTCTCCTGCTTTTTCTTTTATGAAGCATTGCTGAAAAAATAGGATTTAAAAATAAAAATGATAAAAAATGTGAACAAAAATAATTTATGTAGTTATATAGAGAAAGCATTTGCCACAGCATCACGTGAATTTAAGAGAAGTGATTACTAACGCTGTTATAATTGTTCATTATGTTAGGACCAGGGTAATAAATCTGTGACTTGACTTCAGCTTGATGAAAAGAAATAGTTCTTACACACAGCTTTCCTTTCATCATAAAAGTGTTGGCTTTCATACAGAAACACTGTCACTTTTCCTTTTAAGTTGTAGGGAGAACTTCATCTTTCAAGTGCAAATATACAACTTATGATACAGTGCACATAATTAAGGCTAGCTTTGCAAATTAGCACGTGTTTTGGGTAAATACACAGCTAAACCTAAAATGAAGGATTTAATTAAATCCATATTTAAAATGTGCTAGTTTTAGAGATAATATTTTAATTATAATCATGCTAATTTGTTTTTTGTGTGTGTGTGTTTCTTTAAGTTTTTAAACCATTTAAGGAATGACATTTCAGACTCATGTTTTTAATTTGAAAACCTGAAAAGAATTTGATTAAAAGTTTGAAAATGTTATATCAGTGTTAAATACTTGATTTGTTGGATTATCATGTTTGATATAGGTATATTATAAAAAAGTAGTAATAATTATTCTCACTCATGAATAGTAAAAGGTACCAAATACTATAATAATTAAATATGATAATAATTACCAATGCAACTGGCATAGTAACAATACTACACACAGACTGGATGACTTCAGTTGAATTATAATGACTATAAAAGTCAAAAATTACAATAGTTATAAGAAAGAAAGACATATTTAAGACATATTTGAGATTCTATCACAAATAAATATAAAGAGGATAAAGGATGTTTTTAACTAATTATTTGAACCATCTACACAATTTCATTTCTAAGAATAAAGAAAAGATTATTTGATCAACTATCAATACACATAAACATTTAAATAGTTATTATTAATATGTCATCAGGAAATTGCTGACAAAGTTTGTTGAGAAGATCATTTTGACAATGTCTGAGAAGAGATTTGGTGGAAAGATAATATACTTTAACTGATTTTTTCTAATATTTTAGTCTTTATCTTTAATAACAATCAATACTAGATTTCCACAATGTATAGTTTGTGAATTGGCATTTAAAAACAGATAAAAGTTACTGATGATGCTTATTATTATTTTGTACAGTTTCTAACTTACATGTTAGACTTCTCTGACTTAGAGTTTAAGGCACCCTTCCTCTCAGATACATAGCCATAGCTGCACGATTAATTTTGTTTAAATGAAGGTGAAGAGCCGACCCTAAACAAACATGTTTCCTTTCATTTTGAGGTTCACAAACCTTTCCTGCTCAGGCATACTTTTTGCATCTCACCCTTCATTCTTATTCTTTCTTTTCTTCACCATATATGATTATGTCTCCTATTTCAATTTCTCATCTCACTATGTATCAAAAACACTGAGGTCTGTCTGTGTCCAATGCATTGGAAAGTTCTTGGACTAGCCCTCTGTTCTGTGAAGGATGTGTTAAGGGATGCGTGTAAGTACCTGTGTTGGTAATTAGTAGAAATGAAATAGTGTATGACCTTACAACTATTGTGAAATCCCACACCATTTGCACAAACAGCAAGAAGGAAAAAGGGAGAGATACCATTTGTGACTAAGAATAATTATTTCCATTTCATTACCCATCTGAAACCTACTTTAGAGCTTTCAGTGGAAGACTTACTAGTGATTCACACTTGCAGAGCAACTGTGAAGGGAGGGAGATGAGTAGGCAGAGGACTGGGAGTGGGGACACAATCCAAATGTTCCTATAAGCACTATGATATGTCTAATTATTCAGTGAAAATTGAAGTGCAATTTATGTTCAACTCTATTCTATGTAGAGTAATGTTATGATGGTATTCCTTTAAAATTGCTCACTATTTAGTAAGTTGCCATTTTAGGAAATTTTATCATGTTATTATATATTTATGTGTACTTACCGCCACACCCCTCTTCTTCTGGTAGGATTCATGACCCACTTTGAGACACATGGGCTTATTCCTGTAAGACTTTATGTCTTGGGCCTTGGTGGGATAGTGCAGTTGGTTAGCTGTTGTCTTGATATGTCAAGGGTGGGGGTTTGATCCTTGATTAGGGCATATAAAAGAGTCAACCAATAAAGCCATGAATGAGCAGAACAACAAATTGATATTTCTTCCTCTCTCTCTTCTCTTCTTTCTCTGTAAAATAAACTAAAAAATAAAAATCAAGAAATAAAAGACTTTAAGTCATGTTCCTGAGGATAGCACTTTAAATCTTAACCTAAATACATAAACACTAAAATGGTGAAATTATAAAAATCTTGGCAGGTCTCCCTGCCACTGCATGCATTTAAAGAAAGTCCTAATTATTTTATTCACTTTTTTCTAAATAACTACACACCTTTAATTTATCACTAAGTACCCAAAGAATGCTAAATGCTAACTCTGAATGGTTCTTGAAGGGTGGTTAAAAACCACATTGCCAGAGAAAATATGTAAGTAATATGACATTTCAGAAAGCAGTTCTCATTACAGAAAAAAAGTAATCAAATTATTTAGTAATAACACTTTAAGTTTCTATGTGAAAATATCCATCTATCAAAAGAAAATTAGAGTTAAGTTCTAATACACAGTCTTAAGCAACTATTCAGAGGTATGTGACAAAATTTTTAAAGCCTAAATCAAAAATATATATTTCTACTTTTTTTGGGTAAGAAATTTAGCCCTGATGGTGTGGCTCAGGGGGCTGAGTGTCAGCCTGCCAATCAATGTTGCCAGTGTGATTCCCAGTCTAGGGCACATGCCTGGGTTGCTGGCCATGTCCCCAGTAGAGGACACACGAGAGGAAACCACGCCTTGATGTTTCTCTCCCTCTCTTTCTCCCTGCCTTTCCCTCTCTAAAAATAAATAAATAAAATCTTTTTTAAAAAAGAAAGAAATTTAAATAGAAATAGTGTTATGAAACAAACTATTGGTAGTATGTTCACCTTTGAATAGGAGCCATTTAAATGCAAAACAGGTGGGAGTACAATGTAGCATATTTTTAGTTGATCAGGGTAAAGCTTAAATGAAATGTATATGCTATTGCAAATGTAAATCTGAAGCCGAGGTATTTGACATTTCAAAGGTGCATAATCCAACCAGATAGGAGCCAAAAAGTGGAAAAACTGACCTTGTTATTCTTATCATTTGTTCTACCAGTGTAATGAACTTTATGCACTTTGCGTTTATTATAGCTATGCCTCTCAGTACACCTTTTGAAGCTTGGGGTACATAACATTAAGCTTAATACTAAAAGAAGAAAAATTGCTTTCCTCAAACAAACTCATTATAGACAATGGGAAATCAATCCCAAAATGAATTGTACTTTGCAGTTCAGCTTGCTGTGATAGTTACAGCATTGCTATTGATGTACAAACACATTGATTACAGCTGCTCATCATCTCTCTCTTTGCCACCAGCACTCTCTACCTTATTTGTCACCTGGTAAAGCCCTATTGATTTATATAGGGCTAAAAAATTTGAGACTATTTTGTTCCCCCTGAGTTATGTAAGTAGTTATGACCACATTCACTTAACCAAGAGGGGAAAAAGACTCACTCAACTAGATTTACAAGGTTAATCACCTGGTTATTTAGTCAATAAGTCAATCAGAGAACACAGTGAGTGTTTCTCCTGGGAGGCAGAAAGAGTTGCTAGCAATATCTAGACAATGTTGCAAGTGGATTTTTTCCTGGCTTACTCTCTAGTCCTCAGTTTATTTTATGAATATGCAGTCAAGTTTACACTGGGTTAAGCACCAAAGCCTTTTTCTCAAGCATGAAGGGAAAATGACATTCACCAGAAAAACAAAGGACCAGAGTTTGTCCTTATGGCATTCAAGGTGTGCAGGTGGAAAGCAAAATGAGTCTAGTTCTTCTGGAAATGCTAAAACAATATTTATAGATAACTAATATTTTGTTAATATTTTGGTTCCATACTTTAGCCTTTTTAATAGATGACTAGTGGGAATAAGAAAATAAAAAGTAAGAGTAAATTATAAAGTATATACTTTGAGGGCAATGAACCATGATCTTCCTTGCTTTCCTTTTCTGAAAACACTTTTGGAATATAACTCCAAAACTTCCCAAGAAAGTCACACCCTATAAGCATTCATATGAAGTCTGTATATTACATTTTTAGTTTTTAAATGAATAAATATGAAATTGACCTCCTAGTGTTTCTCTACTTATCAAGTTTTAGATTGTCAAATCACACATACCCACTCGTCCATGTTATGTCAAAAAGGGATGTGTCAGTTGACATGGTAACCATCCTGTGCAGCAGCTTGTAAATTGTAGACTAGGACCTTTACTTTTTGATGCAAAAGGTAAAATAATTAAAAATGCATTAATATGTATTATTTAGCTCATAACTTTTGAATAATTAATATTATTAAGGTAATGATTTTTGAAGGAGAATAATAAACTTAAAAAGGAAGTATAGAATAGAATTTTCCTGAGGAAGGAAGCAAATTTTTCCCAGTGAACCCTGTTGGTGAATTATAGGCCAACTGCAATATAACTGTGATACTTGCTAAAATGGACAATGAAAATCAGGTCCTCTGAGTACCCAAAATATAAGAACTCAGAAAACATTAGGAAATAATTTATTACTACATAATTGTCTATTACACACTAGCCAGATCCTCCAAATATTTTTGATATTGCTAATTTATTTCATTTCAATCTTTGCGTTTTTTAATAAAAGTGCAAAATTTAATTGTATACTTTTAAAACTTCTACAGATCAGTAAAATGATTTTCATATTATCTAGCAAAGTGTTTAGTACAGCAAACGCTTCTGTGGAGTAGATAGCTGTGAGGAAATCTGTTGCTCCAGGAGGTGACTCAGAAAGTGTCAGAGGCCACGCAGACGCCCTGACCTCACATCTGTGTGGAATTGGCCTCAGCTCTTTCATGTCTTTGAGTGAGGACTTAGGGTTCACGAAGTGGTTCCTGTCTTGAAGATATCAAACCGACTCTCCAGGATTCCTCCAAAATTAATATTCTTATTAAAAACTGTTTAATATTTGATAATAACCAAACTGCTTACTTTCCAAAACTTTACATGTCAAAGGAATACAAGTAAAAGACATTTTTCAAAAACATACAGAATATTATTTTATATAATTTATTAGTTCCAGTCAATGTTTTTGAAGTATCTGAACTTCTCAACAAACAGTGTCAGGTGCTAGTGCTACAAAAATGAAATATATAGATACAGATGTGTCAATATATATCTTTATCTATATAGCATTAATTACATGTAGATGTGTATCTATATATCCATGTATTTATATCTACATGTAGATATAAATATCTACATATATATGTAGATATATTTATATCCATATATAGTTATATATACAGATATAGTTATATCTATATCTATCTAGTCTGTCCAGAAAAAGTGCAACCATTGTTAATATAATGAGAACAGTTTGCAGGACATCGATGTAACCTGGCAGCCAAGTAGAGTGGACTGGAATGTGCATGAGTGAACAATTCACTGTTTAGTCAGTGGGGGCAGTAGATGCCCTTGAGTGAGCTTGTGTACTGTGTGGCTGTCACCTTCAAAATGACTGAGTAGAGCAACAAATCTGCATCAAATTTTGTGTTAAGCTTGAACATTCCTCTGGGGAAAATATTGAGATGATTCAGAAAGCTGTAGCTACAGGCAAGTGGTGACTGACAGCTTCATCAATCACCACAGC
>CM052548.1:23947129-23980226 GCA_028533065.1 Trachops cirrhosus
GCTGTGGTGATTGATGAAGCTGTCAGTCACCACTTGCCTGTAGCTACAGCTTTCTGAATCATCTCAATATTTTCCCCAGAGGAATGTTCAAGCTTAACACAAAATTTGATGCAGATTTGTTGCTCTACTCAGTCATTTTGAAGGTGACAGCCACACAGTACACAAGCTCACTCAAGGGCATCTACTGCCCCCACTGACTTGTATAGTGAAATCGTCATTGTTCACACACGTGCATTCCAGTCCACTCTCCTTGGATGCCAGGTTACAATGATGTGCGTAAACCATTCTTGTTATATGAACAATGGCTGAACTTTTTCCATAGAGACCTCATATATCAAATAATCATGTTATATATATATACATATATACACACACACACATATATACATATATATATATACACACTTTAAATATTTTACTATTTTATTTGTTAATTGTAACTCAAAAAGGTGAAAATAATTTTCAGGATTATTTTCGACTAGGTATATTTTAGGAAGTTCTCACTTTTCAAATTTAATTTTTTAATTTTTATTTATTGATTCAAAACATTTTTATTATTGACTTGAGAGAGAGAGAGACATTGATTTGTTATTCCATGCATCCATGCATTCATTGGCTGACTCTTTCATGTTCTCTGACCAGGGATCAAACACATAACCTTGTCATATCAAGATGATGCTGAACCAACTGAGCCATCTGCCCATGGCTCTTGTTTTATTTTTAAATAAATGAAAGTCATTAATCTTACACACAAATCTCTTTCTTAAGACAAAACACATTTTTATGTTCTTTCTCCCAAGAGTTAACCATGACAATATTCTTTTTTTCAATTTCATTGTTAGTTCAGCAATCACAAAAGAATGATTAAACTGTTTGAAAGTTATGAATTGTTTCTTTCTTTCAAAAGTAAATAAATCCCCTTTCACCAAGAGAGGTTGTCCCTTAATTGAAAGAAATAATTCCACAAGATATACTTTCTTATAAAGAGAATTGTTGGAACCTAAGATGTATATTTATGTGAGCTCACCAGAAGGACGTATCTAAGTATTAGTCAAAATCAGAGCCCTCAGAGTAAAATACAATCAGTTCCCTAAAGTGAGCCATGTACTTGAAGATATCTGTATGTGGCATTGAAAGCTTCAGAGGTCAATCAATGTATTGACTATGAAAATTGATATATAGTCCTAAAATAATACTATAATTTTCATGAGGATAAAAGCATTGTTATTTTTCCTTGGGTCCATCTGGAACTCTTTCATTATTAAAACTATGTTAACTGTCCAGATGTGATAAATCTTTAAATGAAAGAGCAGCTCATTTGCAAAAGAATATCCTGGCCAAGGCAGTTCACACTCAGATTCCTGTAGATGGTATCAATTACAAAGATTTATTTTGGGAGGTAGGGAGAGGGGGGAGTGGGTGGTTTGCTGCTTTTACAGAATTTTGCCAAGAAGTAGAAAAATTCCTACGGGAACCCACTAATTTTGTTGTGTTCATCTCTTTTCCATCTCTCCTGGCACCAAATGTCTATCATGACCTTAAAGATCTCCTAGGCTCATTTCTCATTTCTGCCTTCTTCCTTTTATTCCTATTCCTTAATCTCCTTTCTTCCTCTTTCTTCATTTTCTTCCCTGCCTCCTTCCTTCCCCCCTCTTTCCCTCTATTCCTCCTTCTCTCCCTCCCTCCTTCCCTCTCTGCCTTCTTTCCTTCCTTTTTTTGAATGAACATATTTCTTTCTCAAGACTATTAATATACAGTTTATTAGGTCCTTAAATAGAGTAGTAAAAAAAAGTACATTTTGAAAAAAATGAGGTGCACTGGTTGATTTATTTTAAATATTAACCCGTGGTATTACAGAAACCAGAGCAATATGGAAATAATTCATAAGATAATAAAATTTAGCCTAAATAGACAAAGCTAAACATTTTACTTTTGCTATTTACTCTTAGGAAAAAAATTGCATTAATGGATCTAGGCAAGTTTTGGGGGGAATAGTTAATTTGAAAAATAAAAAGAAGAAAAAGTCCAAGTAAGATAGAGGTATATTCTCCTTTTTGTTTACTGTTATGTAACTTTGGGATTATTTCCTAAAATAGGAATGAAAAGATTGTAAAGAATTGGTATGAGATATCTGATTACCCTCATATTACTAACTGGAACTTTATTTTATAAAAAAAGACATTTTTTAAAAAGTTCAAGTCAAGGGAGAAAATGGAAGAGTGAGCTTTAAATTGGCCACAAAATGTGAAGGAGTTTGTGTTTCACTTACCAAAAATTTGTTTTTAATCTTATAAATTGTACTTTTTATGTACGTGTAACTTCTCTTTCTAAAGATCCTCTTGTAGTTCCAAAGCTTTATAATTTCTGAACCAATTTTTATTAACAAAGATAAATAAGTCTTGAAAACTTTTACTAGCTTTCTAGAGTTAGCTTCCATCCCCTTCCCTCTTTAATATCTCTGAACAATTATAAAGAGAAAAATATTTTTTTAAGATTTTATTTAAGCATTTTTAGAGAGAGTGGAGAGGGAGAAAGCGAGGGAGAGAAACATGAATGTGTGAGAGAAACAGACTGGTTGCCTCTTGCACATCCCCAACTGGGAACATTGGCCCCGCAACCTGAGCGTGTGCCCTGACTGTGAATCGAACCTGCAACTTTTTGGTTCTTAGGCTGACAGTCCACTGAACTACATCGGCCAGGGCAAAAAAAATAATATTTTTAAGTGTCTGTTGTAAAGATGACAGTATACACAATGAAACCAAAAAATGATTCATTTGAAAGGAAAGTAGATGTGAAAATTTAAAGATAAGCACTTAAGAATTTTTAGTAGTCTATTTTTATTATATTTTTCTATTACAATGTATCTCCCTTGTACCCTCTTCTACCTCCTCACTCCCAACCCCCTCCACAGTCACCACACTGTTGTCCTTCTCCATGAGTTCTTTTTCCTGATTTGCTTGATCCCTCTACCCCTCGATCTGCCCCACCCAGAGCTGCCAGCCTGCTCTCTATGAGTCTGTCACTATTTTGCTTTTTATTTCACTTCATTAGATTCCACATATGAGTGAAACCATATGGTATCTGTGTTTCTCTGACTGGCTTATTTCACTTAACATCATGTTCTCCAGGTCCATCCATGCTGTCACAAAAGGTTAAAATTTTATTTTATTTTATTCTATTTTTTTTTTTACAGCCAAGTAGTATTCTATTGTGTAAATGTTCCACAGTTGTTTTATCCACTCATCTACTGATGGACATTTGGGCTGCTTCCATGTCTTGGCGATTGTAAATAATTCTGCGATGAACATTGGGGTGCTTATGTCTTTTTGTTTTAGTGTTTTGATTTTCTTCAGATAAGTTCCAAGAAAAGAAACTACTGGGTCATAAGGCAGTTCCATTTTTAATTTTTTGAGGTATCTTTGTATGGATTTGTACAGTGGCTGCACCAGTCTGCATTCCCACCAACAGTGCAAAAGAGGCTATAGTAATCAAAACAGGCATAAAAACATCATAATCAAAACTGGCATAAAAGCAGACACGTAGATCAATGGAATAGAATAGTGAGCTCCAAAATACAGGTGTACCTTTAAAATTAATTAATATTTGACAACAGGCTGAAGATAATTTATTCAATAAATGGAGCTGATAAAATTGGATTGATAAGTGCAGAAAAATAAAACTAGACCACCTTCTTATGCTATGTATAAGAATAAATGCAAAATGGATCAAAGAGTTAAATATTAGACTTGAAACCCCAAAAATCCTAGAAAAAAGTAACACAGTCAGTAAAATCTCAGACAGTCATTGCTAGTAGCAGTGTTTTTTTCTGATGTAACTCCTCAGGCAAGGGAAGCAAAAGAAAAAATAAACAAATGGGACTACATCAAACTAAAAAACTTTTGCACAATGAAGGAACCATCAACAAAATAAGGAGAGTTAAGATATTTGAAATTATAAGTAATATGGTGTGTGACTAAGCACAGATCCTGAGCATTATTTCAGAGCACAATTTGTGCTAAGGGTTCAATGCATAATGACAGCTCTTGGGAATAAGTTCTTGGATACATGTTATTCTGGATACTTGTATTTTTACATTATTCCAGAGTGAACAAAAGTGTATAAAATACTCTATAACAAGACATTTTCTAATTGTTTTCCTGAAATTCCCTAGGCAAAAATAAAATGCTCTCACAGAAATTTTAAAATATAGAGGCTTTAAAAATTTTTAAGTATGATAACTAAATCAGTAAAAATATGAAAAAGCTATTTTGACCCATTCTTAGTCCAAACCTATTCCTTATCTAAAAGACTTAGCTAATGCTTCAATGTTAGCATAAATATGCATGAAAAATGCAAAAGACCTTGATATTTCACAGACTTTGACCTTTTGAGTATCCCTAATGAATTTTTCCTACATCTTGCCATTAAGTTCCCTTTCTCATGTATTGCGTACAAATTTACTGATTGTTTAAAGTAATTTCAAACACCTTTCCATACCAGGGTATTTATTTATATCTTAGTGTACTACTAACTTTGGAGCTTTCTTCTTTTTGTCCTAGAAGAAATCATTAGCTATTCTCTGAGCATTTTCCTTTCCGACTTGTAATGAAAACAAGTCATTAATGCTTAGAGTTCTGGAATGGATAGCAGCCTTTCCATTCTCCAGTATGATCTTGAAGTTTCAGGTTTTTTGGTTCTGTTTTGTTTTTTTGTTGGTTGGGTGTTGGTTTTAATAAGCACTTCAGTGCCAGAAAAATCTGTTTAATTTTGTTCCTGTCACTTATCATGATATGAAATTAGAGACTTACAGGCTTTGGGAATTTCATAAAAGCTTTCCTCATAGGTCAACATAGCACATAAAATGATGACAGTATGTAAGGTGTAGTAGAATACCGCTACAAAATGTACCTAGTATTATTAGTCACTTTACGGTCCAACGATGTTCTCATTGGAGTTATTCCTCAGTGAATGAAGTTGCATCACCAGGATCGACAGCCACAATAACAAAGCCAGGGATGTGGAACTTGTGACCTGGCGTGGAGCCAAAAACTGGAATATCCACACTGAGGATCCATGAACCCCACAACTATGGGACACTCTTAAAAACAACTGGGGACTCTAGAGGAGACTAGTTTCTATAATCTTACAGAATTAAATATAAATATAGTTTTATTTTTGGTCACTGGTTGGGAGATTTGATCATTAAGTTTACGTGATAATGCTAGCAATTTCATCCTTTTCCAGGTAATATTAATACTGACATCATTGTAATTTGAAAAGGTCAACTTCAGTTTGAAGATACATCCTTACCAAAACACCAAAAAAGTGGATCCTTTCTTATTTTTAAATTGTAAATATATTCTTGCCACTCAAAGAAGGGAGGACTGAAAGAAAGATGAGAGGGAGTGAAATTAACATGCAGGAGTGTTTTGCCTCTTCTGCTGGGCATTTTCACTTATATTACATCATCCTCTCGGCGATCCCATTTCCCATGGTAATAATATATACTGGCTTACAATAAGGCTGCAAAACTTCATAATAACATTTCATATAGTGAAATCACTAGGGTATCCTGCCTCATAAACCTGGTTTGCGGTACAGCCAAGTTCTCTGACTGTAAAGCCAATGTGTTTTCAAGACACTGTTTTTTTTTTTTTTTAGGGGCATCTTGCCCCATCAGTCTTGTTTATTTCTGAAAATAGTCTAAGGTGAATGTCAGCTATTATAGAAGGTAATTCTTTCAATGAAATTAATGCAGATGAAATTGTCTTTATAATTTGTACATTTATCTTCACATCATTATGATACATGACAGTTTAAAAAATTATAAATTGAATTCATATTTCTAAAAACTTGTGGAAGACCAAAAATGTGATTTTAAAAGTTATAATATAAAAGTATCACTCATGTTTTAAGATTGTTTCATTTAGACACTATCATTTAGATATTATTAACCAGTAGACTTCCCTGAAATGAGCTAGGATGTTTTCATAGTTTGTGAGAAAGAACACCAAACTACGATAGTAAAATTTACATGATCTCATGTGTCATGTATTATATATGTTACTCTTTTTCTGGGATTTAACGATCCTGGAAAATATAAATTGCTCATAACCTATCTTTTACTTATTTTGAAATATGAGATGAATAGTTATTTCTGCAGGGGAGGATTACATGAAATAGTCTTTGCTTTGTTTGAAAACCCTTTACTTTCAAATTTTGTGTTAATTATTAGCAATATATTTCAGCATGATATTTTTCCATATTCTCAGATACAATATACGTTTAGTTCTTAATCATTAAGTATGCTATTAAATTTAAGATATTTAAAACAAAACTGTATGTTTGCATATGCTTTCAGTCTATACATGTACATCAAAGGATTCACATCCGATATGTTGTGATCAGGTTGATAATGTATAGTAATATTAAATTACTGTATTCATTCAACAAATTTTAACTTAATATTATTATATGCCAATTACTAGATTCATTCCTAGAGGTCAAAAAAAGGAATGAGTTAGTTCTTGTTATCTGACGGAAAAAATGTGGAAAAAGTAGCAATACAAATAAAATTATACATTTTGATACATGATAAATGACATGAAGAAAAACTGCCAGTTTTCTCAAATACAACTGGTTTATTCTCTGTGCTGATATATGTGTGTGTGCGTAACTTTCCATTTTGAAATGTCTAAGTTTGAATGAAAATTTATATAACAGTAATTGTAATTAATGTTTAAACAGACTTTCATTAGTGGGATCAATCTCAGTCATGGTATGTGACAAAGATATCTGTCTGAAAGTATCCAGCCATGCACTATGAAAGACAGAGACATTTATTGAAGAAGATACAAAAAACCACTTGCACATAAGACAATGACGCTTCAGTCCCGTTCAAAGTAGGCACCTTGGGACCTCACACAGATCTCTGAATTTGTTGATTGCAGCCTGTACACATTCAACATTCTCAGGTGTTCTGCTTGTTGTAGGACTTCCGGAATGTGGGTCACTTTCAACAGACTCTTGACCATCTTTGAAGCATTTATGCGACTTGTATTTGCCCTGCACTCATTGTACCATCCCAAAAAGCCTTCTGAATCAGCCAGTAGTTTCCATGGAGGAATATTCAAGCTAACTAGAAATTTCAAGTAGATTCACTGTGTTACTTGTTCATTTTGAATATGACAGCTACATAGGACACATGCTTACTCAGTGGCATCCACCACTCCCACTGACTAGTACAGTAAGGCCATCATTATTCACACATGTACATTCCAGTCCACTCTCCTTGGCTGCCAGGTTACACTAATGATGCACAAACCATTCTGGTTATATTAACAATGGGTGGAACTTTCCAGGACCAACCTCGTATTTTTGTTGATGTGGTATTTATTGTCTTCTGCTTGCCAATATCTTTTTTAAGAGTTTAATCTTAAGTGAAATGAATGCCAAGGGTGTTTCTTTGTGTAATCTTTATAAGATGTCAGTAACAATGTTGTATTAACTTTCCCTGTCCCTTTCTGTATCCTTTAGATTATTTGGGTTTTAACTTGGCAATATTTAGCTATAAAATTATTTTTTGGAGGGGGTTACTTTTTGATAATGTTATCTATGTGTTTCTGTTATTAAAAAAACCTCTTAGAATTTCCTTGTGGGTGTAATATTTAGTAGCTATAGTTTCCTAGAGAGTTATCAATTTCATCTAGATTTTCAAAAAATTAACATTAAGTTAGAATACTAATATTTTGAGTTTAAAATTTCTTTCTTGATGGTTATTTAATTCTCTTTATTTTAGATTTTGTGTATGTCTGATTTATATTTTTCTTAATTAGGTCAGATAGTGATTTACATAAATACAGTTTGTTATTTATGATTTCTGAATGCTGTCTTTTATAGTCATAAATATATATTTTATAGTCATAATGATATATCACATATAATATTTACAACATATAATATGTGATATTTTAATGTTATTCACATCTTTGTTCTGAGCACTGTTCTGTAATCTGGTTTTTCCTTTAAATATATAAAAATTCAAAGGTGTCATAAGTCACGTCACTGACCCCTCCCCAGAGCAACAACTGCCTCGCTCGTTTCTAGGTGGCAGTGGGAGGGTAACAAAGCTTCACTTTGATACATTTAGGTACCAAGAAAATCCATAATGTAATTCAGCAGCAATGTTCAATATATAAGAAATGATATTTCCAAATAAGACACTAAAAGAAAAACTTGCCTTGGGAAATATAAGCCACATTTTAGTTTTAAAAATTCAGGTGAAATGTGACTCATTATATCATGAATTTCTTTTTAATTTTAGTTGTAGTTATTCCTCCACTGCCTCTCATAATTTATGGAATTAACTAGGACAAAAACAATTTTGATAATTTGTTTTTCTTAGTCATCAACATTCATTCCATCACTATAAACTTCCATTTCTATTATTTCATATACCTTAGAGTAAATACACATGACTTCCTCCAATGTCATTACCCTCATATAAGTCACTATTATTTCTGGCCTGGGTAGTTGCAATAGATCCTTAATTTATATTCCTAAATTCACATTTTTATTTCTCAAAACATTTGCACAGTAACTAATATGATCTTTATAAACATGGGTCTGATATAATGTTACTTAAAATTAAAATATCTCTATAATAAAGCTCCTAGAAAATAACAAACAAGAAAACCTAGGTGACCTTGTGTATGACCATGACTTTTCAGTTACAACACAGAAGGTGCAGTCCGTGGAAGGCATCACTTACAAGCTAGACTTCACTAAAATGAAAAACTTTGCTCTGCAACAGACAATATCAGGAGAATGAGAAGAAAAGCTGCAGACTGGGGAAATATTTGCAAAAGGTGCATCTGATAAAGAACTGTTATTCAAAATATACAAAGAATTCTTTAAACTCCAGCATAAGAAAATAAACAACCTAATTTAAAAAATGGGCCAATGACCTTGACAGATACCTCATTAAAGAAGATATACAGATGGCACGTAAGCACCTGACAAGATACTCCATGCCATACACCATCAAGGAAATGAGAATTAAAATAACAGTGAGAGACCACAACACGCCTATTAGAATGGCGAAAATCTGAAACACTGACACCACCAAATGCTGGTGAGGATGTGAAGCAACAGAAACTCATTCATTGCTGGTGGCGATGCAAATGATTCAGCCACCTTGGAAGATAGTTTAGATATTTCTTGCAAAATTAAACACATACCATTTGATCCAGCAATCATGCTCCTTAGTAATTAATTACCCAAAGGAGTTGAAATTATATCCACACAAAAGCCTGTACATAGATGCTTATAGCAACTTTATTCATAACTACCAATGTCTGAAAACAACCAAGATGGCCTTCAGTGGATGAGTGGGTAAATAAACTGTTGTACATCCAGACAATGGAATATTACTTAGTGCTAAAAAATGAGTTTTTGAGCCATGAAAAGACATGGAGGGAACTGAAACTCACATTACTTGGTGAAAGAAGTCAATCTGAAAATGTTACATACTTTGATTACAATTATATGACATTCCAAAAAAGGCAAAATTATTGAGACAGCAAAAATCCATACAGTGATTGTTAGGGGCCAGTGGGGTGTAGAGATGACCAGGGGGAACACAGAGGGTTTTTAAGGCAGTAAAAATAATTTGTATGAAACTGTAATGATGGATATATATTATTACATGTCTGTCCAATACCATGATATGTACAGCACCAACAATGAACTGTAATGTAAACTTTAAATTCTGGGTGATTATGGTATGTCAATTATGTTCTTCAATTATAGTAACTGTCCCACTGTGGTAGAGGGTGTTGACCCTGGCGGGAGGCTATTCATGTGCAGGAGGAGGGTGTATATGGAGAACCTCTGTACCTTCCTCTCAACCTTGCTGTGAGTCTAAAACTTATTCTAAAAAAATGAAGTCAAGAACAATCTCAATAACTTTCCATTCTCTTCAAAGTTAATCTGAAATCATGAACATGAACTATAAGGCCTTTGGTGAACAAAATTCCACCTGTGTATTGAATAACTTCTTACTCCACCTTTGGCCTTGCTTAGTGCAGTCATTTTATCAACATTTTACATTCGCCGAGCTCTTTTTACATCTGTGAACCTTGTGTGTGTGGTTCATTTGGTCTAAATAGTCATCTTCACCTATTTCTCCTTTACCAGGTATCAATTTTGTATCATTTTTCCCAGAGAGGCATATCGTAACCATGCAGTCTGTATCATCATCTTTTTCTTACATACAAGTTGTGATTTCATGTTTGGTGATTTATTTATGTCTCCACTGTACTAATTGCCTTAGTTGACAAGATCTATGTCTGTCTGTCCACCAGTGTATGTACAGCATGTCCTAGTTTAATAATTAGCCCGGAGTCATTCAAAAATAATACTTTTGACTTACTGATTGAATATTAATTTACTGTCAGTAAATTTCTTTCAAATAATTATCTTGTCCTTACAGCAATCATGGCTAGCAGGTTATTAATATTTATATGTTGTAGATACAAAAAATCTGAATATTAAAAAGCATCCTAAATCCCAAAGTAATACAAATTCAGATGGTAAAACAAATTTAAATCCTCATTTCCTACTAACATCAGTGGTATTCATTTGTATTCTTTTGAAAATCTATTAAATGGGACAAATTAAGATGTCATGGCATTTAACGTTTGAGCTGTCCATAAAAATCATTATATTTTTAAGATTAACAGGTTTTAATTTTTAGCCTGAGTGGCATAAAGATTTTTTCAAATTCTTCAGCTTTTTGCCATTTGTTTATTAATTATACTGCTATCTACTTCATAATTATTTTGACATAAAGTCTTGAAATTGCACAAAAGATTTAAGTGTGCAGAGTTTTGTGAATAAAGAAAAATATGGAAAATAGGATAACAAGATAATATTTGTAGTGTGTATATCAAGTTTAATATGAAAAATGTATATGAGAAGTGACTTGAAGATTAAAACACAATTCACAAGAAATATAGCTCAGGATTATGAGAGAAATGGCTCTCCTGGGTCACCACAGAGAGGATACTATGTCATTAATGAGTGACATCCTCAACAACAGTTCTACAGAAAATACAATAATGAGTTTCTTGGGGAATGTGTATTCGGTGCCTGTCAATAAAGGCTGATGGAATGAAAGCAAAATTAGTTCTATGTGGAACAAAAGTGATGTAGTCCCAATAAACTCTCTGATGCTGAGCCACCACTGGGGTTTTCGTTAAATCATCTTATTTGAACAAACGTGGAATGGCAAGTTAAATACAAACACACGATGATCTTTCTAACTGCATTATCCCAAGCAATAGTTCTCTTTTCTGAGAAGAAATCTCAAGCATCCAAGTTAAATAGTTATTACTGCTTTCAAGTTAATGTTTTTTGTGTCCTGAATATAATATAGCAAGAGACAAGAAGAGCAATTTCCCAGAGGAGCTTCATATGGCAATCATAAGGTTATCATGGAGGCAACCATACCATGGCTCCTTATTCAATTTTAAGATGTTAAAGGGATTCTTTCATGGGTGGTTTTCACCCCTTGTATGACTATTAATAGCCTGTCATATTTAATTTATATCTGATAAACTATAGTTCTAAAAGTTTATTTGAAATTCAAGTGTTTTTATTTAACATTAACTTGTGTTGTATGTGATGGCCATTTGGTTTTCAGAAAGAAAGTTTTATTGTATTGCAAGGTCAAAACTATTGTATTTAATCTGAACCAATGTATTCTCATTTTTTCCTGAATTCTCAAATTTTGTTAGGAGAACACCACAATATATAATAGCAACTGAATTCATAATCACTGTTTCAAGTCAAATACAATTTTATTAAGTGATTAACTTGAGAAATCCTGACTGGAGTAGAGAATTTAATAGATAATATTAGATGACATCATTTACTATCCAGAAAACTAGAAATTAAATGACTCAGCATGTTCATTGGTCTTGTATCAAGGCTTTAGAGGCTTATGGTCTCCTGTGTATCAAGAAGGAGACAAAAAGAGAAAGGCAGAACAGTTCTTTACAATGCTATCACCCAAAACTGCATAATATCATTAGGTAGTTATTTACTGATGATAAATGTTAAAAACTCTGATTTATGCTCCCAAATTCAGGTTGACAAAAATTCTGCTTTAGTTTTATATATTACCTCCTAGAGTCAGATTGCTAAAATGTGAGATGTTTTGGTTGGAAAAAAAGCCAAACATCCCACAACTATTACAACACAGAGTAAAAACTGTTTCTGATAAAAATTATAGATTTTTTTTAGAAAATTTGACTAGAAGTTGTCACAATGGATTAAATGTGGTTTATTTCCCCCAGTTTCAATGGATAGTTTTATAATTTATTTAACAGACCACCAACTTCATTCCCTTCCTCCCTACAATTGGAATTTTATGTTGTTTCCATGTGTAGTGAAATAATGACAGAGTTGATCAGAATAAGCTAGTCCAAAAAGAGAACTAACCTAGCAGCTCACTTTCTTTCAACAGACAAACTATACATGTATTAGAGTGTGCAGTGGTTTAGTCACTAAGAAATTCAAGTGAGAGTTTGAAGAATGTGGGCAAATGCAGGCTGATGTAAAGCTGAGCTGAGATGCTGCCTGACTGTTTAAGGATTTCTGGGGATGCACCTCTTGGTCACTAGGTGGATCTTGACACGACGAAGATTTTAGCTAATACCATGTGGAGAGGTGGAAAACACCAAGCTGACTTAGGGCATGTGCAGAGGAATCAAAAGGCAGGAAAGTAGTAAACATTGCTGAGAGCATCTGCCTCAGGAAGGACTTGCACTCCCAGAGCACCACCCCAGGGCTCACATGACTGACATGATCCTCCCTGTTCTCTTTGGCACAGAGAGTGGCCGTGTCTCCACCACCTAGGATAGGGGTGTAGCCCCTGGAAGTGGCTTTCACCACCTTACTTTGGTCCCTCTAGGCAAAAGCTTCCCATTCAAATGCATCCACAGGTCCAGTCCATGCAACCTGTTTGGCCCTAGCAACAGCCTCAGTGTACTTATTGTTGCTCTCAGGACCACAGTCCAAACCCATCTCACAGGCAGGTATGCTGGAAGGCCCAGTGATTTGGCCAGTCTTGGCATTCTCATCAAATTTGTCATCAACATCAGAGTCAACAGACAAGGTAATCTTCACTCTTTTCTTCTCAGCTTTGGATATCAGGTCTGTGAGAAACTTGGCTTCATTTTCAACAAACACAGAAGTGCCAATCTCCATGTTGTTGAGCACTTAAGGAAGGTGAATACCACCCCATCATCAATAATGATCTCAGTGACTTTGCCCAGCATATTAGTGGTCAGTTGGATCTAGTCTGTAACTTTAGCTCCACCTATAATATCCAGGAAGGTTTGCTCTGGGATCTCCAAGGCCATAGTTCAGCTCCTTCATCAAAACATCTCTAGCAGACTGACTCTCACCATGGAGCTATGGGCCTGGTAGGCAGTGCCAAAAGCATCATGCACATAGACATCCCCTAGCTTAAAAAATGATACTCAGAAGCTTCTATTATAGCTGGCTGGGTTTTAACCTTATTCCCAGAAGCATCTTTTCCTTTCCCTTCTTCCTCCACAGGAAAGCAAAGGTTCTCCAGCAGGATGAAGGCCCAGTGGCTGGCTCAGCACAAGCTTTCCCTACGTCAAGGACCACACAGCTCTTCAAGGAAAAAAAGTCCTTGCCCAGCAGAGATTTGAGTTCAGCAGCAATTGACTCCACAGAGTACTTGTCAGGTATGAGGACACCATCAGGCTGGCCCAGGTGGCTCATGAGAAGAACTGACTTGGCTCCCGTGTCCAAGTAGAATTTGATGCTTAGGATAGGGCCTTGATCTTCTGGTTCTATTATCTGGTTATTCTTCATAGGAACATGGAAGTCCACTCTCACAACAACCCCCTTCCTTTTTGCACTCAGCTTGACCAGAGCCAGCTGGTTAGATAGTGACAGCTTGGCAATGCAGCAGCGGGGACAGGCGCAGGGTAGGGAGGGCGGGTCTCAGATGGCAGCAAGACAGCAGCCTGTGCTGGATTGCATGTGGCTTAAATTGAATGTTTTATAAGCCTTTAATAAAGCCATGAATAAAAATCATTTAGGAGCAAGGAAACTAAGCTAAAGTTAATTTTAGCTTCCCTCATCATTTTAAATCATTGTTTCCTAAAATGAGAGCTGTTGAGAACCAGTAAGGCATTTCTGATGTCTTGTGCAAATGACAAATAAAAATGTTTTTAAATGCATTTGGAAACAATGACAAACAATGAAGACAATTTCTTGTAGTTCCAAAGTTAACAAAGAAGAAAAATTATTTCAGCAGCATATGGTAGAAATAGATTTTTTTCCACAGAAGACAAAATAAATGATTGACAATAGATTCAATTTATAAACATATGCATGGCGAATGTGTGATAACACAGTAATTAAATTGTAGACAATAGCACATTCCCAAGTGTAAGGTGGCACATAATGTTATCAACAGCTCGGTGAAATCAGTCAACTTGACACATCATCCAGAATATGAGAAAATAGGTATGGATAAATTAATTTTTCAAGCTGTATAAACAGGGGATAAGGAGCAAAATAAGAGAATATAAGTATTCAATGATTACTGATATTTTTATTACCTGTTCTTTCTAAAAATAGTAAGTAAATGAAGAACACTATCACAATAATGTTTTTTCAGGTTATCTATTATTGGGAGAATACTTTCATGGCTAGAACATTAATTTGTTTAATTAACCAAGATTACTCAAAAGAGGCTTCATAGTGGATGTAAACTGGATTTGCCTATTGATTCTACCATTAATTATCAGAGAAAACTAAAAGCAAGTTACTTAAATGTCTCTGAACTACATGTATTATTTTCTCATCTTAATATGGAGACATCATCAAACACAGACATAGGGTTATTGTAAGAATTAAAACATCACATAGTAAAAAGTTTGTTACATACTGGTTACTCAGTAATTTTTAATTCCATCTTTCTCCATTCCTACCTATACAAATAATCCAATGAAATAATTAAGTTTTACTATAAAAATAAAACTCATTTGTTTAGTCTATCCACTCTGGGCTAGTTCTATGTATAATTACATTAGTAGGTTGCTGATAAAATCAAAGTAAAAGAAGCAGACAACAACAACAAAAAATCTAAATGAGAGGTAGTTCTTATTTGAGCATCATTCATATACATGTTATCTGAGGCCTGGAACTTTCAACCCCCAATTTTTTTTGTCACAGTGATTTTTTCAATCCTTTAGAGCCATTCTATTTAAATTTGTAGTTAATAGACTTCTTTAAGCTGGAATCCCTAGAAAAAGTCAAACTAGAAAGACCTGAATCACAGTGTCACAATGTGTGGTGACACACACAAAATTATCAGTACATTTTGAAACACAAAATTTATACTATTTATAACTGCATTGCACATTTTACAGTGAACCTAACCTCATCATTAGATGTTATATTTACTCTCCACATGAATGGCCTTCTTAGTTTTCATACACACACTTAACCAGCTATAGTTTTTTGATGTATACAAAATACAGGAAATCCCTGCATTAATAAGGTCTCATGTACAAATACTTTGGCTTTAAATGATTTTGCTTATTACACATCCCTTTAAACTTTATTTATGTTTCTGTATGTATAGAAATTGCCTTTCTTTTCATATTGGTAAGTGGAGGCCACTCCTTGTTAATCTAGCACACAAAACAGTTCTATTGACTGAGTTTCTTCATCACATTAATTCACACTGGCTTTGTTTACCTTCCCTCTTTTTTGCTGACTCCAAACTCATCAGCAAACCCTGTGCCCTGTCTTTGAAACACACACAGACTCTTCCCACTCTCACCGCCCACACTGTTAACACCTTGGTCCAAATCACCATCATCACTGTCTTACCAGAGCCTCCTGACTGCATCGCTTGCTACCACCCTTGCTTAGACTTCTGTTTTCTATCTTCTACATCACGGTCCAAGTAATCCTTTTACAAGGTGCCTCCTGCCACTTTTCTGCTTAAAATACTTAAATGGCTTCCTTCTCTCTCTCTTTTTTCTGAATCAAAGTCTAACTTTTTATCAGTTGCAGCTGTATGTAGTTCCTACTTTTGGACAAATTCTTTTGACTCTTGTATCCCCCAATTGATGAAATGAGAAAATCTATGCAACTACATTTCTTTTACTTTTAACAAAATCATAAAAAAGAGAATCCAGTGTTATTGATGAGAGGAAACAAAGTAAGCAAGTAAAACTAGTAGTTAATTCTATAGTATATTCTCAATCCACGAGAATGAAAAGTAACATCAAATATAGATCATACCATGTCAGTCATTCTTCTTCAGTCAAAGCACTAGTGAATATTAAAAATTATATCTTTTAAGTTTCAATTAAGACTTCTGGGCTTCATTTTTTTCCTTAAGACAATAATTTCTGAATTATTTTAAATTTTTTTCATAGGCCAATGTATGTAAAATACTTCAGATTAAATCTTATATTTACTACAACTAAAAGTAGACCAATTTTATGTTTTTACTAATACCAGGAAAAGAATGATGGAATAAAAATAATTTTAAAATGACATCTTACTCTTTATTTTATGGAAAAACATAGGAGGGAGAACAAGAATTCAATTCCTCTGTGTAAGAATAAACATGGATTTTTAAATATAATCAATTTATACTTCTAAAAAAATCAAGCTACAAATTTGCAGTTTATATGTAAATGGGTGTGTTTTTCAATACTATGGATAAAACTCCTATCATATCAACTAATTCAAAATAAATATTGACATCATTATATGTGAAGGAATAATTGAATATCAATATAGCTTGATGTTCATGCATAGCGGAAAAAGAGCATTAAAGAAAATATGAACATAAACATGTTCTCATTTGTGTAAATTCAAAGTGCTAATAGAACAGTATTTTCCAAGTACAGAGGCTCTGTACATTTCTGGTTAGAATCATTTTTGCAACCCAAGCACCTTTGTCCACTGCTGTTGAAATGTATCCCATCAAATAATTCTCCTATAAAAGTGGCTCATTAAATATTCATATTCTTGCACCATAGGATTTTTTCTATTTGCATTTCATTAAACCACATATTCAAATAAAACCCCCTATGCCAGTAATCTGAATATTCTCACCTTCGTATTTTCTTTAGCATACATGGAAAGATGGGAGATTTGGAAAAGCAACGCTGTTGCTTACAGAAACTCTACCTCACTTCTGATTCTCTCGATTGCTCTAAATTCATTCTGACATCAAATCCCTGAGGTTAAAGTCTTATTTAAAGTTCACATTTGAGTTTATAATGATTCTGTTTCTGTGCTTATGTAGATTTAATAAGAGTGTGAAATAAAAAGACCACATAACCTTTTACATCTAAAACAGATTACATTATATTTGCAATTAATAAGCATTGCTCCATGGTAAATGGCACTCTGCGTGACAGTTCCTTAGCATCATTCACATAAGTGTTAAATCTATAAGCACACACGTGTCAAAGCATTTTCTTTAGCTTATAAATACTGTTTTTATAACAAATGGTGTAGCACCTGTGAATTGATAATAAAGTCATCCTGGGATTTGGGAAAGAATTCACAGGCACATAGTTGAAGGACTTAAATCATCAACCTAACTTATATGGGACCTTTCAAGTGCTGTGTTCCAAAAAGGTGAATTTTCGTCTGAGCCTGTAATGTCAGTTTAGGATCAATTAGTATATTGTGAGGTATAAATATGTGACCAATCAGAAATAAGACTGACCTCACAATTTGCTGAGTGTGGATTCAAATCTAACTGCTAACATCAGTCATGACAGTTATAGAGAATAGCTTTGTTGAATACGTGCTCAATTGGAAAAGAGACAATGTTAACTAATCTGTGTTTAGAACTTCTTCATTGTACATTTTTTCACTTCTGTTCAATAACTGAATCTTAATTACATTAATGTGTGTCTCTTTGTACATTCTCTGATGTAGGTCACTCTGTCACTCTTTTCAGATATTCCTGCAAGAGGAAACATCAGTGTTTTCCATGCCACCCGCACTCTCCACAATCTTAAAAATTGCTCTGCTTCCTCTCTCCTAACAGTTTTGTTTTAAAGATCATTCATGACAAAACAACCTTTCACGTCACAAGGAATTTGTACTCTTCCTTCTTTCCAACCTTTCTTTCACCTTTTCCTTCCTTCCTTTCTTCTTCCCTCCCTCTCTCCTTCCCTTCCTTCCTTCCTTCCTTCCTCTTTTCCTTCCTTCCCTCCTTCCTTCCTTTCTTCCATCTGTCCTTCCCAAGATTTTGAATTATTGTGTGTTAGACACAGGGCCAGATACTAACAATAAAGCTTTGAATGATAAACAATTTCTGTTTTCAAGATTTTAGCTTTCACCCTGTTCCTTGTATTTTTGGAAGATTCATCAATCACATGAAAGTATCCACTGTAGTCCTGGTTCCCTGCTTTCTTGGTCACTTGAAGCCTCATCACTTCTCTTGCCAATTCATTCCACTTTACTTTTTATTCCTACTATCCACATCCTTGTTTAGACTATTACCGTTTGCTTAATTCTTCAAAGTTCATCTCAGTTACTTCTTCTCCACAAAAAATGGTTGAATTTCAACTCTTAAACCCTGAAGCATTTTTTATTTTATCATAAAATGCATACCCAAATTAAACAAACAATTATTAAGTACCTACTTTGCACCACTCAATTGTTTACTTTCATTATCAGCCTCTATGCTCATTGTGAACTTCTCATATGCAGATTTGCCTAAATGCCGTTTAAATCTGCAGTTCTGTCTTGCAGAGTTTCTTGCTAACTATTCAGTTAATATTTCTTGATGTAAATTTATCTTGTTTAAAGCAATGCTAGTGGTATTATTGATAGCATCATCCATTAAGTTATTAATATGCCTAGAATAGTCCAAATTATTCTAAAACAAGATTTTATCACTTGCATCAAGCAAAACAGATAACTAGCATCCCATTGAAAGAATCAGTATAACCTTTGTCTCATATATCTTGTACTCATATAACAAAATGAATGTAGTTATATAAATATAAAAGTACTCATATAAATAAATGCATATAGTGGTACAATTGCATAGTGATTTATAGTCACCAGGAAAGGCAGCATTATAATGCTGGGAAGAACAATATTTGATTGTTAAATTTCTGCTGTCAAATATTCCAGATCAATGAACATTGGCTATGACAGAGTGCTAAGGCCCCGAGTAACCTTTGTCCCTCTCATGATAATGTAGAACTTCCAAGTCTGTGACAAAAGTCTAACTAACCTTAACCTTCCCTTCGACTCGTAAAGCTCTCCGTGGAGATTATTGCACCTTATCACTCCTGAAAATCACAAGTCTCCTTTCTTCTGTTCATCAAAATAGATATATTAAACTACTCACAATGAAAATTAATCAACTATTTTAAAAGTATATTTCTAAGAAAGGAAAGAGCTACTATCAAACTTCAGAAAATGCAAACTAGATACTCTTAAATTGCTACTTCAATAGGACATAATACTTAACAATTTGACAATCTAAAGAAGTCCTAAGAAATGGCTTGCTTCTAATGAATGGAATTTTTCCAACAAAAAAATTTCATTTCTAACATAAGAAAGAATTATAAAGAAAACAATAGGGCTGGATCTAAGTCTTTTGTTATGGTATACTTTTTATGTTTATATGCAAGTTTAATTTTTACATATTTAAAATTATTGCTGTTCCTATGTCACAAGTTGGCTCATTTTTGCTCTATACATTTACATTTCATTTTCTTATATAGTGAATAATTAAATAATTTGTCCACGACCATACAACAGAGAATATCTATACGTGACATGTACTTTAAAGCACCTCCATCAAGGCTTTCAGCATGCACTGTCACAAGCAAAATGAAGCCAGTCTCATCCAGCCATTCCTGGTGGGCACAGGACCAAGGCTCTGCCCTGTGTTCTGGTTCCTTTGGCTGGAATCCCAGATACTGCTATTTTTTTTTAATTGTCAAAACAATGAGGCTTTGCTAAAACAGTTGAAGGGGTAGAGGAGAAAAAGCTGTATAACCTTTTGGCATGTGAAGTAGCTCAAAAGAGAGGTGGGATGTTATCTACCTAGATATAAAAATAAAAATGTTATATACATATATAACATATATAAATTTAAATTAATAGGGTTTTGTTAACTTATTTCATAATATTACATTGTTCAAATGAGAAAATTTAGCTTGAGTTATAAGCAACTGATTATTACTTATTTATTCATTCATTGGTTGCTTCCTGTATGTGCTCTGACCAGAGACAGGGCCTACAATCTTGATGTATCAGACTGACACTCCAACCAATTGAGCTACTTGGCCAGGGCCCCAGACACAATTTTTACAAGATTAACTGCAAACTTCACACTATAAGGTTTGATGGAGTAATGATGTGCCCCTTTCTAAACATAAAATCTATTTCACTTAGTCTCCTTTTTCCTACACAAGACACCCAGCTTTAAAATAAAAAAAGAAAGAAAGAAAGCCCACTTCCAAGAAAAAAGTACTCAGCACAGCAACTTAGATATAAAACAGACTTGAAAACTAACTGAATTTTAAATAACCATGATTAATATATTAAAGGCTCAAATAGAAAAGATGGGCAGCATGAAAGATCAGATGAATAAATTAAGCAGAGAGATGAAAACTATAAGAATAACCCTAATAAATGCAAAAAAGAGAAACCACAGTACGAGGTAAAGGAGACCTCCAATGACTGTGGTTGGCTTGACCTAGCTTAAGAGAGAATCAGGCAAGTTCAAGAAAGAGTCCAGGACAAGAGAGAAAGAAGGAGGCAGAAATATTTGAAATATTATAGTAAAGTATCTGCCAAAATTAATGACAAAGAATTCTCACAAATCAAATCAGCTCAAGAACACTGAGAAAGATGAACAACAAAATATACCAATGTATGTCATAGGCATTTTGGTTTCAACAAGAGTGACAAAACCTTAAAGGTGCACAGGGAAAAAATTCACATGGCTGGTTGATATTCTTATAATATAAGTCCCTCAGAATTTTATGGGGATTTCTCCACACAATCCTTAATAAGGAAATGAGCTCTGCTTGAAAAAACACTATAGAAATACAAATATGTTAAATATTATATATATAACAAATATATATGCAGATTTATTATATATAAAATAAACATATATAACAAACATATACAAATATATATGGCACAAATATTTAGATATATTTGCATTTCTTCCTATGTATGAGAATATATTAATTTGTTATATATAAAGTAAATATATAACATATATATACTATATATAATACAAAGATATTTTATATACATAATATTTCTATTCCTTCCTGTGCAGGCTCTGGTGAACAGGGGCATTTGAATTATCATTGCTTTCTAAGAGTCATCACCATAGTGATATCTCCCTTCCACGTGAAAACTAATAACAACGAAAATCTGCTTTATCTTTCTGCAAAACAAATGTTATTTATGAACTGCAAAAGTCACAATCTGAGGTGAGAAGTGGAGTAAAATAAGAAGATTCTTGAGGAAACCTATAAGGAGAAGAAATTTCATCTTTTCAGGAGCTTTCATTATCCTTTTACTCCTAAGTGATCCTAACTACAGTTTCAGCAGCCCCTTGCAAACTGGCTCTCACACACGGAATATTGTTAGTGGTTAGGAACTTGCCTGACACTTTTCTATGCCTTGAGTTGTCTTTCAGAGCACTGACTTAAGATATATAGAGCAAAATGGCTGTAAAGTGCCATCAAATGAAAGGTGTTACATAAGTGATGACTTTTCTTATGCATTTATTTTAAAGGCATAATTACCAGAGGACTTTATAAATAGATCCATGTCAGTTTTGTCTGCTTACATTTGATCCTATGACAGTCAGGAGAAACAGATATACCCTTATGAAAGCATTGCAAAATTTTACCTCATCTTTAGATTTGACATAGTACAAGTAATAATAAATACAGAAGGCAGCTTAATGGATTAATGTTTATTCATGGTGAAATGTACCTGACTCAGAAGCAGGTACACACAGCCAGAAATATATAAACAGTCATTTAATTATTGTCTTTCTGGTTAGGTTACTTTTGTTTGTGTTGGGTTGTTTGGAGACAGGGTAGAGGAGCCCACCAGAGAAATTTTTTTTATCATTTCATGCTAGGTTTTTATCTAGAGCACAAAACAATCACACTACCTATCATTTATTATTTTAAGATTTTATTTATTTATTTATTTGTTTGTTTGTTTATTTTTAGAGAGAGGGGAAGGGAGGGAGAAAGAGAGGGAGAGTAACAGTGTGTGGTTGCCTCTTGCATGCTCCCCACCAGGGACCTGGCCTATAACCCAGGCATGTACCCTGACTGGGTATGAAACCAATGACCCCATGGATCACAGGCCAGCAGCACTCAATCCACTGAGTCACATCAGCTGGGTGTTATTTTAATTAGTCACAGTTAGTCAGCTAGTGGCTAATAGAAAAAGGAAAGAAAAAATGTTGAGTTTTAAATGAGAAATGTACATGAGTTAATTTTCAAAGGCCCTGTTAAAAGTTCTTTTGAAAATAAACTAGAGATTCACTGACTTCCTATGAGAAAACAGTTAAGGCTTCAATTACATGAATAACTCAACCCACACATACACTCCATCTTAAATGTCCCCACATAAAAACACACGCAATGAGTTTTTGTGATTTATTTCACTGAAAGTGCACTTCAGCCTCATCCTCCATGGTGTTATTCTCCAAGGTGTTATCCTCTCGGCATGCTCCTTACTGACTCTCAGCCTTCACTCGTGACCTTCTCCCAACCTTCACCTTGCTAGTGCTGACAAAAAAGTCATTTCCTAACAGAGGCATCCTCTGACTCTCATCTCACTTTCTGATTTAAATTATACAACTCCCCTCCTTCTTTCTATCATAGTTGGCCATGACTTATTGACCTGCCTAATTCTGAACACCAGTACCCCTGTCTAGACTGTGAGCTCCAACCTGATACAATTATCATGTGCTTGGTCAACCGTGTTCTGCGGTCAGTGCAGTTGGGGCTGGTAGAGATGCTGGCACACAGAATACACTGTCCTGCTCCTTGCCTGTTCTCCTCACTGTGGGAAAGGGAATCAGGCCCAAACACAGGCCTCCCCGTTTTCTCACTTTCTAACTAAACTGTTGGCACTTATTGTCAACTCCACCTTAAACTACACTCTACCTTAAAATATGCACTATATTTTGCTCATTTGTTTGTTTTGTTGATTAGGTCTGTAGACTTGGAAATAAAGAACAAATGGATGGTGAGCAGAGGAGAAGGGGAAGAGGAGTAATGCGGGGAAGAAGGGAAAGGGGCAAGCAAAGGAAAAGGAATAGAGGGCTCATGGACATGGACAAGGACAAGGAGAGGGGATGGACTGTAGGCATGGGGGTTGGGGTAGGGATGAGCAATGGGGAAAAAGCAGGACAGCTGAAACTGAACAATAAATACATTTTAAAATTTAGACACACACAAAATATGCACTATAAATGATACATTTGAGTTCTTTTCACTCCTTTACCACTAACCATGCTAATCCAGCCCTTTATCACCAACTGCCTAGGTTACTGAAGTTGTGGTCTCAATAGTCTACTTTCCTCTGGCTCACAACCACTAAAAATTTTTCATAGAAACCACAGTGATCCTCTAAACATATAAAAATGATCACGTGGTTCCTCTCCTCAAACCTCTCCAGTGTGCCCCGATCACACTGGAGATGGAAATTGCTCTCAGGGATCTGCTTCCTATTCTGGTGTCTGTCTCACAGCTCCTGCTTTTGCACGCCCACCTCAACGATCTCCTCGGGCTGACTGAGGGACACCCACTGCAGGGCCATTGCAGGTACAATTCCAGGTGCTGTGACCCATGACTCGCGTGGGCATTAGGTCTCTGTTTCAACATAACACCATCAGAGAAATCGTGATTGTCCATCCTTTCTAAAGAAGCTCCTTTGCACGATCATCACTTCCTAGCTTTATTGAGATATTGACATATCACATGCTTCATTTGTTTTTGTTTCATGCAACTTCATTTTCTCTTCCATCGTTTATTGTTTTGTTTTTGTCTCTTTTCAATAGAATATAAGCTTTTAAGAGTATCTACATTTGTTTTGTTCTATTTTAATTCACACGAAATTTCTAAGCAACCATACAGTTCTTAGTGAATACTGTGAAAGGAAGAAATAAATGTCCAAAAACAGTTCTTTGAAATATGAATGAATACATTATCAAAATAATGACTGCATGAATGATTCAACAAACAAATCAGGTGGTACAAGCTGTCATTCTCTTTGGCAGGCAATATGCTCTAACCAAAAAGAACAAACTTCCAAGTTGAATGTTCAAGTCTATTAAAGATGCATCTATGAATCAAGTTTTATTCATATGTCCTTAATATTTACATTTTATATTAGTCCATATCCTTTTTTATGATATCACCTATCTTCCTCATTAAAAAAGACCCTGAATTTTTATTGGCCACATGTCCTGCCCAATATCTTTTCCAAGCATACAAGATCCTCTAAAATATGGCTAGAATCTGCTCTCTTTATCTTATTTAATGAAAAGCTTATGCATCTCTTTTGAATCATCCAAAATATTAAATCGTGCTGACACCAAGCACCCACATCTTGGTTTCTAATACCATCTGCCAATAAAAGAAAATGGAGCTCTTTTTGAAAGGACTGGTCTTAGGGCTGGAGCAGGGAAGATGCAAGATGATCCTGGAGCATCTTGTAAGATCAGTGAATAAGAAAATGTTCAACAAAAAGTCACCACGATAATACGAATATATCCAAGGGGTCAGCCGAAAGACTCCCAATGGCCAAAGCTGGAACAATTTTTGCACTAATTAAGTAGAATTGGATTATAATCAAAATTATAAAATAAATTTCCTTGAATTCATAATTATACACACAATGATTGATAAAATGAATAAATGGGGACAAAGAGACAATCCCCTGTGCAGAAGAATTTCAAGACATATATGTATCTACTCTGCTCTTGAGGAGAAAGAACGTAACTCTACTCTTTACATATAGGTTGTGCATAGGGATGCCTCTCCAGAGGGTGCAGGGTGATAAGGGGGTGGAGGAGAATATCTTTACAGTGGGGAAATCTGACAAACACTACCTCAGTCAAAGGTTCAAGGTTAACTTCAACAGAGATGTCAAGTTACTAGTATGCACCCTTACTATGATGTGATAAGAATGGCAATTTACCTTTTAATCTTTCCCAAAACCTATCACCCCATGTAATCAGGAGAGAAACATGAAACAAAGAACTATCTACAAAATATCTGACCAGTACTCCTCAAAGCCTGTCAAGGTCATCAACAACAAGAAAAAGAGCCATGGTACGAATGAGGCTCAGGAAACATGAGGGCTAAATGCAATGTGGTGTCCTGAAGATGAGACCCTGGGACAGAAAAATACATTATTAGGTAAAACCACAGTAACTAAAGGAACTTAAAGTATAGGCTGTATATAATAAGAATGTATCAATAATTATTTGTTGGTTGTCGCAATATGCCATTCCAATGTAAAATATTAATAATGAGATATTGGGTGTGCATATATGGGAGTTATACTATCTTCACAACTTTCCTGTAATTCAAAAATATTAAAAGAAAATAACTTATTTGGAGCCTACAGCTGGTACATGATAAAGTGTTAAAAAGAATTTGGGACTAGACATGAATTCAAAGCCCATCATTTTATCTGTAAAGAAAGTAAGGCAAAAAATCTTCTTTAACTAACTGGAAAATTTTAATAACCCTTTTACTTCTAAGCATTGCTATGTAATGTAGACATTTTATTTTGACTTGTGTTTGCCCACTTCAATTCCAAGGATGTTCCCTAATGAGAAGATACTAGGCAAGAATCTTGTTAAAGTTGTATGCAGCTTGATAGGTTAGTGAATTGATCTTTGAGGAGTTCAGATATAGGCAACTGTACTTAAAGAGGTGTATTGCCTTGGTGGCACCTGCACATTGAATATTTCCAAATCAAAGAGCATTCCTTCTCTTGCTATATTTTTACTCACACAGTGATTTTTGAAAGATCCACTAATGTTTCCTATTATTTTGAAGTAGAATGACTTACTATCCTAGTTTCTTTGTGGGGGGTGTGGCCTGATTATTACTCAGACTATGCATATAACAAGTATTTACTTGGTTTGTAAACTCTAATATTTTACTGCTGAACTCTGTCATTCATGTCACTGGCATGAGTTATTAGAAAATCATTTTTGTCCTACACAGCTTTGTATCAACTGTCTGTTTCACTTTGACCATGGAGACCTGACAACAATGTAGCATTTCACCAAGGAAACATTTGTTCGTTTTTATTCCTTCTTTACAGAATTGCTTTGTTTCTTGTATTGGCAGGAGAGGAGAATGCTGACAAGATGATGCTGAATCAGACTCAAAGCCAGCCAGTTGGGTTGTTACCTTATGTGCCAAAAACAGCTTCACATTTGGCCTGAAATCAAATATTTTTTTAAACCCCCTAGTGCCAAAATTCTCTTTAATAATTTAGCCTCCTCTTTCTTGTCATCATCACGTTACCACTGCAGAGATGCCACTTGAATAAGCCTTCAATTTCATGTTATACTCTAAAAAGTGTGGCTCAAATTAATCGGAATAAATATAAGTACATTTAAGAGGTATTATCTCCAAGAGAGTTTACACAAATCTTCATTTAATGGGTTTATGTCATCTGAAGCTTATAATTTATTTTTAATGCAGAATTTTTATTATTAAAAATGTATTTATAAAAATTATTAAAAACAAAACAGAATGTTAAGTGATATTCACAAGATTCATGTGAACTTTCGTATTTTGTTAAAGGTTTTCTGAATTTGTTTATGCATTTATTTTCAGTAAGAGAAAGACTTATATGAAATTTCAAGTCCATTAATTTTTAGGATGGAAAGCTTACTTTTCTTTCCTATGTCAAGAACTGCTTAATATAAAGAGTTATAATTGGCATAATAATCTGCAAAACTTGGCAAGCAATATATCAATCTGTTTGGCAATGAACCAAATTATATCTAACCCTCCATGCCAGAATGTTAATGCTTTTGTGTTTGTAGTGATCTCTTTTAATTTGTCATAATGGCAGAAAGAAATATGTGTTAGCATGTATGGTTCTTTATGAAGCAAATGGTAATGTTCTAATTTTGTTCCATCTGTCTGCTAAATCATTGATAGCAACTAATTAATTCATTCTGGTCAGTTTCATTGTTTTTGCAATGCTACATTATGGTGTTTTGATGTATAGGAACCCACACATCACAAGATCACTTTTATGTGACTGAAATGTTCCTTGTTTATTCCATTGTAGTTGTTAGAGGTTAGTTCTAGAGATTGCAACTGATTGTGTGTAAGTTCAAAGATACTTGTACTAAAGAATTCTCCATTGATTAAATGCCATGCAATGGCTTTACTTTTATTATTAGAAACTCTATTAACTAGTTGAATTGTCATAATAGAAAATGTGTTGCACTTACACTTATATATTTATTTTTACTTTATACATTAGCAATGGTTAAAGTTTATAGCACTTGCCCCCGCAAAGATTAAATTATTTAGTCATTCTTTCAGTCATTCATCCTCAGCCTCACCTGCATTTTTACAGTGCTTTAGAGTTGACAGTTTTCCAAAGCAGTTTAGTCATTTGGTCTTTTGCCAGCCAAGTGGCGAAGGAGCATCTGGGTTCAAACTGTCTGAATTTGTTTTTTTCACTACATGTTGCCTCTTTCCAGAAAAATCTTAGAAATATGTCACATATACCATTTTTATATCTAGTTCTTATTGGGGTTATCTGTAGGCAGATAACATGAATAAAGCCAGAAAAAGTTTTATATAGTTTTTCTGTATAATATTTACACCAGGGCTTTTTTTTCACTTTCTGTCTCCACCCAACAATTGCTCCTCTAAGTTAAGGCTGCTGGCGTTTCACACATAGCAGGGCATACTTACACCCACCCTATGTGTGGGAAGCATGACATGTATATGTGTCTCAACTCAGCACATTTGAATTTACGCTAATATATAGATCAATGGTTAACCAACCAAATTATGTATTAGACTCAGGTGTAAAGTGTTTAAAAAGATATAGATGGCCGGGTGCAGGCCTGTGGAATTAAAAATTGGAGGAGGAGTTGAGCAGCTAGAAAGAGAAATTTGGTGTCAGAGTAAAAACTGCACCATATATGGACCCCTTGCACGCAATACAACTCAGCCATAAGAAAAGATGAAGTACCACCACTTGTGAAAACACGGATCTTGAGAATATCATGGCAAGCAAAATAAATCAGACAGAAAAAGTCAAGAACCATGTGAGTTGACTCATGTGTGGGATATAAAACTAAAAGCAAGAAGTGAACAAACAAAATCAAACCAATCAGCACTCACAGACACAGACAATATGGTGGTTGCCAGAGGAAAGGGGTGTGGGGTAAATATATGGTGATGGAAGAAGATTTGACTTTGGGTGGTAAACACACAATGCAATATACAGATCATGTATCATAGGATTGTACACTTGCAACTTATATAATTTTAAAATCAATGTCACCCAAATAAACTAAAGTATAAAAAGAAAAAGGTATTTCACCATACAAAGCTAAATAGTTAAGGAAGAGTTTATTCAAAGCTATTGAATGAGGGGAAAACTGTTGAATTCAACTTCACTGAAACAAAAATTAAGAGAATTTTAAAGGGCTAAATTGGAGAAAATAGTAGAATACCTACATTTGCTTTTTGCCCATGCTGAGAGAAACAGAACGCCTTCTCATATATTCATAGAAAAAATAGTTTGCAACTTAGAGCAAAGAACTCATGAATGCTAAGCTCTTACCCTCCCAGTGAGACTGAAAAATAAGGGTACTATCTTCCTTGATGATTGCTTTCAAAGAGACAGCTTTTAGCTTCTTTAGCTAAAAGAAGCTTTTAACTTCTTTCTGGTTTATAAAACAATAAAGAACATATGTGGAGGGTATAATTCAGTGAGTTTTTCATAGATTATAAAGAAAATAATACAAAGGCATAGGTTAAAACCTGGGCCCTCATTTAAAACTAAAAGATTATATGATTAAGTTTACTTTAAATATTTTTAGGGTTTTATTCTGAAGATATTTACTAAAATTTTCAAGTTCTTATTTTCCTAAAGTATTAAATTTCACACTTTTAGACTCTTCCATTTCATATACTGTGAGACTGCAATCCTAAATTCTATTGCATTTAATAAAGTTAGCATTTACTTGTAGTAAATTAAAAGTTAAAACCATAAGGTACTGCAATAGTTAATATGTCTCACCAATCAGAAAATTAACCAACTACACTTCTAGCCAAGATGGAAGGATATGTAGATATACTTTGACTCCTTGCACAACCAAAAGAAAGCAACAACACATTTCAAAACCAAAATAACCAGAACTGCCAGCAAATTGAACTATGGAGGTCTGACGACCAAGGAGTTAAAGAAGAAACATTCATCCAGACTGGTAGGAGGTGTGGAGAAGGGCAGCGGGGGTGGAGCGGACTCACAACAATGCAGCAGCTGGAAGAGCGGGCGGTCCCACATGTGCATGGAGATAAACCAGGAGGAAAGACTGGAGAGACACGAACCAAGCAAACCAGGGTTCCGACACAGGGAAATAAAGCCTCAAAACCCCTGACTGAAAAAACCTGTGAGGATTGAGGTGGTAGAAGAAACTCTAGCCTCACAGGACACTTCATTGGAGAGACCCACAGGGTCCTAGAACATAAACAAACCCACCCACCTGGGAATCAGCACCAGAAGGGCCCACTTTGCTTGTGGGTAGCAGGGAAAGTGACTCTCGCCAGTGGAGAGCTGAACAAGACGCATCATTCCCTCTTGGACCCCTCCCCCACGTACAGCATCATGGTGCAGCCAGGTGGTGCCCTGCCCTGGTGAACCCTTAAGGCTCCGCCCCTTACTACATAACAAACATGCTGAGACAAAAAAATATACGGCCCAAATTAAAGAATAGATCAATGCTCCAGAAAAAATACAACTAAGCAATGAAGAGATAGCCAACCTATCAGATGCACAGTTCAAAACACTGGTGATTGGTATGCTCACAGAAATGGTTGAATGTGGTCACAAAATAGAGGAAGGAGTGAAGGCTATGAAGAGTGAAATAAAGGAAAATGTACAGGGAACCAACAGTGAAGGAAACTGGGACTCACATCAATGGTTTGGACCAGAAGGAAGAAATAAACATTCAACCAGAACAGGATGAAGAAACAAGAATTCAAAAAAAATGAGGGGTGGCTTAAGAACCTCTGGGACAATTTTAAGTGTTCCAACATCTGAATCATAGGGGTGCCGGAAGGAGAAAAGGAGAACCAAGAAATTGAAAATTTATTTGAAAACAGAATGAAGGTGAACTTCATTCTGGCAAAGGAAATAGACTTCCAGGAAGTCGAGGGAGCTCGAGTCCCAAAAAGTTGGACCCAAGGAAGCACATACCAAAGCACATCATAATTTCATTACCCCAAATTAAGGAAAAGAACACAATCTTAAAAGCAGCAAGAGAAAAGGAGACAGTGACCTTCAAAGGAGTTCCCATAAGATTATCAGCTGATTTCTCAGATGAAACCTTGCAGGCAAGAAAGGCCTGGAAAGTATTCAAAGTCATGAAAGGCAAGGACCTACATCAAAGATTACTCTATCCAGCACAGCTATCATTTAGAATGGAAGGACAGTTAAAGTGCTTCCCAGATAAGGTCAAGTTCAATTAGTTCATCCTCACCAAGTCCTTATTATTTGAAATGTTAAAGGGACTTATCTAAGAAAAAGAAGAAGATCAAAAATATGAACAGTAAAATGATAACAAACTCACAACTATCAACAACTGGACCTAAAAAAACAAAAATAAAAACAAACTAAGCAAACAACTAGAACATGAACAGAGAACCAGAAATAGAGATCACATGGAAGGTTATCAGCAGGGAGTGGGAGTGGGGAGAATGGAGGAAAAGGTACAGGGAATAAGGAGCATAAATGGTAGGTACATAAATGGTAGGTAGAACTTATATGTACAACCCATTCACATGAACTAAGGTTGGGGACTGATGGTGGGAAGGGGGTACAAGGCAAAGGGGGTACAGGAAAGGGGAGAAAAAAATGGGACAACTGTAATAACATAATCACTAAAATATATTTTTAAACAAGAAAAAAAACTTAAAAAAAATTTACTACTGCTAAATGGCCCACTGAATCTAAAGGAACATGCAAGTATGTCCAATAAGGTGACATTTGCACATCATTAATATTTTGCTGGTTCAGTCAATATCAGGGGTTTCATTGCAGTATGAATTTGCTTACCCTCTAAAGCTGCAGGGGCTTTAAAAAAATGGTTTTATATTTATTTACTATCTCAGCAGAGTGAAATTTGGTTAAAGCTATATGCTGTCACATGTAGTCAAATATTTAGAAATATAAAAATGTGTAACAAAACTAAGCTGCTCATATAAAAAGTGAGCACAATACAAATGAAGAAAACCAATAAGGTCATTTTTCTGTGTGTATGTGAATCATTCAAAAGTAGGCAAATATATACATTTTCCTTTCATAATGCTCTAAATATAAACCTGAATTAGTAATTGTTCTTTATATAAAAAACATGATCTAAGCTCAAGAGTACAGGTTCTCCAAATTATCTCCATATGCAGAGTTTGTTTCCCACTATCAATCATGAACATGAGAGGAGGGAGGAAAAGGCACATTCCTTTGTTCCTTAAAAAAACTGAGTTCCTAATGGCTCCTTCTTGGTCACCTCACTCATTATGATGTCAATGAGGAAATTAAATATTACTTGTGAATGGCTCAGGTAACATCTTATCTATGGGTTTACATATTACAACTGATAAACTGACATTGAATTGTCATAATCACCAGTTCTACAGTTTCATTAGGGTTTACTCTTGGTGTAGGGCTGAACATAACACATACCCATCACTATGGTATCATACAAACATTCTCACCACCCTGAAAATCCTCTCTACTCCACTCACTAATCCCTCTCCCCACCCCCAACCTCCCGAAACCACTGATCTTTTTATTGTCATCACAGCTTTTGCTTTTTCCAGAATGTCTTCTAGTTGGAATCATACCATAGGTAGCCTTTTCAGATTAGTTTCTTTCACTTGGTTATATTCATGAAAGTTTACTTGTTCGAGCAGCTTTACATTCACAGCAAACTTAAGAGAGGTATCAAGATTGTGTAACTTTTACTTGAGAAAAATGGGCTCTCAATCAAAAGTCAGTTAATGAACCACTTTGATTCACATCTTCCCAGTCTTCCTTGTTTCACCATCTGAAGGTCTATTCTTTTTTATTTAAGGGGAAAATGCTTTCTCCATCTAAAACCTGGTCTGATTTGTTGATGCAGACTCTGGCCCTCTGGAGTCTGCGTGTGTGGATGAGGTGCACAAATTCACAGGGACTACCAAGTCCTGTAGAGAAAAAGGGATGGCATGGCCACTCTCTCAAGGGGAGAGCATGTCAGCCCTTGCCTGGACAGGCTTTTATTGGTTTCCAGTCGCATTACATCAAAGAAGGTTTTCATTATTTCTAGATTTAGTTAAGTGATTACTTCTTACAGATAACAAAAAAGGAGAAAAAGTTACATATGCAAGGGAAAGATAAAAATGATTGATTTGGTTACATTTTGCCCTTGGGATGTCTTAGCACAGACTTTAGGGAGTTGCTTCAGAGATGTACATTAAACATCTGCAGTCTTAGCTCAGGGTGAGGGAGTTTTAGAAAAAGCAAGTCTCATAGCAGCCTAGGTACCATGCAGACCTGATTCCCCGTGGGGAATCCGATCTGCACACCTGGCTCCTGTGTACAGTCTCTTATTGATCGGTTTTCAAGGTCAATACTGGGCTACATTCACCATTGCCATGCTGATTGGTTGCCTATAATTTCCTGTAACTACAATGTTATATTGTCTTTTAAACTAATGGAGGGGTGT
>CM052548.1:23980726-24114875 GCA_028533065.1 Trachops cirrhosus
GCTGTCATCAAAAGATAAGGGATATGTGTTGGTGCAGATCTGAAGAAAAGAAAGGCCTCATGCACTGTTGGTGGGAATATAATAGTGCAGCCAATAAGAAAACAGTATGGAGGTATCTCAAAATATTAAAAATGGAACTCCCATATAATTCATCTGAAGCAAAAAAAAATCACTGTCTGGAGGAGATATCTATGCCCATGCATTCATTGCAGCATTGATCACAGTGAGACATGGAAACAACCTGTGTCCACGGACAGATGAATGAACAAATGAAATATGGTGTACATATTTACAATGGAATATTATTTCATACAATGGAATAATATGACTAATATTCCATAAAAAGGAAGGAGATCCTGCCAATTGTCACAATATGAATGGACTTTGATGGCATTATGCTAAGTAATATAAGATAAAGCCAAATTATGATTTCACTTAGATATAAAATCTTTTAAAAAAAAGCAAACAAGAAAACAAAACAGAAAAACCCTCATATGCACAGGTACAGAGAACAGATTGGTGGTTGCCAGAGGCAGGAGTTGGAGGTTTGGGAAAAATGGGTTCATGTTGTCAAAAGGTATAAATTTACAGTTATAAGATGTGTAAGTTCTTCAAGTAAAATGTATAGCATAATGACTGTAGTTAGCAATACTGTATTCTATTTGAAAGCTGCTAAGAAAATATATCTTAAAAGTTCTCATCAAGAAAAAACATTTGCTAACTATGTAAGGTAAGGGATATTACTAAATGTATCATAGTAATTATTTTGTAATATATACATACATTAATTAAATCCTCATGTCATACAACTTGAACTAATACAATCTTATATGTCAACTGTATCTTAATACAACTGAAAAAGTCATAGGTCAATCCTACAGACAATAAATAAATTATCATCTTTATGTACCTAACATGTAAAGGGAGTCTCTGCTGGATTTGACTACTGATAGATGTTCTTTCGAGTTTTCCAGATAATTTCAGAAGCCTAACACTATATAATACGAGGATATATTTAAAACAGTATTCCAATATATTGTTACATATTGATGGCATACTTTAAACAGTTAAGATCCCTCAAATATAATTTGTGTTGAAATATCTTTAAATTTTCAGATCTTGTTACTAGATGTTTCCTCCTGGTTTCTTCTCAGGAATTAAAAAAAATTTCCTATGAAACTGATTTTAAAATATATAAGTAAATAGTTGCTTTCGAGGAGCATTAAAATGTTATATAACCGAGTGATTTTTTTTTTTTTTTACTTCTGACACCTATCTAAATTATACAGTGAATTAAATATTTAGCATTCAGGCTGTATATTCCAATAATACATGCAAACAAATAAGGTCATTCAAGCTTTGCTGATTCCTGCCTTTCAGAATAATAGCAAACACCGGTATAGTGTCTTTCTTACTAATTACCGGTCATTGTGCTATGTGCATTATATATAATAATTAATTTTTACAACAAACTTATGAGTTAAGTTCTATTATTATGTCCATTTCATTGCTATAGAAACTGAGGTTCAAGGAAATTAAGCAGTAAAGGTGACCCTTGGACAACTTGCATTTGAATTGCACAGGTCCATTTATTTGTGGGTTTTCTTTAATAAATACCTGCTCTGTTTTCCATCTGTGGATGAGAGTGTATGGACATGGCTGGTGGACTTTATACATTGATCTACGTCAAATTACATAAGCTATTTGAGCACCAGTGAATTTGGTTTACTCAGTTCACCTGGGATCCTGGAACAAATCCTGTGCAGATTTCTACAGACAAACAAGTTTTGGGGTAGCAAAATTTATACCGAATTTTTTGGACTGCAAGACACTCTGGACCACAAATGCACCTAGATTTTAGAGAAAAATAGGAAAAAAATTTTTGAAGCAAAAAATGTGGTTTAAAAAAAAAGTGGTAAAAATGTGGCAAAATATTTAATAACATGAATAACATAGACTACCGCCCCCTCACCCATAGTGAGCCAAGTAAGCTACATTCAGACTATAAGATGACCCCCATTTTTCTCCCAAATTTGGGGGGGAAAGGTGTGTCTTATCGTCTGAAAAAGATGGTACTTAGATTTTCTGCTACACAAGGGCCAATGTCTGTAATGTTCCTCCATCCCACGTTCAAGAGTAAACTGTGTATCCAAACTCACACAGCTAATAAATAACACAGGATTTGAACTAGGTGGTCTGACTGTAAGGTCTTTATTCTTAATAGTATTCAACACAGAAAAAAATAGATTCATCAATGGTTATTATTTAATATCAGCAACTGTTAGTTTAGTGTTATCAACAGCTAGTAGTTAGTCCATCAATTAGTGGTCACATTTATACTTAACTCTGTTATTCTATTTTACACACATACACATGCACACATATATTTTTGTCTTCCTGATACAATGTATTTGCAATCAACCAGGGCTGAAATTTAATTTTTTCTTGTATTAGGTGATTCTGTATATATCTTATTTAACGTCAAATTAAATGCCAAATTTTACATCAAATGTATTTGCATATATCAAATTTAACATTAAATAAAGTGTAATACCCAAACACCTACATCATTCAAAGCTAGAATAACTCTTAGAAGTTGGGCTTAAGAGAAGAATAATATTTCAGTTTGTGCCTCAAGACTTTTCTATAATATTTCTATCTCTGCCTCTGATAGAAGTTAACCAACAGAAGCAAGTGAAATATTGATATACAACCATGCAATGTTTTAAAATCATGTTGATTAGTTAACTTTCAAAATTGTTTGTATTATCTTAGAGATAAATAATTATTAATAGAAATTCATCTAGAAAATTATTGAGAAACTCATCTACAAATAACCAAAGAATATTATTTGTAGGCTATATATAAAGGGAAAGTTGTTTTGCATTATTTTCAGAAAATAAAAGGCCATGGAACACGTAGATACAACTAAAAATTTTGTAACAGAGGACAAAAAAGTATGTATATATAAATATGTGCACACATGTGCATATTAAATGAAAGATATGTGGATATATAACAAACCATAATCTCTCATATATCTTATTAAGTGAAAACTGTTTCCCCCATACAATAATCCAGAATTTATAATCCCAAATTTCTTATAAACTGAAGATTGCAGTTCTACCTTCATATATATTTACCAGCTGTCTAGAGGTCAGTGGATTCAAATGACCCAAGAAAGGAGTGAGGCTAGTAAAACTGGAAACTCATAGGGTTTTAAAAGGTGATGGCCAATGAAATAGAAGTGCAGCGTTTCCAGTTGACAGGTCAGTGTAAATCTATGCCATGAGCTCTGGATATAGACCCGTCACAGATAAAACTATGGACCCAGAGAGGGGCAGGGGGGGAATCACTAACTGGCAGCAGCCTCATAAAAAAATAAAAAATAAAAGAATAAAGTATGAAAGGACAATTCTGTTTAATTAAAGTGAAGTTTGTTTTTGCTCTTCTTAAATCATTAAATGAAAGACAATCACTTTATATTGTTATAAATTCCTTCACAGCCAAATTAACCCTATAGAATTACTTATTTAATATCCATTACATTAATTTGAATCTAAGTTAATTCTATGTGGTGTGAGTTTCAGGGAGAGAGGCCTATCAATGTTTATATTTCTGAATCTGAAAAATGTTTATTCTAGAAAATGCTTGATTATTAAATTTTCATTTTAAAAATTCTTTTTTACCTTCCTTGAGTCAAGAGCTAACATGGAAAATGGGACCAAACTATGAAATGTTCCAAATGCCTTTTACAAGTCTGATGCACTCAGCCCATAAATTATCTCTGGATATTTCCCAAAGGGTTGCTGAAAGATTAGGCTAAGTATAAAATTGTTGAAAAATATAAAAAAATATATTTTTCTTTATGGGCTAGTTTGAAATTACTAAATTTTATTTAAAAATCTGACATTGATTACTATATACTTAAAGAAAAATGAAAGTAACTTTAGTACTTTATATTAAATGGCAAAACTGTAACATGAAATAAGTCAAGTTTCATATTATAAAAATCAACATTATAAGAAGTGTTGTTTAGGGTTACTTTTTAATAAATTATTCAAAACAAATTATATATGCTTAATTTTAATTAATGTGTGTAGTTTTCTGTTGCCTCTGTAGCAAATTACCACATAGTTGCTTAAAACTATACAAATTTATTATAAATATTGTAGTTCTGGAAGTAAAAAGTCCAACACGGGCTTCCCCAAGTTAAAACCAAGGGGTCAGTAGGGCCATGCTCCTTCCAGAGATGATAGGAGACAATTTATTTCCTTGCCTTTTCCAGCTTCTACTGCATTCCTTGGCTCATGCCCCCTTTCTTCATCTTCAAAGCCAGTAGCATAGAATCTTCAAATTTCCCTCTGCTTCTGTTTTCACATTGGTGTTTATTTATAAGAATCCTTGTGACTATATGTGTACCACCTTGATCATCCAGGATATTATCTCAACATTCTTAACTCAATCACACCTGTGAAGTCCTTTTTGTCATATGAGGAAACATGTTCTTGGGTTCTGAATATTAGTACATGGACATGTTTGGGGCTATTATTTAACACTACGATGCAGTATTAGGCATAATTTAGAAAAATGGTTCTAGTCTAACTAGTTTCTGACCTACTAGCTCTAAGTATTTCTAAGGATCATTAATAAAGTAATTAGAAAATCCAAACAGCATTTAGATGTAAATAAGAGCTATTATTTAACCTGTAAATTTATTTTTCCTTTTGTAAGAGATTTTTCTTTCACTTCTCTAAATATTTGTATAGTTTACTCAGACAACATTTCAATAAACACAGATCAACAAAATAATAAACAGTATATTAAAGAGAATAAGACTGAAATAGATTTATTTTATATTTTGGTGGTCTTTATGCATAATAAGCAGAAAATGACCACATGAAAAAAGTCATAGTCATTTTTTTGTGTATAGTCTTTAAATTTACTGTTAGAAAGTCATTATCAAACATGTATACAATTAGCAACTAAAGTAATTATAGAAATTCTATTTGAATTTCTATTTTAATTCTATTAACATGCTAGTAGGGTACATATTCATCCATGAGGGAAATGTAAGTGTTAACTACTAGAAATATTTAAAACACACACTATAGCACAATAAAATACAAGCTTCAGAAGTAATAGAAATGTGTATCCTCCAAAACAGAGTACATTGTTATTTTGCTATTTAACGACTGAGAGTATTGAATGTGTCTACATAAAAAAAATAATTTCTTTGTCAAAAAGTCTGATCCAAGTCATTGGTTGGTCTACATTCCAACATTTAAATCAGTGATGTATTAATGTAAAAAAGAAATTAAAATACAAAAACCTTCTTATTTGAAAAAAATGTATATTCTAAGTTCAATATTAGCATAATTAGAGGATAAAAATCTCAGGTTCAAAGTCAAGATAGGGAAAAATGGTGTTTAGAATCTTTCTGTCATACATGACATCTTCAACCAATTCATAATACATTTAATTACTTTCACAGAATATTTTTTGTAAACCAGAACATTATTCCAAAAAATTTAATCTATACAATTTACAAACTTATTGCTATTTTATGACAAATTCTATTTTATATACTCAGCACATTTCTTACATCTCATAGAACCACATATTATCTCAATGTAATAAATCCTAAGCTCCCTGAGCACAGAAATCTCTAACTTTCATAGTGTATTGACCATAAAGACAGACTCAACACTTGATGACTTGAAGAAGTGATTTTAAGTTATAAAATTAACTTAGATTTCTTCATAAAAATCAATTTTCTCAAAAAATTTAGGCCACATTTTCTGAATCCCAAAGTTAACAAATCTCCAGAGAAGACAAAGGGAGAGCATGTCTTTGTTGGAGTAAAAGGTTGTCCAGTGATCCCTAAGCCCAAGGAAAAAGAAATATAGACTTAAAATTCTATCATACTAGCAGTTCAATTTCAATAATATGTTTTGCAATTTTCCTGGTCATAATAAAATGAATATTGAATATATATGCAAGTTATTTCAATAAGAACACCATGCACATCATTCACCCTCATTCAAGTTTAAATTGATAATAATGTCTTTTGATATATCATCTTTGTACATATTGGTTCAATCGCCATCCGAGTACACTATCCATTTAAAGACAAATAGAACAGCGTACAAGTCATGCTGAAAATAATACTCTAAATGTTCTCTCTGCGCCTTCAGTAATAAAAGACTAAGAGAGAGAAAAATACGCCCTAACCTATGTAAACATCAGGAAAAGCAGTCTGTGATTTCTTCAACAGATGTGTACTGAGATCTACTCTTGTAGCTTAAGGAACTGTATGCTAGGATCACAAGAGGAAAAAAATGTAGTCTATATTCAGGGCAATAAATAATTTTAAAGTATGAAGCAGTATTTCTTAATAACTATATTATTACTAATACATAAATTTTAATGTATATTACATTCATACAGATGTGTGCTTATAAGTGGGGCTGTATACATATGGAGCAGGGCATGTATATGTGGAGTGTGGTGTATATATAAAGGGAAGTGAGTACAGGTGTTTGTGTATATGTGTTCTGTGTGTGGTTATGTGAATGTGAACACGGTGGACATAGATATATGTGTATGTGGGTGTTAGGGGCTATATGGAAGTAAGTGGGAGTATCGTGTTTACACATGTGTATATAAGGGAGTGTGTTTATGAGGAGTATGTTTGTGTCAGTGGTTCTCAGCCAGGGATAATATTGCCTCCCCAGGGGACATTTGGGAATATCTGGATTTATTTTTTGGTTATTACAACTGTAAGGGAGGTGTGCTACTGATTTCTAGCCAGTAAAGTCTAGTCAATTACTAGAAGCTGCTTGAGCACCTACAATGCATAATGCAGCCGTGCGCGACAAAGAATTACCCTGCGCAGAGCGGGATGGTGGTGGTGCGGCTTGAGAAACACTGGTTTGCTTGTGTTGGGGGTGGGGTCGTGACTTTTACGAGGATGTTATAAAACTTGTGCAGGGTAAGGAATTAATAACCTTTTCTGTGAATTATGCTTCATGTCATAAACGAAACCAGAGACGATCTCATTTGTTCCTTTGCGTCATTGGTACCCAACATTCCTGAGAATCTGTTGCTACTTTTGCCTGACAAACCATCTACTAAGAAATATTTAGCACCAATGTAATGTGTGTATGAGATGTAATATTTTTTCCAAAATCATAAACAAACATATCCTAACCAAGATTCCTTTATACAGGCTCTCAGAGAAGCAACTTTTTAAAAATTACTGAAATAAGCCCATTATATTTTGTTGACAAAAAAATGTAATGTCTACTTAAGATTGTCACTATGAAAATGGCTGATTTATTATTATTTGCTTTAATAATATGTAGATAATTGAATCCATTTTGTGTTTGGAATCTGTGTATATTGGATGCAGCATAGATCAAAATGTCAAATTTTTTTAATTTATACTCTCTTCTCATGTACAGTCCATAAAAGGCTTCCAGTATTAAAAGTCCTGCCATCCCTAATTATATCTGTGTATTTCCAGGAAAGTTCTCCTTTCTGTCACATCATAAGTTATGCACTAGGTAGATGATTCAGTGCCACTCCTTTCATTAGCATTTCTATTTTCTTACTTGCCAGCTTTTTCAGGCTCATCCTGGCAGAAGAAAAGACTGAGAGTGATATCTCCAGTTTATTACTTTATTTGTCTAGGGGCACTTTTCTGATTGAAATGACACTAAATCCGCAGGGAAGTAGGAACTGTGGGTTTGATGAGGATGCAACCCACACAGCTGTGATCAAACCTTTGACTCTGTTACTACAGCTGTCAAAATAAACTGATATGAAACGTGAAAAAAAGAAGCTTCTCATTTTTAACTGCCAAATACACTGCTCTAATTCTCTCAAAATATTTTCTGTTCATTATATAAAAGATGCAAGGACACATACTTTTTCTGTCATAAAGTCATAAAACACATATCTATAGAGATTTATGTCCATGTCATAGGCAAGTTGATAAGCCTAAGACCTGCATGCTAAAATCCCATAAATCTGGCAATTTACATACAGTTTATTTTTAAACCACAAATTTAGAATAGCCATGTGCTGTCAATTTCTCCAAAAATAATAATGTGAATTGACACAGTTGATATTTAGTCATCATTACTATACAATATTCTATACATAAAATACTCTTTTGTCCCTGCAGGAGAATACTAACTACAGATATCTTAAGGTTTATAAGAAAGATACACATTTATTTTATTTACACTTCCTTGCACATGTGTAAAGGGATCCAAGTAGAAATATAACCATTAGGATAGTTTTACATCTCTTTTGTAAGGAAGTTATTGTATTATTTGATATACTGATTTTGTGTAGTTGTTTTCTGGTCTGCCTAGTTTTAGGCTATAATTTTCTTCTATTTAAAAACATTTTACAAATGCTTCAAAAAGATATCAGAGAGAATGGACAATCAGACTAAACTTCTGCCTGTGGGCTCATCTTTAATACATTATTATCTGTCCAGCGTTTCAGTTTGAAAAGGAAGACAACCAGGATGACACCAAAGTCATTTATCTCTTCAGGTTACAACCAGTTCATTGCTGATTTCCTGATGAGCAAACATATTCAGTGCAGAGAGAGACACATTGACTGTTTATTTCAGATTAAATAGGATTAGACAAAATAATTATAAACTGTCAATCACTGGTCATTGGAAGTAAAATTATTCTGCTTTCATCTATAGAAATTTCTTGATTTAGGATTGTTTCCTGATTGTGAAATTGGGCATCAAAACAGATAGCAAGCATCCCATAAAGTGGGATAGTATTCTAGAATATGCAAATAGATGTAGAAACAGCTCAGGTGGCATGAGAAAAATGGGTAGCTATTAACACAGGAAATAACCCTATTGTTACTTATTAAAAACTATATTTTAACCAGTGTGACCAACTATTAATGGGTGATTTAAAAAGCCAGTAGTAACCCATGCTCTATATAAAGATGTTTTACTGACCTATGCCTCAGATTGTAACTGCCCGTGGTGGACAGGGGGACAAGTGAAGGAAGAGACCTTAGCTGTCTTAGGCCATTAAACATTTGTCCTCTCTGTAGAATGTCTCTGCCAGCAAGCTTCTAAGGGGTCATCTTCTTCCCACCACACTCCAATTGTTGAATTTTGGGACTGGGGAAGCTGAGGTCTTTGTCATAATTTTCCCCAGGGGACTGGCTTCTCTGCTTCGACCTTTGCTGGAGTGAGATTCCATGATGTCAGCCTCTCGCCAGCATGCGCCGATGGCGGAACTCTGGAGTCGGGGCAGCCATCATGCTCCAGTGCCGTGACCATATGTGTTGCAATATAGTCTTTCCTCTAAGTCAGCCTTTGGTCCCTGCTCTGGGCACCTGACCTGAGTGAGCCTCAGGAACTGAAAGTGTCAGGATGTCTATGTGACCACCAGCCCAGCAAGTGACAATGGCAATGAGGAATAAGAGTGAGTCTAACGAGGTGACTATATCATTCACTCAGATTTTATCACTGAATGTTCAACCTAAATCTATACTATCCTAATAACAATAATAATCACTCAGAAACAATCAGCAATAGCATCACAAGAAAATTTGGAAATAAGGAACCTGAGTCCCAAGGCTTTATTTGGATCAAGTCCAGGTCCCTGGGGCAAGCAAATCTTATGGGGCAGAGTCAGAGGGGTGGAGTCACAGTGCAGCTCTTTCTGTCCCGAGGTGGAACTCGCAGGACACCACACAGTGACTTTCTCTCTGGATATGTCATCCAAGGTCAGAAGCTGTCTGCCTTTATGCTGCTTTTGGTTTCTGTCGCTCTGCTGCACGTGTCCTGAGAGGGTGCTGTTGCCTTCAGATGCGCACGTGTTGTGTGTTGTCTGCCAGACTGTACCGTGCGTGCTGCGGGGCTGTGCCATTTGTCTGAGTCACTGCTGCACTGCACGTGCTCCGATGCTGCAGAGCTTGATGCTGCAGAGCATGTCTTCAGATGTTCTCCACACTCATCCTCAAATCAAAATTTTCCCCAGAATGATGGTCTTTTGAGTATGTGTCTACGGACTGTTGGGGCGACCTTCTTTGGTGTCAGCTTGTCCTCAAGGCCCAGGCGTGGGATTTTCGCGCTGGGACAGCCCAGATCTTCATCACAACTTTCTCCAGGATGGTGTCTCTTGGCTCCTCTTCTCAGGATGGGCTCCCCCGCTCCCGTATCGGCTGGGGTGAGTGTCTGCTGTATCAGTATGTTGTCAAAAAGCTCTAATCGTGGGATTTTGACGCTGGGACAGCCCAGGTCTTCGTCACAGCTTTCTTCCAGATGATGTCTCTTGACTCCTTGTCTCCCAACCGACTTCTCCGCTCCAGCCGCTGTTGAGGTGAATGTCTGTGGTATCGGCCTCTTTTCATAATATTCCAGTCGAGGAATTTTCAGGCTGGAGCAGCCATCCGGCTTCTGTCGCCGAATTCTGACAAATTTCTCCTCAGGATGGTGTCTTTTATGTGCCTGTTTGGGGACAGGCTTCTGTGATTTAGCCTTAGCTGGGGTGGGAAAAGCAGCATCCCCATAGGGATGTTTGCCACCACCCAGGCAGTAGGGGACCTGGTAGCCACCAGATGTGGAGGGATAGGTCGGAGCCACAGCTGCTGGAAAGGAAATTGGAACTGATCAGTCATTTGTGCTGCACATAGTCCTGCCAGGACGTTTCCTCTCTCATGTCTCTCCCCGGTTCTTGCAGAAGCCTTCTAATCTGCTTGGCGTCTAACACACAGCCTTCACCCACCCTCTATGAGCCCCCGAGAGAAGGGGAGTGGGCTGCAAGAGGAATTCTGTGGGCCCCAGGGCAGCAGCAGGAGACCAGAACATCTTCCCCGTTCCCTGAGAGACAGAACTCGAAAATAACTGTAATCAAGACTCTCCCCCATCTCTCCCACAATACAGGCAAGTTTCCTTACAGCCTGTCACTTCTGAGGCTTTAAGAAATACCTTCCAAGTTTTGGGGAAAATAATTTAACGTAAATTGGTTTCAGATCCTCTCCACCTTGGTAACTCATCTCAGGCCCAATTCATGCCTGTTTATTTAATCACACTGAACTCTAGTCCCCTGGTATCTTTATCTAGATCAGAAAAAGTCCAAATACTGAGCCAGAGTGACCAGAATGTACAGAACAGATTCTGGGTACAATTTTACTGAACTGTAGTCCCCTGGTATTTTATCTTGATCAAAAAAGCCAAATGCTGAGGCAGAGTGACCAGGAGGTTCAGAACCCGATTCTGGGTTGGCCCAACCCTCCGGGATGTGGTTTCCTCAGCCCTCCAGTCTCAGAATCACTCATCACCCCCTTTGGCTCCTTCATTCTTCCTATGCACTGAGCCCACCTTTCCCCCAGGACTCAGCAGCTCAGTCTGGATGTGTGTGAGGGGACTCCTGTGGATGTCTATGTGACAGCACAGAGTGGGACTGGGTTTGAAAGAGAGCTTCATGAGCTAGGCTCAACAATTTTTCATCATACCTTTCCATTTATCATTTGCCAACAGAAATGCACTTGACATTTGCTAAGAGAAAAACCAGTAAAGGCTCTAAATGGAAGTATCTTATAGCCCAAAAAGGAAGGTTACATTGATAAAGATGAGAACTTTCTGAACACTTGCCCAGGAATGACATTGCACTTGTCCTCGGCAGTGAGCAGAAACACTATGGGTCCCTGAGCAGTCCCAGGCCACTGGTATTACAAATAGCTAGAGTAGTTCTCAGGGGTGGTGGCCAAACCCAAGAGGATCATGAGGCAGCCAGGTGAGGCTGTGTGTACCCCAGTGCCTTCTGTGCAGATGCCCAGCCCAGGCCTACCTGCTCTGCTGCTCTCCAAAGGGACAGTGGACAAATTACAATAGAATTTTAAGTACCAATTGCTCATCATCTTTCTCAACCGAACCGACCGGTGTCTGGTAGAGAACTGAGAGGAAGGTGCTCTAGACCACCACATTTATGTAGTTACCCTGCCATGGAAACTGTGAGGTCATCAATACTCAGTGAGGTCACAATGGAATTTGTGACTTGACGCTCTCCAGGTTTTGTAGAGAGCAGGCTGGGGTCAGGGAGGCACCCTGCCTGTGCCCTCATACCTGGCCATCCCCACCCATGCCCTAGTCAAGTAGCCACTCCCTCTGGAACACACCTGTGGACTGGCACAGCCCTAGGGACCACAGGAAAGCCCCAAGACAAACCCCATTTTTAGATTAGTGTAGGAAGCAAGATTTGCCTAAGACAGCTAGGTATATGGCACTGCCCCCAAGTATCCATCAGTTGGACAGGCAGTGATTTGTCTGGACTGGGGAATCAGGAAAAGCTCCTTCGTGGTGGGCAAGTGAGTTTTGGACCCATGGAGAGAACAGGGAAGACAGTCCAGTTGGGAAGAGTAAAAGCAAAGACAAGCTCTTCTTGACCTTCTTCTACCTCAAAGTTGACTCATAGAACCCTCAGTTTTTACAACAGAGGATGCAAAGAACCAACAGGTTCAATGACCAACCGCAGGTTGCACAGTTAGCAGAGAGGCAGTTGTTCTGCTCAGCAGTAGGACTTCATGCTGAAGCTATGGATTTATAGCTGACAGGAATGGAAGGACAAGCTCTCATATTTCAAAGTGACACTGGCAGAGATGTTCAAGGTACTGCAAGGCAAAGTGAGGGTCCTGAGTGACTTCACAGAGTGGGAATGATGGGCCCATTTTAATATAACATTGAAAACAAATCCATGACACAATGACATAATGCAAAATGACAACCCAGTCAACACCCTCCTCTCCCCCTCCAAAAGGAAAATAATGACAATGCCACCACCATGAAAGGGCAAGAAGTGGCTGCAGAAGTCACCCAGGTAAAAATCATGGTCAACACAGTGAAGAGATGATGGTAAAAGAGGATTTGGCTCTCCTTGGAGGAGGAAATAGACACCTTTGCTCTTAGCATGATCAGGCCTATAGAAAAAAAGTCATATTTGGGGCATCCTATGGTGTGGCCAAGAACTTGCTAAAAATGAGAGATAACCTTCTTTAGGAGGGGTATCTGTGTTGCTGACCTTTAATAAACAAAGTTGGGACATTTTTTTGCTGAGGCTGTTGCAGAGGAGATGTTCCCAGGAGGTGGATTGCCTAGGCTGCCATTGTAGAAGGTGCGTAACCCTGTCTGAGAACCGTAGCACCTTCTTACACTACTAAGTGGTTTGAATTAGCATGGTGCATGTTCGGGCAAAGTCAGGACTAACTGGAGATGACTACTTTTGGGGAGTGAGAAGAGATAAACTAGGAAGGGGAGGGCTCTGGAGGAGGTTTGTCCTGGCAGGTGGGCTGGTATGAGATCACTCAGAGTCTCCAAGGCTTCAGCGAGATTACTTGTCTGGGATCATCCCTTTCATCTAGTGGGGGTACCGACACCTTCTCAGGACCTCGTTGGGCCTCTGGGGAAGGCAGAATAACATAAATAAATGATGTATTACTTTAAGAGAGCCTGAAAATCACAATTTAGAAATACCTGTAAGTGAATTCTTTGACCAAACCTCAGAAAACATCCAGATCTGGAGTGGGGCTCAGGCTTCTTCACTTTTAACAAGCTTCCTGGGCAGCTGTGACTCAGTGGTCCATGGGTAATGACCAAATTATTGTCTAAAGTGAATGACATTTTAGTGTCAATGTTGGCAATATTAAAAACTGTGCCAGGCATAGGTGTGAACAAGGACTCTTCCAGGAATGCAGAGAGGAGTGTGCAGTCATTCTATGCATGAACCACGTTTGGGAAAAGCTAGCACAGTGGTGAAGAACACAACCCTGGGTAGAGACAGACCGGACTGTGATCTACTTACTGTGTGGTTCTGAGCAAGTTCTTTATCCCTCTGAGCTTCAGTTTCTTCATGTAAAAATGGGGTTTGCCTCAATATTGTTTTGGCAAAATTTTCCCTGGGCTCATGTCTACAGCCTGTCTACAACCTGTCTACAGCCTGTTCCTTTTTGGTGTGCAAGGAATTTTACATTCTTCTGTGGAGTATTCTCTTTGACTCTGAACTCTTCTTTACTTCGGGCAAAGCTTATGTAATATTGTAGTGCCTAGAATCTAGGAGTTAATGAGAGGATGCCATACACTTATTTTGCCAGTTTGTTAGGAAACACTGTAATCCTCTTTTCCATTTCACCATCACAATACCCGGGAGAACAGGCCCAGACTGGGAATGCACACCAAGCAGTGCTTCTGCGTGGGTCTGCCTTTCGTCTCCCCCCAGGACTTCCCAGACCTATCCATCAGCCATGTGCAAGCTGCACTGGGCAGCACTGGGGAAGAAAATTTCTCTCTACTGCTAGTTATATCCTCTTCCCCTTCTCATGGGGGCTTAAAAGATGCTTTGGGGGCAGGAGATAGTATCTAAGTGTTAACAAATTAAAACACCAGTTAAAAAGCCTTTGTCCTTGGTGTTGTAGCTTGGAGTGTGAGTTCTCTCAATCCAATGAATACTGCAAATTGAAACCCCAAAGTGCTATCACCTCACCTGTTAGAATGTTAGATATCACCTACACCTATTACCAAAAAAACAAAGAGCAAGTTTTGGCAAGGATGTGAAACAAGGGAACTTTTGTGCACTGCTGGTTAAAACAGTATGGAGGTTCCTCAAAATAACAAAACTGAAACTACCATATGATTTAGCTCCTTCACTGCTGGGTATTTATCTGAAATAAAAAAAAACAATATCTCAAAAAGATATTTATGCACCCCTTATTCAATGCAACATTTTTGTAATAGCCAAGATATGGAAATAACCTATCTGCCCATTGATGGGTGAATGGATAAAGGATATGTGGTATAGCCCTTGCCAGGTAGCTCAGGTGGTTGGAATGACATCCCATACACAGAAAGTCTGTGGGATCCCAGGTTAGGGCACACACCTGGGTTGCTGGTTCCATTCTCATTCAGGGCACACATGAGAGGGAACTGATTGATGTTCCTCTCCCTGATTGTTGTGTCTCTCTCCCTCCCTCCCATTCTCTCTCTCTCTCTCCCTCTCCCTCTCACTTTAAAATCAATAAATACATCAGCAGGTGGAATATTATTCAGTCATAAAAAATAAAAATTTTGCCATTTGTGACAACATGGATGAATCTTGAGGGCATTATGCTGAGTGATGTAAATATGACAGATAAAGGCAATTACCACATGATGTCATTTATATACAGATTCTAAAAATGAAATACCAAATCAGCTCATGTATACAGAGAACTGCTTGGTGGTTGCCAGAGTGGTGGGAGAGAGAGAAATGGGGAAGGGGGTTAAAAGTCACAAAGTTCCCATTATAAATTAGATGAGTCATGGAGATATAACGTACAGCAAGGTTACAATAGTTAATACTACATATTGTATAGTTGAGAGTTGCTAAGAGAGTAAATCTTAAAATTTCTCATAATGAGGAAAAATGTGATAAGTATGCATGTTAACCGATGTTAACTAGGCATATTGTGGTGATTTTTGCAATCTATACAAATATTGAATCATTATGTTGCATACCTGAAACTTATATGTCCATTATAATCAAATAAAATATAAATAAATACTGATGAATCACTTGACTATCATATTATTATGGCACCTCAACAAGTCAACAATACTTTTTAATATCATAAATTACCTACCATGGTTAAATTTCCCAGATTGTCTGATTTTTAAATAATTGATTTAAATTATAATGTAAATAAGACCTCTCTACTCCACCCAAACCCTGCTACAATACATTTGTTGGCTATAGAACTTAATTTGTGGTGGTTCTTCCTTTTCCCTTCTTTGCAATTCTTTAAAGTATTTTTTTAATTTTTTATATTGCCATACAATATTATATTCATTCCAGTTATACAACATAGTTATTAGACATTTATATACCTCACAAAGCGATCTTCCCCATAAGTCTTGTAATCATCTGATACTATACATGGTTACTACAATGTTGACTCTGTTCCAGTTGGTGCACTCTACATCTCCTTGAATAATTTCATAACTGAAACTTCTTTAATTACTTGTAATGCCTTTACCTTTTTAACTGATCTCCCTATCACCACTCCCATCTGGCAATTATCAAATAGTTCTCTGTATCTAGGAGTTTGTTTCTGTTTTGTTTGTTCATTTATTTTGTGTTTTAGATTCTACATATAAGTGAATTATATGGCACTTCCCCTTCTCTGTCTGGCTGATGTCACTTAGCATCATACTCCCTAGGTCCATTCATCCATGTTGTCATCCTATTGTATGGCTGAGTAATAGTTCACTGTATCCTCTCTTTTTTGTCCACTTATGTATCTGTAGGAAGTATTCTTTTCTTTGGATCTTTTAAGCCATTTACATTTAGAGGAACTATTGATGGGTGGCTAAGTTGGTTGGGGCAAGGGCTAACAAAAATAATACAAAAAACAATGGCTTCTGCCCTGGCTTTGTCTGGAGAAAGATGTTCCTCCCACCCTTGCTCAGAAGCCAGACAATGCGGTTCCTCCCTGTATGTCCCTGGTGTATTTCAAGCTCCTGTTCCAATGGTAAAGCTCAGATCAAGTGAGTCTCTCAATGAGTAAATGCGTGCACAGGCCCTTTAAGGAGAACCAAGGCTCTAGCATGCAGCTCTCTCTTTCAGTCAGCTACAGTCCCTGCTGGTTTTCACCGCCAGAAGGTATGGAGATTTCTCTTTTTGGCAATGGGGCCCTCGGTTTAGGAGCTTGTGTGGGACTGGGACTCCTCCTCCTGGAGAAAAAGCCTGGATATGCCTCCCCCACCATTTGTAAAGTGCCCACTCTGAGCATAGGGCTTGCCCCTTCTGCATCTCCAACCCTCCTACCAGTATCAATGTGGTTTCTTCTCAATATCCTTTATTATTTAGGACTTCTGTTTAGCTAGTTTTCTGGCTCTTCTTAAGGAAGGGGGTGGTGTTCTGTAGTTTAGTTGCAATTTGATGTGGTTGTGAAAGATTTCAAATAGGATGTTGTCCTATTCATCATCTTGACCTGGGCCCACTGGTATTTCTTATTTTATTTGTATTTATTAATTTATTTTTGGAGAGAGATGGAAGGGAGGGAGAAAGAGGTGAAGAGAAACATCAGTGTGAGAGAAACTTTGATTAGCAGTCTCTCACATGCTCCCGCACAGGGAACCTGGCCTGCAACCCAACCTGCATCTGAGGCATGTGCCATGACCAGGAATCAAACTGCCGAACTTTTGCATTGCTGGATGATGCCTAACCAACTGAAGCACACCGGTCTTAGCTTTTCTTTTTTATCTGAGTTTTGAACATGCTGTTTTAAGATTTAATTGTATTATTTATATTTTCTTAATGTTACTTTCCCCCCTCATATTTGTAACAGGGTGCAGCCAAGGGGGCCCCCAAATAGGGATTTGTAATAGGGTCCAGAACTCAGGGTGTTCAGGAAATATTAGAGAAAAATATATATATTATGTCCTCACCGCCACCAGTCTGAGCTGGGGGATGGGACACATGGAGCAGGGCCATTGAGAGCTGTTTTGTACAGCAACAGCTTTGCAGCTAACCTTTGGCATGGCCATTTAACATATCTATAATCTCTAAGTGGTTTCATAGATATGTTAAATAGCTGTGACCATGCTTTGAACCAGGGGGATGGAAGTGACTTCCACCCAAGATGTGATTGGGAGGCAACTCACCCTGGTTACAGAGCTTGCATGAGAGCTTGGAGATGATTGGCTCCATGCCGTGGGGCCACACCTGCCCAGACTTACTATGGCAGCCCAGTAAAGCTGGAATAATACAGGAATGTTGGCAGGCATAACTGAATGTAGGAGGAGTCAGAAATGGGGCTGCAGAGGAAGACTGATGCTGGAATTTAAACCCAGGCACTGCAGCCATGCAAGGCAAGACCACCAGGCTTTGGAGGAGTTGGGATCTTATGGCAGAGGTTGGGACCACTCAGCTTGGGTGAGAGTTGGGACCACATGGCTCTAGGGTGCTCCCTTTCACTATGTGGCTTAGGAAGCAGGAGAGACTTTGCCTGGAAGAAAAGGGGTGAAAGGACTCTTGCTGGTGGGCCATGAGCAGGTGCCACAAGGCTTTGGATTAACTGGAGATTGTGGCAGCGACACAGCTGATGGTGCCAAGAGCCTGCATCACGGATTTCTACTTCTTTTCCTGAGATATGGTACCTGGACTGGGCAAAGGGGAGAAAGAAGGACTGTGTGCATTTGTGGGTATTCTAAAGAACTTGAGTATTTTAATGAAGACATTAAGTCATTACTCAAGTCTGTATAACTTTTAAATAAATAATTCCTTTCCTTATCACCAATCTCTGGCCTTGAGAGACGTCTTTCCTCTGGCAGAGGGCAAAGTGAACCGAGTACAAGGGAGGAACCCCTGGAAAAAAGGGGGTCCTTTTGGTAATAGTATATCACTCACCTCCCCCCAGTCTGTTCTATAACATCTTTACTAAATTGTTATATTTGAGTAATTAAGTCAACTTTTCTCCAGATTTTAATGTTTGGTAATTTTTTGTTATTTATTTTCTTACCTAGTTCTACCCATATTAATGTTTATTATTTTATGAGGTTGTTTAATGGCACTTCAGTATCCTATGATTTAAGGATGCTAAACTTTGGATACTTTGAGTGAACCACTGAAAAATACACAAGGAAAATTCCAACACTATGCCTAGAAATCTTTTTACTCCATGGAATGTCATCTCCATTACATGTTCTTTCAGATGATACAAAACTACATGACTTTATGTAATAATGTACAATTCAAAATTGATTAACATTGGGCTGAGGTAACACATTAGAAAATGTTGTGACAATTGAATGATAAAATATGAAAGTAAATACTTATTTGGCACCTTTGCAAGACTTTTTAAAATGGATAGTTTCATATAATTCCAAGAAAAAATATAAGAAATAATTATTACTTCCATTTCTACAGATATAGACTTGTTATGTATATAAATTGTTAGCACAATGGCAATAAGTAATAGTATTTTGAACTTATAATTTGTGACTTTAAACTCATACAATTATTTTTTAATTTTAATTTTTTATTCCTAATGCTTCTCATTACAGATAAATGGGCACTTAATTGATTTCTTTTCTTTTTACTCTTATTATTTTCATAGAACAATCTTTTCTCAATCATGTTCTTTTTCAGCTTAAGTTAAGAATTTCCATCATCCAACCAGTCACACTAAAAGACCCAGAGACGTCAAGCTGTCCTCTTCCTGATGGATCCTTCCTGGGAAATATTGTCTCAGGAGACAGCAGATCTTTCTGTAAGAAGAATGAAATAGATGCATTAGACAGGAAGGGGCTGTCAAGCAGAAAATATCAGAGAAGTCCCTTATCTCTTTCCCTTGTCAGTTTTTTTTTACTTCCTACACAGAGGCTTTGTTTTAAGGTTTTAGGCAAGAATATTAAAAATATTTAAGAATTAAAAACACTGCTTTATTCATAGTAAAATGAAAAATGTTTACATTTTATAAACATTTTTATCTAAGGCTTTGTTACAGTATAATTTTAAACTCAGTCAAATGTTTATTTACTCAGTCTAATTACTATTTTGACATAACTTGATGCAATCTGCTTCAAGCACTGAATTAATCTAGATCAATACTAGAGGGGAAAGATTCTCTATTTAGGGAAATAGCTCTGAAATTGATAAAGTCTCTCCTTGACCGAACTTTAGTCAGTCTCCTCTCAACTTCATTCCCTACTAGGATTGACTTTTGGGTTTCCTTGTCAGTTTTTGCATTGCTCAGTTTTAGCAAGAATCCTGTTAAGTGGGTTTAGCCAGAATTCCTCACCTTCAATAGCTCACCATCCTCAATATTGGCCACCCCCCATCTTCAATATCCCTCACCCCTCACCACCCCACAGGTGATATCTGATTACCTGGCCAGCCTTCAACAAGAATCCTGTTAGGTAAGTGTAAAAAACAATTACCCCATTCTCTTTACTAACCTTCCTTTAGCAAATCCCCCAACCTTTTTCTCTTTGCCTATAAATCTCCATTTTCTTTGTCATATTTGGAATTGAGCCCAGTTCTATACTCAGGTCTCTTTTTCCTTATTGTAAATATATATATATTTTTCTTTTATCACTTTAATTACTATCCAGTCCTAGGGGTTTCCTTTAATACGACTTCACCACGCATCAGAATTTTCAGGAGTGAGGGAAGAGCTGGAAAGGTATGTTTTCAGCTTCAATAGTTTTATGGTGCATATACAGCAAATTTCCAAATCTCAAGGTATTGAAGCGACAAATAGTTATTTCTTTGTCATATTACATAAAGTTTGTGCACAACTACAGATCTGAAGAGTTCAACTGGCCTTGGTTTGTCTCTCTATCCACAATCCAGGGTGCAGATTAGATGTAGAAATGGAAAAAAAGGAAATCATGATTTTGCTCAGTTAATTCTTTCAGAGCATAGGATCGGGTTCTAGATGGAAAGACAAACCTGAATAGATAGTGAGATAGTTGATTCACGTAAGTGTAACCTTACTTTTCAAGATGGTGGGGACAGGTTGAAACCACATCTTGGAGGTAGTTGTTAATTCCCAAGGATTATTAACATCTAGGGAACTGAGGTTTCTCTGCTCCTTCTTCCTACATACAAAATATAGTTATCCCTTTTAAAACATCTCTACAAGTCATTATCAAATCACAGTAGCAAGATTAAAATGAAGGTTTGTATAAAATCAAGCCTAGATCTAACTCATTTCTGAAACTAGCCTCTCTTGAATCAGATCATCTGCTTTGTATGCACAATGACATGAAACTCTACAACAGAAAAGAGAGACAGGATGACTATAAAAATTATAATATTAAGAATGATGCATTATGGGGACCACACAGACAGTGTCTGTTTCATGAAAATTTTGAAATCCAGCCAGGAGGACAAATTTTGCAAAGTCATTCTATTCTTTGAGTAGAGTAGAGTTTTTGATTGGGCCTTATTTCTGCTCCCTGAGGTTAGGTATGCTGTTCTTCATGGTTTTTGGCTTCACATATAACCCTTTCCATTTTCCTTTATGACCATTTGAATTAAGAGTTTGGGAATATACCTTCCTTGGCAGCTGTGATGTTGCTTCTTCTTGCTTGCTTCCAAAGATATTTGAGATCTCTAGGGTCATCTCATACCATATTGAGTCAAGGTCTCTTTTAACCCAAAGCAAAGGCACTTTTAATAAAAAGACCTTTTAAAACACTTTGGTGTTTATTTTAATCCATCATATGCAAATAGCCATACATATTGTTTTTGAAACTCTGTATCTCTCTCAACTTAACAGAGATACTCTGAGTTTATCAGCCTTTCATTGGGATGACACAATGATTATTTACTTGGATCATTTTATTTAACTGAAAAGATGTATCAGGATCACTTTATTTAAATCAAATCTAAGTTGTTGCTTTTTTTTTAAGACCTAAGTGTCATGTCCTTGTTTGGCCTTTGCTTCTATGATGTGTCCTAATTTAGAATGCTGGTAAGATAATCTTTTACTGTAATATTCTTTGTACTTATACATGAGTATGAGTTTGAATAAAAAGTATGCAAATTGTTGAAATTTATATTAGCATATTGCACTGTACTAATCACTAATCTAGAAAAATAATTTCATTGTGTTTTAGGTGTTCTTTATGACAAGTTTGGTATGCAAGTATTTTAGTAACCATTTTGCATTTAATTTTAATCTGAATAATTTTTAAGCAATTATTCTTAGTGTCCTTCCTTTTAATATGATGATGAAGCAAATCTTTGTCTTAATTAATGACTATTTTGAGAAACCCAGAGATAAATCTGGCATAAAATATCTTTACAGTTTTATTATTCAGATTGCAGAAAAGACAAAATCAAGTATAGGTATTAGAGAAAAAATGTTTTTCAGAAAAATCTAAACACAAAAATAATTATAAATAATGATAATAAACAGCAGGTAAAACAATCATTATTAGGAACTTAGGAACCCTCTTTAATGCAATAGATAATTTTAAATGTTTGTAAAGTATATTAAAAAGCATCAGAGTTAATAATATTTGGTGACAAAAGAAAGGTCTACGAATATGGAAATAAAATAATTTAGTAATTTTATACAAAAAATACCAGAATCTAATCTCTTTCCTTTATGACATTATTCATATAACAATACGCCATGAAGAATTTATTGTTATAACTATATATGTATGTTTAGACAGACTCAGTTAGACACATACATATAAATTTTAATAATGTAAAACTTTTAAATATAGCTTTAACATATAATTACCTAGTATAGTAAATAAAGCTGCACATTTTATATTAAAATTTCTATCTGAACTATAAACTATAATGACAGTTTTAATAAACAGGAACATGTCAGTTTATTATTTTCATATTCATTTTAAAATTCATTTTTCTGAAATTATTATACTTAGTATAATTAACAATTTATGGTACTACATTTAACCAAAGTAATCAGTGTTTTTTTTTTCTTCAGACAGAACTGAAAACTGGACCTAAGAAATGTAAAATGGCTATTCTCTTCTACATAAACACTTATTTCATATTATTATTAAAATTTAGTGAAGGAAGAATAAGCAATTTTAGCCAGACAAGGGGTGCTTTCTGCTATAGTAAGTACTTCTTTACCTACATAATACAGACCAATCCGAACAGTTCGCAAGTAGGCTAATAAACAAGCAAGCAAACTTTACTTTCTAAAACAGATTCTGTTGAATTCTAGGTCTTATTTTCATAGCCTCAGCTTTATTATCCAGGGCCAGGCTTCATTATTTTTATAAAATCTAACAACCATTTTCTTGTTTTTGGTAACTGTGCATGTTACAGTTGGCTTATGCATTATGTCCAAAGTCTTAAATGCTACAATGCAGTCATTGTCACATCGGAGGATTCAATGATTCACCTAGGGAAAAGGGAGTTAGGAAGGGAAGTCCAAGTCCAGATCCACACAATATTCTCTGAACCAATCCCCGATCAGCAAAATTTTGATAATGGCTAAAATCAGAATATCAAGTACTAATGTTTTTCTGTGCCTCACTTCATCTTCCATTGACCTAAAAGTGGGGAGCAAGAAAAAAAAGAAGGGAAGTGGGAAGGTTTCATAGAGATAAACACAGTTCATGACATCCGGCATCTGGCCTGACATTAGCAACCGGGTTGGCATTCACAGCTGGAATGCAGTGTTCTGTTGATTAGATGAAAGGGCAAAGTAACCAAAATAACTTGAAAAAAAATACAAGAAACAAAAACAGAAATAATGCCACTGTGCAAATCACAAAAATCTCAGCTGATATGACTGCCTGTTGCCTCTTTCTCAATTCAAGCTTTAAACTTCATTTAGTCTTCAAACCTTGTAGATAAACTAAGATGTTCAGTCATACAATTACCCGAGATCATGCAATCAAAAGCAAAACTCCACTTCCTGAAGCCTCTCCCAAATCACCTAGCAAACATAAAAGTCCTATAATACATTTTTATTAATGCCCTCTCACTGAGACATCCAATACTTCCCTCCGGTGTTTTGTAGCAAGCAGTAAATGTAACAGTTCAACTACAGAAGTCATGACAGATGAAAATGATTTTGCTTGAAGGATATCTGTTGGAAGAAAACATGTATAGCTTTATACTTACTTGGAGATTCTGTCTTCTATTTAGTGCATGAAACTTGTTACTGAAGTCTGGCTAATTAAGACTAACTTGTTATCACCACACAAATATCTTTACCATTGGTATAGTGTAGCAAAAGCAGTGCTTAGGGGGGAATTTATCAAAATAAATGCATATGATAGGAAAGAAGATAGATCTAAAATCAAGAAACTGGACTTTTACTTTGGGGAACTATAAAAAAATTACTTAAAGCCAAAAACAAGCAGAACAACAGAAATAACAAAAATAAGAGCAGAAACTAATGAAATTAAAAAAAAAAAAACAGTACTGCAATGGAGAGAATTAACAAAACTGAAACCTGGCTTTATAAGATCAGTAAAATTGATAAACCCCTAATGAGGCTAACCAACAAAGCAGAGAGATGTAAATTGCCAACCCCAGAATAAAAGTGGAGTCATCACTGTTGACTCTGTAGATGTTTAAAAGATTATAAAGAATGCTATGAACAATTCTATGCCCACAAATTGATACATTGGATGGATGTCCTAATTCTTTGAAAGACAAACAACTACAATGTACACACAGAGAAATAGGTAATCCAAATAGGTCTATAAAGAAATTAAGACTGTAATTAATAACCTTCAAAGGAGAAAGAACTATGTTGAAGATGGTTTTACTGGTAAATTCTACCACATATTTAAGGAAGAAATGTTGCAAATTCTCCTAAATCTCTCCTTTGAAAACAGAAGCTGAATTACTATTTCCTAACACATTCTGTGAAGCTGGCATTACTTTCATATTGGTGTAATTCACCACATCAACAGGCTAAGAATATAGTCATGCAATCACATAAATCAATGCGGAAAAATATTTGACAAAATCTAATACATTTCGTATTCATATTTGAAAGATACCAACTACTAGCAAACCAGAAATAGAGGCTGACTTCCTCAATTTAAAACTTGATAAAGAACATCTACAATAACCTATAGCTAATATACTTAATGATGAGAAACTGACTGATTCCTCCTAAGGTCAGAAAAGGGCAAGAATATTCTTTTTCATAACTCTATTTGTCATTTTGTTGGAAGTCATGTTTAGTGAAATAAGGAAATAAACTAAAATAACAATGTGTACAAATTGAAAAGAAAAAATAAAACTGCCTCTATTTGTAGCTACTATGATCATCTGTGTAGAAAATATCAATAATTAACAACAAAAATAGGAACTAGTAAGCTAGTACAGCAAGGTGGCATTATACAGAATTAAAGTACAAAAGTCAATTTTTTCTATATAAAAGCAATGAACAATTAGAACTTGAAATTAAAAATCCATTTACAGTAGTTCCAAAGTATGAAATAATTAAGTACAAATCTAGTAAAATATATAAAGTAAGTATATGTGGAAGACTACCAACTACTGATGAAAGAAATCAAAGTTCTGCATAAAAGGAGAAATAGCCATATTAATGAATTGCAAGAAACAATACATATTGTAAAATGTTATCCTTCTCAACTTTATGGAGTAAACAAAGTGCCAGTAAAAATCACAGAAAGCTGTTTTGTGAACACAAGTCTAATGTTTTTTTAAAATTTATTTTTAATCATTATTCAAGTACAGTTTCTATCCTTTACTCCCATTCCAGCCAAACCACCCATCCCTCCCCTCCTCCCTCCCATTTCCAACTCCCCTAGTTTTTGTCCATATGTCCTTTATATTTGTCCCTGTAAACCCTTCCCATTCTCCCCTGAAGTTCCCCTGAAACAATTCTAAAGTTTATATGAACTAGTAAAAGACCTGCAATAGCCAACACAATATGATACAATGATTGAGGTATGTTAAAGAAATTAAGTATCCAACTGAATAAATGTCCAAAGCTGGGATAATTTGAACAATAAATTAATCAAATTCATATTGGATCATAATTCCAAGTATTAAATAAAACCCATGAGCCCATACTAATATAAATAAATGATGAAATAAAGAAAGAAATAGAGGAAAATAGATATTTGTTAGCAGAATTTGGAACAGTTACTCTGTCCTCCAGGATATGGAGTGTAATTCTTCCCTCTTTAAGTGTAGATCATACACTTCCTTCCGAAAGCCACATTCTGAAGGAAGTGTAGATTATACACTTCCTTCCGAAAGCCGCATTCTGAATAACTTTACAATAGAGGTACCTGACATGCCCTTCCTCAGACAGGTGATCAAAGTTAACAGCAGTAGCCGTGTTGATAGTGTGTATACTTGATTTGATGTGATGATCATGGCATTTTGTCTCTATGATCTTCCTCCTTAAGACCCATTGGCATAGTCTGATGATGAGAAAAACATCAGAGGAATTCCAGTCTAGGGATATTTTATAAAATACTTGACCAGTACTCCTTAAAACTGCCAAGGTTATGCAAAACAAGGAAATCCTATGAAACTGTCACAACTTAGAGGACACTAAAAAGACATGATGTATAAATGTAATGTGGTATCCTGGATAGGATCACACAACATAAAAAGGATGTCAGATAAATATTAAGGAAATGTGAATGGATTGTAGATTTTAGTTGATAGTAATTAACAATATTCATTCATTCATTGTGACAATTATTGTACTAATTGCCAATGTAAGAGATTAACAATGGGGAAGTGGAGTATGAGATATGAGAATTCCCTATCTTCACAATACTTCTGTAGATTAAAAACTTACATACAACAAAGTTTATTTAAACAAATCCTAAATCACTGCCTAAAATATAGATATCCTACATATATAACCTACAAAATATTACTGTATATGTTTAATGTTATTACTAATTAATTTATTTAATGATTGCATTATTGTCATCATGGAAATATTGAGAGCTCAACACTAATATGTTTTTGACTACTATGAGGCCAATTTGATGGTGACCACAGTTTGGATTTTTACCTCATATTAATAATTCATCTTTATGGAAATGTAATATTAAACTGACAATTAACTGTGCATGATAGGTGTTTGTCTGAAGTTACTCTTGAGTTTTAAATTGTGGATTTCACACCTGATGCGTTCCAGTGTATGTTAACAACAAATGGAAAACACCTCTGTGTCGTGGCCAGCTACATGATCTCTGTTAACTGGGTGGTCAATGTTCCTTCGTGCTGTGTCTGCACAAAGCACAGCATACATTACAGATCAGGTATATGGGAAGTAGATTTAACTGGATGTCCATGAGACTGACGTGCACATGAAAAACGCATCATTAGCTTAGGAGATAATTTGCAGTTTACCTCATCTTTTTTTTGTGCAAGGAGTTTGTATGAATTAATAATGCTCTTTTGTGTTTATTTAATGCTCAGGAGTTCCCTGTTTAAATTTAACAAAACAATGGAATCAACAAAAGGTTACTTATTACTCAAACCAGGTGTAAAAGTTCATGTCAATAGACCTGCTTCCCTGAAGTCATTACCTTTAAACACATGAACTGCTTGTTATTAACAATGTTAGAAAATGTATATGATTATCCCATATATAATTAATCATTCTAATATGAAAATATATCAATTGTTTATTAAATAAATCCATATAAAAATGAAGAAGCTCATTTGGAGGTAAAGGTGGTATATACTTTCTTTGTAATAGGAACACTGAAGTTCAGATCAACTAAATCACTCAAAGACAAAAGTACTTTGCAGAATTGAAAAAAAAAATATGTGTTTGTGTGGTTGTAGGTCTCATTTCTTAGCATGATCCTTATCTAAAGGCTTGGAAATCCTGACCTTTCAAAATTGCAATCAGATTAGATTCTAGGTCAAATACATTTTAAGGTCTGGAATTTGTTCATCTTCCTAATGTTTTGCAATAATTTGAAAGTAGCAGACTTTTGCTAATATCTGATCCTCATAGATCCTCAGAGAGTAGAAAAAAGATTTTAAAAATTGTATGAGCTATTGACCTAGACACCAAGCATTGCATTTCCGGATATACCTCTTACAGCCAAATTCCTGAAAGAATGAGACTTTTTCTGATGCCGGATGTGGAACAACTCTGAGTCCCAGCTGCTTTTCAGAGCCAGAATCAATGAGCCACGCGCTGTTGGCCTAACAGTGCAGAGGCCAGGGTTCCTGTCTCCTCGGGAGCTAATTATGAGTTCTCTTTATTCGTTTGGCCTCAGATTCTGTCTTTGGGTGAAACCACCTCCATTCACTGGATAATTGTAATGTTAAAAAGGGTCATATTAATGTTCCTCAAGAAAACCTCTGTGTTTCTATGTAAATGTGTGGGTGAAACATAATTTAGTGATATTTATTTCAGAGGGAGGGTGAGTTAAGAACCCTTTATATATTTTTTCCAAACAGACATGTGTGTGTGTGTGTGTGTGTGTGTGTGTGTGTGTTATGCTGGTGAATCACAGAACTAGCAAACTTGGCTTCCTTTGCTTGAATGTAATGGAATGTGTTGTGGGCAAAATGACCATTAACCATCATAATATATTTTATGCTACAGGAAACTTTTCAAAAATAGAAAGGCCAAAATGCATAATGTATTTCTTTTTCCTCTGTAGCATATCACTTTTCTGTGAGATTATTGAAACTAGCTTTGAAAGATGAGGAAGTTTTAAATAACCATATCATAAATGAAAGGTTGTTTAGGGGATAGACATGAGTTTAGGGAGTATTACTTTTCTCTTTCATAAAGTGTTGGCTTGCCATGGCTCTCTTTGTGTGGACCTGTACCTCTAGGGAACACATGGGTACCATTTGGTTTGGCATCACCAGATAGTAGTTGTGCTTTTTCGGAGCAGAGCACAGCCATAAACTTTAACCTCTCTTAGTTATGTATGGATAACCAGGAAAGTCATTGACTACCATGCCATTGCTTTCTTTCTTTCAATTCACGAGTGGTAGAATACTTTCTATTTCCAAGGTGACCCTCTTCTTCATCATTCTTATACCTCTCCTCTGATCATTGCACTACTTCTGACAGTTTCCTTAGGTTCCTATAGTTGCTCAAATCTTGTCACATTATTATTTTATTTCATTTTATTGTTTATTTGCTGACATCATCAGCAAAACCAAGTAAAGCAAACCTCTTAAAAAATCAGGGTAGGAACACCTACAGATGGCTTAGAGGACAACGTATAGAACACGGAGACAGTGCAAACCATGACACTTTACACACGCACAGCTTCTACCTAAATTCGTGAGCATGCTTGTGGGGGTCATTTGAATAATACATATAAGCAAAATATGTTTCTGGATGTATTTAATTCTCCCCCGAAGGTGTTATAAGCTAATATTCTTGATTCTGTGCGGATCCAATTATTTTTCCCTTGGTAGACACAATGTTTACTGGTGATTTGACGAAGGCAGAGGGAATGAAAACTAATAGCACTCAAATTTCTTGGGACTAGTAACCTCATTTACTCTTCACAACATTATGTTTTTGCAATAAAGAAATGGAATTTAATGCAGATAAAATGACTATTTTCATTTTAATATTTGGTACTCTGCAGGTTGAGATAACCTAGGTTGAATTGCAGGGATAACAAACCAAAAGAATCTCAGGACTTTGTACAATATAGGCTTATTTTTTGCTCACCATTTTTATCCATTTCAGGTCGATGCATACGGAGCGGGTTGAGGAGAACAGTGTTCCCATCCTGTGAGCCAGGCTGGCCTGGCCTCCATAAGGAGTGTTGCTTGGCACTTGAGAATGAAGAGAGAAGATGGCAAATCACGCACTGGAATTTAATGGCTTCCACCCCAAATGACCAGCATCCTCCAATTCCTGGACTAAAGGAATTCAAAAAGCCATGAGTAACTTCATAGAACCAAGAAAGTTTACCCCTACAACCATATGACCAAAAAGAGGAGAATAAAATACATTTGTCAATAGACCTAATGAGGTCTACTGTGCAAATTTCTGTGTGAAAACAAGAAATCTAGTTTAAAAGAGCAAAAGTCATTTTCACTTAAGGTTATTAAATATTTTATATTTTCAATAGATCTCCATCTATACATTTTTATGTTTCTAAGCATGTGACATGATGTATAGTAATATATTGAATAATTCTTAGAAATCAACAAATTAGGAATATTGATTCACCAACCAGAGAGCCCTATGTACCTGCAAAATTGATCAGGTGGCTGAGGTATCTTAATATCCAGGAAAGCAGTGATGAAAGAGTAAGTCCAGCAGGGGGAACCCCACACTCAGCCACGGGTTCTGATAAACAATTACACACGTGCGTAAACCAAGATCCCATTGCAGTGACAGCATAGCTAGTAACTAGACTAAGATATAGAGTGATCTCTTCCTCAACCTCTGGCTATGTCCCAAGGCACTTTCAGAATACCCGGTAATGCTACTATTCTGCTGTTCCAAATATTGTTTCTCAACAGTACTGTTATTATACCTTATAAAATAACCAGTTTCTCCAACATCTGAAATTCAGGAAGGAAAACTTCATTTGTTAATTTTCACTTAATTAATACACGGGATGCACTAGGAATTGCATCACAGCAGCGAAGAATGAAAGATGAAATATTTGTGGTCTCTGCCCTGGAGGAGCTTTCGCTGAGGGGTGGAGAAGAAATGCAAATGCATTATAATACTGTATGGTCAGTGCGCTACCAACTGCTCAAGCCATTACTAAGGGGGCTAGGAAAGAATGTACACTGCTTGAAGTAGTTCAAAGATGTTTCCGTGAACCTGATTTCCATAGTTGCAGTAAAAGTTTTCCAAGTGGAGATGTTCTTTATAAGAAACACAAACAACCAACAACAATAACAAAAATCAGTACGTATAGCGATACATTGCAACACATTCCTGGTGTTATACCCCAGAGAGAGTAGTTACTTAATTGCAATAAGGAATTATCAGAAATGTTGTGGCTGTTAGTATTGTAGTTGTTTTACTTAAAGGATCTAAAGGATCAGATTTGTTTCAAAGGAAAATAACTCTCTGGAATAACAATTACCTTAACGTTTACCTTTTCTTTTTCTTTAACTTGACTGGTGATGAAGTGCTACTTCTTGACCAGCCCCCTTGGAGGTCCCTCTGGTACCTCCATTTCATGTTACCAGTCTCTCAGGGTACTGTGCTTTACTCATATATATATTTTCTTCTTTGCTCACCATGCCTAACACATTTCACAGACAACCTCGCTCTGCTTTCCTCAGATGCACACAGGCTCCCTTCTACTTCAATATCTGGTTCCTCATCTCTTTTCCCTCTCCCTTCCTTCTTTTCTGTTTCACTGATGCACCTTTGGGGACACGCGTGTATGGCTTTTCTTTGATTAAAGCTGCCCTTGCGGATTAATTTATCTACATTTTTAACTCTATAAAGTTGTTATGTTGGAGATAAGGCATATACTTTTATTGTTTCTAGTTTGGGGAAACCACTAAAGTGCGCTTTAAAACATCACATCTCAATGGGAGGGTTGTCACTCTAATAATTCAGTGCTTACCATTTCTGATTGAGTGAAAATCAAAAAGATGAAAACATTTGTCTTAATCACGCACTCCACTTCCAGCAACATGTTGTGTGTGAAACCGGGTTCACATAGTAAAAACACAGCAGAAAGCAAGTCGCCGAAGGTGGCTGCACAATTGTCCACGAATCCAGTCATATAGACGGTACCATGTTTTTCATACCCTAGACAGTTTTATTTTTGCATATGAATGGAACCAGCAGAGTAAACTTTTAATTGAATACTCACTACTGCAAACGTCCTAATGACATGTCAATGATTTTTCTGTCTTAAATATGGCAATACTTCTTAATATTAGAGTTTATCTTATCTAACTACATAAAGTATTGAGTCTTTATCCTACCTGGAAGTCAGAGATTCATCCATAAATAATCAAAGGGGTAATAGTATTTGTTCTTGAATCTCCACATACATATTGAGTGTCTTTTTCAAAATTAATAAATATTTATGCAATTATAACTTACATGATTATATTGTTATGTTTGGTTTGAGGGAAGGGCTACTGTACTTTACTGTCTTATTCACAACTAGATGGAACATTATTTATTCATCCAGGAAATACTGTTTTGTGTGGATTTACCTTTTATGTGCAAGCACAGGTTGTCCCCCGACCCATTTCTCAATGAACTCCTCTGCCAATGGCCTATTTCCAGAAGACTTGAAAATGTCATGGAATCTTTCAAACTCCTCCTCTGAGGTGCTCTGACCTGTTACACAAGTAGATCAAACACTGCAGTAATTTCAAGTGAAATCAGCCCCTGACTACGAATGAGCATTGTATTGACTTCATGCTTCCACTATAAACTAACCCTCACTGAGGCCATCTCAGCCATGGCTACAGAAGTCATCAAGAAGAGAAACACACTCCATGTAGCTGCTCTGAGTAAGGGATTATCTACTCTGGTCCACTTCTTAAGTCATGATCAGTGTGAAATTGTGGGTGATTTAAAAAAAAATTAGGGGAGGATTCAACCCTGATCATTGCTATAAGTGATGCTTCTTTCTTTCTCTTACAGCTCTGTTTGTCTCCCTGTGTCACCCATTATTACATTCTCCAGGTGGCGGTCTTCCCAAAGGGGATCCAGGAAATTCAATCACAACTCTACTTCAGCACCTTGATTTTCACGTTGGTTTGATGTGGTCTTAGTTCATGAATATAATGACCACTTGCTTGAGTCATTGCTTGCCCAGTCCTCGTATAGTAACACTTACAGGCCAAAGTAAGAACATATGATTCTATGTAAATTTCTAAAAATACCTTTTTCCTCTTGCACATAGGCATTTCAAACTAAAAGTCTGGAAACATGTAAGAGCTGACTGAAAAGCAAGTGAAGTTACAGCTATTGGGATGGAATGTACTGCTTTTGTTGTGGTGGATACGAGTACAAATCCCAGCACTTGTAGAAGGAATATAGATGCTTGGAGATACTTGGCGGTTTAAGGAATACAAGGAACATTAATCATCCTTTTTATCTGAAAGTCACCTCTGGAGTGTACCTCATGAAGAAAATGCATTGGTGAAGGTTTCCCAAAAATGTTGCAATTGCTTTAAATTTAAGTAACTGTTGGGTCAGCCATCACCTCTCCAAAGGCTTTGATTATGCTTTTATTGCCATCCTCCTTAATTTTCTGGAGAATTCTGTCAGATACAGTAGGGTATGCCCTCAGTTCCAGCACATCTCTCACGGAACACCTGCCACCACCTCTGGATCTTCCCCATTGCTATTCTCCTACCCATCACTCAGTCATTCCGTGGATTGGATGGCATGGACAAAGAAGACAGCTTGGACTGATTTTTTCTCAGTAGTCCCTCCAAAAACAAGCACTATATGAAATGAATTGGAAATTCTTAGACATATCTACCAGTCAGGAGGTCATGTTAGAGGTACGAGTTCATGTAGGTCCCACTTAGGGACCCTCAAAAATTTTAAACATGTTAGAGAGCTACCACGTGCACTCTCTTGGTTGTACTTCTTGAGTGGAAGTTCAGGCATTATGCTGCATTTCACAGTGCCTTACACATTGGAGGTGTACAAGAGAGACTTTCAAGTGTTTAAGAAAATTCCACCAAAAATCAATTAACTCTAGCACAATTATAGAGACCTCTTTAAAATGTCATCAACTTGCTTACTCTTGGGAGCTTCCTGGAGAGATATTTCACTCACTTACACCACCCTGAAGGCTGTAATCCCTACAATATACATGATCCAATTAGAGAAGGTGGTACAGAATTTGTCCCTGACTTTAGCTGAAGTGATCAATGACCCCGCTTCAGCACAAAGAAAGTATTTAGGTCAGCCTCAACTCACTGGCCAGCATCATTATGGATGATAGATTTGCCATAGATTTCCTCCTTGCAACCCATTCTAAAAAGTCTGAGCAACTGCTAATAGATCCTGCTCTGCCTTGATTAATGCCTCAGGCAAGGACAAAATGTCACCACAGACAGGAATTTAAGTAGAAAGCAACTTGATTTTCTGAGGAATAATGAAATGACTTATTTTATGTTATGTTTCAGGTTTTTGGGTCTAGGTCCCTGAGGGGTATAGGTGAACTGAGTATTACAGGTTGGAGTATTGCTTTTTGGAGTCCTATTGATAGTAACCCTAATTAAATGCTATACGAGACAAATTGAACAAATTTGTTCCCAACTGTCAGATTAATCACAGTGGCTGATGGGACAATGTACTCCTGGGAATACTTGCCAGAAGCTGAGACAGTGAAAATAAGGGTTAGATATTGCTGGCAAATAATTCTTCACATGTATGTCATGTGTCTGCACATCTTGTAAGCAGTGGCACTGACGTCCCTTTTTTTTTTCTAAGCTACCTTTGCAAGGATGTTTATATCATGTGCAGCCATAGATGACAGAGATCATGTCACCAGCAGCACAAAAATAGATTTGCTTCTAGTCTTTGACAATATATACAGCACTTCTCTCCAGAGACAAAGGCACGTTTGCTTACTGCTCATTGGACCTGTTTCTGAGTTCCCTAATCTCGGTGATTCTGTCCTATAGCACCTCTCACTACTTGTCCAAGTGTCACCTGGCCCTCTTTGCATCAACCTGTAGGAATTCAAGGTCAGTAGGCTCATTCAGAAAATGCTGATATTCTCAGCACTTTTCCTCTGACCTAGGATTCTGGTGACTTCTGCCACTGCCCATGAACTGTAACAGGCTAATTTCTTAGCTGAGACCCAAGAGCTACATATGTTCTACCAGCATCAGTGAAACTGTGATTAGCTAGCTTTTAAGCTTGTAGGTAGAAAAAATAAATCTTAGATCCTTCACAGTTTTTGATATGAACTGATGCCAAACTACAATCCCACTACCTTCCTCCAAAATATATTTTAATTCTATTCACTATTTTCCTTTCTCCTACTACTTCTTACTCCAAACCACCATGTCATCTCTGAATTACTATAAAAACCTTTATTTCTTCTTTTATGGACCTTACTTAATTGAGCTATTTAAAATGAAAAGAAAACATAAATTTATTATGTTGTACCTTCAATGATTTTTTTTTCCAAATAGACTGTAACCTTTCCACTTGCTATCACTTACCAGGTCCTGTGCCATTCGGCTCCCAGCAGTCTTTATCGTCTTGTATCATAGCTCTCTTCTCTCTGTTTACTGTATTCTAGCAACATCAACTTATTATAATGGCCTTGAATATGTGCATTTTTTCTTACTAGAACCTTATCACATAAACTATTATACCTGAAGGCAAAGATTTCTCAGGAGTTCTTCTTGGAAAAGCATTAACTAACCACACAGCTGAAGCATACTGAATCTTGTTCATATTTTAAATAATTTCATCAGAAACAGTAATCTTTTTATATGTTAATCCACACAATAAAATCTTGCCCCCATTAAAATATAAACACCATGTGAACTGATGCCATATTTATTTTGTATTCTTAGAGACTATCACCATTATAGGATGAATTGTGTCCCTCCCCAAATTTATACATCAAAACCCTAAAGTCCCAGTATATCAGAACATGACTGTGTTTAAAGACAGGGCCTTTGAAGAAGCGATTAAATTCTAAAGAAGGGTGTGGCCCTTAATCAAAGAGGACTGGTATCCTTATAAGAAGAAGAAAGTTGGACACACAGAGACACACCAGGGATGCACATACACAGAAAGGACTTTGTGCGGACACAGCAAGGACACAGCCATTGGCAAGCCAGGAAGCAATATCTGGGAAGAAACTAAACTTACCAACACCTTGATCTGGACTTCTAGTTTCCAAAACTGTGAGAAAGTAAATGTATGTGATTTAAGTCTCCTAGTCAGTGGTATTTTGTTGTGGCAGTCCTGGAAAACTAATACAAGCACTATTTCACAACACAATTACTTCTCAATATATACTTAATGAGTAAATGAGTTCGTGAATAAACAAAAGCAAAATCCAATAGCATAACATTCATTCCACAATGTTCTTGTCTGAGCTACCAAAAAAAATGCTCTTTTACTCTTCATCACAGCTGAATAAGAAGTAATTCTTTTCATTCAAAAATGCTACAGAACCAGCTTAACAAAAACAAGTAAAATGCAGAAAAGAAGATTGATGATATTCTCTGTGTTGTTGACAATGCTAAAGATGAAGTCTAGGAGATAGCACAGCTCCTGATAAATGATGACACTGTTTTGTCCATAGGATTTTTGAATGAGGGCTTATAGTCAGTGATACCAGAATATTTATTTTTCTGAGATATTTTGTAGAAATACATCTAAATATTATCAGAGTAAGCAATATCTTACTAAGTGAATAAAATGCCATAAGGTTATACATCTTTTTATCAGAGATATTGTATTAAATATTATATTTATAGATTTCCACCATCTTTGTTTTTAGGAGCAAACTTTATACTGGGTCATAGTGTGAACGTGTTCTTGAACTTTTTGTCTTTTAAAATTCTTTCCATTTTCTCACAGTTGCAATTGTCTAGTAGCCCTTTACCATGGTTTTCCTTGATCATATCTGCCTTCAGGAAGATAGATATTTATCTTTTAATATGAATTCCTATTAAGTTGCTTCAAGGGATGCTTATATGTTAAGCCATATCTTCAATTACAGAATAGGACATCCTTGTTAAAATCAACTGAAGCAGTAGATTTTGGACTTGGGAAGTCTTTCTTATATATCCTGAAGACATATAAATCTACCTTTGCCTCTCTAAATATAATTTGCTTTACTAATAAGCCACATTCTTGCCAGATACACAACATATCTTCTGAGAAAACTCTGTATTTCTGTCATTTTACAGTTTACTCTCGAGATTTTTTTGGTGTATGGGTCACTCCGCCATCATGGCTCACAGCGGGTTGGACCTGGCATGGGCGACTTCTTAGGAAACAATGTGCATTGCCTGATACAGTTAAAAATAATACAAACAAATTTGCTAATAGGTAAACTCTTTACTGAGTTGTGATGAGAAAACCAAGAATTTTCTCTCTGAGACTTTGTATATAAGGAATGGATATGTCTTATATACAATATCCATATCGTATATGCATTTCCATGGGTAAGGGGTAAATAGAGATAATGGGGCAGTGAGGTAGAGAGATGCACATACTACTGAACAGTCCAGAAGAGACTTTATTTTACATTCAACAGACATTTCTTCAGAATAGGTTCAGAACAATCCTAGGTAGTAGATACCAAGAAAAAGATAAAAGCCAATTAAAAACACAAGCCCTAAGTGAGAGAAGTTATGAGGCAATAAAAAACAGAGGTAATCAAAATAAAAAGTTATACTTTTCTTAGAAATCAAAATATATATCATTTTATGTTTTTAAAAAGTAAGGAGTACTAAAGTATCAAGTATACATCATATAACTTCAATATTTAGAAACCTATGAAGTCTTATTTCATGTATCATGTATTCAGATACATGAAATAAGACTCCCCCAGATTATTTTTTATTCTTGTATTATTTTTATTAATTGTTGTATTATTTTCCATACAAACAACTGTAAACCTACTTTTGCCCCATCCTGTACATATGGACCATGGCTTTCTAATCCACTCATCTATTGGGCTGCTTCTGTACCTTGGGTATTATAAGTAATACTAAAATGAACACAGTGGTGCATATAATTCTTTCAACTTAGTGTTTTGCATTTCTTTGGATAAATCCCTAAAAGTAAAATCACTGGGTCACAAAGCAGATTTTTTTTTAAGGAAATGCCATATTGTTTTCCATAGTGGCTGCACCAGTCTACATTCCCACCAACAGTGCACTAGTGCCCCCTTTTCTCCACAACCTCGCCAGCAGTTGTTGTCTGTTGATTTATTTAAGATGGTCATTCTGACAGGTGTGAGGTGATATCTCATCGTGGTTTTAATTTGCATTTCTCTGATGATTAGTGTTGTTGAGCATCTTTTTACATGTCTATTGGCCACCTGTGCATCCTCTTTAGAGAAATATCTATTCAAATCCTCTGCCCATTATTTTAAATTTATTTTCTTGGTGTTGAATAGTATAAATTGTTTTATAAATTTGATATATTAACACCTTATTGGATATATCACTTATTAATATGTTTTCCCACTTATTATGTTGTTTTTTGTGTTTTTTGATGGCTTTCATTTTTGTGCAAAGAATTTTAACTTGATGTAATCCTACATGTTTGTTTTTCTTTTGTTCTCCTTGCCTGAGGAGACATATCAAAAAAAATATTGCTATGAGAAATGCTTGAAATTTACTGCCTATGTTTTCTTCTAGGATTTTTATAGGTTCAAGTTTTACATTTAAGTCTTTAATCCATTTTGAACATATTCTCATATAAATTGTAAAGAAGTGGCCTAGTTTTATTTTTTGCACATATCTGTCTAATATTTCCCAGATTATATTTTTTATTGTTGTTCAAATACAGTTGTCTCCATTTTCCCACCCTATTCCTCCATGTCCGACCCACCCCTACCTCCTACCCTCAATCCTTTCCCACTTTGGCTTTGTCCATGGATCCTTTATGCATGTTCCTTGATAAACCTGATTACTTTTAATTAAATCCCAGATATCAAATTATTTTGTCCAAATATTTCAATATCTATCTCTAAATGATTGGAGCTCAAAACTTAAAACCTATAATAATACTGTTTTACTTAAAATATTTAACAATAACTTTTCAATAATAGATAAATATCCAGTCAATTTTCACATATCCTTGATTGTATATTACAGTGGGTTTAAAGTTATTTGGCTTTAGGCAATCTGCACTCATAAAGGTTATTGAAATTCTCAAACATCTTTTGACTTATGAGTTTATCTCTATTGATATTGATTTTATTATAAATTGAAGCCAAGTTTTAATGTTGTCATTCATTTATTTAAAATAATGATAAAAATCAAAGCCATTTTAACAGAAATTCTACATCTTTCATGAAAAATAAATGATTTCCCCTTTAAACATGGGAAAAGAGGTAGTACTTTACAAATCATTTCAATATCTTGCTTAACAGAAGACTACTAGGTTCTCACATCTTATTTTGCTTCAATATATTGTTATTTGTTGTTAGGATGGAAGTAGGTGAGAGAAGACAAACTTGTCACCTCACACATATGTAGCTGGAAAAGAAAGAAATACTTTGGGTGACATGTTTACATAATCATGGATATTCCCCTTGGACATTATACAAAAATGGTACAAAGGGGAGCTTCTTTTTTTCCAACTTAAGGAATGATTGACAAATATAATTGTATATATTTAAAATGTACACCTTGGCTACTGTAAAAATGCTGCTATGAACAAAGGGGTGCATATATTATTTTGAATTGGTATTTCAGTATCCTTAGGACATATTCCTACAAGCAGCATTATTTACAATAGACAAGAGTTGGAAACCTTCTAAGTGCCCATCAGTAGATGAGTAGATAAATAAGCTGTGGTACATTTACACAATAGAACACTATGCAACAGTAAAAAAAAAAAAAGGAATTCTTACCCTTTGTGACAGCATGGATGCAATTGGAGTCTATTATGCTAAGTGAAATAAGTCAGTCAGAGAAAGACAAATTTCATACGATCTTACTTATAAGTGAAATCTAATGAACAAATAAAACTAGCAACCAAAATAGAAGAATCAGAGGCATAGAGACATGGAACAGGCTATCAGCCGTAAGAGGGAAGAGTGGAGATGAGGACTGGTTGAAAAAAGGTGAAGGGAATAGTCACAGAAGATATATGCATGACCCATGGACATGGACAAGAGTGAGGGGTTTGACTGTGGGAATGGGGGCCGGGTGGGAGGAGGGGGGCAAAGGGAAAAAATGGGGACATCATTAATAACATAAACAATAAAATATTACTTTTTTACAAAGTAAAAAATAAAAATAAAATAAAATGTACAGCACAATGATTTGATATACATATACAATATGGAATGATTACCAACATGGAGATAATTAAAACATCCATCACATGATGTAATTAACCTTTGTGTTTCTGTGTGTGTGGGCTGAAAATTCATAAGACCTTCTCAAAGCAACTTTCAAATATTCAATACTATATTATTAACTATAGTCTCCATGCTTTATATTAGATCCTTATAACTTATTTCTTTTAATTTTTATTGAATTTATTATTCATTCACACTTTCCCTCTCCTTTTCTCTCTCACTTTTAGTACTTGCCATGTCTGGTAAAGAAATTTGGTTAATAGTACTGTAGGGTCTCCCCTGGTGAATTGATGGTTGCTTCCCTGCAAAATCATTTAACTTGCTTCTCTGTCCTCTGTGCTTATGTAAATTGGTAGTTCCTTTGATAGGAAGTTTCATGTTCATTTTTCAACATTACTACATAAATGATCCTATATATTTTTGTGAGAATTAACATAACATTGGGAATCATCTGTCTTTTTATTATCTTAGCCATCATTTAGTATTATTGCCTATAGACATCAGTTTACTTTTCAAAATTGTAAACCACCCAAAAGCAGACGTACCTGACTTGTGGTTAGGGCTCAGTGTGATAAAGCGTGTTAAAGCATTTGACATTTAACCTTTACTACAACCCCTCAAGGTTTATAATGTAAGATTCCATGTTTTATAAAGAATAAAATTGAACTTAGGAGGATAAGTGGTTTACCTAAAATCAAAAGTCTAATAAGAAATTACAACTGATACCTGAACCCATGGTCACTTGTAGTGTCTGTGTTCTTCCCACCCCAGCACTGACTCATTAGAGGTCAGAAAAATATGAATGCATGTTAGATGATGAGAGCATATAATAAAACATATATATTACTAATGAAATGATGTATTGTTATGGAGAAGGATTATGTAGGAAATAAAAGCATGTTGATGTTACTGAACGTAGTGTGATTATAAGTAAAATTTTCCTTTAAATTTCATTGATATTATTACATTATTTAAAGAATAACAATAGAGTATTTTGATCATTGGAAATACTTTGAAGTACTTTCGAATGTAGCATGTTGTGACATGTTGTTAAAGTGGAGAGATCATTCAGAGATGAAGTAGCTGTTCTGATGGTAAATGCTCGCTGTGCCTGCATGCAAAACTGCAGGTAGGCTGACAGGTTTTTCCTCCCATAAGTGAAGAGAGTGAAATCAAATGAGGTCGACTGCTACAACAGACATTTACAGTATTTTTTTAAAAAAAACTTTAGACATTATGCAAATACATATACATATATGTGTACATAATTTCATTTGTAGGTCAAAGGAACATTGAGATATAGGCACTAGTATATTTATTTTACAAAGAAAGGAAACGTCAGATCCCTTTGCACTACATATGCAAGGAAACATGTGCACTGCACTGTGTGTGTTATAGCTATTATAGTATTTAAAAGATTAAATCCAGAGCTGTCAAGTGCTTGAGAAAAGTGATTTGGTAAGTTATTTGGATTATCATTCCAAAGTAGTTATAAAAAATGCACACTTCATAAAATATTATGTCTTATTTAAAATATTTGATAAGAAAAGAACAAGCCCTGTAACATTTGCAGAGAGCAGGTAATTCCATGAAGCATATATTATATGTATGTATGTATATATGTATATATGTGTGTGTGTATGCATATCCATAAAGCTGATATATACTTCAACCCATAATTAGATTTCATGTTATGATCCATTCATTTTAATCAACCTAATAACTTTGTACCTTCACTGGGAGTTCGTCTGTGATGGAGTGTAACTGACAATAGGGGATGTATAGAAGCATATTGCAAGTGCTGCCAAGATATTTTGTCCCATGACTGTTTCTTTCTATAAAACCCTCTTAGATTTAGTTCTTACAACAGAATGGTAAACTGAAACAAAGGAAAGATAGGATCTTGGTGACTGAATCACATAATCAAAACTGTTTCTACAGAAAGAAAAATTAGTAAAAAGCACTAGAGTTTTGTACCTCAGACCACATATTTAAGGATAATTTGGTGTGCTTTAGTAATATATAAACAACATACAAATAAGACAATTTGGAAAAGATAAATGACTCATAAACAACGTCTAAATTCACATATTTTCATATATATTTATTTGCATTTTCATATGTAGATTTATCTACATTTGGTTAATAAACATAAATTACTGGATTGCTGTGAAAAGAAAGACATTTACCAGTTTATCACAGATAGTTACAGACAGACAACTGTTAGAAGGGCTGAGGGAAAGGCAGTGAGGAACACTATTTGGGGGAAAGTCAAGAGAGCTTGGGACCTCGGGATAGAAGGAGGCAGTCACCAATTATCCCAGCCAGCTCTGGGAGCCACAGTAAATCATTTTCAGGAGCATATCCTAAGTTGCTGGTAGTGTGGTTGCTAGACAAAATACAGTATGCAAGTTAGAGTTGAATTTCAGATATACAATTTTTGTTTTTGGAAACTATGTCCTAAAGATTGACTAGGACATATCCATAATACAAATTGCTCATTGTTTCTCTGAAATTCAAATGTTCCTGAGTGTGCCTTACGTTTATTTGCTTAATCTAGCAACCTCACCTGGAAGGTACCAAGGGTGACTCCAGCTGTCTGCAGCCCTGCAGCGGAGAGTACAGTGAAGGGCCCGCGGGAGCCAGAGGACGCCGTGGCCCAGGGTCTCAGCGGCCTGCCCACAGCTGCCAGCAGAGAACAATGGCCACCCCTGCTCCTTCCTGGGAAGGGAGTTTCAGGTTTCTCTCCACAAGAGAGCGTGAACGAGGAATTGTGGAGTCGACAACAATCAATCTGCTACGTTAGTTTACCTAGTGTGATCATTGTTCAAACACAAATATTTTGATATGTTCTTCTATTATGATTTATTTTTTATTGTTACTTAACTATCATATTTTCATGGATGCATGGCATCCCATTAATCTGAGGTTTGTTATATATTTAACCTTTTCTCACATTATTGGATATTTAGTTTGCTTTATAAAGCATTTCAAGTAAAATAAATAATATTAAACATCAAGGAATGAGAAGAAAAATATTAGAGATGATTTTCCCAGTGAATTGAAACATAAAATAGTCATAGCAAATAGAACAAAAAAGACAGAGACATAAAATAAACAATTGGAGTAAAAACTACGAAATAATTATATAGTGTACAAAGAATACATGAATGATAAAATGGCATGCTTTAACAAAGGCTTTTAAAATATATTAATTTAAAGGAACTATAAAATTAATTCTTTCCTAAGGTTTAAATGCCAATAATATCACAATGGAATTGTTTGATATTAAGTCATTAAGAACATTTACAAAATTAAAATATAAAGCCAATCTACAAGACAGGAATTCTTGCCTCAGTTAACTCATTACCACAACATTTTGCCAATCATTTGCCATATTTTTAGGACTATAAGATGCTCCAGACCATAAGACGCACCTAGGTTTCAGAGGAGAAAAATAGGGAAAAATTTTGAAGCAAAAAAATGCGGTAAAATATTTAATAACCTGTGACCCTGCTCTACTGCTGCTCCCCCTCCACAGGGAGGCAGGTAAGCGACATTCAGACTATAGGATGCACCCCCTTTTTCCTGCCAAATTTTTTGGGGAAAAAGTGTGTCTTGTAGTCTGAGTAATTTTACTGTACTGTTATTTCTCTTTTTATTTGAGCTGAAACTCAGTACCCATAGAGGAATTCAACGTGTACAGTTTTAGAAGTCCTTAAAAATATTTAGTTCGATTACTTCTTTATATGTCTCATTTCCATACCATATTATCTATTATTGTTCTTATCATCATGCCTTGTAACTTATTTATTTCCTATCCCTCCTATATTTGCTTCTAAAATTTTGATGATTTATCTTGTCCTCTGTTTCAGTAAGGTTTTTTGTATACTATATATTGTTATTGAATATTATGAGTATTAATATTATTTTCTATATGGACTTTAAAACTAATCCCTCCTTCTCCCCCCTAAACTTAAGAAAAAAATTTCTTCTCCTTTTCAGCCTTATGCCTTACTTTCTATTTCTATTCTTAACCCAGTTCTTATACCAAAAGTTAACTGACAGTTCATTTTTACTGAAATTAAAGTTCTCACTGTTGAGGGAGACATAAATACATTTGCATATATCCTAATTTCCTTCAAAGGAGCAGATGGATGGGGAGATTGTAGCGTAACTTGCAACTAACAATAAATGCCATTCACATAAAGTTATATGGAGAATAAACATAGCATTTCCCATATTATTTTACTTGTAGTGTGCTCCTTCATACATGCTATTTATCTAAGAAGATTGAGTGTGGACTTTTACAACCCCATTTGGAAAATGGGTAGATGAGATATCAAGCTTACTCTATAAAAAAATGTTACAGGACCCATTTGTCAACTACAATATAAAATACTTGTGTATCAATCTGTCAGCATAACTTTATTAGTGGGCTTGCAACTTCACTCATCTATCTTTGTCTGCTATGAAACTTCATGTTGTTTTAGTTGTATGGCACAATAAAACAAATGGATACTTTATGGCCTCCAATTGAAAATAAATGTTTGATGGAAAGTGTTTTTCTTTTTATTGAACCAGCTGAAATATAAGAATATGATTGCTTTTCTTAGTGTCTGCAAGTTTTTAAGAGAAAATAAAAACCACTAAAGTTAGTCTGGTTACTATTCAAAAGAAACTGCAGTACTTTGCTAAGGTACATGTTTCTTAGAGCATTGTTACTCCAGTGAGTACTAGTAATGAGCATTACAATCTGTGAGAAACCTGTACCGTTACTACATGGTTAGAGGTGGAGTAGAGCAGTACATTTCTGTGGGATCAGAATGTACCATTACTATGTGGTTGGAGGTGGAATAGAGCAGTACATTTCTGTGGGATCAGGATGTAATGTTACTATGTGGCTGGAGGTGGAGTAGAACAGTACATTTTTCTAGGGTCAGAATGTACCATTACTATGTGGTTGGAGGTGGAGTAGAGCAGTACATTTCTGTACAATCAGGTGTCCGAGGAGATTTGCCTTAGAACTAAAGTCAATCTAATACCTTTAGCTAGTTTAAGTCCACTTTTCATTTCCTTCCTCAGAAAACTGCATTTTAACTTACTATTTTGGGATTTTAAAATTCTATTCAATATGTATTTAATAAATCATTTTTTGAAATAAATAAATGCTAGAACATGTTTTGAGACAAATAGCTAAATGAGAACATTTTGATTGAATATTATTTCATATATATCACTTGCATATTATTTATTATAATAAATATATATAAAAGACGTACATTTAATTATACCTTATGGCTCCTTATAAGGAAAAAATGACAAAATTTTAAATATATCAATTTCTTATGAACTTAATACTCATTTGTTTACTAATTACTGGTTTGATTTTTTTACTTTCTTTTACATTAATTGATTTTATATTTCTGATAAACTCTTATCCTGATTTTATGGTTCATTTTGTGTGTTTTTTCTTCATCCTTTACAAAATTCTTGAAGTAAAAGTCAATAGTCTTCTTGTTTTATTTACAATTTACACATTCATTATTGATTCTCAAACCTTAACTGTCTGGGCTATGATTTTGGTTATAACATTAGGTAATAGCTCTAATAGTATTTTCATAATACTAATGTTGCATTTTTGTTCCTATTTTTATAGCTTTCCTGTAATTCCCATGTTAAGAACCTAGGCTTGATAACACAAAGTAAGTTTTGTGAAGGAGGTTTTTCTCTCTTACTTTTCAGAAAAGGGTACACATTTTAACTATAATAACTAGGCAATAATACTATATTCCCGAGGTAGGAAATAAAAGGATGCAAATATTGTTCAGGCACAGAGATAGAAAAGCCTACCTACTCTTATATGTGGAGAATATGAAAATAGAAGTAGGGAGAAAGAAAATGTTTAGGGTCACCATTAGGAATTTTAGTGGATTTGATTGAAGTGGTTAAGTGAAAAACTGAGAGGCACTATCCAGCCCTACAAGAACGAGATTCAGGGGAATAAACTGGCAACTTGGTGTTATAAAAAAAGATCCCTAGATGACACTCTTAATCCTCTCACAGCTTCCTTTGTTTCACAGAAGGGGTTTAGGAATCTCTGAGGGATTCAGGAGATAATCAATCTTCTGGCCTGATAAAGTGGCCAATGGGATCTTCAGAGAAGAAGCTTTCCTGACCAGTGTGGTTCAATTGGGTGGGCATGTCCCGCAAAGTGATAAAGTTCCTGGTTTGATACCCAGTCAGAACACATGCTTAAGTTGAGGGTTTGGTGCCCAGTCAGGGTGTGTACAATAGGCAACCAATCGATGTTTCTCTCTGGCATCAATATTTTCTCCCTCCCTTCCCCTCTCCCTAAAAAATAAATGGGGAGGAAAGAAGAAGAGGAGGAGGCAGAAGGATGCTCTGTTAGAGATGGGGGGCTAGTGCATGAACTAAGAAACAACTTGGCATGTAGGGTTATTTACAGGACCCATGTCAGTCAACATCTAATCAGTCCATCAAGGGAGGTCTCCAAGCCCTTTCCAAGGCACACATGGACTGGCCACACATGTCCACACTAGAGGACATCCACAACTGGTGATTAAACCTCAAAGTGATAAACTCTTGAAATCAGAGGAATCCTATTCCTGTGATTTCATTTAAGCCACTCACACCCCAATATACAGAGAACCCAAGGTACAGAGAATGAGATCAAAAGTGCACAAAATCTTAAAGTCATCTAAGAGTAAATCATCTAAAGAGGACTATTTGAAGTGGCAAATATTGACATAATTTCCTGATTTATTTTCTTGACACACAGAAGGGTGTTGGGAGATGCCATGTTTTGCCATGTATAATGTGAACCTTTTGCTCCAATTTTTTTTGTAGTTCAAAACTTGTTTGTTGTTGTTCAAGTACAGTTGTCTCCATTTTCCCCTTACCACTCTCCCAAGTCCCACCCACCCCCACCTCCCACCCTCAATCCTACCCCCCTTTGGCTTTGTCCATGGGTCCTTTATATATGTTTCTTTATGACGCTCCCCTCTTTCCCCTGTTCTCCTCCCTCTCCCCTCTGGTTACTGTCCATTTGTTCTTTATTTCAATGTCTCTGGTTATATTTTGCTTGCTTGTTTGTTTGTTGAGTAGGTTCCACTTATAGGTGAGATCATTTGGTATTTGCCTTTTACTACCTGGCTTATTTCACTCAGCATAATGCTCTCCAGTTCTATCCATGTTGCTGTGAAGGGTAGAATTTGCCCAAATTTTTGAGGGAAAAAAGGATGTGCATTACACACGGGTAGTACTAATTCTGTATCTATACAAATATATTTAATTCTTTTATTTATGCTTATGAATTAAAAGTGTAACTCTACAAAGCAGTATCAGTATGCAAAATAATACCCTGGAATACAATAATTGGTTTTATTTCTAAATAAAAATTGAATTAAAAAATTAAAATGAAAGATATTTTTCCTGAAAGTTTGGGCCAAAAAACATGGGTGTGCATTATACATGGGAGCACATTATACATGGCAAAATATAGTAATTCTCCAAGGGCCTTTTATATTTCTGTATGTTTCAGGAGCAGAGATAGTGGCAGGTGGCAGGCTTCTGTTCTCAGTTGTGTTTCAAGGCTGTTTGCATCTTGAAAAAGAGAGAAACGGTGTCTCCCCCAAGAGAAGACAGCATCTTTGTTTGCCGATCAATTGAATGAAAATAAGCTCTTCCCTGGGGATAAATGTTGGACAGGTTTGTTTGCAGCCCATTAACTAAGAAAGGGATTTCCTAAGTTTGGAGGTCTTCAGCTTGATACAGCCTCACTCTGGGCACATCAGGTATCCAGATTGCTTTGCATCAGCCCTGTGGGATTTAAGGGACCAGAGAAAATAACACAAAAATGAATTTCATTCTGCCCTCTGCACTGCGAACAAGGTTGTGGTGTCTTTTGCAGCACCAATGAGAGGGGCAGACTAACCTGTTAGCTTAGCAGTTGAGTGAAATCTCGGACCCTTCACTGTTGTTAACAAAGTAGGAAGTTCATGAGGAAGATTGGATTGAATCTCGTAAATGTACTTTTTAATTCTTTTTTTTTAATTTGAGGTAAAAGATTTAGAAAAGTTGGCCTCACTAAAACTACTATATATTCTTTCTTCCTGTGACCTATTAAGATAGGGCTTGTAAAAACATTTTTTTTCCATTTCAACCATTAGAATTTCCACACTGCTTTAAAATAAGATTAAAATGCAACTATTTTTAGGTTTTAGGTTTTCATCTAAATGGCAGACAACATCTTTTGGTCCATTTTAGATGCATTTGTGAACAGAAATGTATATTGCTAAGACAAGTTTAACATATTCAGTTACATATTAATTATTTGATTAGATTAATAGTATATTGTTAGACAGAACCTCCATATTTCTGAGATAGAATCCAAAAAATAAAGGAATGCCAGATTAGCAAAGCTTGCTGTTTATTGAAATGACTTTTCTATCATTAATACTTAATCAGTTAATATGGTTTAGTAATAAAATCAAGAATATTTTGGCTTACAATAAAATTATTAATAAACCTTTGCTATGCGCTCTAAACTATCAGGTAAAAGTACAGTGTTTTAAGCACATTTTAAATAAGTTATGAAGGCAAAATAAAATTTTCAGTTTATATTCAGCAAGAGAAAATTCCTATACTAGAAGGGACAAATAATTTAACCATGGCCACTATCATGATGTCATGTAAAGTCCTGAAAAAGTGAAATTAAAATAAATTTGGTGTGTAAACTAAAAATAAATTTTGTCTTTTAAATATGAGTGTTAAATTTATATGTAGAAATGAACATATTAATCAAGAAACTTACACTGCTTTTAAGACTTCTTTGTCCCATACACCAGTGTTGCTACAGTGGCACTCCATTAATCACAGTACACTTCTACACTGGGAGAGTGTACCCCACTTTTTCACTCATGTAATAATTTAGAATATTCTCATACAGGTTGCCTAAAATTTTGGGCCATAGATTATGTTACAGTCAACATAAATACAAACTAAATTCTAATAATACTTATGCTGATATTTAATTATGTATTATTTGAAGCCCTGCATAAAGATGTATACAATTATAACAAGACTTACTTATAACTAAATTTGTTAAGTTTTAAGTATCATAATGTTGTGATAACTTTGATGAAAAATGTGTACTGAATGAGGTAGAGGGGCACATGAACAGGCAGACTGATGTAATACCACAACTTATTATGATACGTGTATCTACACGCATGTATAGTCACTCCCAGGTGCACATGCACACACCCCTCACTTGGATGAACAGAAGTAAAATGCTGCTAAGACAACTGGATTATTTGCAAAATAACATAATGAGAAAATTGACACAAATAATAAATAATAATAACATGTATCTTTATATTGATTATTGGAGATACTTTAATCTCCAAGTAATAGATGTCCAACAAATTTATTTTGGATCAAAAACCACAATAAAGTATTTTTGTATGTACTGTACCAAATTTCCAGAATGACAATATTCCAGAATTAGTATAGTGCTTGCAAATGTCATAAAGACCTAGGCTCCTGCTTCTATTGAGCCCTCTCTGCTATATTTGATTTTGTGCTCAGGCTTATTTCCTCATCATCGCAAGGAGGCTGCCGAGCTCCAGGCACCTTATCCTCCTCAAATGTCATTGAAATACATGAGAAAAGAGAATTTTTCCTCTTCTACCTTTATATGTGTATTATGAAAAATTATATTACTCAGCAAATTTTCAAAAGATTTCTTTTTATATGCAATTAATGAGAATTGAGTCATATATCCACCCCTAGTCCAATTATAGTCAAAGAGGAGTGGTTTTCTTATAACTCGTTAATATGTGGTTAAGGTTCATCTTCCATGTCTTCCAGGGTCTTTTTTTACCAAGACATGTTACAGTCTGATATCTGAGAAAACTCAGTAAGAAGGAAGGTAATGATGGACTTTGGATAATGTACTGGAGTATAAGCAAGTAAGCAGCTCTCTACATATATTCTTAAATAAATGATTTATAAAAAATAACCTTGCACAATTAAATGAGAAGCTAACAAAGAAATTCCAGAAGGGCATGATGGTGAATAATAAAATTTTTATATCCCTAAATGGCAGTTTTGGGCAAAGCATTATACACATGGAAGGCAAATTCAAATTGAGAATGTTTATTTCAACAGGAACCAAACACTTGCCTTCAGTTATAGAATACTTCTCTGACAAACATCTGCTATCAAGAACTGCAAAAGGTCTGAAATTTTAACTTTTTGAAAACTCACCATTCGGCTTGGCATACTTTCATGGATAGTATTGAGACTCATGGATCAAAGGTAAAGGGACATATTATTACAGTATTAGTAATGGCCAATCCATATTTTTGTGTTGGTTTCCTGAATTTCAGTTGTCACTGGAAGCTGCAGAACAGCCCAGATGACACTTGGCAAGCACTGGGTTGTATTAAAGATTGTATTAAACCTGGACTTAAAGAAACTGTCTTTTATAATGACAATAAACAAAACCTGTCCTTTGCTCCAAACCTGACTCCCAAGGCTGTAAGTAAATCTGCCCTTTGCTTCATTAAAATACAATACCTCTAATTTCTAACATTGTTGGCTATAAAAACATTCATAAAAAATAGTCCTGACAAAAGGGCAGTCCACTTCTTGTTTAAAAGACAGAACAGTGAGGCAACTATGTGGAATCACGTCTCAACAATATCCAAGCCCTCGTTTCTAGGCCATCTTGGCTCCTGAAAAATTTTTACATAAGTGTCAACTATGGAGGCTATTCTGGCTAGCTAACTGAGAATGGCTGAGACAAAAACATTGTCTTATACAGTGTTTAATTAAAACTGCTTTTAATAGAACACCAAAGAGTAGAGTTAGACTAATCTGCATACTTTCCAGGGTCTCAGAATCAGCCAGCTTTATAAATCCAATACACCATCAGAATTTACTTTAGAAATCCAGATGGCTTTCTCGTTAGGTTATTGTATTACTTGTTTATTTGTTTCAAGGAACTAGTCTACTCATAGTAGAAATATTATTAGCAATTTTACAAACTACTTCTCTTTGTGGAAGATAAATACTTGATGAAAAGATTTCCTTGAAGCAGTAGGACTGCTCATATAAAAGAGACTTGGTTAGAAGACAGTTTCAAATATATACTCAAAACTTTATTGAGAAATCATGTATTTACCTCACATTATTTCAGTGGTCAAGAGTACAAATATTTAATAATATTAATTTAAGCATTTTATACCATATATTTAGGTAGTGTACTAAACATACAGGGTCCAGGACAAATAGCACCCCTTTTTATTACAAAATATTTTATTACAAAATCATAAGTATGTAATTCTGTAATATAACAATATACATTCAAGCACACCATATGACATTTTAGGTGAAATGTTCAAATTAAAACTATATGTTATTACAACCATATTATCACCCTACCAACCACAATCAAGCAGGTGTTAACTTCAGCCAGACTCAGCATTTTAAAACCAGTACTGCAAAACTGGGTCCATTAAGAATGGACACATTAAGTCACTCTTCCATGTCAAGAGTAGACATGAGCTATAAGAAAAACAACAACAAAAAAACAAAAGCAAACAAACAACAACAACAAAACAGCTATACTGGAGAGTACCAGCTCATAGGCATTCGGTACGGCCAGAAAATGTTCATTTATAAAGCCACCGTCATCTAGTAATTTGGAGTGATGATTTGCTTCACTGATGAATTTTAAAAATCAATCAGATGAAAACTATTTTTAGCATCTCACAAATATTCATGACAAATATCATTGGGATAATGCACTTGGCAGCACGAAAATTTAGAAGCTTGATGACACAGGAAGATAGCACTTCTTATGATATTTTAATTTTTACTAACAACCTAGGATGACCGGAGCATGATTCCTTTTTAAATTGACTTCAGTCTATCTTAGATCGCTGCTATCTTAGACTGCACATGTGTCTCACTGGAAATTGTAAGTGTGAATTTACAACAAATATTGGATGCATTCCAATAATAGCTTTCTTACCTCTGTAATATCTGCATAATAAAAAGTCATTTAGACAGAGTAATGTACCAAAGAAATTAAATAAAATTGTATTTTCAATTTAACCAAAACACAAACGTGCATGAAAAGAATTCAGTGTGTGGGAATGGAAAAGAGTTTTGTTACTGATCTTTACAAAGCCTTAAAATCTTTTGAAAATTTGTATCAGGATAATATGTAAGATAAGATAGGATGCAAACAATAGATTTTTATTCTCACTTGCTTCCAAAAATTGCACTTCAATAAATAGCACAATACTAATATTAATGTCTTATATAATCTATCCCATATTAACATATTTTTAATCAATTCTGGAGTAAAAAGTTAGTTTCTGTCACTCTGGCTCTGGCAGTCATTATATAGCAAGTCACATGGAAATATTTAAATTGTCAGCCAAGCTCTCATACAGAGTCCTGTACGCAGAGTGCAGGGAAATTCAGATGACCATCAGAAGGATTCAGGTATATGTGTATAAAACTGCAAAAGTACTTTGAGTATTTTACATAAATAATTTGTTGTTTTTGCTCTTTGAAACAGGTAGGTTTTATAATAAAGAAAATACATTCTTTCTATTCTATAGATATACATATACTTTTACCTTTATAATCAGAAATGTATGCTTAGATGTTTAATAGATGTTTCAGTAGATAAAGTGGTGTTAAGACACTATTATTATATTAAATGTAATTTTACTATTAAATTTAGAATTACAATTTTATTTCAATCATTTTATTATATCTATAATAATGCATGCCAAATTAAAATATTTAATAGTTTCATAATTTTGTTCATATTCCCTTGTATAAATGTACATTTACACAAGTGATTCATAAATAAATTTTCTAAAATTAATCCTGAGAAGCAGATACTAGGAAAGCTGTTAATAAGATTTACTGTCATGAAATCATAGCCCAGTATTGAGTTCACATGGCTATTCTAGACCGATGAGGTAGCTGTGTAAACTTGGGCAAAAATCACTTAACTGGCCTTTTAAATTTTTTTGTCACTTATTAGATGAGAGAACGTATCATAACATATCTAAATTTCTACCCTTTTTAGTCCTAAATCACTAATGGGTGTCAATGCTTAACAACCTCTTTAGAGTTATAGTTTAAATATTTCAATATTTCAGCAACCTTTCAATTTCCTATCATGGTCTAAAATACATTTGTATTATGTGAAAGTGGTGAGTCAATGAGAAAGAAGATAATTTCATCTTCCAGGCACATGACAAGTTTTCTATTCTTGGAGGAGAGAGAAATCATCAATGGAGCGTCCATGTGGATGGAATGGAAATCAGACATGCCCTTTCCACCTGACTGAAGGCTTTCAGCTCTGACCATTTATAAGAATGATCCTCACACTTCTAGGGGAATGTATATATTATATTATTGTAACCGCCATTAAGTTCCACCAAGGGGGTGTGCCTAAGATATTTTAGAACAACTGGTCTTCTGGGGTTCTACAAAAATACTTCACCTTGAGGTTTCTCGGGATAGGCAGAATAAACTCCCATATATCTGTCCTGCGATGCCTCTGTTAGTCATTGTGAGGTCTATCACCCAAAAGAAACTGTCACCTATCCTGTTCTGTGTTTCCATACAGAACCGCAAATAATCTGTGTACAAATAACCTCTATAGTCAACTAATATTCCTGACCTTATCAAGCCCCTATGACCACTGTAAGTCCTGAAACATACTTATACTAATTTTTTATTGGGAAACACTTGTCTTTCTTATGGTTCTAAAATTAGCTATCAGTGAAGGCTCAGAAACATCAGGCTATAATTCTTTATTCACTGGCCAATCTTCTTAACTGGCATGTAAACTCCAAGAATGAAGGAGAGCCTCTGGCTTGTTTGTACTGTTCTACCTGAACTATTATACTGTGGGTGTTTGTTAAACATTTTTGAATGAATAAAACACGATAGAGAAGGAAGTTCCAATAATAATTTAGCCCTTACTGTTTTCTTGAATGATTCAGATACATAATATTTTGCCGTTGTTTCTGCTGCTGCTTCTATGTGCTTCATTACTGATGTCATAAAACAGAAACTAGGAGAGACCTGAGGTTTTGGTAACCCTTTATTTTTCAGATGCCACTACATAGCAATACAGAGAGTTAATAAGCTGGTTCAATAAGAAGTAACAATCTTTATCTTATCAAATTATCAAAGTGTGATTTAAACTGGTGGAACATGGGTTACATACATTAGCTCATTTCAGTCTCATAAGAATAGAAGTATTATTTCTTTTGACCTACTAAATAATATTCAAATCTATGAATATTTAGTTGTGATAACCAACAACCTATGAACGTGTTAATTTATTTATGTGTTATCCCATATAAATATTTTATATTCATAATGCCTATCCACAAGTTATTTACACATGATTGCTTATATATAGGAATTATTTTTATGTAATTACAGTTGAAAAATTAATACATAATTGGAATGAAAGTAAAAGCACAGAAAATTGTGGAGAAATATTCATGCTTGTGTAGTTCAACACTGCTATTTTAAGAAACAATTGAAGGCCACCAAGTATATAGCCAGAAGGTAGCAGAACTGGGAATAAGACACATATCCAAACAATTTATTCTTCCCAGGATTTCACAATCATAGCCTTTCCTAATTATGTCATGTATCGCAAGCTTGTATGTTCATCTGTGGCAGCGGTGTGATGCCACTTCCTATTTTTAGTGGCTTAAGAATAAAAATCCCAAATCTATAGTATATGCCAGAATTTTCTGTTGAGTCTGTGAGAGAAGCAGACTTGTGCTGCCTTAGTGGGGAAGGGAGAAAGCAGAGCTCGCCATAGATGTGCCCTGAGTTCAGGCATCTGAGGGAATCTTTGTTCTTTGATGCTGCTGTGGCCAACATCAGAAGCTTGATCCTCATGTGGCCCAATTAACTGTATATTGTTCTGTAACTGCTGGTGGTACAGTTTATGTAATGCTGTTTAGGATGATGTTTTTATATAGACATTTACATATAAAAGATTTTTTATCATAAACATTTGGCTGTGGAAACAAATTGTTTAGAATGAATTGCTTTTCTATTAAAGAAGTAGCATGAAAATGTTATTTTACAGTGATGAAAGGAGAATTGAAGTATTTTGAATGTTGAGCCATCGTGATACAAGAAGTTAGATGTGTAAATTTGAGAGGATTTTTCAATCATCTTTTTAAGCTGGTACCTCCACATCTTTGGAACATGTGCTGGCAAATGACATAAGTAAGAAAACTAAAATATTAATTTTCAAGTATGCATATCAGAATGGAAATTTTATGTAGATTATAAATGTTGATCAGGGGCACTGTATCTTATTTTTATATATAATAAAATAAAATAACCATCTATAATAAGAATTTGTATATGAATTAGCTTGAAAACTTCACAGAAAGAACTAAAAATGTAAATTTGTTAAGAGAAAAACATTGGAGGGAAATAGAAAGCATATTAAAAATACTTTCAAAAATATGACATAAGTAAAAATGACTAAGTTTACTATAGGAAGAAAAAAATGACATAGTGGAAATTCACATTCTGGATGAATTATACATATTATCTTAGAAACCTATACATTTATTTTTAAAAAAACCTTATATGTTTGATTTTTTCCAAAAATTTTAGCAAATTGAGAGATATCATACTATGAAGTACATGGATATTATGGTGACAGTGTAAAAACCTTATACACACACATTTTGGGTTAAAATGGAACATCTTTCAATTGGAAATTCTTAATAACTATCATCTTCACATTATAAAACAACAAAAGAGCAAGAGTTAACAGAATAACATGTGACTGATACAGACACAAAAATAAAATTTTATTGAAAAGCTGTTAATTCTAATATTCATTAATACAGATATTATATTTAAAACATTAAAAATTACTAATCATAATATAAGTAGATCTATGGGGAATCTTTCCTAATTCCCTACCTTTAAATTTTGCAATTTAAGGATTTTTTTCAAAGAATAAGGGATAGTCATGAAAATGAATACCAATGTTAAACTATCTATTCTATATTTCTCAAAATACAAAGTAGGATATTTTTAAATGTAGTGCAAATACACATTTAAATTCAGACAGCTTTTCCATAGCATTTATATTAGATAACATATTATATGGAAGAGTAATAGAATTTAATTGCCATATTCTTTTATAAAGTTAAAAGAGATCTGCTGTAAAAATTACATGTAGTCAATGTGAATACAGCTATGAAAGTCACTACATATGGCACTCTGTAATTTAATTCTTTCTCCATAATTACTGCTTGTGATAGTTTTATATTTAGAGTGAACATAAGAAATAAATGCTTTGGTACCAAACTAAAATAATGTATCTTCCTTTTCTTTAATATACTTTATTGATTATGCTATTACAGTTGTCCCGTTTTCCTCCCATGTGTTCCCCTGTGCCCTTTACCACCCTCTCATCATCATTCCCCTACCTTAGTTTATGCCCATGGGTCATGCATATAAGTTCTTTGGCTTCTCCATTTCCCATACTATTCTTAAACTCCCCAAGCACATTTTGTAGCTTCTTTCTCCCTGTATCTTTTCCCCCATTCTCCCTCCTCCCTCTCCATGCTGCTAACCCTCTATGTGATCTCTAGTTCTGTGAATCTGTTCCTGTTCTAGTTGTTTGCTTGGTTTGTTTTTATTTTAGTTTCTGGTTTCTTTTTTAGGTTCAGTTGTTCATAGTTGTAAGTTTGTTGTCATTTTACTGTTCATATTTTTTATCTTCTTCTTTTTCTTAGATAAGTCCCTTTAACATTTCATATAATAAGGTCTTGGTAAAGATGAACTCCTTTAACTTGATCATACCTGGGAAGCACTTTATCTGCCTTTCCATTCTAAATGATAGCTTTGCTGGACAGAGTAATCTTGGATGTAGGTCCTTGCCTTTCATGACTTTGAATACTTTTTTTTAGCCCCTTCTTCCCTACAAGGTTTCTTTTGAGAAATCAGCCAATAGTCATGTGGGAACTCCTTTGTAGGATACTGTCTCCTTTTCTCTTGCTACTTTTAAGATTCTCTCCTTAACTTTAATCTTGGGTAATGTGATTATGATGTGCCTTGGCACATGCTTCCTTGAGTCCAACTTTTTTGGGACTCTCTAAGCTTCCTGGACTTCCTGGAAGTCTATTTCCTTTGCCAGATTGGGGAAGTTTTCCTTCATTATGTTTTCAAATAAGTTTTCCATATTTTGTTCTTCCTCTTCTCTTTCTGGCACCCATATGATTTGGATGTTGGAATGCTTAAAGTTTTCCTGGAGATTCCTAAGGCTCTCCTCACTTTCTTGAATTCTTATTTCTTCATACTGTTCTGGTTGAATGTTTATTTCTTCCTTCTGCTCCAAAGCATTGATATGAGTCCCAGTTTCCTTCTCTTCACTGTTGGTTTCCTGTACATTTTCCTTTATTTAACTTTTCATAACATTCAGTTTTTCCTCTATTTTTTGTCCATACTCAAACATTTCTCTGAGCATCCTGATTACCAGTGTTTTGATCTCTGCACCTGATAGGATGGCTATCTTTTCATTGCTTAGTTGTATTTTTCTGGAGCTTTGATCTGTTCTTTCATTTGGGTTATATTTTCTGTCTCATCACACCTGTTACATAATAAGGGGCTGAGCCTTATGTACTCACCAGTGTGGGGCAACCACCTGGCTGCCTTTTTGTGCTATGTGGGGAAGGGGTCTGAGAGGGAATAATGCCATTTTCTTGGCTATTGGTGGGCTTTTAGTCATTTCCTTTGCTACCCACAAGCAAATTGGGCCCTTCTGGTGCTGATTCACAGGTGAGTGGGTTTGTGTATGTTCTAGGACCCTGTGGGTCTCTCCAATGAACTCTCCTGTGAGGCTGGGAATTTCTCCTGCCACCTCAACCCCCAAGTTTTTTTCAGTTAGTGGTTTTGCGGCTTTATCTCCCCATGCTGGAACCCTGGGCTGCATGGACTGTCTCATCCCCCAGTCATTCCTCCCAGTATATCAGCACACAAATGTGGGGCCTCTGGTTCCACCAGAAGCTGCTTTCCTAGTCTACTAGCTGCTGCCTCACGCCCTCAGGTGCTCCTGTTGCAGCTATACCATGAGTCCTCTCCACACTGGCTGCCCATCTCCACCCCTCCTACTGGTCTGGATGAATATTTCTTCTTTAACTCCTTGGTTGTTGGACTTCCATATAAAATCAAACATTTTCTGGCAGTTCTGGTTATTTTGGTTTTTGTTTGTTGTTGTCCTTCTTTTGGTTGTGTGAGGAGGCAAAAAATATCCACCTATGCCTCTATCTTGGCCAAATAATATATTGTCTTTATGACTTTAACCCAATATATAATTTCTCAAGTCAACATATATCAGTAAGTTTATTTTTCAAAAGTGTATTAGTACTTAATTTTGATTCAGAGTTGGCTTAAAAAGTAGACATTTCCTCTTTAATAAAGAGAAATGATCAATTTTGCCAGGAAAAACACCATGGAAATCATAAACTTTTAAAATTCAATTTAGTAAAAGTTCAATTAAAGATATTTGATGAAAAATAATCCAGTTCTCATGAAAGGTAATCAGAACATGCAAATATAATTTCCTGTGACTCACCTGAGTCTTAGATTGTTTCACATGGATCACTTGAAATAATAGATGAATTTTCCAAAGATTACCAGTTATTCACCTGGTTGTACATATGGTCTAAAGAATTATTTACTACTTAAATTTTTAAACAGTGTTCTCATAAGTTAGTACTGTGACAACTCTATATGAGGAAATAATCATGTAATTTTGAATGCCCACCCTACGTCAAGCATTGCTGTTGCATTTATGTTGTATACACTATGTTATAACTTTTAAAAAGTTTTTGCAGGCATATCCACCTTAAATATATTCAGATGCCTTTTATTCGCAGTATCAAAGTGTAATAGTTTTTAGAAAGTATAAAATATTTTTGGAAAGGGTCCAAATTAATAATCTCACTTGCAATTAGTGTTCATGAAAAGAATTAGTATAATAATTATCAATGAGATTTTTGACATTAATATATCATAAATAAAGAGCAACATATCAACATTTTATCATTAAAAAACTAAGCTTACCTTTAAGTAGTTCTTAGATTTTATTTTTTTTAGTTTTTTTACAAAAATTTACTATGAACATTTTCAAATATGTGGCAAAGTTGAATTTTGTGGCAAATAATCACATATGCATTACCTAGATTCTTTCATTGACACTTAATTATACTTGTTTTATCATATGTATGAGGTCTGTCTGTAAAATGTCCAACCATTGTTAATGTAAGGAACATGGTTTGTGTGACATCCATGTAACCTGGCAGCCAGGAAGAGTGAACTGCACACATGTGAACAATGATGACTTCACTGTACTGGTCAATTGGGACAGTAGATGCCATTGAGTGAACATGTGTACTGTGCGGCTGTCACATTCAAAATGACTGAGTAGAGTAACAAATTTGCATCAAGTTTTATATTACGCTTGACCAGTCCTCCATATGAACTATTTAGATAATTTAGAGAGCCACAGCCATGGGCAACTGGTGATTGGCAGCTTCATCATGACAACACGCCCACTCATGCAGCACGTCTTGTGCAGAATTTTTGTTGAAACATCAAATCACCCAGGTAATTCAGTCCCCCTACAACCCAGATTTTGTGCCCTATAACTTCTGGCTTTTCCCAAAACCAAAATCACCTTTGAAAGGGAAGAGATTTCAGACCATCGATGAAATTCAGGAACATATGATGGGCAGCTGATGTAATTGGGAGCACTGTGTGAGGTCCCAAGTTGCCTAGTTGAAGGGGACTGAGGCATCATTTTCCTATGTACAGTGCTTCTTTTATCTTCTTCAATAAATGTCTCTATTTTTCATATTACATGGCTGTGTACTTTCTGGACAGATCTCGTATATAGCACATGCTTTCTTTTCATATAAAATTCGTATACAAGAAAATGCCCAAATCTTAAGTGTACATTAGATGAATTTTAACAAGTCATATACTGTATACTCAAAATCATTAACTATAGGAGACCATTCTGCGTGGCATGGGTCCAGCTCCTACTCAGAGATGCACAGGACCCACGCCCACGGATAGGTTCTCCTGTGGGGAATCAGGCCTGCATTGTACCTAGGCCGCTTTGAGACTTTCTTTTGCTAAAACTCCCTCACCCTGAATTGAGACAGCAACTGCCTACTGTAACTTCCTAAAATCCATGCTAAACCTCCCCAGTATGGAGTATAACTGGTTCAACCACTTTTCCTTTTGCATTTGCAAATATCCTTCTTCTGTAGTGATTAGCGGCATCATCTCCTTTGTTTTCTGTAAAAGGTAACCACCTAAAGCAAACCTGTGCATAGTGAATGAGGACCATCATGTAATGTGCCCAGAAAGACAATAAAGGCTGGTTAGGGCCAGGGCCAAGGTTTTTTCTCCTCTTGAGAGAGTGGCCGCACCGTCCCTTTTCCTCCACAGGACCCAGAAGTCCGTGTGAATTTCTCGTATCTCATCCACAATGTGGCGGACCCCACAAGCTGGGGTCCACATCAATTAACACTGTATTCTTACATTTTATTCACGCAAACTAAAAAAAGTCTCACTTCTCTTTAGAGAGAGCCCCCTTCCCACTTTTAGAGCTAATCTTTCTATAATCTTCTGGTCATTGTTTCAGGTGTCTAATCAATGTTCAAATATTATTTTTAATTACTTAACCCCTCTGTAGCTCTCCCATTCATTATTTCCTAACCAAGTACTCTTAAGTCTGACTTGTATGTGATAGATTCATCATCTGTAGTTTTTAAAATATTTGTGTCAAAATCCTTTTTTTTTTTTTGCTATGGGGGACTTAATAACCAAATGTTCTGGGAACTTAGTTAATATTTTGCACTTTGCAATCTTTCTTGGGAAAATCATTCACATCTGGGTAATCTATAGTGTGCTTCTGTAAATCTCTGGCAAGTGTTCCATATTAAAGTTCTTCAGTGACTTATGTCCAACCCCTCAAATACCAAACACTGCAGTTTACAACTCTGTATACCCCAGGTCTCAGCTATATGGTCATGCATCTAATGCTTAAAAGGAAATTAGAGGCAGCCTAAAATAAATTACCCAGAATGCCTAGAAGCTTTTGAGTACACTTAGATTATTTTGATTCATTTTTCAAAACGGCAATTGCTTATCTGTGCCCTGAAGGGGCAGCCACCATATTAACATAACTAAAAAATTCTTTTAAATCATGTTTTAGCATAATTTACTCACTAATTTTTGTACTCATTGATATGCATGTTAACCCCCTTCTACCTGTTGTTGTTTATATTTCATTGCTGTTGCTTGGAAAGGTAGTAGTTGAAGTAGGCTACTGGGGAATCAATTTCTGACCTTTTTTCTGCAGCTGAAATAGGGCAGAACTCTGAGAAGACACAACAAAAGCAACCCTAAATTAGGGGAATTAGTTTATCTACTCCAAAGTTCTAAATATAGAAAATGACCAGAAGCCTAAACTTCTAGGAGGTGGTTTCAGAGTGGCAATTTATCATGGGCAACAAATTAAAAAATTTAACCTATTTGTATATTTACATTTTTTTAACTGCCTGCCATGACACAAACAAAATATTTAGACATAAGATATTGTTTGAGATTAAGTATTTCTCTAATATTTTCTGATTTACCTATAATTCATATATATGTTATTAACTATATTTTTATAGACATTTTATAGTTTGAATTGCCTCTCATTTGTCACTTGATTTGAGCCATACATTATTACCATAAAAAATTATGGAATATGAGGTTAAGTGACTTGTTTGATTGGTTAATGACTAAATAATTGAGCATATCTAGCTTTAGGCTATGAAATTTGCATGTGATTTAGTCACATTATATTGGTTTTACAAATTCATTTGATAATAAGTAATTTCAGATACAGCCCACTTGCATTTTTCAAATGTACCAGATATAATTACTACCATGACAAGTTATTGATTATTCTCAACAGGAAGTACAACAGTCTGATGTACAAAGAATTCAAATAACACATCAGTATTTGTTTGACAGTTCCACAGAATTTAATCTGATGTTTAGAGATTTCATTTTAAGAAAAACAATGACTTAAGAACTTAGGGAAAATATGTTTATTCTTGTGTTTACACATCATTTACATGCACACAGCCCTACCTTATGTTGGAAATAATTAAGTGTGTCTTAAAGCTCACATGGACCTCACTGCAGTTCTTCCCATGGTGTCTGGTTTTAAAGAACATGTAATTATGCTGAGTTGAAAAGGTCATTTTATAATTGGAAGTTTGTTTCTCACTATATAAAAAAATTGAATGTGCCAACAGCAATACCAAATAATGCAATGACCCATGATATATAAGAAACTTAAAGATGATGATTCCAACTTAAAAAATCAGTTTTTTCATTTTTTATTTATGGTCCAGTTACAGTCGTCCCTCCTTTTTCCCCATTGCTTGCCCTTATCCTGTCCACCCCACTGGAACAGTCAATATCCCCCACCGTCCATGCCCTGAGTCCTCTATTCATGTTCTTTTGCTTGCCCCTGCCCTTACTTTCCCCAGTTATCTCTCCACCTTCTCCCTTCTGGTCACTGTCAGTTTGATCTTTATTTCCAAGTGTCTGGCTCTATTTGGCTCATTTGTTTGTTTTGCTGATTAGGTTCCACTTATAAGTGAGATCATATGGTATTTGTCTTTCATCGCCTAGCTTATTTCACTTAGCATAATGCTCCCCATTTCCATCTGTGCTGTTATGAAAGGTAGGAGTTCCTTCTTTCTTTCTGCTGAGTAGTATTCCTTTGTGTAGATGTGCCACAGTTTTTTGATATACTCATTTATGGATGGACACTGAAGCTGTTTTCAGCACTTGGCTGTTGTAAATAATGCTGCTATGAACACTGGGGTGCATGGGTTCTTTTGAACTGGTGATTCAGAATTAGGATATAGTCCCATCCATGGGATCACTAGATTGAAAACAGTTCCATCTTTAGTTTTTTTAGGAAAATCCATACTGTTTCCCACAGGAGCTGCACCAGTCTACATTCCCACCAACAGTGCACTAGGGTTCCCTTTTCTCCACAAACTTGCCAGCACTTGTTATTTATTGATTTATTAATGATGGCCATTTTGACCAGTGTGAAGTGGTATCTCATTGTGGTTTTAATTTGCATCTCTGTAATGGCTAGTGATGTTGAGTATTTTTTCTTGTGCTTATGGGCCCTCTCCATGTCCTCCTTGGGGAAGTGTCTAACAGGTCATTTGCCCATTTTTTAATTGGATTGTTTGTCTTCTTGGTGTAGAGTCATGTGAGTTCTTTTTATATTTTGCAGATCAAACTCTGGTCCCAGGTATCATTGGCAATTATGTTTTCCCATACGATTGGTTTCCTTTCCATTTTGTTGATGTTTTCTTTAGCTATGCAAAAGGGTTATAGTTTGATGTAATCCCACTAGTTTATTTTTTCCTTTATATTCCTTTCCCTAGGGGATGTATCAGTAAAAATATTGCTGTATGGGATATCTGAAATTTTCCTGTCTGTTTTCCTCTAGGACTTTTATGGTATCACAACTTATACCTAAGTTTTTTATCCATCTCAAGTTTACTTTTGTGTATGGTGTTACTTGGTGGTCAAGTTTCATTTTTTAGCTTGTACTTGTCCAAATCTTCCAAAATCATTTGTTGAAGAGGCTATTTTACTCCATTTTATGTTCCTGCCCCCTTTGTCAACATTAACTGACTGTATTGACATGGGTTTATTTCTGGGCTCTCTATTCTGTTCCATGATCTATGTGTCTGTTCTCATGCCAGTACCACACTGTTTTGTTTACACTGGCCTTGTAATATAGTTTGATATCAGGTATTGTGATCCCTCCTACTTTGTTCTTTCTCAAAACTGCTGAGGCTATTCAGGGTCATTTATGGTTCCATATAAATTTTTGAAATATCTGTGAAATATATCATTGATATTTTGACAAAAATTACATTGACTCTATAGATTGCTTTGGGTGGTATGAATATTTTAGTGATGTTAATTTTTCCCGTCCATGAACACGGTGTATGTTTCCATGTGTTTGTGTCTTCCTTGATTTCTTTCTTCAGTGTTGTGTAGTTTTCTGAGTACAGGGTTTTCACCCTCTTGCTTAAGTTTATTTATAAGTATTTTATTTTTCTTGTTGTTAGAGTAAATAAGATTTTATTTCTTATTTCTGTTTCTGACATTTCATTTTCAGTGTACAAAGTTTTGTTTATTTTATCACAATTGTTGGTTTAAGAAACCTCTTTCATTACTAATGATATGATTGCTTTTATACATTTCCGTTGGATATGCTTTGGGAAAACTCCTTTCCTTCCCTCTTTCTTTTCTTCCTCTTTCTTTCATGAAAAAAGAATCACATGAGAATTACCCTCTTAACAAGTTTCTATGTCTTTACTATAATATTGCTAAATAGAAGTACAATGTTTTACAGCTCTAGAAATTTTTAATCTTGCATAAATGAAACTTTTATATGCATTTATCAGCAACTCCCCATTTCTCCCTCAGCCCCTGGTAACTACCATTCTACTCTCTGTTTCAATGAGTTTGAGTAATTTAATGCCTCACCTAAGTGGAATCATTCAGTATTTGTCCTTCCATGACTGGCTTAGTATATTAATATGTTTTCTTCTTTTGGCCCCAAAGTCAGGGAGTGGAAATAGAAGATTTAAAATATTTTTTAAATATATAAAAATGCAATTAAAAATATTGAAGTTTGAAAATCTACTGCAACACTGAATTAATGATATGGCTTATATATTACAGAAGTTTTCTTAAAGCAATTTTTTTCTTTCTGTACTTATGTTAAAAATGTTATAAACAGTAACATGAACCAAAATCCCCCCAAAAGCTTTAAGTATTGCATGGAAACATTATATTTATTTGCCTTATGCATCTTGGCCCTTTAGTTCCTTTCTCAGACAGTGATAAATACGTGTCTCTAAGTTCAGTTATTTTATTGCTTTTTATAAACTGAACTCTCCTACTTCAGTTTTCATTTTAAATTTTATGACAACAGTGTCAAGGAGACTAATTGGTGATGTTTTGCACATGGTCCCTTAGGATAACTTAGATAATTGTGGGGTACAGATTCATAAAAAGAACAAGCTTAAACATTGTGTGACAACATTTCAACATGTATTTTAGAAATCTGTGCTGTTTGCCATGAGACTGATTAACACTCAATGGTACACAGGTGAGCTTTACAAATCTTACTGAGTATTCTTTATTTGACAAAGACAATATGCAATTAAAAGTATTTCTGTGATCTCATTATATGACTAGTAAAATGCCTAAAGTTTGATATTTATTGTTAAGGGATCTAATAATAACATAATTAATCTACCTCTGTAGACATGTTGTGAAAATTTCAAACTGTTGTGCAAAATCTCTCAAATTATTACCCTAGTATATCAGAGAAAATATTTCATTAGAAGTAGAATAAATCAATAAGCCATCAACTTTAAATTTCATTTTACAGAATAAATTGATAACAAAAATTAAAGTCGCTATGTTTGAAAGTCCTCTTGAAGAAACAAGCTTTCTACTGAGACATTAATTCAATCATTTTATTAATGGACCTTTTTTCTGTCATTACATTATTTGTAAGAGATCATAGTCTAATAGATAAGAAAGTAATTATTTTAGTGTTCTATTTATCTAAATGTTAAAATTAATTTTATAAACTTCACTTCATTGACATAATTTCAATATACTACAATTTACTGGATGCCCTGTCTGGTTTCTGACCTTGGAACAAATTCAGTTTTTCACCCTTAAGTATGATGTTAACTGTGAGATTTTTGCAGATGCCTTTTATCATATTAAGAAATGTCTTTCACTTCTTAGTTTTTAAGTGTTTTATCATAAAATCTTATTGCATTTTGTCAAATGCTTTTCTGTATCAATCAAGATGATTATATGTTATCTCTTTTATTCCATTAATACAATATAACATATTGATTAAGAGATGTTAAACCAACTTTGCATTCTTAAGATAAATTTCACTTGGTCATGGTGCGTGATGCATTTTGTGAGATGAAAAGTTAGGCTTACTTGTATTTCATTGAGATATTTGTGTCAATATTCATAAAGAATTTTCTATAGATTTTTTTAATGTATTAATTTGTGAGAGAGTGGAAGGGGGAGAGAGAGACAGGGAAAAACATCGATTTGTTGTCCCACTTACTTATGCACTCATTGGTTGATTCTTGCATGTGCTCTTACAGGGCTCTTACACACAACCTTGGTCTATTGGATGATGCTTTGACTCAGATATCCGGCCAGAACTATTCTGTCATTTTTTATGTGACATCTTTGGTTTTACCTCATGGAAAGACTGGCTTCATAGACTAAGTTAGGATGTGCTCTATCCACCTCTAAATTTTGGAAACGTTTGTGAAGAACTCATATGAATCAATCTTTCAATATTTGGTAGAATTTACCAGTGAAGTCACCTAGGTTTGTGCTCTCCTTTGAGAAAAAAATTAATTAATAATTCAATATCTTTACTTTTTATGCTTGTTTATTTATTTATTCATTTTTACTTCTCAATGCAGTTTTGGTCATTTGTTTTATTTTAGGAAATTTTACATTTCACATAAAGTATCTAATTTGTTGTACATATTTTTCACTCATATCATACTTAGAAAGCTAAATTTGGTCTATCTAACATCAGGAACAACACGGATATATTCATTTTTGCCATCTCTTTTCAATATTATACTGGCAATTCTAGACAAGTGAGAGCAACAAAAAAATAAAACAAAGTGAACAAAAAGTGGAAATAACTCAAATTTCCATCAATTGATAAATTGATAAAGTAAATATGTATCTACACAATGAAATATCATTTAACTATAAAAATACTAAATGACTAACACATGTTAAAACATGGGCGAACCTTAAAAACACTATGCTATGAAAGAATTCTGATACCACAAGCTATATATTATATGAATCCACTAATTTAAAATGTTCAGAATAGGAAAATCTGTAGAAAAAGAAGTAGACTACTGACCCCCTAGGCCTAGGTTGCGAGAAGTGAGGGAAGGATGATGTGTGAATTCTAACAGATACAGGATTTTCTTGGGGAGGAATGACAATGTTCTAAAATTAGATTGCAGTGATGATTACACAACCTTATAAATAGGTTGCAAATACTGAATTATACACATTAATGGATGAATTAGTGAATATAAACTATATCACACAGTAAACTTGTTAAATTTGTAAATGGACAATATAATTCTGAAGTTATAATTATCACTCCTTTATCATGCTCGTAGAAACTCTAGATTTTTTCAAAACATAAAAAATAAATTTCTTATGCACCAAAAAAATGAAAACAATTAATCCATATTTACAGCTGGATACAATGGCTTCCACATCAAAGTGATTAAATTAGCTAATATATATCATTTTAAAACAATTTACATAATATTTTACTTTCTTAATATACAGTTTTAAATATACAATTATTCTACACATAATTTTAAATATTTCTCTAAAATACTTAAAATTGTGTTTTGACAAAAAACAACCCAAATTTCAGTTCATTTGAAGTTAATACATAATCTAAATGCACTTTTAGAGATGTATTATATAGAGAAAACTGTTATGTACTTTCTAAAGTAATTTAAATATTTTAAAATCAAAATAATTTAGCAGAGTTACTTTCTTGAAAAAGAAACTGATTATATATAAAACATATATTATATACATTATATATATAATATGTGTTATATTTTAACCCAAGGTGTTTAGAAACAAAAGACAGGTCCTTATTATTGTATATGCTGTGTTTTTCCAGATACTAATGTTCACTTTCATACTGGAAAATAGTGCTTTTACCAGACTGTCTGCTCACAGAAGATCCAACATATGTTTGATTTATATTTTCAGTACCATAAGTATTTGAAGTATCATTATGGAGGTATAACTGTTTCTTATAATAAAATCAACTTTGATTCCAAAAAGTAAATGATCAAAAATTCTTAAAAGGTCTTTTTATGCTTCAAGTATGTAAAACAATTTCTGTTTCTGAGCACTTATTTTCTCAGAAATATAGAGCACTCTAAAAAAATCTGTGTAATACTCTTTCACTCAATGGTATTTCTAAATAAATATTTATTACAAATACTATTTAAAGAATGATTTTGCTAGTAAAAGAATTTACTCTACTTTGTGTGAGCTCTTTCTTTAATACTATTAAGATCCTGAGGATTATACTGCAATAATATATATAAAGGCACATTTATTTATTTGCTGCCATATATTTAAAAGACTCAAATTTGTTCCACATACATAAATCCATTTGACATTCTCTTTTCTCTTTCAGAATTAAAGATTTAATAAGTTAAATTATGTTTCCTACAGTGTGCTAAAATCAATTAAATCCTTTCTGGGAACTGCATAAAGACCACATAAATGCCCTTTCTTCAGCTTTCATTCATGCAGGGAAAAGGCACTTTCAAAGGCCTGCATGTTGGAAACACTGGTAGATTTAAAATCTGCCAAATTTCAATCTAGTGTTTCATAAATGAGTTGTTTCTGTCTCTACCATACTTCCAATGTGTTAAGAGTGCCAATACAGTGCCCCAGCACTTTTAGGGCTAAAATGTAAAGATTCCAGTCAGAGAAAATGGATGAAAGAGAGCAGTGAAAATGAAATAATTTTCACGCGAATTTCAGGGAAAGAAAAATAGTTGAGAATTCCCAGAACATAAAGTTCCAGAAATAGAAGAGTCAACTTAACTAGTATGCAACAGCAGATCAGGAATGCCATGACCTGAGATGCAGATTTTCATCCTGACTGAGCAGCTGTATCTCACCGTCATGTCTGACATTTAGAATAATTAGTGTGACAGAAGATTTGAATATACCATAAGAGAAGAAATGTAGTAGGGTGCAGAGGGGCAGGGGTCCCTGAAAATATTCCCTATACTCCATGATTGGGGGATGGGGAAGAGGATGATATGGTGGTTAAGATACTTTTCATAACAATGTCAAGTTAAAATCTGTGCTATCACCCCAGCAAAAGGTGTAGTGACTTTCAGAATGTATGGTGACTTGTGACATAGCCGGGAGAGTTTATACAGCACCTGTGCGAGTTACAGGGAGGCAGAGGCTCCCATGTCACGAAATGCTCTTGCCCTGACTAAAGATGGCAGCTGAAAGAAGGTAGAAGATATGGGGGAACTGGCAAAAGTAGCTCATTGTAGGAGGGGTTGAGTATAAAGTCATGTTTAAAGCTCTAGGTCAGCACTTAAAATAAGGGCAGGCAGAGAGAAAGAGAGTAAACCATGCAAGGTGGTAGTAAGGAAGAGGGGCAAACGTGAGGAAGCAAGGCATGGAGTAGCAGCCATGCAGTTTGAAAGGGTATAGAAAGGCCAGTCTGCCATGAGGAGAGAGAAGGAGGCAGCAACCATGCAGAGAGTAGCCATGAAGAGGGAGGCCTGAGTTAGGTCCACCATGAGGACTGAGAGAGAAGGAAGCAGCCATGAGGAAGGAATTATGTCTGCTCTTCTGAGAGGTCTCAGCCATGAAGACTGAGAGAGAAAACAGCAAGCAACTATGCAATTTGTAGTCAGGATTCTGCAGGTGCTGGCTTGTAGTGTGAGAAGGAGCCGGAGTAAGAATGAGACTCACTGGGAAACCTGTGTGGAGAACGTGGGGGCAGAGCGGATGGAACTGGGGGTAGCGGGAATCTGCCTAACCAAGCATGGGTTAGTGAGAGGAACTTGGAGCTGAACTGAACTGTGACCAAGAATGCTGACTTTTGCTTCTTTGAAGGGTATACAAAGAGGCCACTTTCTTGGGATATGTGCATTTCCTGGACTTCACCTTGATCCAGTGTTACACAGCACATGTTTTCCTGGACTACCATATGGAGTCTGAGGACAACATACCTCTGAGCCTGGAGGAGAGAGCTGCTGCAAGAAGATGGTGACTTTGAACCCCACCAGTGTACTTTTCATAGGGGATAAAGAACTGTTTGTGCAGCTGGCAAAAGAACAGATAAGGATATGGTGAACTACTGGGCACAGTCTTGACTTATAGCCTGGTGGGGAGCTAGAAAATTGCTGGGTCTCATGGGAGAACAGGGCTTGGAGTGGAAGCGCTTCCAGCTTCCCCAAGGTTGGAATCCTGTAAATAAAAACTTGTTTCCCTCAACCCCAATTTTTCAGGCATGCATCAAGTCTCCATATACACAAGCCCTGGTTTGTTCAGTTACAGTAAGACTAAAAGCACTGACAAGAGAATATAACCCAAGCAAAAGATGATAAGGGTACAAACTATGTAGAAGCAATGAGACGGATAGGAGGAAATTTTTTGACAGCTATTTCAGAGATGAAAATAAACATGGCTTGTAAATCATCACAATTTCTTTGAAACTAAATTATCTCCCACACTGAAAAGGAGACAAAGTAAATAATCTAGATGGAAGTAGAGGGGGTAATTTATTGAGTGGAATACATTGAGTTTCAAATGGAAATAGCCAACAGATTTTAGAAAGGTTGTTGGATTTCACTAAAGCATCTGGGTTGGAAACATCTGGTTATCAAATACAGGCAGCAGAAAAAAGACAAGGAGATGTCATCAAACAGATAATAATAACATCAATAAGGAAAATGAAGGAGTTCTAAATTCATTCTATTAATAACATCCACATTGCCAAACTCAGTCCTTATCCTGTCAGTATATCATTTGATGTAGTTCACGTCCCCTTCCTTGAACATTTTCCTTCAAATGACTTCTGTGACATTCTATTTTCCCCTGTGTTCACACTTTCAGTCTAAATACTAGATCCCCCTCTCTTCACCTGACACTGAAAAAGCCCAAGGCTCAGAACCATTTTCCTTCTATATTTCTACCACAATGTATGCTCTTTTGAATAGAGTAATATGTAAAATGAAAAGGCACATGATATTATTCTTCTGTTTAAAAATCTGTGATGGTTTCCAATTCATTCAGAGTGAAATCCAAGCTCTTACAATGTCCTAAAAGCTCTTCATGCTTTTCCTCCAGCAAACTTTCTAGTTTTATCTCCATTAACTTCCCCTCACCCACTGTCTTCAGCCATATTGAAACATTGTTTTTGGTTTTGTTTTGTTTTCAACCACATTATTCACACTCTCACTCTGGGGTCTCTTTGCTCTCTGTTTGCTCTGCTTAGAATTGTACTTCTTCCAGAAAATCAAAGACTATTTTGGAACCTTAGGTTCTTTATTAAATGCCCCAGACCAAAGAAAACTTCCTTGCATATAATATCTTACATAAATTCCATATGCCACCAGTCATTAACTATTCACTTTACTTAATTTTTCCATACAATCTTTACTCATTAAATGTTACATATTCTTTTTCAGCCCGGAATATGAGTGGCACAGAGCAGGAAGTATTTTTGTTCTGTTCTCTGCGGAATCTCTGCTATCTACAGCGATACTTGACATATATAGGTACATAATTGGCATTTCCTGGATGACTACATGAATAAACATAATTAGCAACCAGTTATAGGAAGAAGAATCTACAAAACTGACTGAAAAGAAACAACTCAAAATAACAGGATGTACCTAGCAGAGCTCATAGTTGAAAAAACAGCATCCACTTTAACTTGTTTAGGCAGGAAAAGGAATTTATTTAATGATTTCTGGTAGCTCAGTGAATCTCCAGAAAGGTCAGAAAGTTAGGCTCAGAGTCAGGTCATGAATGATACAAAACACCATAATGGTTCTCCACTGCAAACTCCCCCATCACAGCTCAGCACAAACATTTCAGTGAACATTGCTTGCATTGGGAATTAGATGCTAGAATCTCTGCCTTGTTGTTCTAGAAAACACACAAGAAAGCTATCCTATGTGGTTTTCATTTTCTCAGGTTGCTGGTGCTAAATCTAAATCTTACTCAAATGATTCTAACTGGCAAAGCCTAGTTCACAAGACTGCATCCATGTGCAAGGGAGTCCAGAAAGTCTGATCTATAGCTTCTACACTGGAATGGCAGCCTTTGTGTAATGCAAAATAGGCAAGGTATAATAAGGGCATTCAAGTAGTGTTTATAAACTCTCAAAAGGAAGACTGATGATGGTGTAAATGAGAAGATGGGGCATTATCTTAAAAAGTGAGCTTTCCATTAAATGCAAACATTAGGGAAATCAATTCATTCTTTGAAATAGTATTTACTGAGTGCCTCCTAGCATGGTACCCATTCTGCAGGAGCTGGCAACTTGTTGGGGGAAGATAACAATTAAGCAAATGATTTCAAGGGAGGTTACTTGGCCAAGATTATTACATAGTTGTGTAGGATCAGCTAACCAATTCTGCAAGGGGAGGGAATGCTTTTTAGAGAAAATAATATTTATACAGATCACTAAAAAATAGTTTTTAGTTCATTAGAGATGCAGGAAATGGAAAGATATTTAAAAGAAAAGCAGTGATGAGATACAAATTTTGGGTACAAGCAATGGTCAAATAAGTCTTGACAGTGAGAAAAAGCATGGAAATTGTTAGTAAGTTATGAAATTTCAGTAGATCTGCAAGGGTTTCCCTCATTTTCACAACTAACATGGGCTTGATGATTTTTTCCACAGTAATACCAGGGAATGACCCAGATGGAATAATTTAATGCGTCTGAAACTAACTAGATATTAACTAAATGGAGGATAATTTTTAAAAGCTTGAACAGTAAAGGAAGTGTCATGTGATACAAGCTCAGATTGATTTTTATATGTTAAGAGGAAAAAACTAGGGTTTTAATATAAGACAATTTAGGAAATAATTGTAAATAAAAATTCTCATTAAGGAAAGAAATATTAGCCAACACCCAGATAGAAGAATTAACTTCAGAAAGAAAGAGAGAAGACTCCTTGCTGAGACAAAGAAAATGAAATACTTTGATGAAAACATTTGAAAAGGCAATCTACTACCAAATAAAGTTATAGAAGTCATATCTATAGCCCATAACATTTTTCATACAAAATTTATTTTCAGTTTTATGTGTGAGGTAGTTCATATTGATTTCCTACTGTATGGTGTTTACAGTCAGGCAATTGTAATCCAAGTTTTGCCAAAAGCACTGATTTTTGCACTTGAGGCAATATTGGAAACAACTCGGGAGCTTGTTAAAAACAAAAACTTTCTGAAAATCAAAGGTTAAGTATCATGGCTGTAAGTATAGCCAACCATTAACTCTTAGTTTGTTGGGATTTTCCAAGTTAGTTTTACTTGAAAGCTATTCTGATAAATTAACCAGGAAAAAACAGATTATGGCCAACTAATTTTAAAAAAAAGATTGCCCTTCATCTTGGAGAGGAGGCCCATGGGCACTCAGACATTCCAGTATGTTCTCTCAAGAAACAATGTTAGTGTGCCAAAAGGCTTTCCCTACAGCAGGGTGTATTGCCCTCTTGTTATTTTTTCAAGGGTATTTTTGAATATTTTTCTAAGATATAGTCCCTTGATAGAATGTTTGTAGTATTGAGCCATACAATGATTTACTGTTTGCCTTAAGCCAGTACAGTTTTTGCTTCCTTCCCTCCTCTAATTTTCTTATCTACTGTGAAAATTTCACATATATCTCATTGATGTATGATGGTATATAACATTATCCTTCCTGAGGTTGTGTTTTAGATTTTTACTCTTTTTTGAAATCAAATTAATGGCAAACAAGAATACATGAGGTAGTATGGATGGATTATTTGTGAATTTCCCCCAAATAATAATCACTTCTAACTGAAATCATTCATTACTTGGTTTTAAATTACCTTTCTGGTGAGATACTGTATGCACTAAGCCTGTGAATGGCAACAGGAAGAAAAGAAGAATAAGAGATGTAGCTTATACTTAAGAACCTACATATATGGATCTGAAGGGGAGATTTCATAACAACAACCAAGAATTTTCAAATAATAACATATCAAAAATCATGGGAGAAAATTAGGCTATCTCATTGTTCATGGATATTTTTATTATCTTGGTATTTAATCCATGCTTCTCATTCAGCAATACAATAAATTATATTTGAGTTGAAAAGTCAATTTTTCTTAAAATAGCTGTATTTAGTTGACTTTATTTAGTTCTAAGAAACATGACTTAAAAACTAGGCAAATTATTTTTTAAATAAATATTATTTTGTATCATATTTGAGTGATATAATTTTATATAAATGTGTATCTTATTAATTATTTTCTATAAAATCACCAATTATGTGTGGAAGGATAATAAGAGATATAAAAATAGTAAAGTTTCATTAATGCATCTTAACTGTGACTATAAAGATTATACATTTTTTAAAACTTATACATAGCAAGGTGCCTATATGATTTCTCTTGTCTGCCTTTGAGGATTTTTATTTTTTTCACTTGACTAATAACATATGAAATAGATAATTATATATGAAGTATTTATTAACATTACTAACATTTAAAACCTTTATCAAAATACCAAGATAGCCTATCATTAAACAATACAATATTTATTCACTCGACATTATCATTTATCAAAATTATAGTGAAATATTAATTGTTATATGTTAGTTAAATGAGTCAGAAGACACAAATTTGATTGCTGTGTACAGCAGATTACTCTTTACAGAAATTTTATCAGTTGTGATTTTACAAGTTAATAAACCTAATCTTTTTATCAGTACTTTATCCTTGGAAAATGTGTTCATTTTCTATTTCTATTGTTCTCCTGACTGATTGACAGCTTCCTGGCTGACTATCAGCCTGGCTTGAACTACAAAAAATCAGTTAGTAATAATATATATCTCAAAAAACATATAGTACATAAATAGATATATAATTTAGCATTGCATTATGATATTGAGTGAAATCCAATGTGGTATTACTATGTAGTAATTATAATAGTATATACATAAATACATGTCACAGACCTTGATGTCATTGCAATGGAAGGAATGCACATGGAACTATTGGCATTAGTAAGAGTTACCTTAGATATTCTGAATGCATTAAAACCATAAGGGTAAATTGGATGTAGATGTACATTACATTATATCAAAGAAAATTTTATAAGATATTATAATTAAAGTATCTTAATAAACTATGTTTGAAAACAAATTTTATAATCATGAAAAATAGAATCAAGCTTTCAAAATGTTTTACAGATTTAATATTTTAAATAAAACTATAAACAAAATTAGTGGGCACTATGTAACCCTATCAGGAAAGGGGAAATAATTCAGAATATATTGCTCTTTCTCTCTTCCTTGCTCTCTCTCTCCGTCACACACACACACACACACACACACACACTCACATATGTGTACTAATTCAGGTATCTTGGAAATAACTGCTTATTTTTCTAATCAGTCAATTTAAAAATATTGGATTCATTTGTAAAAATGTATAACGTTTGTCTTAGCCATTGCTTTACTGTTTATTCCTCCCAATGATCACTTATATCTAGCAAGATCTTCCTGTCCATCTTCAATTTTCAACTTTAAAGGACAAAAGGTCATCTCCAGCAGACCTCTATTCATCATCAAAATTCTGTTTCTATGGTTTGAATGGAATTGTTGACAATTGTTAGTTCTCATTTTAGCTGTATGCAGTAAGCAACTATTCCAGAGAAGAAGACAACAACCAAAGAGTGTGTGTGTGTAGCTGCAGAAAGAGTTGGCCTTTATACCCATGCTGGTGACATTTTAGAGCCTTGCCCAAGTCCTCCCCCAGTCTTACCTGAGTCACCAAGAGGACATGCAGTGAAAAATCAGGGCACTTCGCAGCAACTACCTCTTCCCAACAGAAAACACTCTTTTTAGTAATCAGTGTATAGGCAGCTTCTCTTGGGATTTTTCCCTCCTTTTTACTATTAGTTTCTACCTTTATCTGGGCCTGAATTCCAAATATTTTATCACTTCCCTCCTCCACAGTTAACTCTTGCCACAGCAATGGTGCCTGAGGCACAGAACTTCTGTCTCCTTCACTAATGTTTCCCGTGATGCCCCTCTTTGGGGACTTTATCATATTGTGGAGAGTGTAAGAACACTATTTCAATGTGATAGATAAAAAAAATAAAACTAAAAATATTAGATTCTGGCTTCAGTTGGGAGATAGAACTCAAAAACTCAAGTGTTCTTTCCCTACCTGTAAAATTTGTTAGGCCAATTTTTATTGTTTGCTTTTCTTTTTATATTTTTTCCCAAGTGGTTGTTTTAAGCCACCAAAAGATTTACATCTGGCAGGACTGAGTCTTTTGAAATATTTGTTTTACTCCACGAAGCTCCAGCTATCTTCTTTGAATGAAATACAGTATGTATCTTGAGGAAGAAAACAGCTTCTGAATCATTCTAACACACTGAGCCAAAGGCTTTTAGTCACTCCCACCAGTGTTGACTCCAGTTTATATCAAATGCTCTCCCGGTGAGAAAATTTTAAAAAAGTGGAAAAACAAACAAAAATCTTAAATTACTCTCTGCCACTCTTCTTTATGAAACATCTAAAAAAGATAACTGTAGAGCTCCAGGAAGACTATCCTGAGTCATTTCTAGAAGTGAAACAGTGCTTGTTAACATTACTTTTAAAAATATTTGCCTTCCAGTATATTTAGTAAAATGGCACGAAAGGGTATGAATAAAATTTTGCCATAGACAAAATTACAGACAAAAGAGAATATAACTTTTCAACCAATATTGAGCATCGAAATCAATATCAGTTTTTACATTTAGAAATATATATGATACTATAATTATAACACACTATGTTCTTACGTAGGGGTGGGGTTGTTAGTCATCAATGATTTACTTCAATATTCTTAATATTTTCTTACTAACTCTTTGGCTGCATGTGTACATAAACCTTCATTTAACAACATCAACAGATTTCTGGAGTTTGCAACATTAAGCAAAATGACATACAATGAAACCAATTTTAGGATAGGCTGTTGATATAAATAAGAGTGAAGTTCTTACCAAATATTTCTGGTCAGAAAAATATCAGCAAACTTCTAATTAAAGATCCAAAACACTTTTAATATTAAACATTGACATTAATGTGAGCTACACAGACATTTAAGAAAGATGTTTAATAAAAACTGGCAAAATCCTCATTTTCCAACTTACTTGTATCAGATCAGGGTTGCAGGGGGCCAGAACCTGGTTCAGCACCTCAGGGCTCAAGTTGGGAACCAGCCCTGGAGTGGACATAATTCCATCATAGGGTGCACTCACACTCACACCCACATTCACACTCACACCCACACTCACTCAGACAGGGACAATATAGACCTGCCAACTCACCTAACTGTGCATGCACACACACATATATACAAATATATACTATTATATATTATTATTACCAATTAATATTAATTTAGATATGCATATATGTATGTATTTTTTATTAATGTTCAAATACAGTTGTCCACATTTTCTTACCACCATGCATTTATTTCTCTCTTTCTTTGTCTTTCTTTCTTTCTTTCTTCCTTTCTTTTTCTTTCTTTCTTTCTTCCTTTCTTTCTTTCTTTCTTTCTTTCTTTCTTTCTTTCTTTCTTTCTTTCTTTCTTTCTTTCTTCCTTTCTTTCTGTTTGTTCTTTCTTTCTTTGCCTATTTTTTAAAAGATTTTATTTATTTATTTTTAGAGAGAGGGGAAGAGAAGGAGGAAGAGAGGGAGAGAAACATCATTGTGTGGTTGCCTCTCATGGGCCCCCTACTGGGAACCCGACCTACAACCCAGGCATGTGCCCTCACTGGGATTTGAACCTGCCACCCTTTAGTTCTCAGGCCAGCACTCAATCCACTGAGCCACATCAGCCAGGGCCAGGTATTTATTTTAAAAGATTTATTATAAGGAATTGTCTTACATGTTTACAGAGGCTGAACAGTTCTGACATCTGCTAGCAAACTGAAGACCCAGGAGGACTAATGCTGTAGTTCCAGCCCCAAGGCCAATAGGTTTAAAATTTAAGAAGGGCTGATGTTTCAGTTCATGTCCAAAGGCAGGAAGAATGTTGTGTCCCAGCAGGAAGGCAGTCAGTCAGGCAGGAGACACTTTTTCTGACTCAAAGGAGGATGAGATTTTTTGGTTTTTTATTTAGGCCTTCAACTTACTGGTTGGGGCCCACTCATGTTAGCGAGAACAATCTGTCTTACTTCACCTACTAATTTATATCTTAGTCTCGAATAACAGTTTCCTCACAGACACATCCAGGATAATGGTTGATCACCTGTCTGGGAACCTCATAGCCCAGTTAAGCTGACACACGAAATCCATCATCACACTACCATACCACCATCAAGCACTTATCCTAGAAATCTTAACTTCTCTTTCAAATTTCACACACTCTCCAAATGTATCACATCTACCTCTACAATAGTTATTAAATAAGCCTACTTATTTGTATGCCCGCTGCCTCTTTCTTATTTGTAAATCTTATATCCTGCTTTACAAAAATAATCTGTTTGAAAGATTTTTTTAATGAAAATCCTCCATTGCTACCAAAGCACTTTAGAAAATATATCATTGGAAAACATGAAAATATGTGCAGACATATTAATTGCAGCATTGTTGGCATGTTGTAAATCAGTCTAAATGTCCATCGGTGGTGGGCTGGTTGTGTACATTCTGATACATGCATAAAGTGGGCTAAATTCACTCAGGAAAAAAGCTGACAGACTGACATGGAAATATTCAATATCAGCTAAGTAAAATAAAATAGTATAGTCATTACAAAATAGAATCATAGATGCATTTCTGTTTGTTATAAAATGAAACATGCTTTTTGTGTATTGCTATACAAATAGCCATACACAACAAAATGTGTTTTTGGTCAAGAACAAATCACATATACCATGGTAGTACCATAAGATTAGAATGAGTGAAAAATTCCTAAAAGAAAAGCCAAATGTGTTTGGCGTGATGCTGGTATAAAAAAACCTACAGCTGCCAGGGGTGTAAAAGTCTAGCAAATGCATTTATAGTAGAAGGCTAACCATCTGGGTTTGTCCAAGGGCACCCCACGATGTTGGCACAACGATGCAATTAATGCTTAGGAACTGTTTTGATGTAATTGCCTAAGGATGCATTTCTCAGAATGTATCCCATCCTTAAACTGGTGCATATACAAAGTCTTGGCATGCTATCCACTGTCCTTCAACTCAATTTTTCAATCTCCTCTCTTCTGTCTATACCTATGTATCTGGGATTTCCATTACATTCCAGCCATTAATCAAATACTCATCCTTCTTTCCTCAAATATAACCTTCACTTTAAAAATAATGGATTTTCCTTCACTGCCCACTCATTTTTATTATATTTCCACCTTCAATTCTGCCACTGGAAATCCTACATATTTTTCCATGCTAAACTTATATATGGCCTCTTAGAGGAAGCTTTTCACTTTCTTGAAACAGGGTTTCTCAAGTTTTCAGGTATTCATAGCTTGAGCCAGATGACTCTTTGTTGTGAGGGCTGTCTTGTGCATGATAGGACACTTCCTAGCATTCCTAGCTTCTCCCCTTTGTATGTCATAATACCCCGTAGGTGTGAAAACTAAAGATGTCTCCAGACATGGCCAACTGTTCATTATGTGGGGCAACGTATATGTGTGCAAAACTGTCTCTGACTGCAAACCACTGCCCTGGCATTGACTTTACCTCTCACTCTTTACTTTCTCATGGCATTTTATTTGTGCTCTGATATGGCATGTATCACACTCGTCATATTTAAGCTGTGCATTCAGTCGTCTATCCTGTTTTGTTTGAGGACCTATGCTTAATGTATATTTGTCACATTGTAATTGAATTTTGCTGATGCCTGTTCACTAGATTCATTAGTGATAACGATACAATTTGTTGTTGCAATTGAGTTATCTATTAGTAGATGTGGGTTTGCAGTATCAGCACTGTAGAGGTCATTTGGTGTTCTCTTTGCTTGTATCTTTAATAAGCATCCATCAGGTTCATAGTGGTGTCGTGATTTTTGTGTCAACAATGGCTCACTTTGTTATAGGATAGCTAATTAAAGATTAATATGTCTTCTGACTTGATTAATAATTCTCTATAATTAATGCCCTTTTTAAAAATTAACTAAGTTATATATTAGATTAAAGACTAAATATGAGGTTCAAAATGCAATTAGAAGTAAATTCTTTCTATACCTACTTCTATATCTACAAATGTGCAATGGACATTACAAGCAAGATTAAATACATAAAAACATAAAACACAGATTTTATTACTTCAAGTTTGATCTTTAATGCTGCTTAAACTAACCCCATTTTTTCCCTCCAGTGTTAAAAATATATCAGTTTAAACTAAACCTCTCTTGGTGGCAGAAACGTTTTCACTGCATGTATAAGATTTTCCTCCTTTAACCATAAAAATAATAACAAATTGCAAATGAAATAAGTCACATGGAAAAATTCAAGAACCATATGATTTCCCTCATATGTGGGATATAAAACTGTAAGCAACAAATGAACATTGCAAGATGCACAGTATCAACAAAAAAAAGAAAAAATCAAAGCTCATAAACAAACAGTGTGGTGGTTATACCTGAGGGAAGGAGGGCAGGGGAAACAGGAGAGGGTTGAAGGGGGTCAAATACATGGTGACGGGAGGAGGCTTGACTTTGGGTGGTGAGCACACAGTACTATATACAGTTGATGTACTGCAGAATCCTACAGCTGAAATTTATATAATTTTATTAACCAATGTCACCCCAGTAAATTTAATACATTTTTTTAAAAAAATCTCAAACTAATAATGATAACAAATGGCACACTAGGTAGGGTAGGCTCTTGCAACTTACTCTTTAACTTTTTCACTTTGTTCAGTTTTGAAAATTATTTAATACATAAATTTTATCACTGTTGTTTGCTTATTTTATTAGAAGAAAGAGAACCTTACATCAGATTGTGGTGGGGATTTTAGAACCACGCACACTGACGTCAGGGAAAGGAACAGTTTATAGTTGACAAGGTGCTTTGATAAGGAGGAAGGAGTTACACTCACTATTGTTAGGACAAAAATATGTTAATCACATTGAGTCATTAATAGAAAAACAATTTTCTGCATAAGAAAGCATAAATATCTATTATATGCAACAGCAAAAAGTCTATTTTAAATAGGTTTGATATTTAAAAAATACTTTTAGAACTATTTTTAGATAATTTTAAATACTTAAAAAATCCATCCAATGTATGCACTTATTTCCTGGCATTCTTGAGTGACATATTAGGACTAATCATAAGATATTAAACGTAACACAGAAGTACCTAGATAGACTTTCTTTGACTACCTGAGACTTCAGTCTTATTTTGTGAAAACAATATCACAGAAAGAAATTACATTCATGAATGTAAAGAAGCTGCAGTAATGTCATTGTCCTTCGTAGCAGAGCAGGTGGTCCATTTCTTTTTTTTTAAAGATTTTATTTACTTATTTTTTAAAAGATTTTATTTATTTATCTTCAGAGGGGAAGGGAAGGAGAGAGGGAGAGAAATATCAATGTATGGTTGCTTCCTGTGCATTCCCTGCTGGGAACTGGCCTGCAACCCAGGCATGTGCCCTGACTGGGAATCGAACCATGATCTCTTGGTTCACAGGCCCGCGCTTAATCCACTAAGCTACACCAGCCAGGGCTTATTTACTTATTTTTAGAGAGGGGAAGGGAGGGAGAAGGCAAGAGAGAGAGAAACATCAATGTGTGGTTGCCTCTCATGTGGTCCCCACTGGGAACCTGGCCCACAACCCAGGCATGTGCACTGACTGGGAATCGAACCTGCGATGCTTTGGTTCGCAGCTCGCGCTCAATCCACTGAGCTATGCCAGCCAGGGCAGGTGATCCATTTCTTAAATATCAGGTGACCACGTGTCCACAATGATACCTCATGTCTGAAATTTTGCTGCAATGTGTCCTGAATGTGCTTTTCTTCTGTCTATTCTGTTTTTTTTTTAAACTTAAGGTACCATACAGGTGCTGCTTTGCCAAATATATTTAACAATCCAAAATTAAGTACATAATAAAATAGTCTATTAGGATTTTTTTTAAGTGTCCATGTCTGGAGTCATCCCAAACATATGCTAATATACCCTATGAAACATAATCGAGGCTACCAAGTACCACCCCCTGCTCTCATGCAAAACTCAAAAATTATGGCTAGATATCTATAAGGGTATTTCCTCTTTTTGACAGATCTATTTCTGTTAATATCATAATTCTCCAGGTCATCCAAGTTTCATATCACTTTTGAACTTTTCTTTAAATCAAAATTAGTTTTCCAATAATAATTCTACTTGACACTCTGAAAATTTCTTTTTTTATTTATTTCATCCCAACTTTTCTTATCTAGCACTTGCTTTGGGGTTTCTACTAACAGACCCGGAGGAGCTCGCATGGGCTGAGTGATTGCTGAAACTCCACTGGCAGGTGTCTCTCTGAATGCGCTCACACAGTCCAGGCTCACACTCTGAAGGTGATTTCTCCCTTCCCGCAGGGCAAAATCAAGACAACAAAATTTTCAGTTCAAACCGTTTTCTAACCTCAACTTTATCAGACTTCTCCTCATGGAAATCATGACCCTGAAGACTTGAGCCTCAGTTTCACCTAAAGTTTCTATAAATTATATCCCTTTGCTCAATGTATTAAAAGTCATTCTTGGGTATTTTTTCCTAGAGTAAATACTCTAAAGTATTTTCTTACATACTTTTGCAACTTTTGAATAAAATCATATTCACAAATTATGTGGAATATTCTAAAACAATAATACATAAATTTTATTTAAATAATAGTAATAAGAAGAGGGTTTTTAAAATATTATTTCCACTTTTACCTCATGTAAATAAGGTTCCATATGCAGAAATATACCTATTATATCCAGTCACTTCCTACATTGTTACTTTGTGTTACCCACAAGCCATTCAGCCCACTCAATAATTTTCTGTTCCTCTTCTGCACGGAGTGGTTCATCTCAGTCCTTCTTGCTCTAAAATTTCAAGCTTACAAGTGATCCCTTCCCTGCATTCCTGTAACTGGCTTCCTGGCACTACGTGACGTTCCAGGCTTATCTTGTTTTTTTCTTGCTCAAGGCCACAACCAGCCATTTCTGTAATGGTCCTTGTTTATCTTCGCAGAAAATTATGCTCAGAATCCAAGTCTGACCATTAAGTGTGCTCAGTGTTTTGGGGGTGTTATTCTTCTAGGCCTCCCAGAGGACAGAGCTAGAAAATGCTGTATGTGTACTAACATCATTTCTATTTTTATTTGTATAGCTATAATTACTTCTGTATCTACCCAACTATATGTATATTAAGTTAAACAAGTCATTTTGCATTTTTAAAAAGTGCATCTGATGGAATGAACTTACCATAAGCCAGACATTGGGCTTTTAATACAGAGTTTATTTCATGTATTCTTCCAACAACCCTGTCAGGTGGGTGCTATTCGTATCCCCATCACATAGATAAAGAAAACTGAGGTTAAAAGGTTAAATTACACTAACATAATTGTAGTCTATGCCAGGTAAAGGCAGTATGCCTGCAAATTGGAGTCAAATTACAAAGGGGCACAGGTCTATGCCTGAAAGATAAAGGGGGTAATTGAACTCTTTCTTCTTTTTTCATATTTTAAAGCATGCTATCATATATGCACTTTGGGTGAAAATATTTGGCCAGTGTGTAAAAAGCTTGACTTGCTGGTGAACTCTCTTTGATGAGCAAACACTATATGGATCACTGTTGTGAAAGTCACAAGGGTGTGCCTTAGGTCTTAGCAGGATGCTGCCGTTAATTAACAATGCCTGCCCAAGAGTACGTGAGGGGCAAGTGGCAGTACACTATATGTAGTAACTCTGTAACAGCCCAGTTTCAGTGCTCCTTTCTTTCAATTATGTAATTACCACAACATCAGTGCTTCCCACGAATTAGTCCACTCAACTAATTTTTTAACTTGCTCTTGTCCTCTCCAAAACTGCAAATGTTCTGAAAAAATAGTTATGTTGATCTCGTTCATTTTTGCATCCAGAGTATCTAAGATTGTGCACACTATATACATGAATTATAAATTGTGAGATAGGAAAGAATAAAATGTATAGCCCATCTTAAAACCACTTGTGAATAAACAGAACCTTATTATGTGAATAATATATATAGCCAGGTTTAAATCATTAAGACCTAATAAAATGTTCCCAAAGGTTATCTGTGAATTGCTAGTACCTTAAAATTCCATTGATATTGAGATGCACGACGATATTGGAGAAAGTTTCCAATATCAAATCTTTTAACATCAAGCTATAGCAATAATCCTATATAATCTCATTATTGCTGCAACAGTTATAAAGTCAATGGCTTGTAAAGTATATGATTTAATGAATATTCATGTTGCACAGATAGTAATGGAAAAGGTTCTGGACGTCCAACTCCTTTTTAATACATTCTGGTCACATAGTGATCGTTCTGCAATGGTATTTTACTTTTATATTGGTTTATTCTTAAGTGCACGCGTGCATGGAGATGAATGCTGCAGCTTTAACAGATGTGAGGTGTGGTCACGATATGTTAGGGCAGCATTTCCTGTATCAGCTGTGGAATCATGCTTTGGTTTTAGTGGTATGCTACTTCTTTATGAGGAAGAAACAAAAATGACTTCCATCACACTCAAATGCAACCATCTATTACACAGAGTAAATGGCTGAAGAGAAAATAGAGCTAGTGTTTCTGTGCCTGAAATCTACAGTCAGTGACATCTGATTATTCCTCTGTGTTAACCAAAAGCATAAAGATAAAAATGAATGGATAGATGTATTTCTTTATTCAAAAATGTGAGATAACACCACATTTTTTTGTTTTGACTGCATATGACCAAGAAAACTTGCTATGAATTTATTTAATTTTTGTGATAAAATGCAAAGGTACAAAATTATTCACTATTGTTAATAATGAACAAAATAATTTTGCACATTACAATATCAGCAGTTTTACAACTTTATATTACATTAAGATATATAGATTGATAGAAATTAAGGTTAAGCTAAAAATTTGATGAATTTAAAAAAATGAAATACTTATTTTTAAAGTATTTTCTTTAAAATATATTAAAAAGATTTTGTATTTTTTATCTTCATGGTAGTGCATTACTTTAATACTCAGAGAAGGTAGACATCTATAATGAAGTACATCTATCAAGAATATTAGAAAGAAAATTATACTCTTTTTATGGCTTATGTAAATATTATATTAGTTGCCACATACAGAAAAATGAGACAGGAAAAACCCTCAGATTATGAATTGCTCTACAGTATTGTGTTGTTTTGTTTGGTTGTTTGCAAGGAAAGCCGTGACACCTGCTTGCCTTTTATTTACCTGCTCTCCCCTTTTTAGGAAAATTGTTGGCATCAACTCAGATCGCATGGTTTCGGTTTTTCTCCATCCCTGATGGTCAACAAGATATGATCACTACAGAGGCATGCTCAGAACGAGCCTTCCTAGAACTGTGAGACCACATGATTGGACTGAAAGATTGGTCTTCAAAGCATCCTTTCAACTGGTTTATAACCAAAAGGGGAAAATACGGATAAGAAAAAGGGGTTCTATGAGAATAATCTCACAAGGTAACCTAACCATAAATTCCTAACTGGGAAGGTCATGGTGTGTAGTCATGGCCCAGACATAGAACTTTTTAAGGAAAAGTTTATCTTTGCCTTAATCAAGCCCTGTCCATTATTTCTGTGCATCTAGGTTAACCCATTTTTAAAATAATCACCCTCAATAGAATCCATCATCTTGTTAACTACTCAGCAATCCAATCCCTGCCTTGCTTCTCTCACCTCTTTGTAAGTTCCTTCCTTAATTCCAAATGCATAAAAGAAGCTGCAATACTGTTATTCTCTGGAGCAATTGAGATCTTGTTCCCAGCATATATTCTCATTTTGGCTCAAATAAACTCTTGTAGAAATGAAAAAAATATATATTAAAAAATAATTTCTAATTTTCAAGACATGAATTAAATTGGAATATGACTCTGACCAAAGTATTTAGAGGAAACACATATTTAAAATTTATTTTTATAAAATAAATTAATAATACTGTTTTCATTGAGAATTAAAAATGCATAATTGATCTTTTCATGCTTTGCTTCCATGGAAGCAATTAAACATAAAACATACCCCCTTACATAACATTGCTATTAGTCATCTAATGACAACTTAAAATAATAAAAAGGAGATATAAAGAATATCTGGAAATAGATAATTTAATAAGAATTTTTAAACTGCTTTAGATTTTAGTGTATCTTGGTCTTGAACCAAGGAGTGTAGGCTTTTTTTTATTTGCTTGTTTGTTGTTGTTGTTGTTTTTTAAGAGAATTCACTGTGGTGATTTAATACTGAGAATCTCCATAGCTTCATTTTGTTAAGCCTGGAGGTCAACATTTATTGTAGAGAGTTCCTAGACACTTTATTATTATTATCATTTTTACAGCCAGTAGAAGCAAGAAAGGCATATTCTTCTCAGCTTGTAAATGTCAAGTGGGTTGCTGTTAGAAAGCATATTTTTAGCCATAAATTAAAGTGTAGGAATAGTTATAAAGTGTTTCAATTAGAAGATATTTATCATGTTGCCACTGGAAACAGCAAAGCATTCATCTGAAGTCTTATTTTTCAGTGTCTATTTGAATGTTGTAACTGACCAGTGCTTGAAAATCTGTTACTGTTGTTAAAGATCTCTATCCTAAGTTTTCTGATTTACTAGTGTCAACATGTAGCAAGAAGGTTATGACACATTCTTTCTCTCCGCTGAAGTGAAGACAAAAGTAATTTCAAAATAGCATTTTTATGACAGAAACATTTCTTTGAAAATGATACAATAGCAGGCTTACAATTACTTTCAAAAATACTTAGAGCTATCTACAAAATTTCACTCAAACAACCATAGTGGATTTTTTTGCACTGAAACAACAGCATTTTTAAAACAGGCAACCCCCAGTCACACAATATAAGGCACTATACTATAATAGCACACTTTTATCTCCTGTACTTTTTAGTTGTCAGTGTTCTTCCACCAATATTTCTCCTGAACATCAAAATACTTTTATGAAGTTGGGAGACCTAATATTTTCATTGTGCTCAAACGTGAACTTGAGGTTAAAAGATACCAAATATCAATTATGTAAATAAAACTGAAACCCAAAACTCTGTATTTGTATTCTAGTGTGATATTGATACAGAGAGATCTGATCAGATCACTGGGGAGGAGTAGGGAGGGCTGTAGGAGGAGGTTGTTGGAGGCGATGGTAAGCAGGGTAGGATGCGATTGGCTGAGAAGCTGAATGCCTCCAAAGTGGATGGAATTATGGGCTAGGAGGTTTGAGATAAAAGAAGGGCTCTTGGGCTCTCGGGCTGGCTCGCTGGCTCCCTCCCTTCTTCCTCAGGGACACCAGGATGACCGCGCTGCAGCTGCCTGTGTTTCCTACCGGATGGTGTTTTGGATGGGAAGGAACTCCGAGTGCAGCCTAGGATCAGGCTGGTCTGGCAGAGGGTGGCAGGGTTATTCTTCTTTGGGTGTTCTACAGGGAACAAACTCTGAAGCAGAAGCCTTCCATTCTCCCAAACTTGTGTAGTTTTGGATCTTAACTTGTTTTAGTTTGTAAACTAACCCTAGAGAAATGAGATAATTAAAACTAACGGTGGGGGGGGGGTGAGGTGGGAATGACAGAACTCAAGTGTTAAAAAGTTTATTCTTAATTGATAGGCTTAATGTAAGTGGACAGCTGTTATTCCAAAATTGTGATGCTTTTGAATAAAAACTATTTTCTTTTACCACCATGCCTTTGCCTCTAGAGTTTTGCCTAGAGGATGGTGGTGGGCAGCAGGGCCTTGCTTGCTGCTCAGTAATAATTTCTAAAAAAACATTGACTATTGAGATGGGTCATTTTTTAAAACTCCCTTGTGCTCTTTCCTTTGGTGGCACCAAAAGGGCACTTAAATCATGAGTCATCTGAGCCTCATCCTGCCATCAAAATGAAACCCAAGCCAGTTGGCTTTTACTTTTCTCCCTCAGGCTATTTTTGGGACAGTTTGGAGGCTGTCCTGCCTTTTCCCATAAGCCTCATTGACTTAGTAATGAACCTTTCGTCCCTTCTTGCTATAGGGTTTAGCATCCTCAGTCTTTATGTTCCACCGCACTTTAGGTATGTGGGGGGAATATATCTCACCTTTGCAAGGTGGCTAGAGAATCAACATGGTCCTAAAATTTGATTTACTTGTGTGTAGTAAAGGGATTTTAGTCAATAGATATTCTAGTACTATGTATGGTGTCAGATGGTGTCAGGTGAGATTTAGCAGGATGATCACATAGTAAGTTATACAATGTCTAATCACTGAGATGTATACCTGAGATGAAAATAATATTGTATGTCAGCTGTAATTTTAAAAAATAGAACTCTTGCTTCTAAATCTCCACACAGAAAACCTTTTTCTTGCTTGCTTTCCCTGTGCAACCCTTGCTGTTATTTGCACGGGCTGTTATCTTTGCTTCAAGTTCTCCTGAAATTGTCTCTTGTCGGCAGTCTCTCTTCCTACCCTCATCTTCCTTTCGTGCCCATGGTATTTCCATGCCATATTTTATAAAATGTGTGATGATATACACTCATGGGTCTTCCTACAGCAAGGAAAATTTTACACAGGAACTTATGACTTTACATTTTTAAATTAATTATTCTATTAGAGCATGGATTGGAAAACTTTATGAACATTTTAGGCTCATGGACCATGCTTGCCATGACTATTCAGTTCTGCACTTTAACACAAAAGCTTCCATAGACAATGCATAAACAAAGAGGGTTGGATTTATTCCAATAAAAATTAGAAACTAACCTTATGATCTAGCAATTCCACTTGGTATATATCTGAAGAAACTGATACCAGTATCTCTAAGAGAAATCTGCACACTCATGTTTACTGCAGCATTATTCATTATAACCAAGGTAAGGAAATAATCTAAGATTTCCTTAATGGATAAATGGATAATATATCTATCTACCTGTCTATTTATCATCTCTCATCTATCTCTGAGTATTATTTAGCCATGAGAAAGAGGGACATTCTGCCATTTGCAACAATACGGATGAAACTTGAGGGCTGAGATAAGTCAGACATAGAAAGACAAATACTATACAATGTCACTTATATGAGGAATCTAAAAAAGTGAATTCACAGAAACAGGGAGTAGAATGATGGTTAAGAGGGTCTGACTGGTGGGGAAATTGGGAGAAATAATTTAAGAAAGTAAACCTGTAGATAAATTCTGGAGATCTAAAGAACAATGTAGTGATTATAGTCAACAAGACTGTATGGTAAACTTCAAAATTGCTAGGAGACTAGATCTTGACTGTTCCCCACACACTCAAAAAATGTAATTATGTAACACTATAAAGGGGTTAGCGAATGCTTCTATAGTGATCATATTACAATATATATATGTATCAAACCAACATGTTGTACACCTCAAGCTTATACAAGGTTATATGCCAGGTGTCTCTCAATAAAAATGATAAAAGAAATAAAATGTACTTTTAAATATACATGTGCAGGTTATGCTTTGCTTATACGTTGTATTATGCCCACTCCTGTATTATTTCTATGCAGTTTACTGCAAAGAGAGAACAGGTGAAGAAAAAAAAATGATCTGGTATCAGCTTATTTTAGTTAAGTGAACCTTTAACACTTAAGAAAGCAAATGAGAGATGGTTTAGTTAATAGCAATATAGATATTGCAAACAGGGGCAGTAGGTTTTTTTTAACCCAAAGTTCATAGAATAGACTAGGCATTCCATAGCTATTTATAAAATAAAGTCCATCACACACCACTAAAGACATCATATCAGACTTAGAAGTACATATTTAGATTTAGTATTAAAAATTACAAGTAAATCAGTAAATTTTCAATGGAAGTATTTCAGAACACTATCCACCAAAAATATCAATCATGAGTTTAGCTTCCATAAAGTGTATTTTAACTGTGAACTGACCCATGAAACAAATGAAAATATAAAAATATGTGAACTGATCTTCTAAATAGCTAGATCTAGCAACCTAACTTTCTTATTCAAATAATGGTGATTTATAATTCCAAACATGAATACGGTTTCTAAGAAAAATGCACTCAGTTTAACAGATTTAAAACATCATTTGAAACTGTAATAACACATTCCATTGAGCAATTCTGAAATAACTGCCAAGCTTTGCTAGTTAAACATGTTTGGGTTTGGTTCATGCCCAATAATACATCCAAAAGATTAAATCTGCAATAAAACAAGCCAAAGGCTTCCAAAGGGTAATCAGAGAGCTGCCTACTTGGCTTCTGATTGTTAGCTTCCTAAAATTCTCATTTAGATCTAAATCTGAACTCTGAATAATGCTGTTGTTGTTGTTTTAAATAACTCCAAGGGATTTGATAATCTTCATAAAGAGATTTGAATCAGAGCAATGCTCCTTTTTATCTTTAATCTGAATTCTATTCTCTGCTTGGCCAGGGGATAAGCAATTTTGGTACAACTCAGGGGAATAGTTCTGCATATGAAGAAGATGACAGATAAGGGCTTTCTATAATACGTGCCCATTTATATTAGCCATCGATGTATGTTCATTTGAAATTCACCTGACATTGGCACCAATAGATTATAAGGACATAACAGTCGTGTGTGGTTCCTGCTTTGACTGAGTTTTGAGTTAGTGAGAAATGAAGACAATCTATACAAAATTAAATTATGTGGCATAGTGAGAAAATATTTTGAGATGCTTGTCAAATATTTTTATTACTTATTTGATTTTTCCTTTCTTCCTGTTCAATTATCATCAGCTTTCCTTGCCTTTGGAAGGAAAGAATGAAAAAGAAATGAAATAGAAATAGCCTTAATATTGTCCAGCTTTTCATTCCAAATGTCTGAAGCTTTAGATGAGTTTACTGTTTTTGTAGACTAGGTTAAAGAAAGGTGATTCATGGGACAACTATAAATGAACAACAATAAAAAATAAAGTTCAGAAACCAAATAAAAAAAGAAAGAAAGATGATTCAGGGTACGTGACAAAAGTCTTTAGCAGAAATGTGTGGATGTAACACCTCTACCTTTATTGCCATACAATACCTATCCTGAGTAGAAGAAAAATGTGAAAGAGACGGGGTGCTTTTCCACTGCCTGTGACTACTGCCTGAGAGATGCCAAGCACTTTGGAGAAGATGAATGCACCTCTAAATGTGTCTGGGCAGACTGTCCCATGCACAGCTCTTACAGAGAGTTGCTGTTCTCAGGTGACACATAGAAGACGATAAGAATTACCAAGCATTACGGTCATTGTCAAGAGGGTGTTAGACATTTTGGCTATTTCTGTGAGGCACCTGCAAATTCCTTGGGAGTATGGAAGTCAGACCTTCTCCACAAAATGGTTTTACCTTTAGTGGAGGGATGAAGGCTAACATAAGAAAATTTCCTACTCTTCTCTCTAAAGAAAACTGACATTAAAATTTTAATCAAATTGTCAGATATTTTAGAGTCACATTTTGGAGGCTTACAGTTGATTTTGAGGCCAGTGATATACTTTTTTTCTAGAAATATAAAAAGTTCTCTAGTGTATGATATATATGACATATAATAAACACATAATTTTTGACTAGTATGATTTTTAGGACTTAGACACCTTATTTAAGTTTTGAATTCAACAATTGGATATGTCTTGGTGATATTCACTTAGATAAAAAAAGGAAGAATTAGAAAAATGAAAGTGGATTTGGGGGGAGATGTATTTTAGACAACAGAGGCTTATGAATGCATGTAAAATTCAGATTTGTAAGTCTTTGGTACAGAGTATCACTGAAGCTATGAATAAAATAACCCAGGAAAACTGTGTAACTGGAGATAACAGGGGTCACATGGCAAGGACACAAAGAACTTCAGTTTTGAAGGAATGAGCGTAATAACTACACATGCAGAAGGACTTCGAGTGAAGAGTAAGGGCTTCAGGAGCCCTTCAGGAGGAAATTCAGGATGCAGTTTTATCTCAGGTATCAAAAATCAAAATTCATTGTAAGTGGAAAAGTGGGGCTAACACTGTGATGCCAAGAGATTAAATAAAACAAATAAATGAATGTGCTTGATTTAGTGAGAAATTCACTAGTGACTTGGATGAAACCAATTTCTGAGAAGTTACTCTATCATGGCTTAAGGGTTGATTAGAGGTAAGAAATGGAAAAAGGGTCCTGGTTAGGTGACTCTGTTGGTTGGACCATCATCCTGTACACCAAAATGTTGCAGGTTCGATTCCCAGTCAGGGCACATAACTAAGTTGCAGGTTTGATCCTTCCTCGGGGCACATACAGGAGGCCACAGATGGATGTCTCTCTCTCTCTTCACCCACTTCCTCTCTCTCTAAAATAAATAAACATACCCTTGGATGAGAATTTTTTTAAAAAAAGAAAAAATGAAATAGAAAAAAAATGTAGGTAATTTCCTCAAGAAGTTTAGAATTTCCAAAATCACTGTGCTATTTTTGTTTTCCAAATGTCCTACAAAAAATATATGAATAAAACATGTGTGTGAATTATCTGGGCAGCAAGAGAAAGACCTTTGTTATAGTAATTGAGGATAAGTGGGAACTGACTATGTACTTTATGATGGAATTTGAAATTGCTTTGCAACATGCTCAGCACAGGATATTTTTATTGCTGTGATTTCTCTAATTATGCATTATGAAATGTTAATTGTTTCTCAGTACATAACTCAGATTGTGCCATTTCACTGCTGAAAATACTCCAGTAGCTTTCTTTTCACTTACTGTAAAGATCAAAGTTCTTAGCTGAGCTGACCAAGCTTTGAAGGATGTGATTTCCCTTATTTTCCATGACCCTTTACTTGTCTCTTCTCAAGCCTTTTTTTTTTTTTTTTGGAATAAATGAAGCTTACTCCCATGGTAAGGCTTTGAACTTTCTGTCCCTTTTGCCTCAAATGCTCTTCCCAAATATACCAGCATACCTCACTTATATGCTTTAAGATTTTGCTCAAATTTTACCCTATCTATCTATCTTCTTTAAAATAGCACTGACCCCAATTCCTGAACTTCTAAATCTCCATTATAGATAGCACTTATCATCTGACATTTACATTTGTTTATGTAATTAATGTCTAATTGACCCTACTAGAAATGAGGCTACCTGTAAGCTAGAACCTGATTTCTTTTGGTGACTATTGAAATCCCAGGGCCCAAAAGAGTACTGTCCAGTATGATAGCCATTAGTCACATGTAGCTATTAAAATTAAAATATTCAATATAATTACAACTAAAATTAATTTCCTTGGTTACATTAGTCTCATTTCAATTGTTTAATATCCCTGTGTGGGTAATACTTAACAATTAGTGAGGTGTTCCATCAATCAAGAATGTTCTAGTGGACAGTACATATTGCCTAGTATGGAGTCGATGCTTAGGAAACATTTTCTGAACAAATCACACTTCATTTTTTCTCTTTTTTGTGACCAATTACTTTTATTATATTTTTAGAATATTTTATTTTTATTCCATTACAGATGGGACAACTGAAAATCACACTTCTTTTTGGTGTGTTATGTCTAGGGTGATTACTACCTGACGAATTTAGTAGTGGCTATTGCCAAGAATAAAATGTCTCCCAGAGCCTTGGTAGATGTTTAAGTGGTAAGAGTATGGTGTCCTCAAAATACACCTAGGTTCTTTGTGCCACAGTTGAATGCAGTGCTTTAATTGTAAAAATTTCTGAAATGTTTCTTCTGAATATTCATAAGAATGAATAATTTAGGCTGTTGGACAGAAACATGTTTCTTTTACTCCTTTTGTACTGGTACCTGCATGAAAACATACAGGGACATCCTCTGCTTTAAGGAGGCATAGAAAGTGTGGTAATGGTGAGAGGTAAAACTTACAAAACAGCCTAGCAATAAATTATACAGAATTTTCTAGCTGACTAAAGAACACTTTAGCTTGGGTTAGTGCATTTGCAGTATGATTTTGAGTCTAACTTCTTAAAAGTTAAAGTAAAACTGTTTTTCCTGTTTTGAAGCTGCATACATTCATTCTTAGGTACATCAAAGCAGGCTCATACAGATTAAGACATGTTTGCCAGTGTTTCTAATATCCACAGTTCTGCATATATTCATTTATTCAAAACCTGTTTTATCTGGAAGATCATAATCTCTTCCAGATAAGGTACAGACAGTTTTGCTGTCTTTGCAATAAGCAGTGTCTGCACCATATTTTTATACAACAAGCCTCTATTGTACTCATTTGAATTTACAAATATGTACCAGGATACTATTATGTTTTTATTTCTCTTACTTACTATTAGTTGGTTTATAATAATTATTATAAATATAAATAAAGAAGTACAATAAAATGGCAGAAAAATAGTTAATTATATGATCATCTTTTTCTGCCTCTACTGTTAATATTCTTCTATATAAGAATAAGCCAGGGTTATACCTTGTGGTGGCAGGAATTGCTCAATTTATGTAAATACTATTCTGTGCTCTAAGATAATAAAGTGAAGGTAACAAATATCACATATTAAAATTAATAGTAAATAGAGCACCAACATATACTAAGTGCTCAATACATGTTCCATTTATTTATTTGTTTATTTTTTTACTTAGTACCTAAAATAAGTACACCTAGTTCCATTATATTATAGACATATAATTTATTTTTAAGAATGTTATGATTAGTATGCTCGATTCTTATAATAGTAGGATCAGTGCAGTTTATTTTAGATATAGCCAATTAAACCCTAACATTTGAAACAACACATGAAAATAATCTTTAGTTTTAAAGTAAAAAAGATCTTGTTTCCTTCATAAAAATGTGCCTGGAAGACTGTAAAAATATGTCTTAGTGAGACTGTATTTCAAAGCATATATACTCTTTTCTCTGGCTCTGATGAAATCTATCTGGGGATTTTTAAATTAATACTCCTGCTAATGTTAATTTGACTTGGTCTAGTTTTACTTCTTACTTAAAAACTTTTGCATGGGCTTATGCACAAGCAAAAATCCTGCCTTCCTCTCCTGATCGCCCAGTCTGCACCATAGGGGGTCTTTGTTTGTTTAATACGAATTAATGGATGAATTACAAGAAAAGACATATGCATAGGTGGTAATGTGGCATAAAAAGCTAAAGTAATTTAAATTTTGACTTTCATACATGCAGAAGTTTGTATATTATCTACTAATACTCATGCGTTTTTCTCCCTGGGAGTGTTTGTGTTGTCCAATGTAAACTGTTAAGATGAGATTTAAGTCACTGCACAGAGCTGCACTCCAGCAGCTTTCAGTATGTGTCTCTCAATACTTCTCTTGGCCAATTAGTGGAACATTTTGTCCTTGAAATATTATTAAAATAAATGAAAATATAGCAGATGATATATTATTAGTACTTTGAATTTTGGATACTAAAGCACTAAATTTAAAGATACATCCTGTATTATTGTATATAAAGTTTCATTTTTGTTCAGATTTGCTAGAAAATAAAAGCATGAAATGGAAGAGAATGTTTAAAATTAAAATTTATTGATTATCAAATATTGACAGTGCTTTAAATCAGTTCTATTTCTCAGTGGCACTAACAACTATAGTGTTAGATAAAACTAAAACATACCGTTTTCATTAAATACAAAAATAAACTAAGTGTAACACAAATACACAGTTTAACAAAAATAATTTATGAACTAGAAACAGAACTGATAGAGAATGTCTCCTTAACACCTAGAGCAAACATCATCGTTAATTCTGAAATATTGAAAAATATGCCTTTCAGCTTTGTGCAGTGGCAGTATTATAACCAATGAGGTTTATCTGAGGTGTGACTATTGCTAATTGAAAAACATGCCCTTCAGCCCAAGAACAAGAAACATTTGCTGTGACCTTTACTATTTAACTTCGTGCTGGAGATTTTAATTGTTGAAATAAGAAAAAATCAATCATTATTTCATTTTCTCTCATCTCTAAATCTCTATATTTTATTTTGTTTTGGGCTTGCAAGTTAGAAAAATATCATCTTTTATGTCACATATTCTAGGAGAAGAAACCAGATCTCTATTGGATACTGTTTAAAGATATCATACTTTAAATTTTCCAAATTAGTATTAAAACCAAGTATTACTAATAACTAACATAACTGAAAAAGTTCTCTAGATCTCTGTTATAAATTAAAGGCTTAATTAAAACTTCTGCATAATTTTTTATCCCCTCTGGTTACTGTCAGATTATTTTTAATTTCAATATCTCTGGTTATATTTTGCTTGTTTGTTTGTCTTGTTGATTAGGTTCCACTTAAAGGTGAGATCATATGATATTTGTTCCTCACTGCTTGGCTTATTTCACTTTGCATAAAATTTTATAACTCATCCAGATTTTTAAGGAAGACACCTTATCTCGAAATAATATTGGGAACTTACTCTGTGGTCCATCTTTACCTGGGTTTCACTTCCCATAATCTCAGTTTCCCATGGTCAACTGCAGTCCAAAAATATCAAGTGGAAAATTCTAGAATAAAAGATGCTTTAAGCTGCATGCTGTCCTGAGTGGCATGATGAAATCTAGCAGCATCCCATGTTGTCCTGCCCTGAACATGAATAACCCTTTGTCCAGCCTATCCATGCTCCATACACAATCTACCCATGAGTCACTTAGTTGCAGTCTCGATGATCAGATCAACTATCATGGCATCACAGGGCTTTGTGCAGGTAACCTGTATTTTAGTTAGTAATTCCACATTCACATAACTTTTATTGCAATGTATTAGTATAACTATACTTTATTATTAGTTATTACTATTAATCTTTTACTGTGCCTAATTTATAAATTAAACTTCATCACTGGTATGTATGTATGAGAAAAACATAGTATATCTAGGGTTCAGTACTATCTGAGGTTTTGGACATCCTTTAGGGGACCTGGAATGTATCCTCCATGGATAATGAAGGACTAATAACATATGTGCCATCTAAAAGCACAGAGCTGTGAGAAGCTTCACAAAATAATTAAAGACTGAGTGTAGAAAGAGGAGAACCTTGGGGTTCTCTAGCATTATATTAAATATAGGTGTCAAGGGTAGTAGAGAAATAGATATGGAGGGTAAAGTTTCAAGAAAGCAATATTTCTGAAGAGAGAAGTAACATGTTGGTATTTTCATGTGATGATGTACTAGCGAGGGAAAGATTGGTGACTGAGGGTCAGAAGGCATGTTATTTGAGAGATATTCTAAAGGATGAGATCTACTATACAAGTATAAGAATAAGAACATGGACAGTTCATTTAATACATATAAAGCATTTTTTAAATGGCTAGTGCTAAAATATCAGCTACTATTCCTATATTATATTTACTTACCTTCAAGACTAAGATTGAATGGGGCAAAGATCCCAATTTGAGAGAGAGAGAGAGAGTGAGAGAGAGAGAGAGAGAGAGAGAGAATACCACAGACGATATAGTGCTATCCAACATCAGTAAGACTCTATAGTACAGTCCCCCGATCCCCATATATATCCTGATGTACACATGACAAGAATATTCTAAAAAAATAGCTTAAGCAATGTAAGAGCTGTTGTGCACACAAGATCTATGAACACCAAAGACACTTATGGTAAAAAGTGGTTTCAAATTGCTAGCCTCACACTTGCTTCTTTACGTATGCCAGGCTTGCTGCTATAACAATAGAGCAGAGAGAGGGTGAAGTGTAGTACCTTCCCTTACACTTATATAAAATCCTAATTTCTAGTGACTGTGAAACAACTAGGAAATTGTAAAACATCCCCAAAGTCCATAAGTATTTAATTGTGTCTAAGAATAAGTCTGGTATTTTTGCCTAGTATGCTGAAACTGGGGCATGCTCTGAACTTCAAGTTTTTCCAATATCTTTATACTAACTTCACATTATTAAAATTCTAAAAGAGTTTTCTGAATTTTTTTGGCCACCTGGGGAAAAATAACAGCATTTCCTAGACATAGTCATAACACCAGCACCAGTTTTAAATTTAAGTCATAAAGGATAATTTTTTTAACCACAAAATAAAAACTATCTGAACATATATCTTCCAAATCAGAGCAATACAAAGGAAATACAAGGAATTATTCCTAATTTTAATGATTTCACTATGCAGTTGAGAAGATAAAATATATAAACTTATAAAAATTCACACATCTCTCTATATTTAGTTTCTAACATGCTATCTCAGACCTTTAAGTGTTATGGGGATTAAGACACAAGAGAGGGAGAGCAGTCATAGAAGTGGTAGCTGGGGGCATGGGATAAGACCTGGGCCTCTTCTGTACAACCACAGTAGATTTACACAAGATTAAACATTAAATCAGCTTATGTTTATCTCTGTCTAGATAAGATTAAATCATAAGCAAAGCCAAATATGAAATTACTTTTCTCAATCCTTACTGAACTGCATTGGCAAGTTACTTTATCAGCCAATATTTGAAGATAAGACACATCTGAGAAGTTTATAAATATAAAAATCAATAAAAACATGAGACAAAAATGGAAAGACATAAAGATATCTATCTCTTATGAGCAAAGCATAAAGTAATGATAAACATGTCATTACTGTGCAACTGTTCATACAATACATTTTTAAATTAAGGGCCACACATTCATACTTCCTTATTCAAATATTCATAACATGTATTCAGAAATAGAGGTCTGTCCAGAAAAATTCCAACTGTTGTTACTATAATGAAAATAGTTTGCACAACATTGATGTAACCTGGCAGCCAAGGAGAGTGGACTAGAGTGTGCCTGTGTGGACCATGATGACTTCACTGTACTAGTCAGTGGGGGCAGTAGACACTGTTGAGTGAGCATGTGTACTGTGTGGCCGTGGCTTTCAAAAGGACTGAGCAAGTAGAGCAAGAATCTGCATCAAATGTTGCATTAAGCTTGAACATTCCTCTGTACAAAATACTTGGATGATTCAGAAGGTTACAGCTATGGGCAACTGGTCATTGGCAGCTTCATCACCACAACATATCTGCTCATGCATCACGTTTTGTGTAGAGTTTTTTGGTGAAACATCAAATCGCCCATGTGACTTAGCTCTGCTACAGCCCAGATTTGGCACCCTGTGACTTCTGGCTTTTTCCAAAACTAAAATCACCTTTGAAAGGGATGAGATTTTAGATCATCAGTGAGACTCAGGAAAATATGACAAGGCAGCTGATGGTGATTAGGGAGAACACTGTGACATTCCAAGGTGTCTACTTTGAAGGGGACTGAGGCCTATTGTCCTACCTAAAATGTTTCTTGTATCTTCTCCAATAAATGTTTCTATTTTTCATGGTATGTCATGAGATATTTCCTGGATATACCTCATATGTCAGTAATATAACTTAAGTTTTGTTTTTTTAAGTATTTTATTTGTTTATTTTTAAACAGAGGGGAAGATAGGGGAAAAGAAAGGGAGAGAAACATCAATGTGTGGTTGCCTCTCACGTGCCTCCTACTGGGGACCTCGCCCACAACCCAGGCATGTGTCCTAAATGGGAATCCAACCAGTGACCCTTTGGTTCACAGGCCATCACTCAATCCACTGAGCCACACCAGCCAGGTCCATAAGTTAAGTTTCTTTAACTTTCCAAGATATTACCACTGTAACAAGAATTGGGAAATCTAAGTTTTGTGGTAGACAATGGCTAAATCACTTAGCCTTTCTGAATTTTTTTCTTATGAAATATGTTAATGACATACATTTGAGGTAACAGATCTCCTATGCTGTTGTGAAAATCCTAGAGATTTGTAAATTTTCTAAACTTTGTAGCACAGATATAATACTGAAGAGCTATTATTAGTTGTCCCTCTATGTTGTCATTGCATATGTTTTCTTCTTAATTATAACAGCTAACCTATATTTGGCATTTAATGTATGTCAGGCTATTGAGAGATTTATGTGTGCTGTTTCTAGTGGGGGAAATGGGTGAAGGGTTTTCAGGAACAACTATAAAGGACACGTGGCAAAACCAAAGGGGAGGGTGGAATCAGGGGAGGGAGCTAGGGTTGGGGGGAAGTGGTGAGAGGAAAAGGCAGATGACTGTACTTGAACAACAATAAACAAATTCCTAAAAAAATGAAATACAATTAATCTTCAATTGTTATCCTTATTTTCCTACTATTATTTGGATTTTACATACAAGGAAATTGCTACATGATGCCCTTAGGTAATTCCCTGAGATTATACAGGTAGTGTGTGCCAGAGGCAGAATTTGATCCCAGTCTCTTTGACTCTAAAACTTGAACACAATTATTACACCATAATGTCGTCCATAATTTTGCACTTATTATATCTGATTTTGTTGAATTAAATATTAACTCATTTTTGCAATGGAATTTCATAATATTTAGGTTAAAGCTCTTCAAAATATTTGTTAAGTAATTTAAATTATTTTATATAAGTTTTTCAATTTAAAAAGGGATAAATTCTTGTTTCAGTACTGACAATCTATTAAGATGAATAAATGACAGAGTTAACTAATCACTGGCTCAACTAATTCTGGAGATAACTCACGTTTATGATCTGTGTGTATTATTGTTAATGCAAATATGCTCAAGGCTGATACTCATAGATTGGGTATTTTGTGTGGTTTGCTTCTTATTTAGTTGAAATAAAACCATAATATATAGAATCTGTTTTGTCTTCCTAATATAGATATTGTGAGGTGGCTATCAATTTAGTTCTTAGTTTATTTTTCTCAGATTGCTTTATTTGGACAAATAAATATATAAATATTAATTATTATTCATATTATTTCCTTACTTCTTGATTTATATGCATATATACAGCTCTACATTGAACATGTCAATTGTATATTCTCTTTTCAAAGGCACTTTTTTCTTCTGTCACTATAACTCATTTGATCTTTCTGTTCTTAAATTGCATTACAACCTGTAACCTACACTAGCATTAGATGTACCTTCCTTCTATTTTTTTACACATGCTTATATTTGTGTATTTTGTAGGCATATCTCTTTGTAATGCTTTTAAACATACACAGACATAAGCATATTCACATACATACAATTACAGGTATGGAATGTTATATATTATATTAAATTATTTTATCTTATTTTTTCCAACATGATAATGCATTCTGGAAATCCCTTGAAGTCAATGGATATGTTTTGTACTAATACTCTTTAATGGCTGCATAATATCTCATTTAGTAGATGTATGATATTTTTTCAATTATTCCTCTATTGATGGAATTACTGGGGCCCCACAGAAAGTATTGCAATAAACATATTTTACTTACATTTTAGCTATTTGTATTATAGTTGTTCTTAAACTAAAGTACAGTTGACATCCAATATTAGTTAAAGCTGTGTAACATAGTAGTTTGACCTTTATGTACTTTACAAGGTGATATTTAGCAACCACCTGTCAATATACAAAGTTATTATAATATTATTGACTATATTCCCAATGCTATACATTAAACCTTTGAGAATCATTTATTTTATAACTGAAAGTTTGTGCTTCTTTATCTCCTTCACCCTTTTTACCCATGTCCCCAACCCTTTCCCTTCTGGCAACCATCATTTTGTTCTCCATATTTACAAGTCTGTTCTTATTTTGTTTTATTTTGTTTGTTTTGTTTTTTACATTCCACATAAAATTGAAATCATACAGTACTTGTCTTTCTCTGTGACTTATTTCACTTAGCATAACATCCTATAGGTCCATTCATGTTATTGCAAATGGCAAGAATTTATTCTTTCTATGTCTGAGTAACATTTCCTATCTGATGTATCACATTTTCCTATCTATTCATCTTTTGATGATTACCTAAGTTGTTTTATATCTTAGCTTTTCTAAATATAGCTGTAGTGAATATATATATATATATATATATATATATATAATGAATTAATATTTTAGTTTTCTTCAAATACCCAGAAGTGGGATTATTGGGTTATATGGTAGCTCTATTTTTAATTTTTGGGGAAACTTCCACACTTTTTTCCATAGTGGCTACACCAGTTTGTATTCCCATCACAATGCATGAGGGTCACATTTCCCCACATCCTCACCGACATTGACACTTGTTATCTTTCTGATAAAAACAATTCTATTCTAAGAGGTGGGAGGTTTTATTTTTTCATTGTACAGTAAAGAGATTATTTTTCTTTCTATTCATTTTATCGAGTGACATGGGTTAATAGATTATATAAGATTGAAGTATACATTTCTATGATATGTGTCTTGACATTGCATATTGTGCCCAACTCTCAAAGTCAAATCATCTTGCATCATCACATGTTTGACACTCTTTACTCTTTAATACCCCACACCCTCCCCTTCTGTCTGGTAACTGCCACACTGTTGTCTGTGTCCATGACTTTTTTTTTCTTGCTTGTTCATTTCTTCCTTTCACACTTATGAATAAAATCATATGTATTTTTTAAACTTTTTTTGTCCTATTTCTCTAAGTGTGATATTTTAAGTATATTTTATTGATTATACTATTACAGTTGTTCCATTTTGTCTCCCTTTTTATCCCCCTCTGCCATGTAACCTACTTCCCTACAGCATCTCCTCCCCCTTACTTCATGTCATGGGTCATATGTATAAGTTCTTTGGCTTCTCCATTTCCTATACTATTCTTAACCTCCTCCTGTCTATTTTGTACCTTCCAATTGTGCTTCTTATTCCCTGTATATTTTTCCTCCATTCTCCCCACTCCCTCTCCCTTCTGATAACCCTCCATGTGATCTCCATTTCTGTGAGTCTGTTCCTGTTCTAGTTTGCTTAGTTTTGTTTTGTTTTTTTTTAGGTCCAGTTGTTGATACTTGTTTGTTGTCATTTTACTGTTCATAGTCTTGATCTTCTTCTTTTTCTTAGATAAGTCCCTTTAACATTTCATATAATAAGAACTTAGTGATGATGAACTCCTTTAACTTGACATTAACTGGGAAGCTCTTTATCTGCTCTTCCATTCTAAATGATAGCTTTGCTAGATCGAGTAATCTTGGATGTAGGTCCTTGACTTTCATGACTTCAAATACTTTTCTCCAGCCCCTTCTTGACTGCAAAGTTTCTTTTGAGAAATCAGCTGATAATTTTATGGAGCTCCCTTGTAGGTAATTGCATCCTTTTCTCTTGCTGCTTTTAAGATTCTCTTACCTTTAATCTTGGATAATATAATTATGCTGTGTCTTGGTGTGTGCTACCTTGGGTCCAGGGCCCAACTTTTTGGGGACTCTCAGAGCTTCTTGGATTTGTATGTGTATTTCCTTCACCAAATTAGGAGAGTTTTCTTCCACTTTTTTTTCAAATAAGTTTTCAATTTTGTGTTTTTCCTCTTCTCCTTTTGGCACTCTTATGATTCGGATGTTGGAATGTTTAAAGTTGTCCCAGAGTTTCCTAAGCCACTCCTCATTTTTTTTTTTTGAATTTTTGTTTCTTCATTCTGTCCTGGTTGGATGTTTATTTCTTCCTTTCATTCCAATTTTTTTATTTGAATCCCGGTTTCCTTTCCTTCACTATTGGTTTCCTGTATATTTTACTTTATCTCACTTTGCATAGCCTTTGTTACTCCCTTCATTTTGCAACTGAGCTCAATCAATTCTGTGAGCATCTTTATTACTAGTGTTTTGAACCCTGCATCAGATAGGTTGGCTATCTCCTCATCACTTTGCAATTTTTCTAGAGTTTTGATCTGTTTTTTCATTTGGGCCATGTTTCTTTGTCTCAGCATACCTGTTAAGTTGTAAAGGGGGAACCTTAGGTATTCACCAGGGTGAGGCAACCCACTTTGTTGTGTTGTGGTGCTGTATGTTGGGGAGGGGTCAGAGAAGGGACAATGGTGTTTGCTCAGCTCTTTCCCTGCTTTCACTCACTTCCCTCACTACCTACAAGTGAATTGCACCCCTGTGGTGCTGATTCCCAAGCAGGTGGTCTTGTATACATTCTATGACCCTGTGGGTCTCTCCAACATTGTCTCCTGTGAAAGTGATCATTTCTCCTGCCACCACAACACCCACAGGTTGTTACAGCCAGATTTTTTGAATCTTTCTTTTCCTGGCTCTGGAACCCTGGGTTGTAAGGTCTGTCTTGTTCCCCAGTTGTTCCTCCTTATCTATCTGCATGTGAATGTGGGACTGCCCAGTCTACCAGCTGTCTACCTTGCCACATGTCCTCTCTGCCCCAGCTACCCATCTTTGCCTCTCTTACCAGTCTGGATGCATGTTTCTTCTTTAACTCCTTGGTTTTTGGACTTCCATACAGTTTAATTTTCTGGCAGTTCTGGTTTTAACCATGATATTCTCAAGATCCATCCCTGTTTTTGCAAATGGCAGTATGTCATCTTTTCTTATAGCTGAGTAGTATCCCATTGTGCATATGCTGCATATGTACCACATCTTCTTTATCCAATCTTTGGATAGAACTTTGATATAAGTTCTATCCAAAGAACTTATATATATGACCCATATATGTGTGTCTATTGAGGGACACTTCAGTTGTTTGCATGTCTTGGCCACCATGAATATGGCTGCAATGAACATAGGGGTGCATATGTCTTTGCAAATACAAGTTTTCAATTTTTTTGATAGATACCCATAAGAGGGGTGGCTGCGTCATATGGTAACACCATTCTGAACTTTTTGAGGAACCTCCACACTGTTTTCCACAACATACCCATTTACATTCCTACCACAATCTCTTCAACATGTGTTATTTATTTCTTGTCTTGCTGATGATAACCATTCTACCAGTTGTGAGATGATATCTTGTAGTTTTGATTTGCATTTTCCTAATGGCTAGAGAAGTTGAGCATTTTTTCATATATTGTTGGTTACTTGTGTGTCTTCTTGGGAGAAGTTTAGGTCATATGCCCATTTTAATTGGATTATTTGTTTAGTGTTGTATAAGCTTGTTTGAGTTATATGAGTTCTTTATATATTTGGGGTATCAATCCCTTGTCATAGCTTTTCCCATTTTGGTTGGGACACCTTTTCCCATTTGGTTGGTTGCTTTTTTGTTTTGTCAGCGGTTTCTTTTGCTGTGCAGAAGCTTTTTAGTTTGATATAGTCCTGTTCATTTATTCTGCTTTATTTTTCTGGCATTTGACATTAAATTCACAAAGTCTTCTTCAATACCAAAATCCAAAAGTTTAGTACTTATGTTTTCTTCTATATAATTTACTACTTCAGGTCTTATGTTTAGGTCTTTGATCCATTTTGAGTTACCTTTTGTACATAGGAAGAAACAGTAGTCTAATCACTTGTATTTTTTTAATTCTTTGTTATAGATTCCCAGATATAAGATTGCTGGGAAGAAGAATAGTTATGCATATCTTATCTTTAAATGATGTTGACAGATTACTTCCCAGAAATACACAACAATTTACCTATCCATCAGCAATATTCGAATGTTTATTTGACTCTCCAACAGCCATAGGGCATTTTTGCACTTTAAAATTTTTTCAGGTAAGGAATTTCTCTAAGATTTGGCAAGATTTGTGTCTTTTCATCACCCTTACCTTCTGGAATTGGATGAGCACTTTCAACCTGCAGACTCAGGTGTTTCTTCAGTTACAGGCATTTTCTTCTGTTATTTGCTGAGGCTTTGTCTCTTGTTCATCCATTTGGCTGTCTCCTGATGGAATTGCTATCATATATTTGCAAAACTTTGGAGTTTATTACTTACCTTTAAACATCATAATTTGTATAAATTTTATATTTTTTATGACTTTAAATATCTTTACCACTTACTCTTCTAGACTTCTAACTTAAGTCTTGCAAATTACTATATTCTTTATGAAAAGTGAACAGAATATTTTTTCAATTACAGAGAACCATTTTAACATGATGGATTTAAACATTATGAGTGTTTCTCCTCCTCCTCCTCCATCTTCTTCTTCTTCTTGTCCTCCTCTCCTCCTCCTTCTTCTTCTTCTTTTGGTTGTTCAAGTTGTAGCACCATGGGAAAGATGCTAGTGCTCTATTTTCTTAGAGATTCATTGTAATTATTTCTTACACTTCTCTAACTCTGGCTATCAGATGCTATCATGTTGCTATCATTTACTTTATGAAAATGTTAAAATATATTGAAAGTTATAAAGGCTAATATAATTACTGACTATGTGCCACCAGTATACATTTTTCAATATGTTTCACATTTCTTTCAGATCTTGATTTTTCTTTTTTAAATAAACATATTGTAATTAATCTACCATATATACTTATTCCCAGTCTCAGACTCATCTTTTGTCCTAAAACACAGGTAAAAACACTCCTGAATTTTATGTTTATCATTTGCATAAATTGTGGTTTGATTTTTATTAAATAACTACTAAGTTTTAAACAGTATGTGGCCTTTTGGGCTTTTTTAAAATCATGTGAGTGTGTGTATTTGCGTTTGTGAATGTGCATATCATCACACTGTACATTCTGTCATATTATTTTTTGAAGTTGATATTTATATGTTAATTCATATAATTCTTTCAGTAATTTCAACCTTTTTATTAATCATCACTCTAGTATCTTACAAATTAAGACTGTTTCCAGTGGTTTGTAATACATACATATCTTCAATAAACATTTTCTAAATAATAATTTCTCCAGGTGGTCATAACTAACAGAGCAATTGCTGAATTGCTGAATATGCACATTTTCAACACTACTAGATATTGCCATCCACATTGCTCTCAAGTAGTTAAACCAAATTACATTCTGACCAACAGGGTGTGAGAATGCCTCCTGTTCCATCTCACTGCCAGGAATCCTTGTTTCCAGACTAATTTTACAAGTCTGATATTTGTAAAATGTTACTGCCTATCAATTCCCATTTGAATTTCCTTGATTTCTAGTTAGCTTGAGCACATTTCTTATGATTTAAGAATATTTGGTTAGTTGTATTCTCTGTAAATTCCTCATCCAATTTCAATTTTGGAAAGTGTTTTTCTCTATCTCTATCTATATATCCATATACCTCTGTATCTATATAGATATAAAGATATATATATCTTTGTATCCCTCTACCTCTATCTCTCTATATATAGAGAGATATATAGATAGAGAGTGTGTGTGTATATATATATAACCGTACCTTTATTAGTTTTTGACTGAGATATTTCAAATCTTTTTTACTGTACATTTTTATCTTATATATTAGATGAGTTCTTTATAAACAATATTTTATACAGTCTGACAATCAATATTTTAACATGTTGCTTGTGAGTAATTTTATATCACTCCTTAATTATTCTTACTTACAGCTTCACGTCCTCTAAATGAGTCAGGACCAATCCTATTTCAGATAACTTCCTTAGAGTTATGGCTTTCACTCCCATTTGTGCTACCAGACCCTGAGAGTTACTGTTTTTTGCTTGTTTCACTTATTTATTTAAAGTGGAGATTTGGTGCCATATATGTTTCTGTTTATCTTTCCTCAACCAGGTATACGTGTGAGCTAAACTCTTTCTAAGATATGTGGTTACAGTACATGCCCCAGGAATGCTTCAAAATGGTCACCAGACTCTTTTTCTTTAAGTAAAAGGAAACATAGTATTCTAGCTGTCTTATGTCTTATGTCTCCATGTCTTATCTACTCGTTGCACTTCATAACTCTCTGGTTTAGGAGCCCTGAAAGGATTAAGCTGCCATCATCACACAACTCCCTGTTGTTGGGAACTGCCCTACCTGCTTTCAGAAGCTGTAACCCCCTGTGACTAAGGCTGAGTAAAGGACCTTGGAACCATAAGCCACTAAGGAAATAAAGCCTATCGTCCTGGAGGGGCACCACCTCTGCCCCCTTTACTTCACCCTTCTTGGCCCTGGGTGGATGACTCGTTAGCCAATGATGGGTAAGATTCCTTAAGGAAGGGATGACCTAAGACAGACATGGTCATGAAGCAACCCTCAGGGAAGGACTTGGGGGGCTATAGAAAAAGGAGGTAATGGATCCTCATCCCTCAGCTTTGACATAGCCCAAGTCCTCATTCTGTCTGCAAGAAGCCTCCTAATATCTTGACTGCCCTACTTCCCCTGCCTGATTAAAGCCTGAAACAATGTCAGAGGGCAGTGCAGCCCTGGGCATGAATGGGTGGTTCCCTGAGGGCAATCAAGCCTAAGAAAGAATGCATAGAATCCTGTGAAACTTGCTTTGCTAATACCCTCAATTTAAATGGTAAGGGTTCAAGCATAGAATGACTTGTTTTCCCAAAGTTTTATGGCCCTGTAGCTAACTGACTGTGGCTCAGAATAAGCCCTCATAGTTCTTTGAATGTTATCTACTGTTTGATCATTACTGCCTGACAGTGATTGATGAACTTTACCTGTATTCCTGTGCAAATTGAACCCAATAAAAGCCCATTGAGGAACAGGCTCCTGGCCCTTCTCCTTTGAGAGATTGGCTACCTTTCCTCCCCAAGCAGATCATGTCTTGGTGGACTTATTCTCATCTGTGGTGGATGGGGAGATGCTGGGGAGGTGCTGTCCCCCCACACTCTATGAGACTTCATTTTAAGGTGATATATTGGACATGTGAGAATTGTCTTATAAATTATATGAATTGTGGCATGATATATTGAATTGATGTTTTCTCAACTTATAAAACACATATAAAGGTATGATATACAAGACAATTGAAACTTGTAGTTCTCTAAATAACTATACAGCATATAATATGGTGAATATACTTCCATTATTTAATCTGAGTAAAAATTAAATGATCAGGACCCAAACACACACCTAAAGAGTCAGAATCAGAATTTGATTTAAAGAAAGAAATTCAACTACATAGTTAAATTTAAGTATTACATATTTATAACATGGTTGGAAAAATTCAGCTTAACTGAAATCTACCCAAGTACAGGTCTCAAAACAGGATAATGTTTGAAACCTTTGAGCTTAAATTCTGCCTATGTGACTCATTACATTGATAATTTAAGAGAATAGCATCCTCAAGCCTGGTATACTGTATGCAAAATGAAAATAATCACACTGCTTTATAGAAGGCATTGCATATCATATACAGCAAAATATGGGACACAATGTCTGGCTAAGGATTCAGTAAATCATAGCTAGCTAAACCCTGAATCTTCAATAAACATTTCAATTTGCAAATTACTTTCTAAATGTAAATTGTGTTTTCATCAATTTTGATTTATAATAAATTATGAAACTATAAGTTAGTGCTGTATACTTTTAGCATCTGTGGTGCTCATTCTCACCTGTTGTACTGTACCTGTTCCCACCCCCCAAAAAGCTGCAATCAAATATAGTCGGGATTCCAATACATACATAATCAGTATCATGATGATAAACAGAGTTAACTATTACTGACAAGTGTCAGCAATGATCCTAAATGAAGATATTTTAAATCGAGTCAAATAGTTAAAACAAATCAAGTTGAGGCAGGTCACAGCATAGGAAGAACTCTGAGACTGCAATACTGTTACTGCTCAGTGTCTAGCATCCTGATTGCCAGGAAATGCCTTTTACCAATTAGGTAGATTAAATAGTAAACTGAGGCAGGGAGGAGGAAGGAGACAGGTCTCACATGCTAACTCAGCAGTCCTGAGCCTGGTCTGACAATATTGCCAGTTGTTCCAATATCACAATAAACACTATATTAGCAAGAAAGAAGGGAAGTCCTAGAAATTCTATGTAGCATTTCCACTGTCTGGGAAAGAAAGTCTTGAAACTGTGCTTTCATCCCAAGGCCTGAATGTGGGAGAGGCTCCATGGTGCCCAAAGAAGCCCATAAAACAACTTTGGTTAATTGTCTACCTCTGGTCACTATCTGTTTTACGAGGGAGTCCCTGATGCTTGCAGAAAGAGCCCAAAAATAACTTTGGAAAGTGCCTCAATTTTAATTAACTGCCTCCTGTCACATATTTGTTTTATAACAAGATGAACAAATGGAGTCTGGAGCAAGATAAGGATTCGAGCTAACAGACACCCACACATCCCTAAGTTTGGGTAGTCACATTCCCCCAGGAAAGCTGGCACCACGTTTACCCATTAATCAATATGTAACATTTTTTCTTCTATTCCACCAACTATATAAGTCCTCAGAACAAAGGATGCTCTCTCTCTCTCTCTCTCTCTCTCTCTCTCTCTCTCTCTCTCTCTCTCTCTTTCAGGGGCTTGGAGATCTCTTGGTGCTTTTGGCTCTCGGGCCACCAGGCCTCTGGCTGCCCAGGGGCTTGCCACCCTGGTCTTCAGCCGCTCTTGCTTTTCTCACCCTGCTTTGCCCTGAAACTTTGTCTTTCACTCCCTAGTCCACCCAGTCCTGTTCTTTTCCATGGGAACAGGCCACTAATAAACTGTTTACATGCCAATAGATCTGTAATTTGCTGATCTGTAATTATTTATACGCATCAGCAAGAAGAACCAGGCCTCTCCCATCAACAAAGTCAGTACTTCTTTTTTCATATCATGCTCAGCATATTGTACATGAAAAAAAATTCTTAGGGAAGTCCATGCTGTAATAAAAAATTGTTGACAGTGAATACTTAATACAAAACTCTCACAAATATTGACTTTCCTTCCATTTACTCCATGCACTAATTAGATTTTATGTCTGTGTTAGAGAATTTTTGCTGTTAAATTAATTTAAAGCTTGTTTCAAGTGCTTATAAAAACTATTTAAAAACTACCTTTTTTCTATATCATTCACCTTATTATGTTTACTTTATGCAATATAATGCATTCTTGAATAGAGCATAATAATTTACAAATCATTTAGCAAATGATGTGAGCTTCAAATAATTATGACATTTTACCTAAGTTTTAATAAAAACATAATGTGAAATTTTGAAAGTGTATCCAGAGAATTCAACCTATAATAAAAGAGTAGGTAAATAACTATGTATTTTAAAAATGTGCTAAAAAATGGGAACATTAACTCCAAACTTCTCTAAATTTAGGTGACTACTTTTCTTCATCTCTTCTTTAAATGTAGGTAACCTTCAAATGTCTACTTACAGAAAAAAAGATTATTCTAGTATTAAAAACTTATTCTACCTATGTGACCAATATCAATATAAAATTACTATTTTATTTTGGTTAAAATAAAAATTTTATTTATTTAAGTTCTCAAAATCAATGTTGAATACATTTTATAAAGATTGGGGTCTAACTCTGCTATCTAATAGTGCTGGGGAGGTGGCCAACTTTCAAAATATTACATGAAGAAATGAAACCAGTGATTTTAAAAAGTCTGCAGCAGTTAAGCAGACATGTTTAAAGAAATGCAAAATGAGAAACAGATGGAACTTGGCATCTCCAAGTTTATGAAATAATAAAGAAAATTATTTCCACCAGAAAGAAGCTTAAAAATCAAGAAAATACCTTGTTTACTAATGCACTCTCTAATATGTATTTTTTATTTGATTAATACTAATTTTGGCAAATGGACTCTCCAGGTTGATGATTGATTTTATGATGGAACTATAAATTGAACCATAGTCCTGAGAGACATAAATAAAAAAGGACTCCTTCAACATTGTCATAAATATTTAACAGATGTTTACCACTGGCTTCACAAATTAATGTTCATTGGTGATTAAATGAAATAGAGGTTAAAAAGTAAAAGATAGAACTAGTACATTATTTTAGAGCTTAATGGAATAATATGTAAATTGTAAAAATGGTGTTGGACTTCAAAATATTAAGCTAAAATAATTATATCTTAAAATACCTCCTAAGAATTTCTTCTTATCCTAAAACCTTTTCACTTTAAAATAGGATTTGAAATTATCTAGAACAGATTAACATTCTAAAAAGACATAGAAAATTACAGAAATGAGAAGAAAAAAGAAGAGGAGAAGGAGAAAAGGAGAAGAAGAAATAAAAAGGAGAACAAAAGTAAACATGAAGAAGAAAGCACATTTAAGATGAAGACAAAATCTTGAAGGGATAAAATTATGCCAGAATTAATGGATTATATAATGTTAGAATCAGAAAATTGAACCTCTTCATAAAGATTTAGCAAAAGAAAATGAAACAATTAAAAAATTATCAATCTGTTATAAATTGGGAAACTGAAAGTATCTCAGTTAAAAAAACTAGTAGGATGTCATCCTATCTTAACACCATGAAATATTCTTACAATAAATTTAAGATAACTAAATATATAAATCAATGGTATGTTATATATAAAGTTTATAACATTATAACATATATAAAGTAACTAAAAGTTTAAGAAAAATGTATTTTGGAAACATTTTTATTCAAAAAATCTATTTTTCTTTACTTCGAACAGTTTATTACCATCCCTTATTAATTGCAGGGAACTTTTACTGAGATTTCAGAACACTTACATTCCAAGATAAGCTACTTAAATAACCATCTCAATTATAATCCTACAAATATAAATATATTAAAATTCTTCAAAAATGGTATTTAATTCTTTCCCAAGGCTATTTTTCATTGCTATTTTTAGAGAGAGGAAGGAAGAGAGAGGAACTTCAGTGCAAGAGAGAGTCAATGATTGGTTGCCTCCTGTCTGCACCTGGATTGGGGACTCAACCCGAAACTTAGGCATGTGCTTTGACCAGGAATCAAACTCTATACCTTTTGGTGATGGGGCAACACTCCAACAAACAAAGCTACACTGGTCAGGGCTAAAATTCTTTCCTTAAAACACTGATTGTCAACATTTTCTTATACATTTAGGAAAGGCTGCCAATTATTCTTATAAAATTGTTATGAATTTTTCATACTTTTAGAAAAATTATACTTATTGTTCAAACTTTATCCAAAATAGATAAAATTTCATTGTATGTTTACTGGTCCTACAGTAAATCTAAGAAACATCCTGTTGGGCAAGACTAAAGGCAGGAAGTCAATTACCTCCACATAGAAGAAATTAAAAATTTTTAATTGAATTTTCTTATACTCAGTCACTATTCTTTCACCTTTTGATCTTACTTGCATTTGAGGCCTCTTCTCTCTTTGCAACACACACATTTTTACATACATAAACCAGTATCTGTACAACTAAAATATTGAAAGCTATGGAGAGTCATGCAACTACCATAGAAAGACTGAATTTTACCAGGCTGCATCCCACCCTTAAGTCAGCTCTATGCCTGTTTACTTAGCTGTGTAGCCACAACATTCTCTGACTAGCCTGTGTATAGTTGGATTCTCACTGGAGAAAGATAATAGCATCAAGCCACTTATAATCAGAGCTAATAGGAAAAACTCAAAGAGGTCATAGAAAACAATCTAATTGAATAATAAATATATAATTTAGGTATGTCAAACAAGATGACAGGAACAAAATCTGAGATAGAGATAAGAAAATCATGTGATCCAGTTACTGGAGTTACATAAATAATAAAATACCTATAATAAATTTGTACTAGAAGCATATTATATGGTGGAAAAATAGACGATGATATGAAGAGTCTGATTAAAGTACTGAACCTATTAAGTAAGAAAATGGAAACCATAGGCTTGGAAAACTCAGCATGCAAAATTAACTGAGTTTGGTTTAAAAGATTCAGAAAAGCAGAGGTATGGTTAGTCATTTTGGAAAACAAATTTATAGAAAATACAAAAATTTAGTCAAACACATAACAGAAGAAAAGAAGAAACTAATCAAGAACATTAGAGACATAAAAGAAACACTGAAAAGATCTAATGTATGTAATTCAGGAAAATGTAGCTCTAGAATGGGAGGAGAAAATGAATGTGGTAAAAAGATATGTGAAGACAATTGCTGAGAATTTTCCAAAACCAATGAAAGACAGCAATCCACATAACTGAGAGTATTCTGTTGCTTCTTAGCAGTATAAATATGTAAAACAGACCATATAAATTTTTAAAAAATATTATGAAGTTAATATAAAGTTCAGAAAGGCCACTTACTATCAAAGATAATAAGAATAACTCTTAAAGTTCAGGTAATATATTACTTTTAAAAGAGCAACAAAACAGATTTCTAACTATCCTTTCCATACTTTCCTTTAAAATCTATTTTTTGTATTGAATTTGAATTTCATACTAGCTATATTGTAATGCCAAAAAGGATATACTGTTGACAATGCATTTCTTATTTTTTGTATTATATTAATTATAAGCCAAGAGAAGATTTACTTTAGATAAAATGAAAATGTACTACAAATCTTTATTGTTTGACTTCCCCAATTAGCACTCATATTTGTTCAATCCTTTAATTTTGTATTTTTTGTTTATCCACAATATACCATTGCTCAGAAGATAAACTCTTCAGGTTACACTGCATGTTTCCTGTCTTTACATGTGGCTTTATAATTCAATCTATGTTTCTAGACCTACATGAGTCTTTCTAATCAAAAGAATGTACAGCTGGCCCTCCAATACATGGGCTCTGCATCTGTGGATTTAACTAACCACATATTTGGGAAAAATGTTACATGTTGCTGACATGTGGTATGCAGTTAGTCTTGTGATGCTTATGTCTGTACTGAACATGTACAGACTTTTTGTCATTATTCCATCAACAGTACAGTATAACAACTATTTACATAGCCTTCACATTATCTGGAGATGATTTAAAGTAAATGAGGATGTGCAAAAGGTTATGTGCAAATACCATGGCCATTTTATATTATGGACTTGAGCACATTGTCAATTTTGGTATTCTTGAGGATTCTGCTAATACCATAGGATAACTGTAATTTATAACCATCATTTGGCAAATTTGCATTTTTAATATGTATCATACCCATAGGAACTATATGTAATGTCATCATATTAAATTACTTTGTTTAAAAATGCTTAAGAAAACACATGCACATGTGTGTACAAGCACACACACAGATGAACACACCTGCCAGAAGAAGCACTGAATTAAGAAAAGAACAAACCTCTGTTTCTCAGTTTGCCTCTAAATCTTGCATGGGCTACTTAGAGAAGGGTATGGTTGACTTTCCCTGAACTTTCTTTTCCTCAAATGTTAAGAGAGAAGAAGGGGTTGGTCTCTAATGTTTACTCTGTTTTGTTTTGTTTTCTAGCTCAGGTGGACTAATTTTACCAGACTTCACATTTCCAGGCTAAGTAAGATATAATTGGAGTGTTTTGTGTTGAAAGAGATAATGACAGTAATCAATGCATTTGTTTTCAGATCAGTTTACTTTCTCCTATGTACTATTGAACTGGAAGAACACAGGGCAATACATTGTACATTTCACCTCTTAAAATAAATATGCACAGGGATAAATAGAGATTTACTAAAGACTATTCTTAATGAAAATTGCAGTGGATCTAATTCCATCAGGGTTTCAGTCATTCAGAATTTTATCTAAGGTGACAATGAGCTGGCCTGATGATCTCATCCCTAGAGAAAGCTGGGCTAGGAGACAGCCCAAGGTCATTTCTATCAAGTACAAGCTATGTGCTAATACTGAGAAGAAAAATAAGCAACAGTGAATTTTTTGGCATAAACATTCTAGCACCACAATTATACATAATGTGAAAGTTATGATATGAACATAATTTATGCATATATTAATAAGTATTACCTTTTCCATGCTTTAACCTTGAACTATAGCTAAGATATTTTCAACATAATTTTGCTGGGAAATAAGCATATATATATATATATATATACACACACACACACACACACATATATACACACACACATATATCTTATATATACATATATATATAACAATTTGCAAGTGGTATTTTAAACTTACATCATTTAAGCCACCTCTTAAATAATGTTATCTTATACAATTTATAACAATGATAATGTATTTTTTAAAATCATGTTTATTTAGTACTTGAATTTTACTACTTAAGACTTGCTTCATAGTTCGTAGAGCTGACTGTGCTTGTGTGTTTGGGTGGCTCCAGAAAACACGTCCTGTGCCCAGATATGTGCCCTTCTCTGCTTGTTGAATACAATTCACTCTACAATTATGGAGAAATGTTAAAGTATGTTACTGGAAGAAATAACAGTTTGCCTTAAAGTTAGGTTATATAATTATCAATATCAAAATCAGGGAAGCAGTGGTTTGTATGTCTGTAATCATCAAGAAACAACTTTTCCCCAGCTCCTTGTACTAGATGGAGTCTGGTGAATTGTTTCTCCCTCTCTCTCTTTAGTCCTTTATCTCTCATCTCTCTCTCTCTTTATCCCCTCTTCTCCTCAGCTTTTCTTTCTATATGTCTTTCTCCTTTCAGCTTATTTCTTTATTCTTTTTTAAAGTTTCTATGTAACAATTCTGTTCCACTTCACAAGGTAGAATCATTTCAAATGCCCAAATAACAAGTTAATATCACCCCAGACAAAGATCACTGGGAATTCACATGTAGTTGAAGATGTTGGCTTTAATTATTGTCTCAAGAGAAAGAACACTCACCATGGGGTGTTTTACTATGAAGATGGTAGAATGAAATTTTCATAGAAGTGGGCTTCTGTTTGGTCAATTTAAGATGAGTTCAAGGAAGCCGGGAAGAAGTGGCAATTGATCTTTTTTATTTTTTTTAAGATTTTATTTATTTATTTAGAGAGAGGGAAAGGGATGGAGAAAGAGAGGGAAAGAAACATCAATGTGTGGTTGCCTCCCATGTGTCCCCTGCTGGGGACCTAACGTAGCAAGCAACCCAGGCATGTGCCCTGACTGGGAATTGAACCACTAACCCTTTGGTGGGCAGGCCCGCATTCAATCCACTGAGCTACACCAGCCAGGCCTGATAATTTGTTCTTAGTCATTCTCCCCTAGAAGGAAGGAAGACTGCACAGAAGCTAAAGCTGTAATTGGGAAAGAAGCAGCAGTTGTCCCTGTTAATCAGGATAGAGATGTGTTTGGCCATTTTATAGCTTAGACATAGTCTATGTTTTGTCTGTTCAGACAGGATTACAGAGTGCCTGGTTTCGTTTGAATCCATCACAGTCAAAGGGGACAGAGTACAATTGATGTTGGTGTTCTGTGCAATTATTAGGTTTGCCAGAACATTTCCTTTTTGAGAGTGCCAGACCAGCTCTAGCTTTCAGGGTATGTTTTTCTCATTATCATTATCAAGTGATGAATTTTAAACAGCCCCTCCCTCCAGACAGCCTACTGGTTAAAAGCATATACTCTTGAACCACACTGCTCAGTTTGATTGCCTACTCAGTCTGTCATTTACTAAGTACATTGCAGAACATTTACTTAAATTATTTGTACTTTATTCCTTTCAACTAAATATTGGATAGAAGAGTCACTCCTTCATAATGTTATTGTGAAAGTTAAATTAGTTAATACATGTGGAGAAGAGTGTTTAGCTCACAGTAATACCTAGCATGGTAGCTGGTATTATTTCATTAGTTTTCCTCTCCACAAGTAAGCACTGGAATTCCCAAAGAAATGCCCATGTCATGGAGAAATCCTGTTTCTGAACTCAGTTCCAGATGGTTCAAAATCCTCAGCTCACAGTCTGGACCCCATGTAGTTTACTGGCTCCTTCATGGCCCTCTTTCCTCATTTAGCTTGTTCAGCTCCACCACTTGCCTGCACTCAGTCATCTTCATAATAATGGTTATGGTGACTCTCATGACCCACAAAGGCTGGCAGGCATCTACAAAGAAGGACGACTGTCATTGCCTCCTACCAATCACACAGAGTCTCATCTCTCCTCTTTAATTGTTAACCTTTTCCTTTTACTGGCTACAGTGTTAATCTACTATAGCCATTTAGATTGTAGAATCACAACACCTGATCAGGCCTGTCCAGTAGGTAAGAAGTAGTACCTAACTTTTATTTTTTAAGTATATTTTATTCATTATGCTGTTACAGTTGTCCCAATTTTTTTCTTCCCTTTATCCCTCTTCTGCCCTGCACCACTCTTCCCTCCAGGATCTCCTCCTCCTTAGTTCATGTCCATGAGTTGCACATATAAGTCCTTTGGCTTCTCTATTTCCTGTAGTATTCTTAACCTTCCACTGTCTTTTTTATGCCTACCAATTATGATTCTTATTCCTTGTACCTTTTCCCATATTTTTCCTTCCCCTTCCCCACTGGTAACCCTCAGTATGATCATCTCTGTAAGTCTGTTCCTGTTCTAGTTGTTTGCTTAGTGTTTGATTTTGTTTTTTAGGTTTAGTTGTTGATAGTTATGAGTTTGTTATCATTTTAGTGTTCTTAGTTTTTGACCTTCTTTTATTTTTTAGATAAGTCCCTTTAACATTTCATATAACAATGACTTAGTGATGATGAACTCCTTTAATTTGACTTTATCTGGGAAATGCTTTATCTGACCTTGCATTGTAAATGATAACTTTGCTCGATAGAGCAATCTTGGATGTAGGTCCTTGACTTTCATGACTTCAAATACTTCTTTCCAGCCCCTTCTTTCCTGCAAGGTTTCTTTTGAGAACTCAGCTGATGGTCTTAGGGGAACTCCGTTGTAGGCAACTGTGTCCTTTTCTCTTGCTGCTTTTAAGATTCTCTCCTTATATTTAATCTTGGATAATGTAATTATGATGTACCTTGGTGTCTTCCTCCTTGGGTCCAATGCCTTTGGGACTCTCTGGGCTTCCTGGCAGTCTATTTCCTTCACCAGATTGGGGGCATATTCTTTTATTATTTGTTCAAATATGTTTTCAGTTTCTTGCTCTTCCTTCTCTCCTTCTGGCACACCTATGATTCAGATGTTGGAGCATTTGAAATTGTCCCAGAGGTTCCTAAGCCTCTCCTTATTTTCTTGAGTTCTTGTATCTTCATTCTGTTCTGGTTGGATGTTTATTTCTTCCTTTTTTCCAATTTTTTATTTGAATCCCTGTTTCCTTCCCTTCACTATTGGTTTCCTGTATATTTTTCTTTATTTCACTTTGCATAGCTTTTGTTTCTCCCTTCATTTTGTAACCGAGCTGAATCAATTCAGTGAGCATCTTGATTATCAGTGTTTTGAATTTTGCATAGGGTAGGGTGTCTATCTCCTTGTTGCTTAGCTCTTTTCCTGGAGTTTTGATCTGTTTTTTTCATTTGGACCATATTTCTTTGTCTTGGCATAGCTGTTATGTTGTAAGGGGAGGTGACTTAGGTATTCCCCAGGGCAGGGAAACCCTCTTCGCTGAGTTGTGGCATTCTGTCTGTGTGAATAATTCTTTAACTCCTTAGTTGTCAGAATTCCATGCAGTTTGATTTTCTGGCAGCTCTGATTGTTTATTGTTTTTAAATTGGTTGCTAGCCATCTTTTGGTTGTGTGAGGGAGTGAATTGTTTCTACCTATACCTTCATCTTGGCAGGAAATCTACCTAACTTTTATGACAGGATAATTTTGATAGACATTCATTTGTATAACAGTTTATGTAACTTTCTTTTTTTATTTTTTTGCCAGAGAGTCTTCATAATTTCCCACTTTTGTGGCTTAGTAAGGTAAGAAACAGAGGCAACATTAGGTTGAAACTCTTACCTACTTTTATTAAAATGTAAACTGACTGATTCAATTTTTGGGGGTGCTTGTGGGGAGCATACGAAATGAAGAATACCTCTTATGAACTCTGTAATGGGGAGAAATGGTGTCATGAATGAGAGACAGAAATATCTGTTGATTCTCTGAGCAATGGGAACACTCACACTATGCTAGGGGAGTGTCCCAAGAAGTCGGTATGTAGCACCTTTGGTGAAGATTCTTGCATCTCACATACAATGTGGAAGAAAATGTAGTTTTTAGACCTGAGAGACTGAGACAGAGGACAGCTCAGTCATAACCATTAGAATTTAAGTTATTAAAATACACATTCCATGAGGTTAGGCCCTTGACCTTTGTTGAGTGAACACCATATACTCAACAGGAAAACAGTTCCCAATACTGATTCTAGTAAGTATTAGAAAAATGTGTTTTAGTCAATACATTCGTGAATGATTAATTCGATCTCCAACACTTTTGCACCAATTAACTGGAGGTAGGGTAGAGAATTTGTAGAGTGGTGGGATGGATATACTATTAGAAATTTGGTCCCTTTCAAAGAAAAGAAATAAATTCATTATTCCATGGCTGCCTTGGAATGTGTGTTTAGAAACATATCCACCACACACTTGTGGATATGTATAAGGTCACTCAGATCACCTTCCCAGAACAATAACAAAAATTAATAATGTGCATGTAAAACAGAGCCCTGCTATTAAATTATATATCCCCAAACAAAATAACAGTGACAACAGCCGCACCAGAACTAGTACAATTTCCACTCTGAGTGCACTCTACTGCAGTTGTATTCTTTGCTATAAGTGATGTAGTCATAGATAAAGCTAATTTTCTTTTCTTCGTTATTTTTTTTTATTTTGGTCATGTCAGACTAAGTAATGGCATTATCCTGACTAGGTCATGCTTTCTCATGCCTCTGTGCCTTTCAACATGCCTCTTCCTAGGCTTAAAGGCCTTCCTACCATGTGTACTTGCTAACTTCCAATTCACAGCTCATGATACATAGACTTCTTATACTCCAAGAAACTTTTCTTGGAAAACAGTTTTTAGAGGAGAGATATTGTAAACACATTGGTAAGTGTCTGAAACAAAAGCTAAAGAAAGAAAAGGAATAGAAAAGAAGGTTTAAGTAAGTAATAAAATTGTTTTCAATTTTGCCTATGCTTCTCTACAGTCAACTTAAACATTTTTAAAATTGTGTAGTATATTTTATATGATATTTAATTGTATAATTCAAATATCTTCACTGATATTAATCTAGGTGTTAATATCTAGATCTCCTTTTCTTGAGGTGAAATTATGAAAGGATGAATTTTTAAAGTGTAATGTATTAAGAATGGGAGAGTTGCAGAGAAAATTGTATATTAATATCTACTCAGATTATTACATTAAGTAATACAATCATAATTTAAAGAATAGCACCCATAAAAACTCACAATTGGTCACAATTTTAGCATTCTGTGCTACCACTTTATGTTTAGTATTCTTTATTTCTATTAACATCATTATTTTTTTCTTTGAAGCAATCATACTGTCAATAAAATTTAACAACTGATAAACTTCCTACCCCTCAGAGTGTTAACTCTCTTCTGTTAGTTGAAAATAATTTGTTATATACATGAAATGGTCAAAGGTAATTTTAATATGTTAACATTACAAATTAAATTTTATTAATCTATCATCTACCTATCTACCCCACCAATGATGTTATCTTTATTGGGATAGGTATTGTTAATAATTATTAGAGAAAATTATTACCATAGTCTTTGAATGTATTCTTCAATCCTTATAACATTATGCAGATCATTATTGCCCTAGGATAAAATTCATTTAAAAAGATAAATTAGGTTTCTCCCAATCTTACCTTCATAAGAAAGTTTTAAAGACACCTAATACTGATATTCTAAATGGCCAATCAACATCAAATAGTATTTTCACTGGCTGGTGTGGTACAGTGGGTTGGAGCATCAGCATCATCCATAAACCAAAAGGTCACAGGTTCATTTCCTAGTCAGGGCACATGTCTAGGTGGAAGGTTGGATTCCTCTTCTGGGCATCTATTAGAGAAAACTAATCAATGTTTCTCTCTTGAATCACGTTTCTTTCTCTTTCTCTCTCCATCCCTTCCCTTCTCTCCAAAATCAATTAGTGTGTCCTTGGGTGAGGCTAAAAAAATTTAAAAAGTTTTCAGGTTCAATTCCCGGTCTGGGCACATACCTAAGTTGCAGGTTTGATGCCCAGCCAGGGCGTATAGGGAGAACACTGATCAATGTTTCTCACATTGATGTTTCTCTTTCTTTTTTTTTCTCCTTTCCTTTCTCTCTAAAATTGGATATATCCTTGGGTGAGGATTACAAAAAATCAACCAGTAGATTCTTCACTTACTGACTACAGATATTTTCCATGCCATAAACATTTTCAATTTCCAGTTTTAAATAATGGTCAGTGTGATAGTTAATTTCATGTATAAATTTGGCCAGACCTAAGTGCAAAGATATTTGGTTACACATTAGTCTGGAGGTTTCTGTGTACATTTTTTTTAATGAGATTAACATTTACATTGCTGGTCTTTGAGCAAAGCAAATTAACTCTTTATGGTAGTATGAGTGGGCTTTATTCAGTCAGTTGAAGACTTTAACAGAAAATTATTGACCTCCCCCCAAATAAGAAAGAATGCATCCAGCACACTGTTTTTGCAGTTGTACAGCAACTCTTCTTCTTGTTTCCAGCCTGCTGCTCTATACCACACAAGCATCCTGTTGGTTCTATTTTTCTGGAGAACCCTGATTCATATACTCGGTTGACCAAAAAAGTTTTTTTTTCATAAAATGGCTCTAGTTGTCTTTAAGTTCATTCAAAACAGTTTTGTTACATTGTATTGTGACAGCTGTGATATCAGCCTGCATTAAAAACAAACATCAAAATTGGTGAATTTTTGTGCAGCCATTTTAATATTGAGGATGTAAGAAAATCAGCAATCTTTTATTATTTCAAGAAAGGTAGAAATACAACTGAAACACACAAAAAAGATTTGTGCAATGCACGGAGAAAATGCTGTGACTGATCAAATGTGTCAAACGTGGTTTGCAAAGTTTTGTGCTGAAGATTTCTCACTGGATAATGTTCCATGGTCGGGTAGACAAGTTGAAGTTGGTAGCAATCAAACTGAGACACCAGTTGAGAACAATCAATGTTATACCACATAGGAGATAGCTGACATATTCAAACTATCCAAATCAATGAAGATATTGGTGAAAGTGAAAAAACATCTTTAATGGAAAAAAATTGAACTTTTTGGCCAACCCAATAATAAGTAAAAAAATGGTCTAAATCCAACTCTAATTATAGTGCTTTATGAAGGCAAGGGTGTGTGTGTTTGTGTTGGTGTTTTCAGATGGATAGGTAAAAGTTGGGGTAATAGAATACTAAATATTAGTCAAGGGAAAGAAGAAAAGAGAGGAAGCTATGCGTGTTTAAATTCTTAGTTCCCACATAGAACTAACAAGGATCAAGAGATAGACTGTTTTCCCTGGTTGCAAAATCCTATTCATTGACCTGACATAGTTTAAACTACAACCTAGGAAATTGTCCAGCATATTTACTACTTCATTTCTATGCAACACTAATTTCGTCTTTCTCTCCAAAACTTTAAAAGACTTCTCTAGAAATACAATCTGTTGTCAAACTGGGGACTGATGAATAATTGTAGATTTGTGTAAGGGCACTGTACATTTATCTCTAATTGAGAACTGTGAATATTTTATTTAAAGTTTTCTGTATTTGGAACTAAGATATGTGCTTATATTTATTCCTGATTATATACTCTCTATAAAGTTCATTAAATATACAACATATTCTATGTCATTTCACTATTGTTTGCACTGATAAGAACAAAAGGGGAAATATATATATAAAACACTAAAAACTTAAAGTTTAAAGGTAAATGGAACTTGCTAAAAGCAAGCCAGCATCGAAACATTTACGACAAATACAGCTTAGTTTTATATTGTAATTTAGGGTCTGAATTTTGTACCCATCAGTCTATACTATTGACAGAAAAATGTTCAGGAAGGAGAAATTATAGAAGCCTTTTACTTTTAAAACCAGCTTCTTAAATTCACAGCAAGTACACAATCAAAAGATTTATATTACCCCTCGTCTTAACTATGGACACCGTCAGAAGCTTTATAATGACTTTTTGGTAAACTTATTCATGGTTGACTGGAAATTACTTAATTGTGATGTGATATAGCACCACCTAGATTTTTTTCAAATTTATTATCTTGGAAAAACACATTTGAATTAGTGGGTGCGGTTGGAAAATAAAACAAGGTGCAACTGGAGGCAGAGTAATAAATTCGAATGAGATTGTCTATTGACTCTTCTGGGAGTTAGTACAGACTAAAAAGGGCAGAAAGGACTTATGTCTATGTCAACCTTTAACTCATTCTACTCCCAGAATTATAACGTTAAAATACATAAATAAAGTACAGGATAGGTTAGACCTATGCCATACCATGCATCTATGCATAACATTTTTTTGTCAGTAGACTCCGGATATTCTAGGAAAGTTGTCTGAGAAGAAAATATAGTGGAAAGCTTTTTTTGCTACATTCATTACAAGGATGTTTATTTAAGTAGAACAATAGTTTTTCCAACTAGTTCTTGATACTGAAAGGTAATTAAATCTGACTGGAGGGGAAAATGAGACAAAAAAGTGTCTAGAAAAAGGAGGTTTGAATGTCTAAAGCTGTGATTGTAAACCTTTTCCATCTCATGGCATACATAATCAAATTACTAAAATTCTGTGGCATACCAAAAAAATCATACTTTTTGGTATAACTTGGATTCATTCACACCAGCTGGCTATTATTGTGTTGGCTGTTGTCATTTTTTAACTTGACAATCTAAAAAAAAAGTTAGTGCCACTGATTAAATAGTCAGGTATTGTATGATTTTTTTTAAAGGGAGTAAAATTGTCCAGTTTTCCACCTTCACTGCCCTCTGCCTAGCTTGTCCTTCCACTTCCATGGTCAATCCCCACACCATTGTCCATGTCCATGGATCCTTCATATATGTTCTTTGACTAATCCATTCACCTTCTTTCAAACAGTCCCCAGCTCCACCTCCTTTTTTACTGCTGTCAGTCTATTCTATGATTCTATGCTTCTGGTTCTCCTTTACTCATTAGTTTACTTTGTTAATTAGTTTCCTCTTATAGATGAGATCATATGGTATTTGTCTTTCACTGACTGACTTATTTCACTTAGCATAATAGTCTCCAGTTCCATCCATGCTGTCACGAAGGGTAGGCATTCCTTCTTTCTTTCTGCTACATGGTATTCCATTGTGTAAAAGTACCACAGATTTTAATCCACTCATCTACTGATGGACATCTATGCTGTTTCCAACTCTTGGCTATTATAAATAGTCCGTATGAACATAGAGGTACATAAATTCTTTTGGATTTGTGTTTCAGTACTCCTATGGTATATTCCCAAGAGTGGAAACAATGGGTAAAAATGTAGTTCTATTTTTTATTTTTGGAAGAATAAACAGTACACAAGGGTTCCTTTTTCTCCACAACCTTGCCAAGAGTTGTTTTTTGTTGATTTATTAATGATGACCATTTTGGCTGATGTAGCTCAGTGGATTAGGCACAGTTTGATTCTCCGGTTTAATTCCCATCAGGGCACATGCCTGGGTTACAGGCCATGTTCCCAGTATGGGGTGTCCTAGAGGCAACCATACATTGATGTTTCACTCCCTCTCTTTCTGAAATAACTTTTTAAAAATCTTTAAAAAATAAAAAATAAATAAATTTAAAAAAAGAACACACAAAAAAATGTTGGCCATTTTGGCAAGTGTGAAGTGATATCTCAATGTGGTTTTAATTTGCATCTCTCCAAAGTCTAGTAATGTTGAGCATATTCTCATGTCTATGGGCCCCCTGTATGTCCTTCTTGGAGAAGTGTGTGTTCAGGTCCTTTGCCCATTATTTAATTGATTGTTTTTCTGGTGTTGAGTCATATGATTTCTTTATATATTTTGGAGATTAAACCCTTGTATGATGTCTCAAATAAACAACCTATCCCTAAATATAAAATAACTAGAGGAACAACAAGACTCAGAGCAAGTAGAAGGAAGGTAATAATAAAGATCAGAGCAGAATTAAATGACATCAAAGACTAAAAAATAATAATTTAAAGGAAGAGTGATCCAAGATCTCATTCTTTGAAAAGACAAACAAAATTGATAAACCATTAACCAGACTCACCAAGAAAAAAAGAGAATGGATCCAAATAAATAAAATTAGAAATGAAAGAGAAGTAAAAACTGATACCAGAAATGTCAAAAACTGTAAGAAATTACTGTGAACAACTATATGCCAAGAGATTAGACAACCTGGATGGAATGGATGAAAATCTAGAAACATGCAATCTTTCAAAACTGAAACAGGAAGAAGCAGACAACCTGAATAGAATGATAACAAATAATAAAATTGAAGCAGTAATAAAAAAACTTCTGCACATGATATCCTTGAACTAGATGGCTTTACAGGTGAATTTTATCAAACATTAAAAAAAAACTACTATCTTTCTCAAACTATTCACAAAAGTCAAAAAGAGGGAAGACTCCCAAACTCTTTTTATGAGGCCAGTATTATCTTAATTTCAAAACCAGGTAAAGACACAACAAAGAAAGAAAATTATAGGCCCAGATCTCTGATGAGCATAGATGCTAAAATCCTCAAATAAATATTAGCAAACTGGATCAAGCAATACATTAAAAAGATTATGCACCAGGATCAAGAGGGATTTATTCCAGGGATGCAAGGATGACATAATACTTGTAAATCAATAAATGTAATACATCTCCTAAAAAATGAAGGACACAAAATTTGGACAAAAATTACATAAGCATATCAATAGATGCTGAAAAAGCCTTTGATCAAATCCAACATCCATTTATGATTTAAAACACTCAGTGAAGTGTGAATAGAGGGAGCTTACCTCAACATAATAAAAACTTACTGCCAACATCATACTCAATGGGCTAAAACTAAAAGTGTTTCCCTTAAGATCAGGCATAAGACAAAGGTGTTCACTTTCACCACTCTTATTCAACATGGTACTAGAGGTTCTAGCCATAGCATTCAGCCAAGAAGAAGAAATAAAAGTTATCCAAATTGGAAAGGAGGAGGTAAAATTATCATTATTTAAAGACATAATAGTGTATACAGAAAACCCTATAGACTCCACCAAAAAACTATTCAACCTAATAAGTGAATTTGGCAAAGTAGCAGGATGCGAAGTTAATATTCAAAAATTGAATGCATTTTTGTATGCCAACAATGAAATAATAGGAAAAGAAACTAACAAAAAAATCCCATTTACTATAGTAAAATTTTTTTTAAAGTACCCAGTGATAAATTTAACCAAGGCATTAAAAGACTTAAACTCAGAAAACTATAGAACACCGAATAAAGAAATTGAGGGAGCTACAAATAAATGGAAGCATATCTATGTTCATGGATTGGAAAAATTAACATCTTTAAAATGTCCATAATACCCAAAGAAAGCTATAGATTTAACACAATTCCTATTAGAATACTAATGGCATATTTCACAGATCTAGAACAAATAATCCAAAAATTTATATGCAATCAATAAAGACCCTTAATATCCTCAGAAATCGAGAAAGAGCAATAAAGTTGAAAGGATCATAATAGTTGATATAAAACTATATTACGAGAGCACTGTAATGAAAACAGCCTGGTACTGACATAATAACAGACACATAGATCAATGAGACAGAATAGATAACCTGGAAAATAAACCCACGTCTCTATTGTCAATTAATATTTGATAAAGGGGGCATGATCATTCAGCTCAGTAAAGATATTCTCTTCAAGAAATGGTGTTGGGAGAACTGGACTGGTACATGAAAAAAAAAATAAAACTATACCACCAATTTAACACCATACACCAAAATACACTCAAAATGGATAAAAGACTTAAATATAAGTCTTGATACCATGAAAATCCTAGTGGAAAACATGTGCAGTAAAATTTCAGATATCTCACATAACAAAATTTTTGCTGATATATCTCCTAGAGCAAGGGAAATAAAGAAAAGATAAATAAATGAGACTACATGAAATTAAAAAACTTCTGCATGGCTAAAGAAACCATCACTGAAATGCAAAGGGTACCAACTGTATGGGAGCACATATTTCTCAATGACACATAGGTATTACATGTATTAAAAATCATTGAGGCACACCAGTGTGCAATGCAACAAGGCAGTTGAAAACAGCTGATCTAGAGTATGTTTTGATCACTGGTGTTATTTGTAACTTCTGAAGTATGATGATCTTTTGACACTCAACCAAATCAAGTTAAAATTAATGAGGTACCAAAGAAGTTTATATTCACCAGCTTAAAACTAAGTTAAAGTAGCAGACTAAAACCCCATATAAAGATCTGATGCTCCTATGAGCCTAGGGATGAATATGTTATAGATTCTGAAAAATCATCATGCCTTCTAAAATTGTCTGGAGACCTATAGATTAATGTAGCTTGAGTATGACACCAGTTTTTATTTTTGTTTAACCTTTGGGTTTTCTTTTCAGATATATGTATTTCAAAACATAATGATAATAGTCTACCAGTTTAGATATTATTATATTTTCCAGTATACATTATGGATTTCATAGTACCAGTTATGAATGTGCATGTATTTTATTGCAGATATTTAGTTATTTTCAAGATGATCACTAAAGCATGTATTATAAAATCAAATGGCATGACTGTATGATTTCTGGTTTTAATGGAATTTGTTATGTTAACTGAAGTGTCACTTTCCTCATATCGTAGACTCATAAATGTAGATATTTTTCCATTCCATGTAGATATCAGTAACCTGAATTTAAATTACAGGTTTTTTAAAAGAAATAAGTTTAACTTGGATTCCATGTGTCCAACAAAGAAAATGTGCAAATGTGAAGGTAAATTCTGAATTTGATATTTCAAAACAAAGCAGATTTATATTGCATCAACATTCTGTGCTCCCCAACTTCTTATAAAGCTCATGGAAAGTACATAAATGCAAAGTAATTAAGAAATTACAGGAAGACCATATCAAAATTAATGCTAAGTTTATATTCTTAGTTTTAATTTTTTCAAAGCAAGCATCAGGTTATAAACCTCACAAATACTTTGTCCTAGAAAAGTGATAATATGTAAGAAGGAACTTATAATTTTATCTTCTTTTAACTGGAAAATACTATTTTTTCCAAGTATAAGATGATAAAAAGAAAGATATACTTTGAGAGTTACTAGATTTTTGCTTCTCTTAGTAATATCTAGAAAAATTATTAGTAATATTTAAAAAAATGTGTCAATGTAAAAAATCAGTATCAATGCATTCCTCTGTAACATCAAATAAACAGTTGTTAACAAATACTAATGTTCAGAAGTAGCCCGTATTAGGTGCTATGAAGTTTCACACATTGTTCTATGGATCTTATGAAATAAATACTATAATTAATGCTGTTCTCCTGTGGAGAAAACAGAGTTCGAGAAAGATTATGTAATGCGTACAAGTTGAAAAAGTTCCTAAGCCCATATCGAAAAAAGACAGTTTGGCAGATACTTTTAGATATTTATGTTTTAACAAATTTTATTTACTTATTTTTAGAGACAGGGGAAGGGAGAGAGAAAGAGAGGGAGAGAAACATGTGTGTGGTTGCCTCTCATGCACCCCCTACTGGGGACCTGGTCTGAAACCTAGACATGTGCAGACTAGCCGTTGAACTGATGACCCTTTGATTCAAAGGCTGGTGCTCAATCCACTGAGCCACACCAGCCAAGGCTATATATTTTTAATCATCATCTTAACTAGCTTAAGTATTACCCTTCATCACTGTTTTAAGTCTGGCAAACTTCAGACTTGATAGTTGGTAGAGATATTATGGATATGATATTTCTAAAATAGTCTTTGAGTTAAGCTAATAAGATCATATAATTCTATTACTTATGACATCTAGTTGACTCTTGCTTCTATCATTACCACTTTCTAGTTTCTGATGGTGGGCAAGTCACTTAACAAGGCTTGCCTCAAATGTTTGCATGTAAAATACGGAAAATAACAGCAAAAATAATAATGATAATACTCACTTGTAGAGTTTTATCGGATTAAATTACATGATCCATGTAAACTAATTTACACAATTATTTTTTTAATTTGTGTATTATCAAGACTGAACAAGATGGTTATTACATAGTCACTAGTCATTAAATGATCACTAATGTTGGGTTTACCAAAAAGTTCATAGAGTGTTTTTTCTGTAAAATAAGACACATTTTTCATTTTCACCAATAACTATTGATTTGATTATTTTGAGTATGTCAGCTATCTCTCTCTTGGCTTCTAGTGGGTAGAAGCTAGGGGTGCTGCTAAATATCTTCCAGTGCCTAAGACAACCCCACACAAACACATGCACATAAATATTTGTGGCAGCGTTATTCAGAATTGCCAAAAACTCAAAGCAACCAAGGTGCCCTTCACCTGGGGCATAGACGAACAAACTGGTATGTCTATACAATGGAATATTTATTCAACAATAAAAAGAAAAATATATTGATGCATACAAAAATGAGGCTGAACAAAATGCACTTTTCCAAATGAAATAAATCAGAACCCAAAATGCAATTGTAGTATTTCATTCATATAACATTTCAGAAAGGCAAATCTATAGGAACAGAAAATGATCAGTTTTTAATACAGGTTGTAGGAGAAGAATGTGTTTTGAAGACAAAAAGGATATACAGAAGAAGTTTTAGGGTGATGAAATGTTCTATATACCAGGGTGCTAGATACATCATTTGATGTAATTGTCTAAGCATGTATTCACAAAACATGTATTTCACAAAACATGAACTCTATGTATATATTTATTTAAAACAACCAAGATGTCTGGAGCTCTCAGGATAGAATACAAAAAAAAAGTTAATTTAACTATATTACAGACATTTGATACAATCTTACTAATGGAGGTGGAGTGAGAAGGAGGCACCTGAGTAATGTTGAAAAACAGTGTTTTGACTGGAAACAGTAAGGCTTAAAACAAAAGTATTGAGCATAGACTACATGGTAGTCTACTTGGTAAATTTATTGTCACAAAAGTAGAGGTTAACACTTCTGAAACTACTTTACAGGTATAAGGGTTTAAAAAGTAAGTAATGAATGACAGTGAGAGCCTGGCTTATTACTGTATGATTTCAAACACTAATATTTGTAGATACCCCACCTTACAGGGGTGGAGCCTAATCTTCTCTCCCCCTGATGCATGGAACATAGTGACTTACCTCTAAAAATAAAGTATGGAAAGGAAAGAAATATTAACTTTACAATGGAGATACCTGAAATGTAAAACCTTAACTAAGTGTTAAAAGTTAACATCATCAACAATGTTGTGTGAATATGACATACTTCTGACATGGAGTGATGGAAAAGGTATTTGATCTGTGTGGTATTCTTCCCCAAATCCATAACCTCAGTCCAATCATGAGGAAATACCAGGTAAACCCAAAATATGAGACATTTTACAAAATACTGTAGCAGAATTCTTCAAAACAGTCAAGGTGAGGAAAATCAAATACTGAGAAATTCACATCACAGAGGAGCAGAGTAAGAAGACAAATACAGTCAAGACGCATCATGGTGCCGGGTGGGTGTGGGAATATCTGGGGGAACACTTTGTCAAGTGTGTGACTGTCTAACTTCTATGCTGTACACCTGAAACTAACACAAAAAATACTGAATGTGAAGTAATTAAAAAAAATAAGTAAAACACTTAAGGTAAACAAACAAATAAACAACAAGAAAAACCTGGTATCCAGAAAGGGATCCTGAGACAGAAAAGTGGTATTAATAGAAGAACTAGTAAAATTCAAAGAACATCTAATCTTTGCTTAATAGCAGTGTGCTAATAATAATTCATTGGTTTATTTTAACTTAAAATATTTTAAAAAATGACAGTGATTATTAAAATCTATAATAAGGTTTTAGATATATTCAAGATGGATTGGATGAATTATAAAATGAAATAATTGAATCTCTGATAAATTTATTTATTGTTTTCTATTATAGAGCAGTGCTGACAATGAATCTGAACTATAGTATTTTAATCAATATAAGCTAAATTATGACCTTAAATTTATAACTACTAATGTGCTGAATTAACATCAATCAGTTTTTACCAGCATTTGGCTATTGTAAATAATACCGCTATGAACATTGGGGTGGATAGGTTCTGTAGGATTGTCCTTTCAGTCCAGCTGGTGTGGCTCAGTGGATTGACAGCTGACTTGTGAACCAAAGGGTCACGGATTCCCAGTCAGAGTGCATGTCTGGGTTGCCAGCCAGGTCCCCAGTAGTGGGTGCATGAGAGACGACCACACATTGATGTTTCTCTCCCTCTGTTTTTCCCTCCCTTCCCCTCTGTCTAAAAATAAATAAATAAAATCTTTTAAAAAGAATTTGTGCTTCACATTTTTAGGGTATAATCCCAGGAGTGGAATTGCTGGGTCAAAAGGCAGTTCCATTTTTAATTTTTTGAGGAAATCCCAAACTGTTTTCCACAGTGGCTGTACCAGTCTGCATTCCTATCAACAGTGCACTAGGGTTCCCTTTTCTCCACAACCTCACCAGCACTTGTTGTTTGTTGATTTGTTTATGTTGACCATTGTGACTGGTGTGAAGTGGTAGCTCACTGTGGTTTTTACTTGCAATAAAATCTGGTATTACTATAAAATATCATTTTGTAATGTATCTTTAAATTCAGTATGTGTGAAGAAATATGCCATTGAAATTCAATGAAAGAATGGTGCCATAATAGCTCCCCAATTCACTTTAATCTCCAGAAGCCTGGAGGTTTTTCTTCTGCCGATTCTTTAAATCATTTTTTTCTTTTATTTTTCTACTTCCTTAATGCTGGTGGATTTACAATAATGTTTAATTTATTTAGCTTCATTTCTTTTCACATGGCATTATTTAGATGAAGTTAGAAGCTGTAGTTATATTTCAAAATGAAATACATGTTTTAATTCTTAAAGCATTCATTAACTACTAAAATATTTATTGCAAGCATTTAGGCATCACACCCTAAAATAAAAAACCTTACCAAGTGTTCTTTGTGTAACTAGTGTTTGAATAATATACTGGAAAAGTCGGTTGCTATGAAAATCTATAGACTCATAAATGTGGATAATTTAAAATCTTACCTGCTAAGCTTATCTTGCTTTATGAAAATCTCTCTGACTGCATAGTAGAGAATACAAAGGAGACTTCACATATTAATAAGTTTGTATATGATATTTGCCCCCCAATATCAAACCACATGTAAGAAGTTACCACCAATGAATGATTCTTTGGGAGAAATTTTAGTTATAAAGAAAATTTCTCTCAGTTGGCAGCTTGACTTAATTATTATGTGAATTTAGATAAAATATGTGCATCATAGGTCACTGAGTTAAAATTCTTAATAAAAGGGAAATTTTTTTCCATATAATGAGTTCAGTATTCCTGGGGGGAGGACGGATTGTCTCTTATTAAGGATCAACTTCTTTGCTAGTTTGGGACTACTATGTAGAAAGGTGAACGAAAGTTTTTGATCCTTCAGTAGAACAAAAAAAAAAATATCCAAAGCAAAAATAATGGTTTGAACTATGAAAATATTTTAGCTTCAAAGAGGGGAAGTATTTTATACACAGCCTGAGAAAAGGTGATAATATCTTTTTAAACAAGCAAACCACTAACTAGATAGACCCAAAATACCTTTTAAAAGATCTAGACAACTAGAAGGTAAAGCACATAAACTATTAAAAGAGAAAATTAAAATATTCAAAACCATCAAAACAGACAGAAAATTATTCCAAATAATTTCATATTTTTAAATCTCATTTTCTATACAATATTCTTATATAACTTTTAAGAAAGTTAATTCCAACCATGTACACTTTTACATCCTGCTGTTATTACAAAATCTTCCTATTTCTAACTATATATTTCTAAATCTATATGTTTAATAGAAACTGGGCCATATTAATGACTTATCTACTTCTGAATGTCAAAAGATGTATGTAGTTTTATGTAAATTCAGGTAGTTTTAGATATTTGTAGGTTTTCATATCAAGAAATAAAGAAAAACTCTATCCTATTGTTTCCACTTTCCCTGAATATGGGGCAAGGTCCTCTGCTCAGAACTTATATGATATGGAGAGCCTACTGATTGAGGAAGCATAATAAAGTTTCTATCCTACTTTTCTAGGTAACCTTGAATGCGTATCGGGTTCAGTCTATCCATTCCTGATGGTACACAGCTGCGTGCAGCTACATCTGCACAAACACGGAACGGGAGGATGGTTGAGTTCATCTAGGGATTCTAGTTTGGCTAAAATATGTGATAAAAGAACAAGAGATTTTAAGGGATTTGTAAGATTGTTTTTGAAGAAAAAATCATTGAAAACAAGACTATGTAGACAGGTACGGAAATCTAGATGATACTGTATCTTCAAACAAATGGCGATTTAAGCAAGCAGATTTCTGTTCTGTTCACATTCACATTTATAGCAGAAACCTAAAGAATCCCCTTCCTACTGAGGTAATATTCTCCATTCACCACCATGGTGGTATCAAAGAGTAATTTATAAATATGCTTCATACATGGTAAATAGTTATTTAATGAGAAAATTAATTGGATAGTAAAGCTGGTTTAAAAAGAATTTGAGGAAGGGAGATTTATATAGTCTGTCAAAGTTGGCATGCTACGAGTTTGCTAAGTTAGAGACAGCACTGTTGAATATCTTATTGGGTCACAACACTGAAATTTCTGAAGTTATCTTCTCTACCAAGCAAAAATAATATTTATTTATTTATTTATTTTTTAAATGCCAGTTTTTTAAATATATTTTATTGATTGTGCTATTACAGTTGCCCTATTATCCCCCCTTCATTCCCCTCCACCCTGAACACCCTCTCCCACCCACATTCCCCCCCTTTAGTTCATGTCCATGTGTCATAAGTTTTT